>CM072981.1:12487221-13687221 GCA_037013635.1 Plagiodera versicolora | reverse complement strand
GCGTTTTTCGATATCTATTATAGTTTTAGAGATATTTCAAGTTAAAAATTTCAAAAAGTCGCGAAAATCCACGAAAAACCCCCAAAATTCCCATATTCTCAACGAAAAAGCCTATAAAAAGTCCATGTTGATGCTCTGGAAGCCTCCATACGAACATTGAAGACTCTACGACGACTTTTATTTTTTTCCAAAAATCCAAAGGGGGTACCCTTTCGTCTATTTTTCCAAAAATATCGAAAAATAGATTTGCTTGAAAACTCGTCTATAAGGTGTCTGAAAGGCGCTGAAAACGGTGGTGAAATCCGTTTTTCGATATCTAGTATAGTTTTAGAGATATTTCAAGTTAAAAATTTCAAAAAATCGCGAAAATCCGCGAAAAACCGCGAGAACTCCCAAAAACCCCATTTTTTCAACGAAAAAACTATGAAAAGTCCATATCAAAGCTCTAGAAGCCTCCATACGAACATTGAAGGCTCTACGACGACTTTAAAATCTTCAAATTCGCTACAAGCATTAAATTCAATCGCTGTCTTACATTTTCGTGCAAAACTCGCGATGAAATCGTTCCAGTGTATGTCGTCAATTTTTCGTTGCCTCACAAATACTCGCTATTTGGTAAGAACGCATCGTTCGAAAGAGGTAAGTAAGTCAAGGCGCAAGGTTAAATCGTAGCGGATTAACGAACGAAAAAAAAAATAGTGTGTGGGTACGCATCAGCGCGTAGTTTTTCGTTGTATCGTCCGAAAATCGCTAATAAAAAATTCGCATAGTGGGTTTCCCAATTTCAATCGTCAGAAGTCTGTTATTATCGACTTTTTTATATATATTGTATCTAAAAGTCGCCCTTTATTACAAAAACAATTTGCCTGTTCTGCCAAAAAGCTATTTTCTCTTCCCAAGTCCACACCAGTCGGAAAAAAAATCACGAAAATTGATTCTACGCGTCGCAGGTAATGTCGCGTTTGTTTTGGGCCACCCTGTATAGCTGACGACGCGTAGCGTAGAAATACGCAGTTCGGTCGACGGATCGATAATGCCGGTCGGTCGGCCGCCGAAGCCGTCGGGGAAAAAAGCACGGAACGACCGAGAAGTCGGGACATCCAAAAAAGTTTCTGACGATTGCAAAAAAAACGCGGGAATTGATCAGCGTCGAATTCACAACACCTAGTATATTTCCAACATTGAACTGTCATTGTCATGGTGGAAAAAGCCACCCGAAAAACCGCATCCATTATGTCTGAGAAACGAAATAGGTAACCGAAAAGTTCGCCTAATACGAGGTAGATCCGTGTGTAAAATATCCAACCAATCAATCACAACCGGATCCGTGCTCCGAGAGCAAGAAAACAAACGAGAATCGAGAAGACAGCCAGGCAGGTCCCCCGCAACGTCGTTCCCCCACTCCCCGAAGCGCTGTTGCCGGATCTACTGGGCGAAACAATTCGCCTGTTTCAAAAAAATAATTACACGATTTGGTCATCAGTTATTTTGGGGAAACTCGACGGATTTTCTTTGAATTAATTTCGAATATTTCTGATATTTATGATTTTTAAAAACATTCAGTATATTTCTTTCTATAATGTATTTGAATAATTTTCTTGGAAGATATTGACAGCCCCATATTGTAATTTCCTAAAGTCGAATGAGCTTGAATCTAATATCTAATTTTGTTTTTAAAACCAACTGCTATCGATAATATTAGTCGAAACAATGAACGATGATTTTTATCCAATTTTCCATTTTTTTTGTCATAAAAATAATTTTAATTGCGATATTTGGATTCTAGTTTCATTCAAGGTTGGTATATTCACATTTCCTATTTCCCCATACACGAAAGAGTCGTAATTTTCACTAAAAAATTGATTGAATCGAGCCGTCCATCCCTGAAAAGACATTTCTGGACTTTTCCGTAGACCCCAAGTAAAACCGTGTTGGCTTGGCAACCCCGCCCCGAGCTGCCGCATCGCCGCGCAGTCGCCAACACCGCGATCGTCCTTTGTCTGTTGTCCTATCGCTGGTGCTTAGTTTGACGGCGAACGCATCGTTCGTCGCTGTGCACCGTCGAGAGTTCGTTCGCGCCAAACGCGCCGGCCGATTTCACGTTCGAAACGAACGCGTCGCGTCTAAAAAGACGAAAAGTGACCAGTGCAGCGTTAGTGACGTGTTGGAATGTGCCGTACATGAGGATAAACAATTGAGACATGGGTCCCGACATGGTAAGCCGGCGGCGGGTTTGTTTACCTCGGCACACCGCCCCTCCCCTTTTCCTTTGCCGCGGAAAAAAGCGTTTTTTTCCCGAGACTTTTCGTTCAATTCAACAGGTACAGCGGTGGGTTGGCCGTCGCCTTCTTTTGTTTCCTGTCTCAGGTAGCGCGACCGTGTCGAGGTGGGTTGGTGATGGACAGGGTGAGGTTGATGCCGCGGCTCCGCTGTTGCCGGTTGTACGATTTTTCCTCGTACTAGGGATTTTTTTGGGGAGCTTGTTTTTTTTGCTACGGACGACGTACTAATTAAGTATGCGACGTTGCCGCGTCGTCGCGGTGTTTACGGTCGGTCAAGATTTAGTACGGGAGATCGAGTTGAATTTGATGCCCAGGGCGGCAAAATTTGGAAAGTTGAGAAATAATATTTTCAGCCTAATCAATATTGTTGATTGTAATGAATTAACTCGTTCGATTAATCATTCTTCATTCAATCGATAATTTAGGAAATTCAATTTATGCATTATTTGTAAATTGAAATTTCGGCACTTTCAGTGAAAATTAACAATCCAAATTATGTATTTCCTTTCAAATAATGAATTTTCTTCAATAGATTAGTTATTTTAATAAAAAGAAAAAAAGATATATAGTCTATGAGTTTGAGTAAAATTTCAGTATTGGGCGGCATTTCTTCCGGTGCCCAGGGCGGTATCAAGTTCAAATCCGGCCCTGGGTCTAAGAAGCGTTTGTAGACCAGTTTTGGCGTAATATCGAGTTGGATCAGTGTTTTTGTAACTCGTGGAAGTGGTTCGGATTCCACTGTGAACTGTTGGGCTCGCACCAGACATAATCATGGCAACCTCGGAATTGTTCGAAATGTCACACCTTTCCCGACGTCTCGCGATGAAATCACACTATTTCAAACCCACCTCCCGTACTAAGCTCTTATCTAGCCAGTCTCCGATCGAGAAACGTTTTGTTTTGTTACGCTCCGATCTTCCGTCTCTCTCGGTCGTCTTGGATTTTCCATTTTCGTTCTTCTCGTTGTGTGTCGCTCGAGTGGTGTATCTATTTTGGTATTCCGAAGCGTGCATGTGGTTTTCTTCTTCTTCTTTTGCTCCGTGCGATATCAGATGGTCGTTTTAGTTTACTATTTATAAACGTCGAAGGGTTTTGCGGGCACGTCCGGTGGGTTGCGTAGACACTACCGTCAACTAAATATTAAACGAAATTGAATTTCGGTACGTTTATGAATTATTTATGGTGACGAAACGAAAGCCCATATTGTAAAGGTGATCTTCGGTGACGTTTTTGTGTTTTCGTAGGGGTTATGAATATTTAATATTCGGTCTTTAGTGCGCGGAACAGGTTCTAAATCCGTGCGAAACGAAAATAATGCCCCGAGTAGGTTCGTGCGCGGACTTTCCAAAACAATCGGCGACTTTGAATTATCGTACACGACATCTGCTGCATGCAATAATTTTTTTCGGTTACTAGAAAACGCCATGTTACCGTATAACACACCCTAGGGATGAAAAAAACGAGTGTCCAAGAAACGGTCGATAGGTGTCGAGTCTGGGGACCTTGTAGGCCTTGTAGGAAATTTCTTCGTCTGTGAATAATGGCGTCTGAGGTATGTTATCGGCCTGGACAATTAAGCCGTGTATCCGATAATTATCGGATAAATTCGGCGAGGTACGAACTTTCTCTCGACACGCGATACGATCGAGCTACTACGCAGAATGTAACGTTTTCATGAAGTTATATAAGTTTCACTTGTACGCTCGCAGCTTACTTTTTCGTTAAATTGGCAAATTTTTGTACCCCAAACGATACCTCGTGGTTTGAAGAAGGTTACTTTGAATTAACAACCTTCCCGTCAGGTCGTGCTCATAGACACACCATGGCGAATACCTTTAGCGCAGTGGTTGGCCATGAATTTGGTTTACTGAACTCGCTTTAGACGTTCTGCCAGCCTCAAGGACTTTGAGGGTCGCTTTTTCTGTTCTGTTTCTTCGCACTGTCGGACGGACGTCTTCTTCTTCGTCAATTATACGATACGATAACAATGAGTGTCCAGCCATGTGGAGAACGAGTCCCTGCTTTTTTTGTGTCAATGAGAAAAAAATGTGAGCCCAATTCATCGAAACACGTCACCAATTCAATGGTTCCATTTGTTTGGAAAAAAATCTTGAATGGTTGCAAAATTTGTTGAATGGTTTAAAACGCGCTTTAAATGGTTCCAAAACATATTGAATGGTTTCCACTGGTCCGAAACAAAGACAATGCTCTTGCTTTCGACTGCTTCTGTGTGGGTCAATTGATTGCAGTACTTTGTTTGGAGACAAGGCAAAAATTCAACCTCGTTCTTGGTTTCATTGACACGTTCAAACAATTTGTGCGACCTTGCCGGACGCGTAAATGCGAAATTCCATTCGAATGTGGGCACAATTTTTTCAACCACGTTATGTTTTCACGTACTTGAATTTTTTCGAAACGGTTGCAACCAATTTTTGAATGGTTCAACATGTGCATGGCATTTTTAAATGGTTGGAAATGTTCGTTGAATGGTTTGAAATGCTTCAGAGTAAGTTGAATATTTTCAAATTATGAGTGGAAAATGGTTTTAAATGGTTGTTAAGTGGTTTTACGACTTGTTGAAATGCTGTTTTAAATGGTTTGAATGGAAATGGTTCAATATAGACATGTTAACATGCCCATAACATTTTATTAATTGATATTTGAACAGATTCCCCCGAATTCACGCTAATGTAAACCTCGTTAACGTCATTGTTGTTATTATTTCAAATGCTAGACTCGTAGAGCGTCGGCCAAGGTCGAGCCGTAAACACCTTATCGTGCATTTCAAACGAAGCAATGTGAAAAAGCGTATTTTTAGCGCCGATTTATAATGTGCAAGCGAAACTATAGCTGTTGGTACAATTGAGATTCAACGATGTGTGCATCTGGTAAACGATGCGGGTTTTTGGATCCAGGCCAAGATCATTGAACGAGATTCGTTCATTCAAGGATATACAGGGTGATCGCGGTTTCGTCGAAACTGAATGTTATGTTGCGATTGTAGCATTTTTTTTTGTTGTTTTCAGGTGAGTCAGCAACTGATTCCGTTCGGATATAGCAGTAACCATCAGTCTACGAACCAGGTACATATTTGAATTTTCAATTTATTCACGTAATTGTTGTTTGTTTTGTTCGTTTCGTGTGGTGGGTTGGTAGAGACGGCGCAGCTCGAGTTCGTTTTTGACCTCGACAGAAAAAAACTGGTTCACCTTTTCGTTTTCCAAATTGACTATACTCGGGATGAAACAAACAAAGGTTATGTCGTGTTCACGTCATCAGTTTTTTTTTGGGCCCCAAAAAACCCAAAAAAGTTACAAAAACCACCAAAAACTCCCAAAATTCCCTTGATATCAACGAAAAAACCCATGAAGAGTTTATATAGATGCTCTGGGAGCCTCCATACGAACGTTGAAGACTCTGCGACGACTTTGACATTTGAAAAAATCCAAAGGGGGGACCATTTGGTCGATTTTTCGAAAAATTACAAAAAATAAATACCTGAAAACTCGTCTATAAGGTGTCTAAGAGGCGCTGAAAATGGTGGAGAAATCCGTTTTTCGATATCTAGCTTAGTTTTCGAGATATTTTTTGTTGAAAATTACAAAAAACCTCAAAAAGTCGCAAAAACCCACGAAAACCCCAAAAAACGACAGACAAAACTGGTTTTTTTCGTTTTCCAAATTGACTATACTCGGGATAAAACAAACAAAGGTTCTGTCGTGTTCACGTCATCAGTTTGCGGCGTTGTCACAATGTTTTCCATCGATTCATCAGCAGTGACCGATAATCCGAACGTTCTGCGTGTCTTTGTATTTTTTTTACAAATTGGCAACGTGTGAAGCACCCCCCATGAAACGTCTTTCGATTTTCTTGAAAGATTTTCCACGAGGGACAGATCGTTGTTTTGTTTTTTGACGAAGGATTCGTAATTAACGACAGTCGAGCTTTTTGCGACCATTTTCCATCGAAATTTCCTTTTTTTGCGGTGCTTCAAAGTTCGTTGTATGCATACTGGGTGTTTGATACTATAACACCTTGATAAAGTCACGAAATCACTTGAAGCCATGCTTGAAAAGTGGTAGATTGGCCAGCTAGATCACCCGATTTGACCCCCCTAGATATAAATCATTGAATTTCGACGTTAAGACGCGTCACGTCCGTCCGTGGGTTTACGAGGGTCGTTTGTTTTTTTGTTTCGGTCCCGACAGCCTGGACCTCGTCTTCTTCTTCTTCGCTTTTCGTAGCTCTCGCGCCATTTCGTCGGTCGATAGCAAAAAGACGGCTTTTATGCGGGGAAACTTGCTGGTCCGCACTGCACCTCGTTTCAGTCGAAATTACGCCAAAACGGGAAGGGGTGAAAGGGGTGGCTACCCCCAACGTACATTTAACGGGACTCATGACTTTGTGACACCTCTGTTCGATTTTTTTTTCATTTCGTAGAATAAGCTAGTAATGGGATAATTGTTCATTCTATACAGGGTGATTCACGACGAATTGTACACAGTCCAACCATAAGTGCAATGGACTGAGACCATTCCATGTCTGGTATTGAATAAAAAATGCCTTGTTGCGTTTTTGACGGATATACAGGGTGGTATTTGAAAATATGTGAATTATTCTACGTTGAATATCACTGAAAGTGGAAAACTCAGGCATATGAAATTTGGCACACTGTATATCCGTCAAAAACCCCACAAGGCATTTTTTATTTGATACCAGATATGGAAGAAACAGGTTGTCCAAATAATGTCAGAGAACTTCACCATTTGTTTTTTCATTTACGTTTGATTTTGATATCTGAAATTCTGTTGATACGGAAATTCGTACGTAATCTTCAGCGTTTATTTTTTCTTTCGCCTGTGAATTACCTTCGAACCGAAATTTGATGAGCTCGGCGTATCTGTAGGTGTTGAAATAATCATTCGCTCAGACTTTCGATGATATTGAATGAGATTAGAAACGTGTGGGATGCTGTTTACTGCTTTATTCTGATTAATCGTTCTAGGAAATTGCCACGGTTCAATAAATTGTTCTCCGTTTTATTCTCGTTGAAACAACACTGCGAGGTTGCCAGTTGTTGAAAAAAATTGGCAATTTTCGCGATTTTTCAAAGCCCCTTAAGGAACACAACACCCTGTAGATGTCGTTAACCATCCCGTTATGAACGCTCGGTGGTGTGTTTCCGATGGAGTGGAAGGTCTTCACCCCCCTCCCCTCCCCTCAGAATTATACAGGAGCGCCACAGTTGTTGGTCCTCATTTTTCCTATTTTTGAATTTTTTTTCATTTGTAGTTTGATAGTTTGAGTGTTTTTGCTCTGCCAACATCAAAGCAATGTAATTTTTTAACAGCGCCGTATTTATTTGGTAAAGGAAAGTGTCTTCTTCTGTTTCACAATTGATAATACGTGGTGAATATTAATTATTTCGGTCTAGGCTCTGCGGTCTTACATCGAAATGTACCCGTTTTGGTACTATTGCACATCGCCCAAAATTTTATTGCTCATTACTGCGACCCCTGAGGTACGCCTATGCTTTCACCCCCCACCCTTTTATACCTTCCAACGACCCTCGTCTGTCTCGTGTGTCCGATATGTTTCTCTGGAATTTTTGAATCGTAGTATCTGTAACGTTTTCAGTGTTCGCCATAGTGACCAAGTGTTATTGGTCTGTCTAATATTTTCCAGGTCGTTTTTTTTGTGAAATTTGGTGAAAAGTTGTGCATCAGTGTCATGGAGGTGTGAATGGGTTTTGGAAATTGGATTTTTTTATTGGAATTCGTCTAACAATGGTTTGTTGAACAGTTGATTTGCTTTTGTTTAACAATTCACGTGTTCTTGCTGCTGTGAATTCGTTCAATGTTTGATACGTCTATTGATGCTAGGCATGATCAAATACTTTGGGGAACAATAGATTTCTCTTGTATATTAGTATACAGGCTGTGTGAGATGGTCTGAAAACGGTATTGACCTCTTTTGCATTTTTTTGGTATAGTTTTAGAGTTATTCGTGTTTATTTATAATTTTTGATATTAAAAAACTCTTGAATAATCAAGTCAAAGACTTTACGACGACTTTGGTGTATTTTCGAGCAAAATTTCAAAAAAATAAATTCGCCTGAAGTGAAATCTAGTATAGTTTTCGAGATATTCCATGTTGAAAATTCCAAAAAACCCCAAAAAGTCGCAAAAACCACAAAAAACTCGCAAAATTCTCCCGATTTTCAACGAAAAAACCTATGAAGAGTCCTTGTCGATGCTCTGGAATCCTCCATACGAAAATTGAAGACTCTACGACGACTTTGATTTTTGAAAAAATCCAGAGGGGGGACCCTTTCGTCGATTTTTCGAAAAAATTCAAAAAAAAATTGCCTGAAAACTTGTCTACAAGGTGTCTAAGAGGCGCTGAATGTGGTAGTGAAATCCGTTTCTTGATATCTATTATAGTTTTCGAGATATTTCATGTTGAGATTTCCAAAAAACCTCGAAAAGTCGCAAAAACCCAAAATTCCCATAATTTCCAAGAAAAACCCATGAAGACTCGATTAATTTTTAATTAACAATTAATTTAATGACATCCGTTTCTCGATATCTTTAATCGTTTTCAAGATATCCATGTTCGTCACAGTCACGAAATCCACCAAACCATCTCTCCATCAACGAAAATTATTCTTCCCTCGTCCCGATTGCAAATCCCGCTCATATTGATTCGTTAACAAAGAACTCACCCAAGGTCACCGTCTGTCGCGAAAATTGAATTCCTCTCATGTTCGCCATCGGGATCTCCCCAGAGAACGCACGAGCACGATGTGGCGTGTTTCCCCCCCTCCCCCCCCCTCATTCTCCCCCCCCCCCCTCACGTACCGAGGGTGGAATGATTCATGCGTGGAGGATGGAAGCCCTGTCAGCTTCTGTTGTTTTCGACTCGATATGCCGCGAAACATCGATCACGACGTTTCGGATTACATTGGTTCATCCTCAGGAATGGGGTTTTTCGATTCCCTAGCTGTTTTGGGGGGTTTCAGGGTGGGTTTTCAGGATGTTTCAACCACTTGAGATGCCCATATTCAGATTATTCTCTATTATTGCTTCTCACGATGTTCTCTCAACATTACAGGATGTCTCCTTTCGTGAGAAGTTTTATATAAAAAAAACCTGCTTCAATTTTTCGTAATCATTCTTTCTTTTAACTCTGCCAGAGGCAGACGATCTGTATTTTTATTGAACAAATATTTTATAAAAAGTAAATCTCTCGTTCTAACTATTTAACTCTCCGAACGAACTAAATTTATTATCAATGTGACGTCATCAGAACCTCAATTTGTTCCGATAGACTTATTTCCTCGAACGTTATCTAGGTAATGGCTTTGTTTATTGATATACGTCACACAACGAAGCTTATCTTCAACTATTTGTTCATAGAAAACGACAACGTCCATTTTGACTTTTCAAATGTCGAAAAAAAGCTTTCACCGAAGACGTTGACGAAAAATTGACAACAAGGAATATTTTTCACAGCACACAAACTAGTTTTGAGGTTGAAATTTCGCTTCCCAAGTATTCCCATCAGAAACGGTCGATAGGTGTTGAGTCCGGAGAGCTAGATGGCCACTCGATAGCTCCTTTCCTATCAATCCACAGTTTTTCTCTTTTTTTTTTTCTGAATTCGTCGGCCATCTTGAAAGCACCTGTTCCTTTTTTTTTCCAGATTGCGCCTGCAGCGAAAAAGCTATGGGGGTTCGAATCGAAGGACGCCACCAGCAAACTCGCCCTTAATCATGAAGGGGTGTGGAGAGACCCCACGTGGGCTGCCCCAGGTAAGCGAAAAATTACATTTCTCTGTTGACACTAGGTATGCGGAATTTCCCTCGGACGAGCTAGCTATATATATATATTTTTTTTTTCGTGAGAAATTGACTTTGCAGAGCTGAACCCACTTGACTTGGGGTGGATTTTCGATTCGAACGAATTTCACGAAATATCGTCGAAACTATCGTAATTTATCTGGTATCTGGTGAAATTTGTGGAAATTTGGCAACGCCGCGTGACGTATCGCTTGGGGTTGCCCGGGTTACAGACGATGGCGGGACGCGGACGACGTACCCATGGAGACGACGTCGCGTCCCGTTTTTAGGCCAGTTTGTGTTCAGAACGTGCTGGAAATGTTTTTGATGCTTTTCGATAAAAGAGAATTTAGAAAACTCTTTTCGATCCACGTTTTTGTTGAAAAAAAAAAGGCAAAGGAGAGGTGACGGCCGAGAAAATAATTGCTACTTTTATAGGGTGTATAATAAATAGTGGGTAGTGTTTGAAAAAAAAAATAACAACCTGTAGGAATTTTGATCAGATATTTTTTTGAGGACATTTTCGAAGCTTGTTTTTGGAGACAACGCCCTGTAGAAAGTCAAGGCGACAGCCAAGTCGTCACGAAATTAAATCAGATCCTAATTTAACGAATAAAATCGTTGATTTCCTAGCCGACGTTTCGAATTCCAATACCTTCGTCATCGTCAGGCGCTTTTTTTCCATCTTAAAAGGCAAAGGAGAGGTGACGGCCGAGAAATTAATTGCTACTTTTATAGGGCGTGTAACAAATAGTGGGCAGCGTTTAAAAAAAATAATAACCTGTAGGAATTTTGATCAGATATTTTTTTGAGGACATTTTCGAAGCTTGTTTTTGGAGACAACGCCCTGTAGAAAGTCAAGGCGACAGCCAAATCGTCACGAAATTAAATCAGATCCTAATTCAACGAATGAAATCGTTGATTTCCTAGCCGACGTTTCGAATTCCAAACCTTCGTCATCGTCAGGCGCTTTTTTTCCATCTTAAAAGGCAAAGGAGAGGTGACGGCCGAGAAATTAATTGCTACTTTTATAGGGCGTGTAACAAATAGTGGGCAGCGTTTAAAAAAAATAATAACCTGTAGGAATTTTGATCAGATATTTTTTTGAGGACATTTTCGAAGCTTGTTTTTGGAGACAACGCCCTGTAGAAAGTCAAGGCGACAGCCAAATCGTCACGAAATTAAATCAGATCCTAATTCAACGAATGAAATCGTTGATTTCCTAGCCGACGTTTCGAATTCCAAACCTTCGTCATCCTCAGGCGCTTTTTTCCATCTTTAAAGGCAAAGGAGAGGTGACGGCCCGAGAAATTAATTGCTACTTTTATAGGGCGTGTAACAAATAGTGGGCAGCGTTTGAAAAAAATAACCTGTAGGAATTTTGATCAGATATTTTTTTGAGTACATTTTCGAAGCTTGTTTTTGGAGACAACGCCCTGTAGAAAGTCAAGGCGACAGCCAAGTCGTCACGAAATTAAATCAGATCCTAATTTAACGAATAAAATCGTTGATTTCCTAGCCGACGTTTCGAATTCCAATACCTTCGTCATCGTCAGGCGCTTTTTTTCCATCTTAAAAGGCAAAGGAGAGGTGACGGCCGAGAAATTAATTGCTACTTTTATAGGGCGTGTAACAAATAGTGGGCAGCGTTTAAAAAAAATAATAACCTGTAGGAATTTTGATCAGATATTTTTTTGAGGACATTTTCGAAGCTTGTTTTTGGAGACAACGCCCTGTAGAAAGTCAAGGCGACAGCCAAATCGTCACGAAATTAAATCAGATCCTAATTCAACGAATGAAATCGTTGATTTCCTAGCCGACGTTTCGAATTCCAAACCTTCGTCATCCTCAGGCGCTTTTTTTCCATCTTTAAAGGCAAAGGAGAGGTGACGGCCGAGAAATTAATTGCTACTTTTATAGGGCGTGTAACAAATAGTGGGCAGCGTTTAAAAAAAATAATAACCTGTAGGAATTTTGATCAGATATTTTTTTGAGGACATTTTCGAAGCTTGTTTTTGGAGACAACGCCCTGTAGAAAGTCAAGGCGACAGCCAAATCGTCACGAAATTAAATCAGATCCTAATTCAACGAATGAAATCGTTGATTTCCTAGCCGACGTTTCGAATTCCAAACCTTCGTCATCCTCAGGCGCTTTTTTCCATCTTTAAAGGCAAAGGAGAGGTGACGGCCCGAGAAATTAATTGCTACTTTTATAGGGCGTGTAACAAATAGTGGGCAGCGTTTAAAAAAAATAATAACCTGTAGGAATTTTGATCAGATATTTTTTTGAGGACATTTTCGAAGCTTGTTTTTGGAGACAACGCCCTGTAGAAAGTCAAGGCGACAGCCAAATCGTCACGAAATTAAATCAGATCCTAATTCAACGAATGAAATCGTTGATTTCCTAGCCGACGTTTCGAATTCCAAACCTTCGTCATCCTCAGGCGCTTTTTTTCCATCTTTAAAGGCAAAGGAGAGGTGACGGCCCGAGAAATTAATTGCTACTTTTATAGGGCGTGTAACAAATAGTGGGCAGCGTTTGAAAAAAATAATAACCTGTAGGAATTTTGATCAGATATTTTTTTGAGGACATTTTCGAAGCTTGTTTTTGGAGACAACGCCCTGTAGAAAGTCAAGGCGACAGCCAAATCGTCACGAAATTAAATCAGATCCTAATTCAACGAATGAAATCGTTGATTTCCTAGCCGACGTTTCGAATTCCAACACCTCCGTCATCCTCAGGTGCTTTTTTTCCATTTTCGCGTTTTCCCGTTGCAGAACACGCCGTATCGGCATCGTTGGCGATGGGCAGACGCCCCGGCGGCGGCGTCGGAGGCAACACCTTCGCCGCCGGCGGCGGCGGCGATCCCACGTGCGGCATCCTCTCGCCCCGAGGCAGCGACAACGGCGGCCTCGGCGTCAAGATGGTCGAGTACGTTTTGGGCACGTCGCCCACCGGCAAAGATTCCGGCGGCGGCGGTAACGGGGGCGGTTTGGAGCCGCGCATGCGCGCCCTCCACCTGCAAGACGACAAGGACCTCAAGGAGATGAACAAGCCGCCGCAGGCTAGTCCGCACAAGGAGGAGTGCAACGGGGGCGGCGGCGGCGGGGGCGGAGGAGGAGGCGCCCAACAGGGGGTCGTGCAGAACGGCCAGGGAGCCGAAGACGACAAGAGCGGATTCAAGTGAGTAGTACCCGAAACATTATTTTTCACTGGACTTCAATTTTCGTGTGTCAAATGTCAATTGTCAAACATCATTGTCAATTGCCAGCGATCAAATGTCATTTTCAATGCTAAAATGTCGTTTGTCATGTGTCAAATGTCAATTATCATTCTCCAAAAGTCGTTTTCGATGTTAAAAATGTCGTTTGTCATCTGTCAAATGTCAAATATTATTCGCCAAAAGTCGTTTTCAGTGGACAAATATCGGTTGTCAAACTTCATTGTCAATTGCCAGTGATCAAATGTCATTTTCAATGCTTAAATGTCGTTTGTCGTCTATCAAATGTCAATTATCATTCTCCAAAAGTCGTTTTCAATGTTAAAAATGTCGTTTGTCATCTGTTAAATCTCAATTATTATTCGCCAAAAGTCGTTTTCAGTGGACAATTCCCGGTTCTCGTCGGTTGTCATCAGTCAAAGTTCCTCGTCAGTGCTAAAAATGTCATTTGTCATCTGTCAAAAGTCAATTATTATTCGCCAAAAGTCGTTTTCAGTGACCAATTCTTGGTTTCCATCAGTTGTCATTCATCATAGGTTGTTTCCAGTGCTAAATGTCATTTGTCATCTGTCAAAAGTCAGTAATCAAGTGCCATTGGTCAATTTCCAATGATCAAATGTGGTTTTCAGTGCTAATAATGTCGTTTGTCATGTGTCAAATGTCAATTCCTATGCGCCAAAAGTCGTTTTCAGTGCCAAGTTGTCGGTTTTCGACGGTTGTCATCAGTCAAATGTCGTTTGTCATCCACCAAAACTCTTAATCAGTGCTAAATTGACGTATATCATCCGTCATAGGTTGTTTTCTGTGTTCAATTATCGGTTGTCAGACGTCATTATCAATTGCCAGCTGTCAAAAGTAATTTGTCATCGGTCACAACTCGGTTTTCAAACGTCATTTGTCAATTGCCAGCAATGAAATGTCAATTTTCGTGGGTGAAATGTCAATTGTCATGCGCCAAAAGTCGTTCTTAGTGGTCGATTATCGGTTTTCATTCATCATAGGTTGTTTCCAGATTGTGTAATACCGATTGTCATCAGTCAAACGTCATTTGTCAATTTCTAGTGGTCAAAAGTGTCCTTCGACCGAGACGTTTTCACGATTTTTTCTCAGACACGCGCTAGAGTATCGCAGTAGACTGCAATTCGAGCGGCTTCAGATCGGGTGAACGCGGAGGTCACGCAGGGTCCAATGTCGGAAATCGTCACCGTTTCCACGGCGAGTAAGAGATAGGGGGAAGCAGCTGAGCAAACAAACGTCGATTCCACGTATCGGCATCGATCCGATTACGTCACAACGAATGACAAAATTAATTTCCCAACGAGCCCAAGCTAGATACGATCTCTCGATGCATGCATAGGTTGCACGCCCAGTGTTTGGAAGGTGAAAAATCGGCTTTTGGAAAGTTTGATGCGAGGTGGAATGGGGCCCGACAATTTCCGTACTTTTCTATTTACATCGACGATAACAAAACAACAATTACTCGAACGACAGTTTAGCACGGCGTCGATACATTTGCTCAAGGTGTTCGGCACGTTATCGATAATTTTATGGCGGTGCAATTACCGTCCAACAGACACCGTATCTCGTACGGTCGAGCGCATCGAGCGAAACTGAAAAGTCCGGCGATTTAGGCCGGGCCTAGTCGGACGGCTCGTCGATATCAATTTATTTCGCATCGAGTCTCCCTGGGCACTTATTTTGGAGCCCTGTTCCCTCGTCAGGGGCTCGATCGTTTTATTGCCCTTTTCGACTACATTAAGCGCAGCACGATATTTCCTTTGAACTGTCGTGAGGTGATTTTGTGAACAATTCTTTGTTCACAAGCTGCCGATGGGTAGTTTCGTGAACAGTTAACGTTCACAATCTGTCTCGTGGGTGATTTTATGAACCATTACTTGTTCACAAGCTGCTAAAAGTTGGTTTCGTAAGACTCGAGTTGTTCACAAGCCTCTATTAGGCTGCGTGAACAATTTGTGAGTAGTTTCGTGAACACTCAACGTTCATAATTAGCCTCCTAGGTGATTTTATGAACCATTACTTGTTCACAAGCTGCTAAAAGTTGGTTTTAGTGAGACTCAGCTTGTTCACAAGCTGCCACTAAGCTTCACGAACAATTTTTGAGTAGTTTCGTGAATATCCAACGTTCACAAGCTGCAATAAGCTGTTTTCGTGAACAATTTTTTGTTCACAAGCTACCAAAAGGGTGGAAATTTGTTCACGAACCGTTACGAGAATGTTTCTCTGAACTGTTTGTTGTTCACGAGCTGCTATAATGAACGACCGCCATTCTTAGGCAACAAAAAACGTTTCCCTGCTGCACAAACGGCTCTCCTAATTGACAGCTTCGTTGATTGCTAATTACACGGTCGGCGCCTTCCTAATGTTTTACTTTACCGCGAAATTATGTGACGTAATTGAAAGTCTCGTCCAACTACATCGATTCGTGCATCTCGTACTAATTGAAAGCTGTCTGTCAGAATCCTCCAGTTTTTTTTTTTGCGTCACGAAATGGCTTTCATCACTAGATTCATTGAATGAATGCAGTGAAGCTTGATTTGTTCACAAGCTGCATTTGCGATTTGGTGTTAAATTTTTCTGACGATTTGTCCCACTTTGTTGGTGAATTTGTAGCAACATAGAAAAGGTTTTTTTTTTGTTTTCAAGGGCCTGTAGGGACTACACCGATACAAGCTAGCGTGTCACATGATCGTTAGCCTTATTAAAGCATATTTAATTAACGAAATGGATACAACGTTCACTATAAAATACTCATTTTACAATGGCCCGTTGGGTGTTACGTTCGTTTTACGGCCGCCATCTTTCGTGGTTATTAACATTATGAATTTGAGAGAGAGAGAAATAGGTCTGTCTCCCTCTCTATAGGGTTTCTTTTACTTGACAAACAGAACGTCGATTCTGCCTGTCTAGACGTCTTGGCTGGAAAGTAGATAATCCGATTGGAATTCGACTTTTTCTGGTGAATATTTCCTATTGGATATCGTCTGGCTGCGAAAAAGTAGTTGCTTTAGTTTTTAACTGGAAACGTCGTGAAAACAAGTTGGGATTTCTTTTATTCACTATTTTATTTTTTTGCTACATTATATGGGTTGTTTTCTTAGGGAAGGTATTTCAGAAAGTAAAAGTAGATTATTTAGAGAATCGTACTAATAAAAAAATATTTCACAGTCACAAAACTGAATTTCCCAATTTTTCGAGTTGATGGAAATCACAGAAACTGATGAAATCATATACGTATCATCAGTGAGACCGTTTAGAATACCCCACCGATTCATTTTAACCTTTCAGAAACGTCCGAAAACGTAGATACGTCCTATCTCTTGTTATTGTTTACTCGTGGTTAGAGCAGGTCCGGTCCTGCGCTAGCTCAGCTAGCTCGTTCTCGGTTCAAGGCCTCTCGTCTACCTTGGTCGGAGTCAATGACACGTGCGTACATCACTCGGCGTCGCGGGCCCGCCCGCTGCGGTGTTGCCTTGTCGACTTTGAATCCGTAGATTTACAGAAAAATTAAATCGAGATCAATTTCACGTATTTTGTCGATATTTTGAGAGTTATTTGATTGTGAACGCAAGTTTTTTTTGTTTACTTCAATAATGACAGATTATTTTTGCTACTTCATGTCAGATTTCTTGAAGAATACAATTGCAAAACCACTTTCGTTTTCGCTTTGTTTTAATAATAATATCGAACTTTTCACCGATAATTTTCTGATTCATATACAGGGTGTGAATAATTTCGCAACTTCCAATTTCAGTTATAAGAACAGTGAAAGAAAAATCTCATATTTTCTTGACATTTCTATATACGTCAACTGCTATTTTTTTAAAATACAGTCCTGATTTTTGTGGAGACTCTTCCCTATAACCTCCATTATATATTTTCTAAAAAATGTTCCAAACTATCAATGAAAATCGCTTTCACGAACAACTTTAATGCTAAAAAAAACATGGCGGAATTTCCAAACACTAACCTATCGGAAATAAAAACATTCAGTTTCGACGGAAATCACGTCAAGTCTGGCAACACCGCCGCGTTTATTTTCCGCTCTCGTCGTAGCGTGGTCGCCAGGGTGACGTCTGCGTTCACCAGTTCCCCGCCTTCTTTGTCTCCCCCCTCTCGGGCGACACGCCGCTGCGAGGTCGAGTTCGATTGGCGGACGCGAATTTACAGGTGACAGGAGTATAAGGCGGTAGCGCCATCTATCGGGCGGTAGCCCAAGCAGGGAGTAGATTTAACGATCGCACGAGCGGATAGCGGATGATTGGGGGACTAGAGAGAGTGGGGTGTTTGATAGTAGATGGCGCTGGCTGTATGATTGGGATTGTTGTCGGATTTTGGCAATTTTTGGCGGATTCTGACAATTTTTGGCGGATTTTGGCGATTCTTGTCGGATTTTGGCAATTCTTGTCGGATTTTTCCGATTGTTGTCGGATTTTGGCGATTCTTGGCGGATTTTGGCAATTTTTGGCGGATTCTGACAATTTTTGGCGGATTTTGGCGATTCTTGTCGGATTTTGGCAATTCTTGTCGGATTTTTCCGATTCTTGTCGGATTTTGGCGATTCTTGACGGTTTTTGGCGATTGTTGTCGGATGCTGGCTGGCACAGGGGCAATTTCCGTTGCCCCCTCGTGGACTCGGTCTACAATTGATGGTTGTAGTTTCCTTTGCAGCCGCTCCGGTGGCAGCAGACAACCTTCGCCGGCCGAGGAGGAGCTCAGCAAGAACGGCATGACGGCGATGGACCCCAGCGCCGCGCTCGCCGTTCTCAAGCAGCAACACCAGCAACAACAGCAGCAGCTGCACCAGCAGCAGCAGCCGGTGCCGGAGCAGCAGCAGCTGCAGCAGCAACACCATCAGCTGCACCAGATGCAGCAGCAGCACCATCTGGCGCCCCATTTGGGCGTCACGTTGGCCGAATCGGTCAACCAGCAGTTCGAGCATTTCGTCGGGGAGCAGCAGCAGGGGCAGAGCGGCAATTTGTACGAGCAGCAGCATCAGCAGTACGCGCCGCAGCCGCACCAGGTGGATAGCGCGGTGTTGCAGCAGCAGCAGCACAATTTCGATGTACAGGTGAGTGATTTTTTTTGTACTGTACCGAGTGTTTTGGTTGTTGTTGTTGTTGCAATTCACGATTACAGGATTTTTTTTCTTTTTTTCTATTTGCATTGTTTAATTTCGCAATTGGATTGAGTTTTTTGCGGCGAAATTTTAGTATCGGAAATCTGGAAAAAGAAAGTGGAATTCGGTGAAAAATTTCGTATATGGAAAATTCACCCGAAAGACCGAAACCTACACAGCTGAGGTTCTATATGTATTTGTAACGATCGGCGATAGATGGCAGCACGTTGCCTGCGTACGAATATTGGTTTTATGCGGCTTCCTGCTTTGGAGCTCCCGCCAAATGTTTGAATCGCGTGTTCGCCAGAATATCGGTGGGCGGTTTCGCCATTTTTTTTTTCGAAGTTTCATTTCATTGGAGGCACTTCAAAAAATGAATCTGCCTGAAACCTCGTCCAGGTGTCTAAGAGGCGCTGAACCCGGTGGTGAAATCCGTTTTTCCATATCTAGTATAGTTTTCGAGATATTTCATGTTGAAAATTCCAAAAAATCGCGAAAAACCGCGAAAACTCCATATTCTCAACGAAAAAACCTATAAATATTCCATATCGATGCTCTGGAAGCCTCCATACGAACATTAAAGACTCTACGAAGAAGTCTGTTTTTCGAGATATCTACTGGAAAATCTCAAAATCCCAAAAATTCACAAAAACAATAAAAAATTTCCAAAAAGCAATGCATCTCACACAACCAATTCAATACTCCCAACGCCCCATTGCATCATCAGTCATACCACCACACCTCGTCCATCTTCATTTCCACGTTCCCCCCTTTTCACCCCCTTCCCCCCCCAGCTTCACGCTCGCCCCGATGTCAACTTTTCAATTACCTGCCGTACGAGCGCCGCGACAGACACACCCCTCGGGGAGTGGCGGCTGGTTGAGGGGGAGGCGGGGGCGCCCGCCCCCCCCCCAGGGCGTCGCCGTCCGACGAAAGTTTCGAAAGGTGCGGTCGGAATGGGGGGCGGCTTTATTGTGGGGGGTCTCTTTCAACTAATTAGAACGTATCCAGCTCGGCCCCATAGGCGTTGGTTTTTTTTTATTATTTGGAATTGATGATACTATTTTTTTTTTGAAAATGTAGCATCACAGGAAAGGTTTTGATTATATTGTGCTTGATCTACTTTGAACAATTCCTCTGAACATTTGTTATTAGTTTTTTGTTTTTCATTTAATTTTGATGCTTCAATTAATGTCAATTATCAAAATATCAAAAAAAAAACTTTGAGCCAATTTACAAATTAATTAATTTCTGAGGGAACTGAACGGAATTCGACCAAAAGTCAGGGAGGACCAAATTTAGGTAATAGGTTGATGAACTTAGGAAAAACATTGAAATTCACCAGTGGCGTACGAGCAAGTTTTTCTCAAGGCTTTTATGGATTGAGACCTCGGAAAATGCAACACCCTGTATGGTATTTGACAAACATTCACTTCCATATTAAGCAGCACCTATTGCTTGATACTCATACAAAATTTGAAAGCTCCATCTGCAGTAGATCGAGATCGGACACACGTTCATAGGAACTTTTTTCCTTATTTTGTATCACAGAATACGTACCTGAAATATTGCCGTGCAATTCTGAAACACCCTGTATAATATTTTAGAAATAAAAATTTCATATACACTCCTTCGAATTTATGCTTTTGTGATCTCGCCTATTTTATTTCGTGCGTAGTCTCGTGACGTAAACAGCTTTGAAAAAAAATTTGGCGCAGTCTCATGCACACCAAACTGTTTTTTTTTTCACGGAGGGAAATTCAGCTGATTTCTTTCAACTCAACAATAAGGAAATCTTTAAAATCATCATCATTACTTGAATTAACGCGAAATAAAACTACGAAAATCTAGAAAGAGAATGGAAACAATGGAAGACGACGACGTGGACGAAAAAAAAATCGTCTTGGTTCGCGAAGCTTCATCAGTTTCGGTTGGCTGAACGAAAACGAAGAAGAAGAACGTGTCCGATCATGTTCCGGATGCTATCCAGCACGAAAGGAGGGGGGGGGAAGGAGGGGGTAGAGGGGAGGGGAAGATATTCTTGGGGAGTAGTGTAGAGGTCAAGGGCATCAACGACCTTGCGCTCGGTTTCGTCGTGTAGCGATTACGAATGAAATGACTGGTGTTTTTTTTATTCGTCTAGTTATACGCGAGGGTATGCACTATACAGGGTGTCTCAGATAAGCTGGAACTAATTTCGAGAGCGATTTGAAGTTGGGGAGAAAAAATAGGGAAATACAGATGGTAATTGATTTGGTTTCGTGTGTAATGCTCTACGATGACGTCGATTGGTGTCAGCTCGGGTGAACGTAGTGGCCACTTCACCAATTCTAGCCCTTTCAGCGATATTTTGGTAGTAAACTCACTCTGATATCTACGCCGTGCTTTCGACTTTTCTCCCCTTTGAATATTTGAAACGAATCTACTAATATTTCACGTTCGACGTTCGAATTTGACGGTCGCATTTCCGACATCGCTTTGACGATAAAGAACTACTCGGACGCAATAAACGTTCCAGGAAAACATCCATCAATTTTCCTCGCAACCGACGACGGGGAAAACTCCATTTCCCCCCCCCCCCGACCCTCTTAACCGCACCCTCGTAGAGTGAGTTGGCAAAGAGCTTTTCCGAGTTTCGGGATACCGTGCCATTATTGTCGTTTACTCGGTTTTCGGGGGTTGCTTGTCGATGCGGGACCGCCACCGCGTCGTCCAGACTTTAGCCCACGTGATTTTTCTGTTTGACTTCGCCTACTACACTTTCCTATTGCGAGGAAAAGTCGGGAAAATCCACTCGGGTAATGAATACGATGCGAAGAAAAGAAAAATTGCAAAGAAAAGTCCCCGATTTTCCTCTCGAAAGTAAATTTCAATAAAGCAGATCGAAATGTCGAGCTTATTTTCCACTTTTCTTCGCTACATCGAGCTCATAATAGAGCATTTCCCGCCGGAAAATTCGTTTTCGTTTTGCTGAAGCGACCAAGGAAATGGAAATTCTCTCTTGAATCCGTTGTTTTTGTTGAACTATTGATTTGGAGCTTTCGCATCTCGATCTAATTGTGAGGAAACTCCGGAACAATGTCGAAAATCAAGTGAAAACGAAGAGAAAACCCTTGAATGGGTATCGAGAAAGAGTTTTTCACCGTATGAAAATTGAATTCAATGTAGAAGCTTACTGACGCACTTTCCCAAGCTTTTCACGTTCCACCAACGGAAATTGAGAGTTTTTTTGCGTTAGAATCATCAGCAACTTTCATAAGAACGAAATGTCAATATATTTTACAAGGGTTGTGCGATAAGTATGTGCAATGAATCGATTCTTCAACGAATGAACTCTGGATCCCACCCTGTATATTTCGACACGCGAATTACTAGAAGGACCGATACATTTTGCCGGTGACAATTTGCGAATAAAATACTGCTTTTCGTGTAACTTCCTGGGTATATACGAAGGACACGCCAAATTTTGAATATTCATCGACACAGTAATTATTTTTGTGTCGTACAAGGATTTATAATGCTAATTATTACTAAATATGAAGTGAGATTTTTTTTAAGCAGTGCGAGCCTTCAATTCGAAATTAATTCGTGTGAAACTCGTCCTGAATTCAGGAAATGACAATCCCGTTTCGAGTTTTTCCAATTACTTTCTAGAATTATGAGCTCCATTTTCAATTACATCGCATCGAACTAGTCTACACTAGTTTGGGAAAAGTCTATAGGTGTCAAATCCGGTGAATTGAGAGGCTCATTCAACACCTTCTTCCCCACCAATTCATTTGAACAACAAGGAATTGCTCACGATTTGACGGATATAAACCCAAACCTTTACCGATCGTAAAGTCGATTTGGAGATTTATCCGGCGTAACTTTGGGTCTGTTTTGGCATCTGTTATATCCTCGTTACATTTCAACAGTCCCCCCACCCCCTTAATCTCCACGGGGTTGTTTTGATGGGCATGTCTTTTCGAAAGGGTCGATCCCTTTCTCTCGCGGTGCTCTGATAAGATTCGACGCGAATCGGTGATTGGTTACTGTTTCGGTGGACTTTCGAATTATTGCCACGAAAATCGATTTATAAATTTCGTACTGACCGCAATCGTTCTGCTCAAGTTGACGGGAGAATTTCTTTTTCGCGTACGAGCTGACGAGAGCGTTGGCCAAGGTTTTTTCTAAAACCAGAATGAATTTGTGTTTTCTGCGCTCGAATTTCGTATTGCTCAATTAGACTTTCCCCGTTATATCATTCGATAGGCAATTTCGTTATTGGGAAATTGTGTTTTTGTTGTTGATAAAACGATATCTGTGGATATCACTTAATCTCTTGGCTTAAATAATCATTCAGACGTTCCTCGCTGAGTTCTTTGTACGATATCGTTTTCAATTTTTTGTTTTTTAGTAAAATTGAGTGAAATGCGTAATATCGAACGTCAGATGTTTCCAGAGTTTGCCCGAAGGCCCCAAAAAGTTTTACGTTGATGAAGTTGCAGCGTCTTCCGACAGTAATAAAAAAACTATGCGAGCTTGTTTTTTATTCAAGAAGACCAACGTTCGATTAGAATTCCTAGATCACATGAATAATGCATGTTAATGCTAATTATTGATCAATCTACAATGAATAATATTCGTGTCAGCACACATACATACTTTGATTCAAATGACTCAACGTTGTGAAAAAAATCATGTGGGTATGCATAATATTTCTGATTTATTTTTCAAGAGAGGCGTAGTTGTTAACGTGCGCACAATTTTTCTGAATTTTTTTTTATGACGTCACATGTGAGCGTGTTGCTCAATACTCGTTGCTTTTATTCATACAAGGTGTTCCTTAAAGACATGCTAATATTTGAAGGGATTATTCTTTGACACATTTCAAGAAAAAAACTTCACACTGCTACACATTTCCAATAAATTCATTGATAAGTGCCTAATAAAACAGCCATGGAGAGGTCTACATTTCCTTCGGTTTGGCTTAGACCGAGTGACGTCATCATCGACCTCACATCGTCTGGAATTGGACATTTTTCATTGCTGCTTTTATCGGTTCGTACCTTCATTTTCATAGTCCCGCTGTTTCGATCCCCTTTTTTAGTCCGGGTGATGCACCGAAACGTTGAACTGAACGCTGATATTTTCGTGGTTGACGCGGCACAACATCTTCGTCGGCTCACGGCTGACTTCCTCTCGAGGTTCTTTGACCGTCCAAGAGGTTTTCCACGGTGCTCCGTGATCTATCCACCGTTGCCGTTTCTCTAAACGCGGTGAAAAATCGGAAAAGTCTGTTGGGGTCGAATCGGGTGGATTCAGTGGCCACATTGTAGAGGTTGTAGACCTTTCTTGGGAATTGTCGGTCTTGACATTGTGTGCGAGAGTTTGTTCTCACCATTAGCATTGCTTTTTATTGTTTTGTTGAATTAGAGTGATATTTTAGCTGGTTTTTGATGTACAGGGTGGGCAAATTTTGATGGGAGATACGAACAAAGGAGGTCGCATTCTTGCACAAAATCGGAAATTTTCTACAGTATACTGGGTGATGTGAGGCACAGTATTTCAGTGAACTACAGAATATTTTTCCGTCATCGTCAGTTTTTAGACTGTAGAAAATAAAGAACCAAAAATTCCATAGAAATATGACGCGAAAATAATGAAAATGATGATAGGATTTGACAAAATAGACTACTGTGACAAAATTTGTATCAAACTGCAAAATTTCTTTTCGGTTTTAATAGCATTTTCCGCTCGCATATACAGGGTGATGCGAACTGTCATAATTCTACTAGTGATTTTTTTTATTTCAATTCATGAGGCACAGTATTTTAGTGAACTCCAGAATATTTTTCCGTCATCGTCAGTTTTTAGACTGTAGAAAATAAAAATCCAAAAATTCCATAGAAATATGACGCGAAAATAATGAAAATGATGATAGAATTTGACAAAATAGACTACTGTGACAAAATTTGTATCAAACTGCAAAATTTCTTTTCGGTTTTGATAGCATTTTCCGCTCGCATATACAGGGTGATGCGAACTGTCATAATTCGCGTAGTGATTTTTTTGTTTTAAATTTGAGGCACAGTATTTCAGTGAACTACATAATATGACGTGAATATTATGAAAAAAAAATGTTTTTTTGGTATTTATGGCATTTTCCGCCCGACATATACAGGGTGATGCGAACTGTCATAATTCTATTAGTGATTTTTTTGTTTTAAATTTG
Organism: Plagiodera versicolora; assembly: GCA_037013635.1. Taxonomy (NCBI): domain Eukaryota; kingdom Metazoa; phylum Arthropoda; class Insecta; order Coleoptera; family Chrysomelidae; genus Plagiodera; species Plagiodera versicolora. Next base: position 13,662,524 of record CM072981.1, on the reverse strand, counting down.
AGGCACAGTATTTCAGTGAACTACATAATATGACGTGAATATTATAAAAAAAAAATGTTTTTTTGGTATTTATGGCATTTTCCGCCCGACATATACAGGGTGATGCGAACTGTCATAATTCTATTAGTGATTTTTTTGTTTTAAATTTGAGGCACAGTATTTCAGTGAACTACATAATATGACGTGAATATCATGAAAAAAAAAAGTTTTTTTGGGTATTCAAGGCATTTTCCGCTCGACATATACAGGGCGATCGTTCCTACTGTCGAACGAAAATCTCGACACCTGGCATCGCCGTTGTCTCAGGGCGTCGACCGCACATTTCGCACCTCTTCCTCCTCCTCCTCTTCTTCTTCTTCTTCTCCTCCTCTCTCAGCCGAAGACCTCGACTCGGAGGGACCGACGAACGGCGGCGCGCCCGGCACAGCGCGCGATGGCTCGAATCGAAAGCGCGCAGTCGGTGATTCAGTATCGCTTCAGTCGTCGTTGGTAGCGCGGCGGATCTCATGCGCGTCGAAATTTCGTGAAGTCGTCAAGGGAGGAACGTCCACCCTTCGGTCGACTTGGTTTTTTTTCGTTCGGGGGGGTTTGTGAGTGGTTGTTTTTTTTTTTTTGAAACGGCGCGATGTTCAGGTGTGTTTTGGGGGCCCAGGGGGGGGGGTAATGGGGGGGTGCGACGGTCTGGATTGGTGTGAGGGCGAAATTATTTTTTACGGTGAAAACAAAAGAATGGGAAACGTGCCAGAGTTGAAAAAATGGGAAGTTAGCAATAATGTAATGTGTAGGCTTTAATTTGAAACGCAATTGTAATTATTTGGCTTTTATGGAAGTGATAATTGTTTTTCTATGTCTGGAAACTTTCGAAAAATGCTAATAATTCAAAATGTCATAGTTGGATGTTTTTAAACTTAATTTTTTTGTCGTAGAATTCCATCAAATAATCAACGAAAGTTTCGGCCATTTTACATCTGATTGATCCAAAAAAACTGTAAATGTCAAAAAAAAACAGCCGCGACACGAATTTTCTACAAAATTATTAATTTCTCAGCGTTAACATTACCAAATTCGTGCTCATTCGAATCGAAATCTCAATTTTCGAAAAAATCACCCGTACTACGTACTCAACACCCTGTACGAGCTCCGATAATTGTCACTTGCATAACAACGGAGGTGAAACTCGACTCTTTTCATCTATTCCGTCAATTCCATCCTAAAATATCGTTTCGTGATGTAACGATAGCCATCGAATCAAACGCTGCATATTCTCGAATATTAATCAAGAGCTCGAATGGTCTGTCGTTTGTTCTGTCGCGATGAACGCGGTAATGTATACGGCTGGATGACACGGAAACGGGCCGAAGTCGATGCGCCATTTCGCCGAAAAACAAAAAAAATGTCACATATCGTCAGGGTAGGGGGTAACGTTGAGGAAACACTCTGTATATCGAGTGGGTCGCTTTGGGTGGGTTTCGTTTTCAACAGTTTCTTTATGTTGGCAACGTTACAGGATGATGAATTGTCTATTGATTTGATAAAAGGACAGTTTCAGCAAATGGTGTTTTCAAAGTGCTGAAAAGTTGGTATATATTTTTTTCTGGAGTATAACTTTGAACCCAGCTTACTCGAACTGAATCAAAATTAAAATGCATCGCGAAATATTAGTCAGGTGATGTTTTCTCGGATCTCTAGAATTTAATAAAAATCTAATTACCTCGCGAATTGCGTTCACCCTGTATCTTATAGATGATTTTTTTTCTCCAAAAATCACCAAGAATCAAAATATTCTCACAATAGTCCCAAGCCTCGTCCATAAGGGTGAACCAATTATCAAAAAGTATGGAAATTGTTCTAGACTTTCGGTCCCATCACCCGTACTAATAAAATCGATAATTTCTGTGTTGTTTGTGGAGAACGAGAAAGACGTTCCCAATTCATTCGATATGGATTTCTTGGTATGTAACGAGAATTGTTGTGTGGTGTGATTCGTTTAGTATTCAATTTGATCACCACACATCGCGAATTGGGTGGGAAACGCCTTTGTAATACAGGGTGATGTAAACACCAATCCAGACCGCCTGCGTATTTAATTCCCGTACAGTACAAAGTACTCTTTGATATTCGATTGGATAAAAGTAATTCGTTTGACAATAAGTGGACTCGTGCTGCTATTCCATTCGTAATTTACTCAGAGTTTCTAGAACTCGTTCAAGAACTTCGGAATATCTCGTAGCTAGCAGAACATTTCTCGTTTTATTTGCCCCGACTTCTTTCTAACTTTAGAGTGAACTTCCAAGGCACTCCGTATAAATGGGTCGCAGTTTCAAGATACGAATTTTGGTGTATTTCATTCTAATGAATGATGAAAGTTTGTAAATTCGGATTGATAAACCAATGGGTTTCCATTTTTTTCAATATTTTCATTAGAAAAAATTATCAAGTGGATTCGATAGCTTTCATAAAAAAATTCACACGTATTAGTTTCCCAGGCTTTTTCAAAAATATCAATATGGTTCAAATCCGCCCAAGTTGGTGGCTGATTCAACGAACTTCCTTCGTACGAGTTTTTTTTGCATAAATATCTACTTTGCACATATCGACAAGACGAATTATTGTCGCTGTGGGTTTTTCCTACAGGAAGTTGGTGTTTGTTCTTTGATAAGGTGTGCGTTAGAACTTATCAACACGCTAGATAAACGACGAAAAGGAAGTCGAACCTGAACCGCGAGCACCGATCACCCTGTATGGGCGTGTCAATCGAGCGAGGCGTATATTTGCACTCGTCTCGGATGTCACCACGTGTTAGAGGAGCCCAATGGGCTTAGTTTAATTATGGGAACTTAATTTAGTAATGGGTTAGAGATGGGAGAGAGTCTTTTTTTCGGTTCCAAAGTGAGATGGAGCTTTTTACGAGCAGCTCCAACTGTATCATGATTTATTTAGTGCTCCAGTGCAGGAAGGGATTTCCCGGGATTTTCCCTCCTTATTCTTGCGATTTTCTTTTATGAGAGACGTTTCTTGAAACTGCGTGAAATTGTCTGTCTTTCCTTTCCATTTCCATTTGTCTGAACATAATTTTGTAAAATTAAGTCTTTGTCTACTTTCGAAATAGTTCTGCTAGCTTCGAGCATTTTTTTTGTCTACTTTTGGATGAAAAGTGAGACCCCTTTTGGTGTTTTAGCAACTAGAAGAGCCTAGCCTTCGACAGGACCGTAACCGAGAAAAGATAAAGCTGTATTTTTGACATTAATGTGACATATCTGTGCTCCTAACGCTAGTGCCTTCATCTCGAACCAAAGAAATCTACTTATATATCTACCCATATCTCTATATATCTACACCTACCGAGCTTGCGTGTGATGTAAACTTTTTGTGATAAACCAACTTCCGAGGAGGACCAACAAAATCAGGATAACCAACCAACAAATATATATATATACCCATATTTATTTTGCTAAACGATAATAATATGACGGACTGAACTGATCTCGCGCCAAAATGGTCGTGCTACAAGAAAGTGCTTGTTCGCCACTTCACGCGCCCACCGCCTACTTTGACCATTTGGATTATCGGCACGCCAGCGCCCGCCTGAAGATGGTGCCGAAACGTTACCTCAGCATCCATCCCTATTTGACGCCGTTTTGTAGCAAGGATCTCAAAGCACAAATCGTAAGTACAATGGGCGAGGTCACCCCTGTTTTTTTGGGAAAAAAATTACGACGAAAAGAAGAACGTTGAAAAATTAACCCAGATTTTTTTGGCGCAGTCGTTTTGCCATGATGACGTCACAACTGCTAGCTGCCGGTCGTTTACTAGAAAATCTGACATGCTCTGAGCAGTTCTGACGTCACAAGAAGGGGGAAATTTCGTATACACAATTTTTCATCGATATATTCTGTGTCGGAAGCAGGTTTGATGCGATTTTATGGTTTTAGAGTGATTTTAGTTCGAAGGGTGGAGGAATGGGGGGAAATGTCAGTTATTCAGGCTGAAATGTCTGGCGGAACGACCTTTGGGGCGTCGTAAAGTTCACTGAATTTTTTTTTGTTGGTTTTCTATGGATTCATTTAATTTTCTCCGAAAAGGTCAGATTGAATTCGTGTTAGGGTAAACTCCTGACTTTTATTTGGATGAAACATAATCGATGACGTCATAAACTGTAGCATTAGCCCAAAAAATTGTATACCAAGGGTTTTTTTAATGAATAAATCATCGATTTTTGAATTTTCTCGAATATTTTTAAGATTTTCTGCATTGTTACAATCCATCTACAATTTTACTTTGGTATGTTTTTTTTTCTTAACAATCTTTCGATAATTTCGACAATTTCTTGATTTTTATCGAATCTCAAGGCACTTCTTTTAATTTCTCTGAGGTTTTCACTATTGCAATATCATTAATCTTCATAGAAATCATGGTGAAAATAGACTTGATTCGTCCGAATCAAATTACCACTGCAAATTCGTCCACAAAAACATCTGCCACTCGATCTGGCGCAGATAGACTGACCCATCATCAATGTCAACGACTTTAACGATGTGTGTTAGCAGGACCGATCTCGCATACTAATACCATCCGATGACCTCACACTTGGGAGCTGTCGGTAGTGATTTTTTTTTCGCGAAGCGTGGCATTTACACGTGCGAATTTCACCTTGATCTTCCTCAATGGTGGAATTCCTCACCTGATGGCTCTGTCGCTTCATTCATGTCGGCTCGACTACAGGGTGTTCCTTATAGACATGCTTATATTTGAGGGGGGGAGATTCTTTGACACATTTCGAGAAAAAAACTTCATATAAACATATGTCCTAAAAGTCTCAACTTTGGAAATACAGGGTGATGGAGCTTTGAAGAAAAAATGGGTTTTTAATAATAACTGAGATTATATTTTAGACATCTTTATGTCTTTAGGGAACACCCTGTATAGCATTTGGTGGCCGGTAAAACAGGCATTGTTTTCGATATTGCACGAGCAAGATTGATGTGTTATCTTTCGGGCGTCAGTCTGTTGGAATTGTGTGTCGTTTGGAGGTGTAATGAAAAACTATCGATTGCTTCGGACTAATTAGATTTCTTGGAGGTTGTAAAACGGCACCGGAAATCGCACTTTGGATGCCAAAGTTTGATTTCTGAGCAAGTTCTGATGCGATTTCGCCCCGGCTAATTTCGATTATCACACCAAACTCAGTTACTACGACCCAGAGGATGCGGACTAATGATTGGATGAAATCATAGGCGTAACGAGGGGGCAGGGTTATTAGGGTCGTAACCCCAGAAGAAATAAGAAAAATGCGAGTAACAATTTAGAAAAATAAAAATTTGTGTGGGTGTGACGGGGGGGGTTGACCCGCTTCCCCCCATTAGTCAATTCTAGTTACGCCAATGGATGAAATCGTAAACGCCATTCGAAGTTTTTCAATTCGAGCCATTTCCGATATCGATATGCTTTTTCGATAACGATGTGTCCCCCCCACGAGGGGGGGAGCGTCGGGCACTTATCGGCCCCTTCTGTCTGTCGATTCATCTCGAAGGTAAACACAAGTAAATATAGGGAAAGCCTTGGTGTTTTAACGCGTACTCGTCAATATTTACGTCTTTTTCGTTATCGACAACAGCATGGGTGGATTTTCACCTCAGACATGGGAGAGATAACGATTATCCATTCTGAGAATTTTTGTTGTTGTGGTGACCTGATTTAACCTTTGTTTCTTCAGAAGAAGGTTAGAAAGAGCACTTGAGGCTGACAGCTGACAGCTAGGCATGCGCAGTGTTGATTTACCGAGATACGTCCGACGTATAGAACTGTCAATCGAAATGAGGTTATGAATGAATGCTGACGTAGTATTTGGCATGGTATCGGGTTGAAATATATCCCCGAGCAGTCCCTGCTTGTTTGTCTTGCAGCAAACGTTGGCAAAAGTTCACGATAATTGCTTTATTACAGGACGTTTCGAACGGAAACGTTGAAATTTATAAGACATAATTCGACGATTTATCATCGCTCCTTGATAACGCGTCCAGGTAGGATGATTTAGAAGACACTTTGCCGACCAACAAACTGTCCGCGGCCCCTTTGATTAATGTATTTTTCGCACAACACGCTGCGCACATTTTTGGCACTTCGCTTCGTATATTCGTCCGAGCCGAAGTCATTGAAAATCGACGCTTTCTTTGATCCTTCGACTATTGAAGTTTCCGAAAATTGCACCCGTTGGAAAATTTTTATCACGCCGCCATTGGTAGCCGGAGCATGGGCGTGCGCTGAATTTCTCCCAAGGTCACCGAATGAATAATAATCAATTAATAATGTCTGTTTTGGTTGTGTACGTGTGTGGTGTGTGTGTGGGCACCTCGACGTCGAATAGATATTATTCTGATGGAATTCGCCGGCAATTCTATAATGGAGGTCATGCGACGGAGCGGAGATAGTTTCTAGTTTCTCCTTCCGGTTTATGGAACTATTATTATTGCCTACCTAGAGATTTGTGTACGTTTCCATTATATCAGCATCTCGAGCGGAATAGCTTACTTGGACGTACTTTATACAGGGTGAATCACGATTAAACGATTTTTGTTATTTTGAGAAAGTACTCGATAGAATGTTTCGAACTTTTTTGGATATAATGAGGCATACTTCAAGCTTCACTTCAGGTTTTTTCCCTTCTTTTTTGACCCCTAGTACACTGGCGAACTGAAAAAATGCAAAAAGTAGATCAACAGGTGTCGAAATAATAGAAATGAAAACATTTTCAATGCAGTTCCTGATTTCTCGAACGCGATGCATAGAGAAGTACTAAGTAGATAGTACCGTAATTGGAGGTGAATGAACATCTGAACAAACACAGCGTGTTTCTCGGAGATTATCCGCTTACTACCAGAAAAAAATCACTTGTGGTATGTTCGTCTCGTAGTACGGGCGATGTGCTCAAAATTACCATCACAGTTTCCTTCTTGCTGAGATCGTGAAATAGCTACAAATTTTTCAGATCCAAAATAAAAAAGTCACGTCCGTTTTGCTCGTCCCATCTCCCGTACTAAACGAGCACTTCCGACGATGAGTGGCAATCCAACATGATGGTCTAATTGCCCCCATGGTCGTTTTTTCTCCTGGATATACGGGCGCGGTCGCCGCCCATATCGCATCCAATCCAATTGAAATTAATAATAACTTTCCCTCCCTCCCGCCTCTCTCGCGGATCCAAGGGGAAGATCGATGGGCGTCGTGAAAATTTGACGAGGTCGGTTCGTGCGCGATTTCGGCGCGAAGTGTCTCTGGTTGGCGTGACGTTTGACGTTTTGCGCAGGACGAATTAGATATAATGGAGGAAGTTGGCACGGCAGATGATGATTGTGAATTGAAAGTTTGAATGGCAACAGAAAATAAAAGCAGCGAGTTCAAGGCTGCTGATGATTTTTCCCCATTGAAATTAGTCGATTGGAAGACGAAATTCTTATTGAAATTGTCAGATTTTTGATCGTTTTTTTTTTATGACAACTCAAAAGTTCGAAAACTCACACAGCCAAGTGACAAAAAACACCCTATATCAACAGTATAGCCATGAGAATATTTTTTTATTAATTAATTAATCAATTGAGTGCCGCCAGATGGAAGAAACAAACAAAAAGCGTAATTTTTTTATGAAAAAAAAATGGAATTACATTGAAGTTTTCACGCAAAATAACTAAATCTAAGACCAAATTGATTTTTTTATTTGAATTTCAGTTGCCATGGAAATGTTATTACAGTTTGACACTTAAATCATATTTTCATTAGATAAAATTACGCTATTTTTTTTCATTTAAAAAAAATCAAAACCTGTCTACAAATTTTAGGAGGGGTGTTTCCATTAAAAATGGGTCACACTGTATAAATCGCGTCTAGAAGAGCCTCTCGGTATGTTGGTTCACACGAACTTATTTCGTTTTCTATTCCAGGCATTGTATTTCGGTGTGAAAATGTGTTTTTTCTTCGCTTCGGCCATAATATTGCCCTGATTTGTATCTCGTTGTCGTAAAGTTTATTGCAGATTCATTTTAATTGCATCTCGGATCGTATCACCCCAGCTTTTATAGTGTTCCACTGCTACAAAGTTCGTTTAGGAAAAATGTGTTTTCCCGTCACGATACACAATACCGCCGAGTGCTGTATATATTTTTTTATATTTCCTCCGTATCCGCATTGTAAATTCAAAAATGCTGACGTCTATCGTAAAAAGACTCTCTCCGTATTGTTTTATCGATTCGGCCGGTTTTGCATTTTCATGACATTTTACGAGCGTCGTAACGTGAAGAGATAAGGAAAGTACGATTTTTTTTTGATCTCGAGTTATGTGATAAGTTCAGACATTTATCATGAGTTCGTATATACAGGGTGTTGCTTGAAGATATGCTAATATTTGAAGGGGTTAGTTTTTGACGCATTTCAAGAAAAAAACTTCCTATAAACGTATATCGTAAAAGTCTCAACTTTTGGGATACAGGGTGATAGAATTAAAAAAAAACAGTTTTTTGATAATAACTGAGATAATATTCTAGACATCTTTAGAAAATTTGGTACATGTCTTCAATGCATCAAGGTGCATTTTGTGATGTACGAAAATTTTCATTTTCTCTACCAGTGGCGTCCTTACGGGTTTTGCATTGAATATTTTTGGGGAAAAAAATACTACGCCACTGCTTGATTCCAAAGTAAAAATTACTTTAGAGATCCTCATTCATTATTGATCAAGACTTATGTCATGGATTTTCTTTGTCCGACGCATAGTTTTCGCTTAAAAAAATACAAATCGTTTTACTTCAGGGTCAATTCCTCAAAAATCTGATGCGGCGTGAAGATGTTTGTGCATCAATTTGTTCCAAAATGAATGAGAATCCAGAAAATATATTTATCTAGTCAGATGCTCTGCTCTTGATTAAAATAATTGAATTGAAATTGCTTCGTATCGCAGTACCAATCGTTTAATAATCTATATCACCCTGTATATCAAAAGTTAAGACTTTTAGGACATACGTTTATAGGAAGTTTTTTCTCGAAATGTGTCAAAGAATGACCCCTTCAAATATTAGCATGTCTTTAAGAAACACCCTGTATAAGCGGCGTGCGATGTTGAAGTTAAAAAACGTTTTGTTCCACCACGTCAAGAAAAAAAGTCTCGTACAGTGGCGTAGCGTGAAGAGGGGACGAATTAACGAAACCTAGGAGGGGCATTCGCCCCCCCCTGCCCGTACCTCGCTACGCCCTTGGTTGCGTAACGTATACGGAGAGATAAGTCAACGTCGTCGGTCTTCTAACGACGTGCCAAACAGACGAATAAAGTCGATTCTGTTCGGTAATTGAATTGAAATATCGATGGAGCATACTTGGCAACGTTCTCAGCAGCGGCAAATGCTAATGTGGCGGAAATATTACTGTTTGCCTTTTGACAAACACACTTTTCAATCGGTATAAATAGAGGGAAAAGGGGGGGGGGGAAGAGAGGGGGAGGGGCAACCCTGGGAAAAATCGAAAATACGAAAGTGTCACCACACATGGCGATCATAAGTTATTCGAAAAAACGCATGTGGCAGCTCGGCGATCGCATATTGTTTTTTTTTTGGACGAGTCGCGCCGGATTCAAAGCTACAGGGCGATGAATCCGAGTAGAACATCGAAGGCGCATAAAAAACGCTACAGTGTTGCCGGTGTCGCATCAGTAGCATACCCGCAACCCCGAGAAACTGTAATCGTTTCCATTCCGATACACTCGAATTGCTCGAAATAGCAACTCCGGAGTTATTGTTCCGGGTAGTCGACTATCGATTGGACGGGGCGCGATTCGAATTGACAGCTGACGTTTCGCGCAACCGGCGTAGTCTGGTTGGATTTATTTTTTACGCTCGGCTCGATATGCGTCGATGAGAATCTGAAACCGCGGCGTTATAATGTGTGTGTTTGCTTGGCAATCGTTCGATTGATTATCTGGTTCATCGCCATATTGCGTCGAGGTCTGTCACATTAAATGAACAAACAGAAAATGTACTCTCTGGCACCTTTATTTGTTTGTTTATTTCACGGTATTTTTGTTGATTGCGATCTGTTTGCGCAGATAACGGTAATGCGTTGATAAATCAATTAACGAAAAATTGATTTGGCCAAATCGACGTCGTGTTATAGTTTATTATTTTGAGCCACCCTGTAAAAAAATGTTTCATGTGTGAAACTTGGGCTACTGCCTTCCAGTGCAAAAAATATTGACAATTTCTAAAATGAGTTTTTTGGGGCTTTCCCCATTTTTTTCTTTTTTTTTCACTTCATTACTTTTTTTATCAGGAGTTCTTTTATTTTTTTGGCTCTTTGAATTTTTTTTTCTAATGTTTCCATTACTTTTGTCGAATCCATTATTGTTTATTGTATTTGACAGATGCGTGGTTAATTTTTTTAGTTGACTCACTTCTCTTGTTTTCTTTTCTTTGAAACGATAATCGTCATCTAGATTATTCATGCTTGCTTAGGAAACACTGAAACAAACAATAATTATTTATGCTCGCTCTGATAAATAAAATAGCAACAAAGGCAGGTTCTAGCGTGTTATTAAACGAACCACAATTGTTTTTCGGTATGTTCTTTTGTTCGCGCAATAAACTTGGTATCGCGCTGTTGCCATCTTTATCCCACGTAATTCGATATCTTCGCCTAGGAAGAAGACTGAATCCAAAATGTGTTGCGATATAATTCCATTAGCAACGCGATATCAACCAATTTTTTATTTTTGTTGTCTCACCCTGTAGATGGTTCTCCGTAGCTGTGGGCGATGAATCCGCAATCAAAGGACTCTTTTGTTTTGTTTTTTTTTCACCAGTTTCGAAATCGTAAATGTTTATTGCCTCCCCTCGTAACAAGAACGCAAATTTAAAGGATCACTCGGTATCTAATAAGGAGCATAAAATCTCGATGTACGATTTGATTTGTATGGCGTACGTGAACAATTAAAACGATTGGAATTTTCTACGGCTGCTGCGTTTGAAGGTCACTTTTCGAAAGACGTTCACGAAGACTCGTATGGAAATTACGAGGGGAAGTCAATGTTTATACAACCGCATTTGTACCAGAAATAGGGATTTCTGAAAATAACCTGAATTTGAAATTCATTGTTTTTATTGTCATTTTTGGATTTTTTCTTCCTTAAAAAAAGTCAATATTTCAACACAATGCATAGTAGCACCCCCGAAGGTGTTTCATCACATTTTGATATACAGGGTGGGCGACAGTGAAAGGTACTTTGACGTATTCGGTTACTTCAAAAAGCGCTTGTGATTGACTGAAAATATTTGGGACAATGCAGTGTTGCCGGTTCAACCGAAAAGTAGCAGTATTTCTGGTTTTTCGAATGAAACACCCTGTACATTACAGTGTTTCTTGATTTCTCGTTTCTTGATTTTTACATGCATCATACAGAGTGGTTGAATATTCGTAAGGATTTTTTCAATGAAAACTTGAGTGAGATTTTTATTTCCGAGGCAGTTGTTCAACCAGATCATCCTGTGTATGATAAAATTCGCGATTTGATGACATTTCGGTGTCGAACGGTGCAAAACGACACTAATCGAAAATACACCGCGTCATTTCTAACAGTGTACGTCGTCGCTAATGAAGCGTCCTTTTCCGGATGGCCGAACGCCCAGTAGATACCCGACGTTCCGTACGAGCGAACAGGGTTGAATATCGCACCAGGAATTCAATTAAACTGCCGCAAAATGGCCGACACTTCGATGCCACTTTCGGAATCCGCCATATTTTTCGTTTGATCGATGCAATCTCGTCAATTCAGCTGTTTGGTTTTTTCGATTGATTGGTTTAATAGTAGGAATAACATTGAGAATGATAGTGGGCAGCTGTGAATGTTGAGTTTTCGCATCAGTAGCATACTCGCAACCCGGTGCTATTTTTTTGAGTTCATAAATCTTGTGGAACGTTCCATAGTCATGGGAGGTTTTTTTTTTTCTTAGGAATAAACGGTAAAATCCATTACCAGACACTCTGAAGAGCGGTAAATTAAAGTATTCCATAGGGGAATATCATTTTGTGCGCTCGAAGCACGTCCACTTCGTACTTTTCGTCTACAGTCGTTTGTTTTCAACGTACCTCCTGATTTTTTCAAGAGAAACTTGCCCTTATTTCCGTCGCACCATTATTTCGACGTGAAACATCCATTTCTTTGCTTTGAAGGGCACCTCGAAATGTTGTTTTGTGTTGCTACGTCATTAATTTCGCCACTTTATACAGTCCAAGAGATTTCCGTGTATTTGCTTTTGCTCAGTATATGTAGTTTATTATTTTTGGCTAGCTTTATCGAAAAATATGGATTATTCCTGTTTGTCGAGCCGAATTGTTTTCATTCCATCGAAAATTGATTTGTTTTTCTGCAACCGAAAAGATCGATAACAATTTTCAAGCAGCTTTTTTACGACCTGCGTATAAGATTTCCAAAAACACGCTCGACATTTTCTGATTGAGATCGGATGACTACAAAGTAGTAACGCCTCCGTTTCAAGGTCAGACGCCGTATTATTGAACGTAGAACTTGATCACGACTGAAATATTTTATAATTCATCAATTTCCACGAAGAGCCGCGCCTGCCTGACGCAATAGGGTTCGAGTCTGGAGGCTCAGGGGGCTGAACGTTTCTCTGGACTGCTTGATTGTTATTTATCGTGTTTTCTTTGTTTCAGGTGAGTTCCACCACTTTCTCTAGTGAAGTCAAAGCTATTATTAATGTTGATAATACTGTATATCGAAGGCTTTAAGAATAAGTGAAGCGCATTGTTTCGCGATGTGGTTCAAAAAACAATTGTGATTTGCGCGAGAAAAAATACCGAGTGATTTTTTATAGCCTGTTTGGCGAGAATTTGGAAAGATCGAGAACCGATCGAACTCGTCGTCGTGTCTAACTGTACCAAAATCCGTAACGTCTCGCACGTGATCTCCCTCCTATCGGCATCTCGATACGGTTTTTCGAATACCGGTTTCGATGGGCCGGTCGAAAACAGTTTAAAGTAACTGTTTCGTCTGCTGCAATCGGTCGCATCGTCCCGAAATCGGTCAGGGACACTTTGGGACGCGCTTAGAGGTTTGCGCATCAATAGCATACCCGCAACCCCGAGAAAAGTGGGTCGCAGCATTGCGACAACTACCGGAAAAAAATTCAGATTGAGTAGCGTAGAAAAAATAGTCCAAGAAATGATTTTTGCTGTAATTCACCGAACACCCTGTACAGTCAACGTTCTCGTTATTCTGGATTCGGACCGATTATGATGTTTTTAAAGCTTGCTCCTTTTTTTTTTTCGAGGTCAAAAAGCGGCTGTAGCATGGGCACTATCTTGTTTACACTCTCACCTTACCCACTTTCTTTCCAGGGTTTTGAATTTTAGATATTTTTGTTGTTACGTTGATGTCGTAAAATCGATTCGCAATTGCTTTTTCTTCGATGCCGCAACGACCCGATTTCTGTTTTCCTTATTTCTTACATTTCTTTCGGCAGAGTGGATTTGAAAGTACTTCATCTAATCGCGCATATTTCTGTTCCGTATATAGTTTTTGCTATTTCTGGTTTCAGCATCCGCATCTTAGTTTTAATTAGGATCGTGCCATATTTTTTTCATCGATTGCTAATTGCAATAATCCTTTCTCTTTACATAATTACTTGTCACTGAAATCGTTAAACTTCGTTCCATTTTTTTTCAAGATAAATTATTCGTATCTACTAGAATTTAGTATTTCAGTTTATAGCATCCGTCAATTTTGTCATCTTGAATTCCATAAATTTCTTTTAAAATCCTCTTATTGTCTTACAACGATGTAACACTTCACAGAGAAGAAAATCCCGACTTATTAATTTTCCGCCCGAATATTTGGATTGAATTTCCTCCTCAGATATTTAATGTCGTTTTTTCTTCCGATAAGCTTCTCCCATCAGAGGTTTTTCTTTATTGCCATTTGATTCTTCACGAGAAAGGGGAGTGAAAATTGCGTCTGACTTCTCTACCCCAGTGGATCGAAAAATTATATACTAGGTGATACGGATTCCACGTCATTTATTTTGCGGTGTCGAGAGTCGTGTAAAACTTCGACAACACTTTGTGAGATTATTAATGGAGGTGAGGCGCGTATGAATGCGTCAAAAAATTTGCATGCCGCCTTATCGGTCATCGAAATTTGAAATTCAAATAACGAGGCAGACGTTTACGTTCGTATAAAAACGACGAAATATCGTCCAATGTTCGAATATGTAGTGTGTCCATCAGCCTTGTGCGTTAGAAAGCTGAGGCGTGTACAGGGTGTCCTGAAAAAATGCGAGAAACGAATTTATTCGATGTTTCATTATTTGAACGAATTATCCTTTGATCTACATTTTTCCTCGGTTTTACGTGGTCTTTACGGAACACCCTGTATACAATGCTCTCCATCTGGCAATCGCGCTTTGGCCACACACACAAAAAAAAAACAAAATAAATTCGATATTTCGACATGGTAAAAATAAATCTGTTGGTCCGAAAAACGAAATGTCAATTGTTTTGGCGTATTTTTTGACGTGAAATATCACCTTTTGTATTCTCGTTCGCCATTAACGCGACGTTTTAGTAGTTTTTTCGCTATCGAACGGTCGATTTGGAAGTGTAAACATTTTTAATGGAGTGTTAAAAAATGTCGCTTCGTTTCAATTTGTAGTAAAAAATTGGACGAGATAAATTCACGAATACAAAATAGACGATTTTAAATAGAAACTGTTAACTTTGATTAGCTCATTTCAACGATGAAAAAGGAACGTTGTTTTTAATTTTAACACCTAATTTGGAACATTTTCCATAATAATAATGAACGAATTGTAGTGTTTTCATTAAACAGTTCTCTATGTGTGATTGTAACATTTGTAAAACAACTTTCCAAATAACTCGCCCGACAATGCATCATAAATTACAAGTTCCATTTCCTATGTCAATAAAACCCGAAATGATTTAATGCCCTGTAAATCATGCCGAGTTTTATAGAAACATTCGTTGCATTCTTACGATTAAACTACGAAACTTCAGCCTCCTAGCTCCCCAGACCTGAATCCGATACACTGCCCCTTTTCTATTTCCAACGTTCAATTACCCGGTGACGTTTGACATACATCAACTGTCACTGCCGCCATTTTGATGGAGTGGGAAAGTCGACCCTTCATTAATTTCAGTCCTCGCCGTAGGGGACGGTCCCAAAACTCGTCTATTGTTTCGGAATTTCGCTGAAGAAACAATTTGCATGTTTCCTAACCCCAAAAGTAACCAATGAATATTCATCATGGAGGGCTTTCAGTATTCATCGGAAGGAATTGAAAATCTAATTGATTGTTGTGTTGAAAGTGTGATGTTGATATTAGGTTGACTAAATGGATCATTGCTTACAAAAGTGAGATTAGGATGACAATAAAAAAATGTTGAAGTGACACGAACGATGTTTTTGTTGTGTGTATGATACTTGCACAAATATTTTTTTGTGTGTAAGTATCATATTGTGAGTTTAGCAATTCATTTCGTGTGTTGTTTTTTTTTTTAGTCTTCGTGTTGCTCAGAAAGTTATAATGGAGGTTTCGATTTTTCGTCAAGAAGTAAACTAAACGGTTTTCAGTTGAAAATGAGTTCCGTCTTGAATAACTTTCCAGAATTTTTGTTGAATAGAAAAACACATCCAACAGGCATTGAATTGAGAAAGTCATCGAGAATTTCCCAGTGGAATTAGAATCAACACTAGATATAAAAAAATATACAGACGCTTCCTAAATTACTAAAAAAATAAACTTTCAATTCCGATATCATCGACCGTTTACAAAAATCCTTTGCGATGCTCGTATGTTTTTTTGGAACATCGTAAAAGCAATGTTGACAACGGGACCAAAATGTCAGTATAATAATACAGCAACCGAGCGATTTTGTGCTCGTTTTCCGATTTTTCTTTGTGGAATTTCCATCGACTAACAAAGTGGCTATTCAATGCACACATTCTAACCTATAAATTCCACCTATTAGATGCGATCTTCTCGGAAAGTAGGTCAATAACCGATAAAGTCGATTGAAATCGTTGGTCTGTGTGCTCCTGAAGCAAGTTTTCCTCATGTACAGGGTGTCTTCGCCTTTTTGTCACGTTTTTTCGCATTTTACTGAATGCCATTTCTGGTTCATCTCCCGTACTATCGAGAGAAGGGAACGAAAGTGCGAATTGGAGTTGATTATGATTGGTTGATGGTATCTGTATTGACCTAATTGGTCGAATTGGTTCTTCATCAAGATTGATTACGATGGAAACGTCATTTTCCTCTTGGACACTGAGTTGTTGCTATTCCTTGTATTTATTTAAGCGTTGGTATGCAAAATTTAAACTTCCATTTATATCATCTTTTTTATTAAAGAATCTTGTTTTGTTTTCGAAAAAGATAATTGAAAATCACTGGATTGCATAAGTAATAAAAATATTTTCAAGAAGAAATTCTTCGGAAATTTTGACACCCTGTATCTTGAGAACGAAATATAATAATAATATAAATAATATTAAAATAATATGAATTCGATTTTGATACTACGTACTTTCATACCCCCTGTACATGCTTTTATTCGAGTGGTATTTTTTTTCCATTGGTACGTCGCTCCCTGTCTGTCATAAATTCACTTTAACCACCCCCCTTCGCCCCCTACCCGCCCCCGTATCGCGTGCCGCCGCCACCATGAGGCGCGGCAGATATTTCGAAAGGTGAGGCCCGCCGTTAAGGGTGACGCACCCTTTTCGGGCACAGACACACGCTAATGGAATGGAATGAAAAAAAAAACAACGTATCATCATGACAGTTGATTTCATTTGTTATTTGTTGCGGCGTACTGTTTTTCGAAAATGCGGAAAAATTTTACGAAGAATCTAAGAAATTACGTTCATCGTGAATTTTATTGTAATTGTTCTTTTCTACTAGAAAAATTGAATTGTATTTTGAGATTTACAGTTATTTCAAGTTCACGGTTCAAGAACGTTGAATGAGGCATCAACATTGACTTATTTTTTGTCGAAATTGCATATTTTACAATAATTTTAGTCTTTCATGTTCGTATGAAGGCATCAACAGCTTTGATTAGTTATTTTTTTATCGACACGAGCATATTTTTGAATATGTTTTTGAATCTTGAACTTTTTCGATATTGAAAATGGAAGTAAGACTCGTATTTTTACGTAATTGGTACGAAAAATTTAAGAAATTACGTTCATCGTGAATGTTATTGTATTGGCAAATTAGGTTTAGTTTCAAGGTCACCATTCTTTGACTTGTTTGACTGGACTAACACACTTCTCACTCAATCAAATTCATTGTAGATTGGTAAACAATTGCATCAATGGTTGTTTTGAATATGAATGAATATGTTTTTGGAATCTTAAACTTTTTCGATATTGAAATTGGAAGAAAGACTCGTATTTTCACGTAAATTGTACGAAAAATTCAAGAAATTACGTTCATCATTAATGCAAATTAGCTCCAGCTTCAAGGTCACTATTTTTTGACTAGTTTGACTGGACTAACACAAGACTCGGCCTTTTTTCTTACTTCTTACCCCATCAAACTCATAGATTGTTTTTTGTACGAAATCCCTTGCGAATTTCTACGCAATCTCCCGTACTATTCGATGTGCTTTCGCACTCGAAAGACCATCGAGACGGCTCGTTATGCTCGAAGCGAGAAGCGGATCACAAAACGAACCGAAAAATCCGATCGTAATTGATAGAGAAAGGAAATCACGTTCAGAAAACAACGGCCATAAATAATAAGCGAATGATCCGATTCGCCGATCATACGAATTGATATTTAGCGGCGAAGAATCGAATCGGAGTTGTGGCACCGCGTCATGCAATGTTGATTGTCCTTAGTAGGATTCGATGCACACGCTATCTAGATGGGAATTTTCTTTGGTCATCTCCTGACCCAGTTTGAGAAACGATTTCGCCATGAAATGTACGCGTAGCGCCGTTTCAATTTCACCGACAATAACATTTTACGATCCAGAGTGCGGTTTTACCAATTTAAATATTTCAACGGTCGAGAAAACATCAATTTACAAAGTCACATCAGCGTGGATTTGTCATTACACTTGGTCCTCGCATAGGCTACGACGGTTTCCGTTCCTATAATATTTGTCGTCGGGGTTGCAGGTATGGTACTGATGCGAAAAATGTACAATGACGATTTTCGAAATGAAATTAATGTGTTTTGTGTGGGTCCCAACTTTTTGTCGACTTCTCGTGGTGCTTTGCATTGAATCGTTATTTTGAAGGTTGAAAGTAGTTCCAATTGAATGGCTAGTTGTGTCTTATTTACTTCTCGCTTTGCAGCGCATTTGTTGAATTATAAACAAAGTCGATATTTGTTTATAATCCGTAGCTGTGATGGCGCTACTTCTAGTTAATTAATTATATCAACTTTAGCCTTTTAATTCCGGTTAGATTTGGATAAAGTGATATCTGTCAATGTATGTACACATATATTTGGGTTGATCCTGATTCAATGGTTTTAATGATACGTCTAACAGCCCAAAAGCTCCCATAAATTAACTCCGGATCCCATATTATAGTATTAGTTGAACTTTATCGAGTTATGTGTTAGAAACTGCTAAGTAATTAGTATATTATAAGCGAAACTTCAAGCAAACCAAAACCACCATGGGGATAGATTAATGAACAGCTAGCTCCTAGATTATTATTGAACATCACTTGGTATATATTTTATTGAAATACAACACAAAACCATTCCTCTTTGGAGTTACAATGAAAAAACATCGCTGCATCGCGTGTGTGAAGTTTCTTATTCGATCGCGGTTCGTTTACCTCCTACGGACGTTTCGACCTTTCGACCCATCCTCCATATTTCGTCGTCTTCTTCGTTTGTTTCGGTCAGTTGGTTCGCTATCGCTCCGGGATGCCGCGCCATTTTGCCGGATCGCAGTGATTTATCTTGAGGAGGAAAAAAAAACGGTTCTAGAATATTCCTGAGGGGGGGAAATTATTTTAGATGTATTTTTATCGAATGAATTTTGCAAGTTGAGATTCAATATTTATGATGTTCATTTCCACTAGAAAAATTTAATTGTATTTTGAGATTTACAGTTATTTCAAGGTCACTGTACAAGAACGTTAAATGAGGCATCAACATTGACTTTTTTTGTCGAAATTGCATATTTTACAATAATTTATGTTCGTATGAAGGCATCAAAAGCTTTGATTAGTTATTTTTTCAACGAAACGAACATATTTTTGAATATGTTTTTGATTCTTGTACTTTTTCGATATTGAAAATGGCACTAAGACTCGCATTTTTACGTAATTTGTACGAAAAATTCAAGAAATTACATTCATCGTGAATTTTATTGTATTGGCAAATTAGGTTTATCTTTTTTTGACTTGTTTGACTGGACTATTTCTTTCTTCTCACTCAATCAAATTCATTGTAGATTGTTAAACAATTGCATCAATGATTGTTTTGAATATGAATGAATATTTTTTGGAGTCTTGAACTTTTTCGATAGTGATAATGGCAGAAAGACTCGTACGACTTGAAAACTGATTCAAATAAAGTAATAATTCGAGACCGAGCTGTGATTCTCAGCGAAATAATGTTCCTTTAATTAGTTTAGTGTTACTTCAAGCATTGACCTCGATATTGATCAACATGTGCCACCTTTTACGTAACAGAAGACATTCTTGAGTACCTCTTTGCGATGTCAACAACCTCTCGGTACTGACTTCAAGTTCATTGACGTAAAAAGACAACGGTAGCACCAATTATCGAGTAAACGACGTAGAAAAATATTCGGTCGTCACGATTGTCCCGAAAGTTCATCTCGTCTTGGATTTTCCTGGTTGAATCTGAACGAAACAACTCCATTTCTGAGGGGCAACAGATGGGGGGGGGGTGAAATAATACGGAAGTTCCTCGAAAATAAATCTGCGTCTACTTATCGATATTATTTAGGAACAATTATTGTTGTTGATTAAATAACGAGCTGTAGTGATACTCAAACAAAAATACAAACATATACGATATGGGTTGACGTTTTTTCTGCCCTGTTTGCGAAAAATTGTCCCGTTCGCTGCTCGTATAACTGTTGTTGTTCCATTGAACTTGGGAGAATTGGGCCGCGTTGCCCGAGGTGCAGAAGCGATGAACAGTTAGTCGTCGTCGTTCAACATTTTTTGCCTTCCCATTAAAGAGAATAATCGAGAATTTGTCATAATAAACCATGCCTATCGCTGTCGTTTTAATCGTTGGCTTAGTATCAGCTCGTTTGGAGTACGAGGGCTAAAAAATATTGATAAAGTCGGCGTGATGATCATGGTTGAAAAATGCATCATTATTTCCTTATCATTTTTGTCTATGCATCGGGATTAAAATTGATAGCAGCTGCAAATGTCATGCATATTTTTCCATCGTTGGAACTTTCGTTGTGAAGGAGCTCCACACGGTGCTATTCCAGACCCCATGCAATATTTTCGATTCATTTCAATCACCACAAAAACCAAACTGAGTGTCTAGGAAAAAACTCCAATTTCCTTTGTTTCGCGACCAATTTGACGAGCCTTTTATTGAACCAATTCCCATTAGTGATATTGCGTTGGTAATCATTGTAGTCGACGTTAAAGACCGCTGAACTGTCTCGTACAAATTATCTCCCATTGTGATCACTCTAGTAACCGTGAACTAATTAAGCCCGTTTGTGATGTTCCTTCCAATCACTTTGTCGAGTCGTTCGAACGAAGGGAATTCTCGCGCGGAATGAACATTGGTGAACGGGCAGGGCACACACGAACACTCGGTAGGTGTAACGGTTGTTTGGCCTCGAAAGAAAACGTCGGAGTCAGTGACTCTGAGAGTCCGAAACGGATCCGAAGACGATGGAAACAAAGAACCGTCCACCAGGTGATGGGAATTCGTAATGATTGTGTTTTTTTTTTTTTTGAAATAGGGACAATACGCGCGGTTGTACAGGGTGATTACGGAATACTTGGGGTGTACCCCTAGAAAAAACACGAAAGTCTTGATTTTTTTAAATAAGAATACAAATGACACACGAAAAACGAATTGAACTTCTTGAATGAATATACAGGTGTTCAAAATGTTCCAAGGTACCAGATCTGACTCTTATGGATTGTTGTTTCCTTCAGGGTTTTTCATTCAATTTATTAATTTTTTCATAAAATTCATCCAATTTTTTCAACTCAATTTATTATTTTTTTCATCATTTAATTCATTGAATTTCTATTCAATTTATTGAATTTTTCATTCAGTTCTTGATTGTTTTTTTTTTTATTTTATCAATTGTTTTATTCAATTCATATATATTTTTTTGATTTATTAAATTTTTCATTTAATTTATTGGATTCTTCATTTATTTTTCATTCAATTCTTTTTTTTTTTCATTTCATTCATTGATTTTTTTATTCAGTTTATTGAATTTTTCATTCAATTTTTTTTTTTTTTTCATTTTATTCATTGATTTTTTTTCATTCAATTCTTTTTTTTTCATTTCATTCATTGATTTTTTCATTCGATTTATTGAATGTTTCATTTAATTTTTCATTTTATTCATTGATTTTTTTATCCAATTCTTCATTTAATTTATTGAATTCTTCATTAATTTTATTGCATTCTTATTCAATCTATTGAATTTTTGATTCAATCTATTAAATTTTTCATTCAATTCTTTTTTTTTTCATTCATTGATTTATTAATCAATTTATTGAATTTTTCATTTAATTCTTCATTTTTCATTTTATTCGTTGATTTTTTTATCCAATTCATATATAGTTTTTTTATTCATTAAATTCTCCATTCAATTTATTGAATTATCATACAATTTATTTTTTATTTAATATATTAACTTTTCACCTGATTTATTGATATTTATTTCATTTAGTTTATTCAATTTGATTCTATCTTTGGAACCTTTCCTAACGATGTTCATTTCAGGAGTTTCATGTACAAATATATCGTAGTTTTTTCAACATTTTCAGAAATGAATAAAAAAAAACAGTCAATGTGACTCCCCATTTTTCCTTTCAGCAACTCTTCCGATCTCAGCAATCGCAAGCAGCGACCCCTACCGCCGCCCAGCTGCAACTCCTGCAGCAGCAACAACAGCAGCAGCAGCAGCAACAGCAGCAACAGTACCTGGCGGCGGCGGCGGCGGCGGCCGCCCAACAGCAATTCCCGCACCAGGCGGCGCCCTACCTCGTGAACGCGGCGGCGGCGGCGGCGGCCGCCGCCGCCGGCCAGCAGGAACCGTCGTACCTCATCACCGCCGGCGTCCCCGCCCAGTATTACGGGGCGGTGGGGCCGTGGGTGTATCCCGCCCCGCCGGCCAATCTCATCCAGCAGGGGGCGGCGGGTAACGGGGGGCGGCGACCGCTCACGCCCAACGGCACGGCCGAGGCGCAGCAACAAGTGCAGGTGAGAATTCGTGTTTTTGGGGGGTCGAGTGAGGTTATGTCACGTGGGGGATGGGTGCGGTGTTGCCGGATCGAGAAATAATCGTTGAAGTCGAAGATGACATTGTTTTTCGTCGTTTTTGGATTTTTTCCTAATTTTGGAGCAGACGATAATGTGATATCATACGGGGTGGCTTGGAAGTAACAATATTCATCAGAAAAACAATTCAATAAAAATTCTGACTGGGGTATTTGCACCCTGTGACAATTTTTTCCGCTCCTAGTGAAACGTTTTTTATTTTTTATTCTTCATTTTATATTCTCTCTGAGATTCTTAAGGGAGACTTCGTCCTTGAAATTTTCGCGAAATCATTTTTTTTTTTTTTAATTGAGATTGTTTTTCTCGAAAACCCCCTTTTTTTTTTAATGACAGACATTCTCTTGACCGCAGTAATCAACATATTGATCTGAAATTTAGATACATTTTCGCATTTATCTTTTTATGCGGAAAAAAAAAAAACGCGAAACTTCGATTTTTTGTTTGAATTGCTGCCATTTTTCGAAATTTGTACCAAACGAAAAACCAATCCGTTATTCCATGGCCAAAAGGTCACACATCGATAATATGCTTCGAATTTATGTTTCGGTTCATCAAAGAGGGGGCAGTGACGTCAGTCGTTTACCTCCCACGATTTGAGGACTTTTCGCGGAGCTGCATCGGCCGCCATTTTGTTTGTTTTTTTTGACAATCTGTATATCATGAATAAAAGCAAGAAAAACACCGCACTCAAAAAGCTTGACTCGTTTCCTTGAAAAAAAAAATGAAACGTGAACACCTGAAATACGGCACTCCCTTAAGGAAAATTAAAAAAAAAACTTGTGGGATCACTTTACATTCGAAATTAATTCGAATTCAACTTGAATGTTCTTTTAATCACTGCATCTATAGTAAATCCAAAAAAAATCGCATCAACTTCGTATTTCCAATGATTTTTGATTGAATTAACAAAAAAAATGAAAAAAAAAAGGTGAGAAGAATGCCAATAACGTTGCGAAATATTGCCAACTGTATTTTAGCTAGTGTTGGCAACACTTATTCCACCAAATGTGACGTGACTACCAACCTAAGTAGATTTGGATTCCTAATGTTTATTGTATGTACATATTTGGTGGGTTATAGTGGTCATTTTCTCGACATTAAATGTTGAAATCATGTAAATAAGTCGTGGGATACGATACTGTAAAGCTGTGATAATGTTCTGCCATTAATTTTGTCATTGAATCAACAACAACACTGTGTGTAATTCGATTATTCAACACTCGATACGATCAGTGTCATACTTACGGTCGTTTGGTTGGTTTGTTTTGCTAATAAACTACAAATTTACTTGTTGGTTAAAACAGTTAACATATTTTAACGGAATTTCAATAACGAGTCTGTTTCACATTATTTTCTCGCTTCAACAATGGTTTTTCTAGAGGTCATTGTTTCTTGTACTATCCCGTTACTAGTTTGTAAATTCCAACCCATCATTTCACTGTGAATAATTTGTAAATATATCACTTCACGAACGACGTTTGTATATTCGGAGTTGTGGCTCCACGTCATGCAGTATACAAAATGACTTCAGTTCTATTTAATGAAATGTATGTTGATCAGTAACAGAATCATAAAATTCACAAGTTTGATGCATTTATATCAATTCTGACAATATTCAATTAGTTCGATGATTTCTATTTTCGAATAATTTCTGGTTCCTACAGACAAACTTTGACGTGGCAACCATGTAATTGCAGATTTCTCCTCATTAGTCGTGACGTCAGTTATCGTTGGCGCCAAAATATGACAGTGTTTGGGAGTAGTTTTGACTTTGATAGCAATTTTGAGGTCTTTAACTTTTGGAAAAAAAAGTTTCAGCCGCTCATTACTTGTTTATTATTATTATTTATTTATTAAATTGATGACGATAGGTGACCGACCGATGTAAATGTTGTAAATATATATAAATAACGAAAATAAAAGTGAATGGGGAATTCTCCTTCAGACGATAATGTAGTATTTTTTATGATATATCTTTAAAACGTCGCATTTCAAATTTATCATGTCGACCTTTTTCCTGAAAAAAATATTTCGAGTAGTTAAAAAACAAAAATAAATATGGGAATTTAAAGTTTAAAGTGCTTTGTTTCTAATTCACCATTTGGCAACATCGACTGCGGATTACAGTGATAAAAAAAGGACAACAAATTCGTTACGTTGATTAGGTAAACAAAGATGGCTAGATTTCCATCAGATCAGAAACCCTTTCTGCTTATTTCTATTCCATGACGTTCTATGCATCGCAAAGGAGGCAACGACGACCAAGTTAGAGAGAGAACTCAAGTTTTAAGGTTATGTTTGAGTTTGCCGTGGTTTGGCTTCTAAGTAAGGTTGTTGGTTGGGTTGGACTATCATATCGATGTATAATATGGTATCAAATAACTTGAAAACAATTCAATCGAGTATTCTTTACCAGCCACAAAGTATAAACAAAAAGTTGGGTTATGACAACCGACAAATTTCGACACTAGATTGTAAATGTGCAGACAACAATGAACAAATATATGTTGTTCTTTTTCTAGCCTACTAGGCGCTGTTGCCAATTTGTGAACTAGAAACAAAGCGATTTAAAATTTAAAACCCCATATTTGAAAGATTATTTTAGATAGTTTCTGCAGAGAGTTTGGAACATTCATGAATGAAACTCATAATCATCAACTTTAAACTTGCATTTCCAGTAATATCCCAAATTGAGGAGAATTCCTCATTGTGTAAAGTGGAATGAATGTAAATAGCGAACTGTGTCCTTTTAGTCGCAAGTTGCGGGCGGCTACATAGTGCCCTACTACGACCAAAACGCGACGCCCATCCTGATGGCGCAGGGCGCCGCGATGCGCGCCAACGGCACGCCGATGCGGCTCGTCAGCCCGGCGCCGGTTCTCGTCCAACAATCGTCGGCGCAAGCCGCCGCCTCCAGGCAGACGCAGCAGCAGCAGCAGCAACAGGCGGCCGCTGCTGCTGCGGCCGCCGCCGCCG
This sequence comes from Plagiodera versicolora, assembly GCA_037013635.1. Taxonomy (NCBI): domain Eukaryota; kingdom Metazoa; phylum Arthropoda; class Insecta; order Coleoptera; family Chrysomelidae; genus Plagiodera; species Plagiodera versicolora. The sequence continues at coordinate 13,636,980 of CM072981.1, read as the reverse complement.
CCGCCGCCGCCTCGCTCTACTCGCAGGGATCTCAGCAGGCGCAGAGCCTGTACGGCGCAGGCGTCGGCTCGTCCGTCAACGGAACCACGCTGGGAGGTACGTCGTTCTCATTTTCGTTCTTTTTTCTTGCGTTTCTTCTTCTTCTTCGGGGGGTGGCTGCTGCTGAGGCTTTGGTCTTTTTTTTTTTTGGTGATGGAAAGCGATTTTATCATTTTCAGCCCTTATATTGTACAGGTTGTTCGATTTTTTAAAGCCACTTTGAGGATTTATGCAGTGCAGAAAATGATTTGAAAGTTCTCGGCCAAATCATATTTTTTTTCAGGCGGGGTATTGAAAAAAATTGTTACCCCTTTGTAACCCCCCCCTCGAAGATGGCTACCCCCTCAATTTTGGTAAATAGCAAAGGGGGTCGTGCGATACATCGTCGAAAAAAAATTCTAGAAGTTGATTGAAAAAATTTGTTTTTCCGATTAAAAATTTAAATTAAACAAAAATCGAGGGGGCATCTTTTGGCAATGATGCCAAATTCAACAAAATTCTGTAGATATGCGATTAAAGTCACTATATTCAATTTATTCTGGGTTGATAGTTGTGTCAAATCGCCAGATTGAGCCGTGTTGCCATATGTTTTTCACTTTTCCAGCGATGCTCCGAATTAAAACTTGGGTATATAATCATATTTCATAAAAACTATCGAACCATTGTGAGATCGTGGTGAATAAATATTCATGAAGATTCTTTACTTAACTTTCGAATGAAATCCAATGAAAGTTATCCATTTCGCGTTTAAAATGTTCTAATAAAGATGCAACCATTTTCTGGACATCTCTACTCAATCCTCTCGACATTTTGATGAGAATACGATGATATTGAGCTCTCAGAAGAACAATTTCAAAAATCGCAATAAAAGAACAATTTGTATGTGAACAGACGATTGTAGGAATTCGCTCCAAACAATTTGGCATCGTTGTGAAGTGAACGATGCCAAATACTGCCGATTTTTTGAAATTGTTCTTTTGAGAGCTTTATATCGTCGTATTCTCATCAAAATGTCGAGAGGATCGAGTGGAGATGCCCAGAAAATGGTTGCATCTTTCTTAGAACATTTCAAACACGAAATGGATAACTTTCATTGGATTTTATTCGAAAGGTAAGTAAAGAATCTTCATGAATATTTATTCACCACTATCTCACAAGTTTTTATGAAATATGATTATAAACCTGAGTTTCAATTCGGAGCATCGCTGAAATAGTGAAAAACAGGTGGCAACACGCCCCAATCTAGCGACGCGTCACAGGTATCAACCCAGAATAAATAGACTTAACCTCAATTGGATGCCCTAAGAATCCACCCACTCTGTCAAACGTCATTTCCTCGAACGAATAGACCCTAATTTCGATGGGAACTGCAACAATTCCGCCTAATAAATCATGCAATTATATTTCCAACCGGGATCGTGAATCGAATTTTCGTCACGTAAAGCGGAGTTTTACGCGGAATTCGAATTCATCATTAAATCACCAGCCCTCCTTCTCGGGGCTGAAAAGGAAGTTCGACGGTTTCTTCGATTGCCGAACGACTCTCGGACTAATTGGAATAACTTTGGCGCAGATAATTGTGTATGCATATCGACCATGCGAACTTGTGTGTGTGTCTATCGAGTTATTTCAGATTCCAGAACAATGAATATAAATCAAGTTTTTTTCTCGTCTATTGTGCCACGAACAATGTCGTTCTCATGACACACAAAAACGCGCCGTGATTTATGAGAAACTTTCTGAAAGAAGTTTGAACAAGTTTGTTTTCTTAATTTTCGTGTTTCAAAAAAACTTCAAACAAAAATTCCAATCTATCATCTGGGCTATAAATCATGTTGAATGGTGGCAAAGTGGAAAAAAAGTCAAAAATTCATTGTACAGGGTGTCACTGGAAAATGTGGAAAAACTCATGACGTTTTCAACTATAATTTACGTGTAGTGATTTTTTCCATACCTTTTTGAGATGCCACGGGATGTAAAAAAAATAGTTGTCGAGCCTGAACACCTAATATAATAAAATATCCGTAGATTCACTGCTTTTTTCACCTGGCAACGTCGCTTTTCATCATTCTAACGCCTTTTCCCCTCACCCGCGACGAACAAACGAACGAATCGATCGATGAAAAACGATTAACGCTCGGTGTTTACTAACTGGCTATGTGTGTGTACTACCAAGGTGTGGCCCAAGGTGTCGGTTCGGGGCTGTTTCAAACGTTGCACGCCGGGCCGCCGTCCGCAGCAGCTTTCGGCAGCTCTTCGCTCGGGAATATCGGCTCGTCCTCGACCGCCAACTCCTTGCACTCAGGTAGGATAGGTAATGACCATCTTTTTTTCTTTCGTTTCTTGTTTTTCCCCCTGTCTTTTTTTTCGGCGTCGAAATATCTGGAAACGTTTTTTCCGGGGCAGATTTTGCATGGGGGTGTGGAAAAACGTCGGTGGTTATTTGGTTCACCCTGTATACGATGGTACCAGAAAACATTTCCAGATTTTTCGTACGATTTTTGGCTCGAAAATAACCAGACTGTTGTTCTGTTGGTGTCAAATCTGGCAAATCCTTGTTTTAGGGGTAAAAGTCTGGTTATTTTACAGTCTCATGCATTCTTTGTGTAAATTCCTGTGTAAAAACCTGTTTTATTGATTGATATTCTTGTACAAATATTCCTGCGACATAAAATTGGAAGGGTAACTCGGTTTTTTTTTTGCATGTAAGCTCACTAGGCAATTTAACATCATGTATAATAACTAACACTGGATATTATATATATATAATTTTTTATCTCGAGTCCAACTAGTCTTCAGAGATTCAAATTGAAGGTTTGTTTTCCTCATCCTGTGTAATATTCTTTGTTGTTAGGTGAAAGTCAGAATGACCAGGAAGTAAGTCTACATCGTTTAATGGTAGCTCATTGGTATTGACCGCATTCTGTGGATACTGTGAAAGAGCAAAACCATTTTTTTCTCTCTAAAACTCGAAACATTGCTTTCAGTGTTCTCTGGAATCATTGTTTTTTGCTCAATTTTCAAACTGGTATTGGAACGACCGAGAAAAAGTATTCTTTAAATTGATTATTTTCCATAATTGTTTTTAAAATAAATAAATCGTTGAAATTGGACGAATTTCTATAAAAAAATTAGGTTGAACGATTCACCATCTAGCTCCCAAGATGAGATACAAAACACACAACCCAATACGTTGACCTTCATTAAGCTAGCAGAACACTTTCAAATTTCCTAAATTTTCTTTGGCCATAATTCAAGGCTAACTTATTACCCTATCATCGAATTCATTGCTCTTTGTTTTATAAGAAAAATCGTGGGTTTTGCTAGCTTAACCGTCAAGCTAGCAGAACCCAACAAATACCAGGAAGTTTTTGGAAATTTTGAGCTCTTACCTACTTTCCAATTTTTTGCTCTTCGTTTTTTTAAGTCCTGCGTATATTTGTCCTTGAATGAAGAGCAAAAAATTTGAAAGTAGGTTCAAATGAGAGCCTTAAATTATGGCATATTCAAAATTTCCATAAACTTTCTCGTATCTGATTTTTCTTATGAAACAAAGAGCAATAAATCCGGCAATAGGGTAATAAATTAGCCTTGAATTAGCCTAGAAAGTGGTTCTGCTAGCTCACTGGAGGTAATACGTGGAAGTTCACACTGTAAGGGTTCATGAGCATTCACGGGCCGATGTTGCATGAACCCCATCCAACTCGTTTTGTAGGCGAAAAAAAAAACACCGACCATAATCCTTTTTTTTTTTGTTTTCTTCGCAGACAACTTGGCGGGCCTGGGTCTGACGACGGCGGCGACGGCGGCGCGCCGCGACTCCTTCGACCGCAACACGTCGGCGTTCTCGCCCTCGCTGGAGTACCGCCAGAAATGGCCGACGTCGTCGTCGTACGGCAACCTGGGGGGCAGCGCGAGCCCGTTGACGGGCAGCCTGACGCCGCCGCCGCCGCCCTCGGCCGTGCCCCTCCAGCTGGGCGGGCTGGTGAACTCGCGCGTGCTGTCGGCGGCGCCGGGCGCCGAGGCGAAGTTCCGGAACTCGGTGGCCGCCGGTTTGGGAGCGACCGCCATCTTCGGCTCGACCAATTCGCTCTTCACCAAGATCAACTCGACGTTGGCGGGCGGCCAGAACCAGGCCGGCGGCGGCGGCGTCGTCGGTGGGTTGGACAAGGGGCCGCAGGGCAGGTCGAGGTTGTTGGAGGATTTCCGCAACAACAGATACCCGAACTTGCAGCTCAGGTACATTTTATTGCCTTCTTTTTCAGTGTTTTTTCCTCCTATTTCAATTCATTTTGTCCAATTTTTGTTCCGTCATCATTTCTGCTTTTTGTTCGTTCATTTTTCCCACTTTTTTCTCCAGTTTCTACCTCATTCTCTCATTTTTCAATATTTTTCACGAATCTTTACTTATTTTCTTTACAATCTGTATTTCTGATTCTACATCTTTTATTCCACTGTCATATTTTTTACCCATTTGATCGTTTATTAGTTTACTTTTCATTTTATTTCTGATTCTACATCTTTTCTTTTTTTCCACGATCCTTTTCGTATATATTTTTTTGTTTATTTCCACTTTCTTCATTTTTATTTCTCCAATCATTCCTATTCGATTTTTCATCCTTTTTTTTTCTGATCGAACCAATATTGAGTGTCATTTTCCCTAGGGAAATATGAAACGTTAAATTATATTTCTTTCAAAACGTCAAATCATATTTTATTTCTTATTATATTATTAATAATGATTTCCCCATATCAGATTATTTCAATCAGAAAAAAACTATTGATTACACCACGGGAAATATGAACAGAATATTTTCCTCAGTTGTCTATACATCCCTCGGGCTCCACTCTCGGGATGTAACTTTGACAACCTCGGGAAATATACTGTTCATATTTCCCGTGGTGTAATAATAGCTATTTTGCATTATTTCCACTATCATATTTCTTGCCCATTTGATCGTTTATTATTTTATTTCTTTTTTTTTTGCTGTTTTTATCTTCCGCTTTTGTTTTCCTTTGTTTTTTCTCGTTTGTTTTTTCTTTAATTGTATCTTCCTGTGCTTTATTTTCTCCTCCTTTATTTTTCCCAATTCCTTCAATTTTCTCTTCTTTTTTTCCAATTCTTGTTTGTAATTTGTAATTTTTTTCCAAATTTGTTTTTCAGTTTCGACCTCATTCTCTCATTTATTACAATTTTTCATGAATTTGTAGTTATTTTCTTTACTCTCTTTATTGGTCTCTGATTTTATGTCTTTCAATTTCTTCTCGATTCTTTTCGTATACCTATTTTTGCGTATCTTGTTTTGATTTCCACATTCTCCATTTTCATTTCTATTCGATGTTTCCTCTTTTTCTTTTATGTTTTCTGCGGTTCCCCTCGAATTGCCCCTTCTCTCTCTCTCTGTCTCACTGAAATTTTCTCGACAGGGACCTGGCCAACCACATCGTCGAGTTCTCGCAGGACCAGCACGGTTCCCGCTTCATCCAGCAGAAGCTGGAGCGCGCCACCGTCGCCGAGAAGCAGATGGTCTTCAACGAGATCCTGTCGGCCGCCTACAACCTGATGACGGACGTGTTCGGCAACTACGTCATCCAGAAGTTCTTCGAGTTCGGCACGACCGAGCAGAAGACGACGCTGGCGCAGAAGGTGCGCGGCCAGGTGTTGCCGTTGGCGTTGCAGATGTACGGCTGCCGCGTCATCCAGAAGGCGTTGGAGTCGATACCGGCCGAGCAGCAGCAGGAGATCGTCAGGGAGTTGGACGGGCACGTGCTCAAGTGCGTTAAAGACCAGAACGGCAACCACGTCGTCCAGAAGTGCATCGAGTGCGTCGATCCGAACGCTCTGCAGGTAGAAGACGTCTCTTTTTTATTCATTCTTTTCGACGAAATTGGAAATTATTTCAACTGCTTTCCACGATTTTTCGAAAATCATAGAAATTATGCTGAATTGACACTAGAAATGAAATAATCCCCCACCTGATTTCGACCGAATTGGAAATTATTTCGACTGCTTTCCACTATTTTTTGAAAATCATAGAAATGTTGCTGAATTGAAACTAGAATTGAAATAATCCCCCACCTGATTTCGACAAGTTGGAAATTATTTCTACTGTTTTCCATGATTTTTTTAAGATCATAGAAATTCATAGAAATGTTGCTGAATTGAAACTAGAAATATTTTTTATCCCATATAACTTTTATCGTTTATGATTTTCCAACGATTTTTCAGCAATTCTTATCATTGAGTGTAAATATTGTTCTTGGTTGTAGTCACAGATCCTAACTCTCTGCTGGTAAACGTGTTTTTATTTTTATTTTTTCATTTATTTTTTCGTTCGACAAAATAACCATAGAGGAAATAATTCCCCACCTGATTTCGGCGAGTTGGAAATTATTTCAACTGTTTTTCATGATTTGGGGTCTACGATGCTAAATTGAGCCTGAAGAATTTATTTCCCAACACGACATTCCAGCGATTCGTATCGTCGCGTGTGTAAAAAAAACATTGTTCTCGGTCGTAGTTCATCATCCAATCGTTTTCGGGGCAAGTGTACACCCTGTCGACGCACCCGTACGGTTGTCGCGTGATTCAACGCATCCTGGAACACTGCACGCCCGACCAGACGACCCCCATACTGTCCGAGCTCCATCAGCACACCGATCAATTGATCCAGGACCAGTTCGGCAACTACGTCATCCAACACGTCTTGGGTACGTCCACTTTCATCGTTCCTCGTCGTTGTTATTATTATTAATTTTTTCTTTTTTCTTTGTGTCCAGAACACGGTAAACCCGAAGACAAATCGCAGCTGATCAACAGCGTGAGAGGCAAAGTGTTGGCGTTGAGTCAGCACAAGTTCGCCAGCAACGTGGTGGAGAAGTGCGTCACGCACGCCACGAGGGCCGAAAGGGCTCTGCTCATCGAGGAGGTTTGCGGATTCAACGATAAGTGAGTGGTTTTCCCCTTTTCCCCTGGGTTTTTTTTTTCTTCACTTTCCTAGTGTTTACGAGCATTCAGAAATACACCACAATCACACTGGATATTCGTTTTTTTTTCCTGGAAATTGTATTCGTTCTGAAAATTGATTCTCTTATAGCATTAGCCTTTTTTTTGTCAATTCATTTTATATTTGGAGTGTTAACGAGTGAATTATACCTCAGATTCGAATTCAGCGTATCAAAATCCATAAGAATCTCTGTATTTACAGAGGAAAAAAAATTGTTATTGGTGTCCCATTTTACCCATTTAAAACACGCCTCGGTGTGTTTAAATCGAACTTTGAAAAACGCGCAACGAAGAAACGAGAAACGTGAGGTCCAAATGACAATTTTTGATTATCGATCTGACAGGAGTTCCTTGTAAACGTCAAATAAAATATAACTAACAAATGCAAAACTTTATTCAAACGTAAAATGGGGCACCAATAAAAAAAATAGCGTGAAGTATTCGTGGATCTGGTCCACTTATACTTTAATAAAATATTTTAGGTCTAAAAATTATATTTTTGTTTTGAATTCTCACGTCTAAAATGTTTTTTTTTATATTAAACGTCCCACGAAAGGAGACATCCTGTGATGTTCATAAATTTCCGTTTTATTTTAGCATTTTTAGCAATTCACTTTATAGGTATTTCAAAATTTCAGAATGACCATCATATTATTCCATTCAGTTATAGAAAATCATTTCTCAGTTTGAAAAACTTTTTACGATTTTTGTTTGTTTTTTGCAATTTACTCGAAATTACGAACGATTTAATTAGTATTGATTGATAATCGAATTAGATCTGGTTGCGAATAATTGTATTCTAAAAAAATGTAAATTCCTATTGAGCTTTTTTTTGCAACAATTGACGTTGCCATATCCGATGACATATCCAAAAATTTTATTTTTGTTTTGAATTTTTTTGTCTAGATTAAATTGAATATTTCACGAATTTCCGTATCATTTTAGCATTTTTAGCAATTCACTCGTAGGTATTTCAAAATTTGAGAATGACTATCACATTCGATCAAAACTTTATCGTGATTTTTGTTTTGTTTTTTGCAATCCACTCGAAATTACGAACGATGAATAATTGTTTTCCGAAAAATTTTGCAGCGCCCTCCACGTGATGATGAAGGACCAGTACGCCAACTACGTGGTCCAGAAGATGATCGACGTGAGCGAGCCGACGCAGCGCAAGGTGCTGATGCACAAGATCCGGCCGCACCTCAACTCGCTGCGCAAGTACACCTACGGCAAGCACATCATCGCCAAGCTGGAGAAGTACTTCATGAAGGCGCCCGGCTCGCTCGGCTCCATGCCCACCGTCGGCGCCGACCTCGGCCCCATCGGCCCCCCCACCAACGGGGTGCTCTAAGGCCCTCCCTCCTCCCCTCTCCTCCCCCTTATTTTTCTCTCACACGTACATATACACATACATATATATATTTTTTTTCGCATTTTTTATCGTCATGATGATTTTTTTTTCAATTTGATTTCGTGTAAGGTTGTTTAGTAGCGTTAGCTTAGGAGGTAACACTAAAAAAGAAGAAGGAAACAACATGTATTATAGTTGTAATTTATGTAATTTGTCATTCGTGTCCACTCCTCCCCCCCCCTCCACCTAATTTCCCCCCTCTCGCCTCCCACTTGCGTCTGAATGGTTGTGTGTGTGTGTGACGAAGAACAGGAAGAAGCGAATCTCACGCGGGCTGATTTTTTGTACATAAAAAGTGAGCACAGGAATTTTATTTGGAGTCGAATGGTTTTTTTTTTCGTGTTAATTATACCCCCTCGTCAATTTTCGCCGTGGATTTTCGTGGGAATTCAAAAAAAATCGCGCAGCGTGGTGACTGAAATGAACGCGAGTTGGGAAAATTCTGGAACGAATTTTCATTTTAATTTTGTTCAGTACATTTTTTTTTTCGATAATTTCCTTTTTTGAATCACAATAAGTGGTGGATTTTTGCGAACTCTCAACAACTTTATAACTTTTTCATTTAAAAATTGTTCCACTTCGAAAATCGTACCAAGAATAATCCCTCCCACGATCTTGATTTTTCGTTATTTTAGGAATTCCAGAAATTGTTGGCTTCTGGGGGGTTCGAATTGAAAAAATAAAATGCGTAGAATTCAGAGTCGAAAGTGTGAGAGAGGCAGAGAGAATGGTGCACCTTTTTAGACCCTCTACGATCGCATTTACTACCCCTGTGTTAGGCTATTCTAGAGAAGAATTTCGCTCTCGATTCCGTGGAACGCTTCACACGCGTCAACTTCCCCCCCCCCACCCCTTGCCCCTATCCCCCCCTCTCACGCTTCCCCACTGTATAAAATGTTCATTTTTTCGTTTGCCCATCGCGAAGCTATTCAAATCGGTCGACATTCGTTGCGTGTAATTAAGAAATTCTCTCTTGTAAGATACTGATTGATTGATTGACATGGTGTAAATATGATTTTTTTGTTCTCTTGTAAAAGACGTGTAAAAAATGTATAATTTCTACTAGCCACCCCCGCCCTCCTCCCCCTTTCGCCTTCCATTTGTAAATAGTGAAGCGTTCGGCTCGGGATCGCGGGCGGTCGATTCCGAATATTGATAGACAAATTGTTGATGATTAATCGATTAATCGTAATTGATAGTTGTTGTATTCGAGGAAACAAACGTAGAATTCGGTGGCACACTCCCTTTTCACCAACCACTAGTACACACTCGCACACACACGTACAGAGCGTTTATTGTCGCGAAGGTGTTTCTCTGGAAATTCCAATTTTATTTTCCCCAAATATGTTGTATAATTGCATTTACGACTGCGTTTTCGAGCTACTCTGTAGGCAATGTCCGCACAATCAACAAAAACAACAACAACAACCGAAACTTGTGGGTAGTTTTTACACTGTCCGATGCGACAAAGAAAAAACAACATTTTACTGCCGGACGTGTGACTCCTCAGAGTATTCGAACTTATTTTCTTCTTGTTTCTCCTTGTTTTTTTTTTTATATACGGAATAATTTTGTCCTATTTTCTATAAGCATTTAGTTTAGTTACGTTGCGTAATTCGTGTACAGGGTGATCCGCTCGGCACTGGAGAGCTCGTTTGAAGTAATTTGAATTTTCTTTGGTTTCTTCTTCTTCTTGGTGGTGTTAATTAGTGTCTGGTGGTTCACTGTTATATATATATACTTTTTTTTTAGATTTATTTTGACATGTTATCGAATCTAATTAATTTCAGAATTGGTTTTTTGATTTGGATCACTTTTTTCGATCGTCGTTTTCGTTTTCTATAAAAAATAGCTTATCGTTTAAAAAATTGGTAATTCATGGAAAACTAATTTATTGATTGATTGATTGATTGATGAGACCATCTGTTGTGTAAAAATTACACCACTCGAGGGCCCGACCACCCCGACGTCGTCGTCGATTTTTTTGTATTATATTGTAATATAGTTTCGTTTTCATTGCATTTCCGTACCGACACGAACACCATGAAAAGCCATTTCGACGACGGCTGACGCGTCATTCAGGTCACGCGTTTTTCGTTCGTCGTGCCAACAAGTTTTCACGAGGAGCGAAAAACGGGCTGCCTCTTCATTTTTCGATCGACCACAGAGGAAGAGCGCAAATCAACCACATTTTTCTCTCCCCTCCACCACCACCCCGTTAGTGATATGTATATATTTATATAATATATATGATAATACGCGTTATAATCATTCTCAAATTGTATCACATGTATTTATATAGAAGAAAAAAGATGAAATGTTCGATAGTGTAATAATGTAAAATAATCCAATTTTGTACTTAGAAATTATTTGTATTGTATTGTAACCACGTGAAACGGTGGGGTGTTCGATTTTTCGTCCGAGACTGTTGGAAGAGAATTGTTTGAGAAGAAGAAAAAAATAAAAAATGGGACGAGACCGAGACGACGAAAAATGGAGGGCCGCCGTTTCGAATTTTCTTTGAATATAGTGCGGTGGAGAGTAAAAAGCGAGATGGCCACTTTTTCAACAGAAAATAATGGCAGACTGATGTAAAGATACTAATCGAGATGTAAAGTGTAAATTCCGTTTGATTTGTTTCGTTTCGATTGTCACGACGTTGTAAAACTGTATGATACATGTGTAAAGAAAGAGAAAAAAAATCATCTATATCCCAGATCCGTTTTCCTTGTAATAAAACTATGTAAGAATAATAATTCGAAATTGGAACGGTCTGTTTGTTTCACGTTATTGTATTTTCGCGGCGAAGGAAAAAAAAAACAGTGAAAAGAAGAGAATTCGCACGCTTCTAGGGTAGCTGGACGGGGATCACTTGCGGTCCGAGCTCATCGGCCGACGTCGTCCGATCCGATTTTCGTCGTCCGGCGACGGCCGATAGATAGACTCGGACGAATTTATGTTACTACAACAATATGGCTCTCTGCGGATCTATACGGCTGTATATTAATTATATTTATTACGCGATCTGTTTCATGAATGTATAAATTTAGTTATCGAATGCATGCTACTTTCCTTAGACTATCCATATGTATGATAATGTATTTCGATTTTATTATTTTTTACCACAGTAGTATAATAATAATAATAAACAAGTAAATGATTCACTCTTTCGTTTTTTTTCTCGCCAACCAATAGCGCAAAATGAAAAGTTTCTAGTTGTCATGGAGATGAGCAGCAACACTGCATATTCTGACAAATTGTCATACTTCTGTCAAATGAGTTGACCTTACCGGAAACTACAGTCCGTATTTTGTGTAAAATAAAATATATTGAGTTCCGCGACAATTTTTTAAACTGAAAACTGTAACTCGGAAGTCTGTAATGAACTAGATATTGTAGAAACCTGTAATGATTCTGTTCATGACACGAAAAAATCAAATTTGTTCAACAAATTGTTTCAAGTGTTATTAACGTTGTTCGTACTAGTAATCCGTGATAGTTTCTGTCGTTCTGTGCGCACACTTAGGAAATGCTTGAAGCAAAAATTCCGAAGAAGAAATACGGGCTACGAACAGTTTGAGAAAATATGAAGAAATATAAGGTGTACCACAGAACTAACTAAATGATATTCGAAAAATTCATACTCTGCCTTTTTTTTTCTACGAATCGAGTAAAAATTAACCAAAAGTGGAACTAGTTAACTACATATTTCTGAAGGAAAAAAAAATAGTTTTCTTCATTGAAAAGTACGTTAGAAAACCCTAATTTTCATGGAACAACAAACTGCCAAACTCAACTTTTTCGCTCCACTTCCCCCGCCCGGCGACAACCATATGCTGCTCAATCCCCCCCACTCTCTTATTCCACCATATTTGTTTACATTCGATGTCCCCTGTGAGCTGTCAAACCGTTGGGTAAATCAGCTGCCTGGAAAGGAAATCGGCGAAAATCGGACTTTTTTCATCCGAGTAACTTCGATTTTGGATTCTATCGTTCGCAGAATATTCGAAATACGACGAAAAAGGGAAGGAAGGTAAGGAAATGTCTTTTTTGGAGGATGATATAGGAATTGCGCGGTTGCCGGTTGTAGTTATCGCACGGATATGACGAGGCGTTTTTCAAGGAAGGTCAGTGATGTAAATTCGGTGAGGTTTTCGTATTGTGAAAGTAATGATAATATTATACAGGAAGGTACAATTAATCATACTTTCAACAATCATTTTCAATACCATATTAAACAGGTCAATGAATAGATTAATCAAAATGGCGGAAATTTATCATTTTATGTTCGTTTTAACGGCTCCTCATTAGTATATTTATGGATTTGTTGAGACTAGTTTGGTCAAGACACAACCTCATTTATCATTATTAATATTGTCGGATTATTGATGGATTAATATAATCAAAAATTCACCAGACAAGTTAGTTTATTTTTGTAGGTCGTATTGAGAATTTAAATAGTTTGATTGAATGGAATCAACAACACCGTTTAATAATCACACCTTCAACGACTTGAGAAAATTTTCCCAAATCGCCGAAAACGTGACAAGACGTGGCACCGCCGCGGGTTACCGCGATATGCGCACGCGCACTCGTTCGCGCCAATGCCCGGTACAGATGGCAGATGTTTTGTAACCATCTACGAACAGCAGCATTCCGAGCACGCCGAGACCGTTTCTTGTCCAAGTTCGCGATTTTTTTCCGGACGTCGTGCGACTCGCATCCCCTCGAGACCGGCATCACGTGAAAGGGCGCATCTCGGTCGACATGAAAGCGAAAAATTCAAAGTTTTCCAGCTAGCCCAGATGCCGTACGAGCCTGCGATACGACGGCTACATTCGTGACGGCCGAGCATCGCCATCGGGAAACCATCTTGTTTGGTATCCCGGATCATGTAGTTTTTAACCTGATCGCATCGACCGAACACGCTGAAACAAAAACGAGACACGAGTTCGTTCCATCCTCGAGGGCTGGGCGTGAGAAAAAGGTGAGTGCCGATTCGAAATCCCCTTGAAATCGCGCGACAAACCGATAACAGTATGGCGGTGCAAGGGTTGGGTACGTATTTTTTCGATGCCACATAGAGGAGGTGCGATCGGGGTTTTCGCGTTGTTTTTTCGTGCGGAGCCAGCCGGGGGCCTCCCAAATTCGGTATCGATCATCGGGAGCGTCTCTGCTGCTTTCCTACCGTTACATTCCGCCCTGACCTAGACCCTCCCCCAGCTTGCAGCCAACGGTTTTTAAACTGCCCCGTCACCTCTTCTAACCCTTTTATCAAACAGTTTTCGCTGTTTTCGAATGCCCGTCGTGTGCCTTACGGATCCTGCTCGCGGTTAGTTCGAAACGATTTTGTTTTAATTCAAAAATATCTTTGTACGTAGAGAGGTACGTATGTACGTAGTTGCAAGGTCTGAAAGTGGGCTGCTTTCGATTCGTGTGAAGGTTGTTGTTGTTTCGAAGCGAAATCTGAATTTTCCGGCTCCTGCACAAATTCCTAAGGTAAATAGTGTGATTTAGCTTGTCGTAGTTTTCACCTAATCTGCACGAGTGTATGTACACAATCAAAGTAGCTCGATAATTGCTATTGGACTACTTATCCGTTTCCTGTGTGCCAAAGAAACGATAACAGATAAAAAAGGCGATGCAAATCTGCAAAAGCTATCCTACATTGTGACTCGGTAATGCTATTATGTCATTCCTCGCCTAGTGGGGGGTAGCACGACAACCACACAAACATTCTGATAATCGTTACTTCCAGTATTAGAATTTTCCAGTATTTATCGAAACACACCTGTTGCTATTGATTCTACTGTAATCTTTTCGCTCGTATTTCCTGTATGTAGGACCTAATAATACAATAAACACGGTTATCCAATGCCGAAAATTAAGGTCGTCGAACTTTCTGCCCAAAAACGAGCACGCTCGCAAACGGTTCCTAATCCTAACGTCGAACTGTCAACCGTCAAAGGCGAGTTCGGGTGTCTCTCGCTGCCTTTTCGTAATCGGTAGCCGAGCCCATCGACTACTCTCGATGAAAGTTGTTATCGACGAGGTGCTCGAAAATAAGGTAAATAAACTCGCTCGAACATAACCTCAACGCTCGTTCGACTCCTAGTTTAGTACGTGCGCTAGCTTAAGAATCAACACGTGCCTCAAACAATCGAAAGGTGACATTGGACGTGGATTTATCGATTGGCGAGGTTACAGGGTGGTCCATAAACGACAAGGATCGTGGCGATGGGTCCGTAGGCCTGGGGCACAGCCAAAAAGTGGGCAGCAAGTCGATTGCTGGCCTACTGACTATTTGGCTGGACTTGTAGGGAGTCGCACTGCCACATACCTAGCACAAAAGTTTTTATTGCTCCGTTTTATGGTGCGAAAGCTATTGCTGATTTATGGTTCTAACTTTGACGTGATGATGATAATCATGAACGCCACAATCCATCGAGAAACGGATCGAATTCGAATGGAGACTGTGACCGATAACGAAACAATTTATATTTTCAGTTCTTCTAGATGTCAACGACGACAGACAGTCCAGAAACGACAGACAGCAATAACAAAAGAAAATGAAACGAAGCAAATAAATAGGCCTTTTCGAAGAGACTTTCACAAGCATGAGCAACATGCGGCGCGGTGCTCTACGCCAAGAGCACAGCCCCAGGGGCGGCGGATACCGCCCCCCACACACTCCTGACACGAACATTGTCAAAGTAAATAAACTTTTTTTACGAAATCACCCAATTTTAACTTTGATTCAACTTTCACCTTCATTTTACTTTGATTTAACTCGCAGTTAACTCAACTTTTACCTTCAATTTTACTTTAAGGCAACTTCAATTCAACTTCAATTAAATTTTTACTTCGATTCAACTGTAACTCTACCTTAATTTTATTTTAAGGCAACCAAAATTCAGTTTCAATTTAATTACTTTAATTTAATCATAACTCAACTGCAATTTGACTTTTTTAATTGAATTCAACTATAACAATAATTTCAGTTCAATTTGACTTGATTTCAATTTAATTCTACTTTTATTTAACCATAACAACTCCAATATTTACTTTTATTCAACTGGAACTACGTTAATTTTAGGCAATTTCAATTCAATTTCAACCCAACTATAACGTCAATTCAACTCTAATTTAAATTTTACTTCGATTTAACTTCGATTTAAATTCAATTTGACTTTAATTTAACTTTAATTTCAATTCAATTTCGACCCAACTATAACCTTAATTTAACATTAATTTCGATTTAACTTCAATTTCAATTCAATTTCGACCCAACTATAACCTCATTTCAACTTTATTATCAATTTTACTGTGATTTTATTTCGATTCAACTTCAATTTGACTTTAACTTTAATTCAAATTCAATTTTGACCCAACTATAACCTTAATTTAACATTAATTTCGATTTTACTTTAATTTAACTTCAATTTCAATTCAATTTCGACCCAACTATAACCTCATTTCAACTTTATTATCAATTTTACTGTGATTTTATTTCGATTCAACTTCAATTTGACTTTAACTTTAATTTAACTTTAATTTAAATTCAATTTTGACCCAACTATAACCTTAATTCAACATTAATTTCGATTTTACTTTAATTTCAATTCAATTTCGACCCAACTATAACCTCAATTCAACTCTAATTTAAATTTCACTGTGATTTAACTTCGATTCATCTTCAATTTGACTTTAACTTTAATTCAAATTCAATTTTGACCCAACTATAACCTTAATTTAACTCTAATTTAAATTTTACTGTGATTTAACTTCGATTCAACTTCAATTCAACTTTTACTTTAATTAAAATTTAATTTTTCTTCAATTAGACCCCAACTGAACTTCAATTTACATCAACTGTAATTTAAATTGAATTTAATTTATTAAATAATTCATTATAAAATAATCAAATTAACGTTAATTTAAATTGAATTTAATTTTACTCCGACTTCAATTCAACTCCGGCGCAATTTTCCGTAGTCGGAATACACGCCGAGCCCCCACCTGCTGGACCACGGCTACGGGGCGACGCCGCTCAGCCAGATCGTGTCCTCGGTGCCGACGCAGGCGCCGCAGGTGAAGCGCAAGCTGAACCTCGACTCGCACCGGCTCGTCGTACCCCTGACGCACGAATTCAAGCAGCCGCAGCAGCCCAAGAAGCCGAAACGGCAAGCGCCCGCCAAGAAAAACACCCGCTACGACACGAGCCTGAGCCTGCTCACCAAGAAGTTCTCCGACCTGATCGAACGCTCCCCGAACGGCGTCGTCGACTTGAACAGGGCGTCGCAGGAGTTGGGCGTCCAGAAGCGTCGCATCTACGACATCACCAACGTGCTCGAGGGCATCGGGATGCTCGAGAAGAAGTCGAAGAACAATATTCAGTGGAAGGGGTGCCGGTCGCAGAGCGGGCAGGTCGGCGCGCTCGCGAACCACCTGAGGAGGCTGGACGATTTGGAGAACGATCTCGATAGGATGATCGGATCGGCGGAGAGCGAGCTCAGGAAATTGAACAATGACGGGTGAGGAATTGTTGGGTTGTGGCTTCCACGGTGTATCGTTGGACTAAGTGGGGGAGCGGCAACAGCGCGTTTTTTAACGAGCTGCCACAATTATCTCTCTCTCGCTGTCGTGGTCCATAAATTTCGTGAGGCATTTTTTTAGAATTTCTTTTTTCCAATTGTCACTGTTTCCATTATTTCAAGGTTATAAATAATAAAGAGCAAGCTTTGAATTTCTTTATCACGTCCATATGTAACAGAAAAAAATCTACTTTATGTTGTTAAAAATTCAAATTACATGATTTTTTTTCAATTAATGCAGCAGCAGCAAGTGCATTTTTAAAATCTTGCTAAATAAGATAAGGCGTTGTTAAAAATGCTCATGATATCAATTCTGCTACATTTTTAATTGAGAAAAAAAATATTGTGCTAGTCAACATTGACAAAAAAAATTATATCACTAGTAATTTGAATATTTGATCTTTCCAAATCGGTGTGTCACTGTTTTAATTATGTCAAGGTTATACATAATAAAGAGCATTGAATTTCTTCATCATATCCATATGTAACAGAAAAAAATCAAGTTTATGTTGTTAAAAATTCAAATTTCATGATTTTTTTCAATAAATGCAGCAGCAGCAAGTGCATTTTCAAAATTTTACCAAACGAGATAAGGCGTTGTAAAGAATGCTCATGATATCAATTCTGCTGCATTTTTAATCGAAAAAAAAAAAAAAGCTGTGCTAGTCAACATTGACAAAAATAATATCAGTAATTTGAATATTTCATCTTTCCAATTTGGTGTGTCACTGTTTCAATTATTTCAAGGTTATAAATAATAAAGAGCATTGAATTTTCTCATTATATCCATATGTAACAGAAAAAAATCAAGTGAATGTTTAAAATTTTTTTAAATCTTGCTAAACAAGATAAGGCGTTGTGAAAAATGCTCATGATATCAATGAGGAAGTTTCCTTATGACGAATTCTCATCGAATAAGTACTCAACTATTTAGTTTGATGTCTCTGCTTTCTAGAATGACAATACAAATCATTCAACTCCATTCTATTTTCAAAATAAACCAATGTATAAATTTTGAGGCGGAAAACTGTGACGTACTTAGTGAGTTCAGAGTGAATATAGCTATCGTAAGTTATGTTATGGTGTAATCCGGTTGATCGCGGACGAAATCTACGAATGCATTTGCGCAATTGCCAGATCTACCTTTCTATTTTCATGAAAATAAATTGAAAGCTGTTCCGAAAATTCAAACACAAAATTATATTGGAATAATTCACTTCAAGACCAAATTCGATTCATTCAATTATTTTCTATTCAGCCATAGCCCTCGATTATATCATCGCGTTCATATATTTTCGCATGTTATGTGCTAGTTATATTTCATAAGACATACAATATGATATTATATCACGAAAGGTAAACAATCCATGATTTAGTATTGCAAAATCCACGACATATTTTACTACCAAGATATTCTGGTCAGTTTTTCCGAATATTTAGGATAAATTAGAAGCAGGGCAACACTGTACTTCCTCACGCAAAATCTCAATTTGTTCCTGTGTGAACCCGGTTTTTCACTTGGTACGTCATCAAAATGGTGGAGGAGCCAAAACTAGTTTTTCAAAACGAAATTCTGGAGTCAAATTCGATCGCACAAAAAAAAAGAAAAAATACGGGTGTAATAATTTTTCATATATTTTATGGAAAAAATAAAATCTCAATATTGGAAACTTCCTCATTCTGCTGCATTTTTAATTGAAAAAAAGCTGTGCTAGTTAAAGTAGGTCAAATGTATGATATGAGTAGTGACTGGCATAAATTCCAATACGAGTCAAAAAAATACCTCAAAATCAACGTGACAAATATTTCTGAGTCAATCAACTCAAAAAAACGTGCATCAAAATCCACTTCCCCCTCCCCAGGTACGGCTACGTGACTTACCAGGACCTCCGCTCCATCACCTCCTTCCACCAAAAAACAGTGATGGCGATCAAGGCGCCGCCCCACACCCAACTGTCCGTGCCGACGACGGAGGGCCGTCTCCACGACACGTACAGCATCCAAATGAAGAGCGACCACGGCGAGATCGAGGTGTTCCTTTGTCCGGAGAACATCCCGCCGCCGCCGTCGCCGCAGACGTCCGTCAAGTGCCGCCCCGTGCCGCCCATGGACTCGTTGTTGCGAGACATCAAACTCAGCCCAGGCTTGTTCGATCTCTCGACGCCGCCCGTGCCTCTTCTGGACAGTCCCAAGCCGAGGAGGCCCATCTCTTCGGAGGTGAGTGCGTCGGGACGCGTCTGGAACGAGAATTCCACGTTGATTTATTGAAAAAAAAAATATAGCAGAGCAAAAATACATACCAAAGTCACATTTTTCCTTATGGAACCCCCTTTATTTCTTTATATTTTTAGATACTGTAGACAAAATAAATGTGAGTTACTATTATATTTCCCATACTTAAAACTGACCGTTTCTGAGAAATTTTGAGTAGTTTAAAAATACATACCATAATTTGAAAATTGTTTTCACCCTGTAACGTGTAACGAGCTGCTCGTGATTAAATGTACTGCTCAGCTCAAAGGTTGAAGTTGACTACTACATGAAATTTTTAATGCAATATTATACAGAGTGGCGAAAAAAATTGCCGCAACACACATTTAATTAAATAACTTCTTTGAGTTGAATGGAACACCCCGTATTTAGTGGCGTAATTTGACGCAGAATTAGATTCTCTTCAAAACTATATCAGGGTTCCCTATACCTACATATCTCTTCTGCTTTTTACACAAAAGGCGTTTTTATATTTTACTCATGAATAATGTTGTTATCTTAAAAATGAAACACGCTGTATTGTAATAAAAAGCAAGAGAACATTCTTGAAGTTATTTTATCGAAAAATTAAGAATATAACATAGTTTTGAAAGAAATCTAATTCTGCGTCAAATTACGCCACTAAATACGGGGTGTTCCATTCAACTTTAGGAAGTTATTTAATTAAATGTGTGTCCCAATTTTGAGGCAATTTCTTTCGCCACTCTGTATAATATTGCATTAAAAATTTCATGTAGTAGTTATTTCAACCTTTGAGCTAAGCAGTACATTTAATCACGAGCAGCTCGTCACATGTTACAGGGTGAAAACAATTCTCAAATAATGGCCTATATTTTTGAATTTCTCAAAATTCTAAGAAACGGTCAGTTTCAAGTATGGCAAATATAATAGTAACTCACATTTATTTTGTCTACAGTAACTAAAAATATAAAAAATATATTGTGTTCCATAGAAAACAATGTAACTTTGGTATGTATTTTTTTGGGATCACCCTATATATTTCAAAATAATTTTGGAATATGCTCCTCATGGACCCACATATTACTGTGCTCAAAGTTTTCCCCTAACTCTCTTCATTTCTCGTAGAAACACCGAGGCGAATGTGGTGTGGGCCACCCTGTATATTAACATTAACAATTTAATAAAGTACCTGTACATGTTTTAATTTGTATTTTGAGAAAAGGTACTATTTATCTAATATTAGGCTTGCCTATTTCAATAAATAAATCACTGATTCATCAGCAGTGACTGATAAGTCTTCACCAAAAACGTTCAGTTTGTCGCGGTATTTTTTCGATAAATCCTTTCGAATATAAACAAAGAATTTCCATCTAGAACAATGTTTGGAATGAGGACAAGGTTTTCTGAATTCCTTATCAGCCAGCTATTTAGAATAATGCAGGTAAAGATTATAAACGCATGTCTCGAATTTTTGAATGGGAAAATAAGGAACAGTAAAAAAAGTTGTGGAATAATAACATTTGTGTCGTTAATTTTTCATCGTTCCAGATTATACTATTAAGAGTAACTAAATATGTTGGCCACTTGAGACTCAAACATATGTTTGGCATTTGGTACAGGAAATCTTGCACTTGATGAACCCCACTTGTCAACACTGGAACATTAGCCACTCATAAATATACAGGAGGTTTATTAAACAACCATTTGAGGGGTTATATACAGTTCGAAAGTCCTGTTTCTATACTAGATAGATGAAAACTGATGGCAGTGTCTGAGGGTCTATTTTTATGAAAAACTTCATGGTGAAAACTGCATATCAATATCTATAACCCTTTCTGAGTTACAGCATGTTTTCCGGAAATGTGCTGTAACGTTTTTCCTGTTGAAAATTCTTCGTTTCTATTAAAACATTTCAAATATTAATTCCCTGGCGATAAATCAACCATTATTGGCGAATGAACATAAGCGATACGCCACCTGGTGGCATTAAAAAAAACTTTACGAGCATTCATAGTTCTTGTGTTTGGTATTATGTTTTGTTGATTTTATACTGAATTTGAATATTCTAAAGATTGTAAAACTATGAATCAGTAAAATAAAACTTCCAATACTAATTCCCATGCTTTTTCTTAAGCTAGTGATATAAATATCGTGAATATATAGATGAAATTCTGTTTACATTGAAGGTCACAGTCGGGTATAGTATAGTTCAGGTATCAACAAAATTTAAACGAGATCTCACATTATCTATTTTATTAAGCACTTCTCACCATTAAACATCAGAAAAAACAAATACTATAAACTCATAATTTTTTTCATTACAAAAACAATTTTCTTGTCATCATGATATATGATCTCCAGCATTCAAAACTTCTTCACCTTCATGAACACTTCTGAAAGTGTTTGTGCCTTCAAAGTACCCCAAAATAAATCTTGCCATTCGAATCTAAAAACAGAACAAATCATCAGAAACCTGTATATATTTTGATCGAATCATTCTAATTCACAACAGTATTATTTTCAATATAATATAATGAATAAAACAAATGATAATGCTTACCACTTTCAGAAAAATGAAAATACATGCATATTGACGCCCTAGCTCACTGCAAAAGTCTGAAATGTCTTTATTTTCATTATAAACTCACACTTTAAGAACGAAAAATCACATGTAAACAAATACAACTACACCATTCAATGACTCTTCGTATGGTTCTCTGACTGCTCACTCTGGCGCTGCAATCTTAAATTCATTCGCCTATTATTATTCCAACAGTTGTGCAGAAGCCTGTCCTTCTCCAAAGACCACCTCGACCCCTGTCCTAGCACGAGCCAGACCAAGGGATACCTCCACCAGCAGCCACAGACGTCGCAAACCCCGCCTTCGCCGCCCCAACACGACGTGCTCGACCACCTCTCGAACCTCGGCATGGGCGGCTACTCGCAAGTCCAGAACGCGCCGCCCAGACACAACGCCGTCAAGTCCGAACCGCTCCTCATGCACGAAAACGGGCTCGGACCGATGGTGGGGCGGTTCAATTTTCAAACACAGACTGAACATACTAATAACTTAGGTGAGTGGTTGGGTCTGGTGGTTGGGGGTTTGGTGTCTAGGTGGTGGCAGACTTGGGAATCGTTTTTGGTACAGAAAATGTTGCTCAGCTGTTTTTTTCCGAATTTTCTGATGAATTTCTTCAGCTATAAGCAAAAAATCGCACATATTAAGACGTTTTTACAACAAATTACAGCAAACACGAAAAGTTCCCTACTTAAATACATTTTCTTCGGATACAACGAATTTTTTAACTTCTAGGAAATTTTCCTCAATAACTGGAAAGTTTTCCTCAGCTGCTAGGAATTTTGCCCTTACTTGTCAAGGTGTCATACCGATTGTATTATATTATCGAGAGAAAAACATTACTTTTCTCCGAAATTTCTTCCCTTCCACTGTCCCCACCCGACTGACTCGCTATAACTTAATGGATATTCCGTACTGAAATGTTACAGTGACATTTTTCTCGATCACTTTCTTCGATGACATAGTTACAGGGTGAAGAATTTGGAATTTTGCTTGGGATCGCACATTGTTCTTGTAAAAAATACGATGCACTAATTTTATGATGAATTTCTTCAGATATAAGCAAAAAAATCCCAGATATTTGAACGTTTTTTGCAACAAATTACAGCATTCACAAAACGTTCCCTACTTATATACATTTTCTTCGGATACAACGATTTTTTTAGCTTTTAAGAAATTTCCCTCAATAACTGAGAAGTGTTCCTCATCTGCTAGGAATTTTGGCTTAACCTGTCAAGATGTCATACCGAGTGTTTTATAATTTCACATTATCGAGAGAAAAACATTACTTTTCTCCGAAATTTCTTCCCTTCCACTGTCCCCACCCGACTGACTCGCTATAACTTCATGGATATTGCGTACTGAAATGTTGCAGTAGCATTTTTCTCCATGACTTTCTTCGGTGACATACTTACGGGGTTAAAAATTTGGAATTTCGCTTGGGATCGCACATTGTTCTGGTGAAAAATACGGTGCACTAATTTTACTAACACCGATAGTGAGTGCGTACCGGAATTCTATCTGTGACTTGTGTTGATTTTTCTATTCACATCACAGGCAGAGTTCTAGCTATGCGATCACTGATTGCTTCGAAAGAAAATAAACATATTGGGTAACTGTGAATGCATGAAATCACTCTGTATAGCACGCACTAACCTCAAAGTCAACTAACAAAAAAACCTTATCGTCAAGGGGGAGAATATCGAATTTTCAATTCAACTACTCTCGAAAATGCTTTGCAATATCCATTTCGGAATCGTACAGGGTGATTCCGAAAGCTTAACTAAAGATTCGTGACGTGGTACTTGTAAATATCTCGCTTGTGATGCTTAAAACCCAAAATGGTGGGCTTAATCTCGTGTGGGCTACGCTGGTACGTAGCACCATGGGATTCAGCTCATTTTTTGTGGTCAAACTACGCTTCTGTACGTTTCTTAACAGATTTTGGCTTGTCATGACTATCGAAGACGATCTCAACGATTTTTTTTCTAAGAACGTACTGGATAAAATGTTTCGAAATTTTTTTTTGGACATTATAAGGCTGTATTCCATGTTTTTTTTACAAAACTACACATTTCTGCCTCAGTGTTCACTATTATATGGCTTTTCACCTACGTTTTCTTTGTTTTTTTTTAGGAGTTATGGATCCCTTATTCTGTAGTAGCGAACTCGTATCTTTAGAGCCCTTAATGCAATCCGAGTACAATTTTAGTTTGGATGCTACTGAAGGCCTAGCCGATCTTTTCGACTACGATTTCCTCAACTGTTGAAAGAAGGAAAAAAAAAACAACCTGCTCATCCATTCGTGTACAAAATAAATAAAACAGATGTTTAGTTAGGTTATTATTAGTTCGGCGAAAATGGCAGAGTTCACTCGGTAATCTGATGAATCGAAACAGGACATCATGAATCATCGGCGATATTCGCAATCGAAAATGTTCCACGTTGCGTCTTGCGATCACTGCGAGTTGGTTTTTGTCACTTAACCGTTTTTCTGAAGGGTAGAGCCCAAATAATAAGAAGAAGATAACCTCTTTACAGTAAACACAGAAGAAGACGAGAGTGGCAGTTGTCACAAGACGTAACGTGACGAGAATGACAACTAATTGCTTTAAACATTAAACAAATACAAATCAATAAAATTGACTGAAAGTGTCTGTATCTATCGAATGCGACTGGAAATTCGTGGCTGGAAAAAATAGACTGAAAAGCTGTTGCAATGTTGTTGTGCAATGAAATTTTTAGTGGCTTAGTAAGAGTCCAAAGTTTTAGTCGTTTCGATAGAGTTTGGAGTCACTGCCTACTGTCAATTGTTCGTCTGCTAGTTATCGAATAATTGTAAAAAAAGCTGTAGAGATTGTCCTTCGGATGTTCTTAGTTTAGGTTGACATTGTATGTTAATATTTTTTAAATTATCTAGGGATGGATATCGATGTTTTAAAGTTATCTGTTTTTCCAATCGGTTAGTTTCAACAAAATGTACGTTAGTGTTTCTTAATTGTCGTTAGCAAATTTTAATATATTTATTTACAATTTTTTGTTTGTTTTTCTTATTTTCTCCATGGATTCACGTTAATCGAAGAAACTGTCCATCGTAGAAATGAATCGATATCGTGTATAATTTATTTTCAGATCCATGAACATTAGAAAATTGTTAATTTGCTAGACTAAGATTGAACAATGATAAAAAATAGCTTTTTGAAGTTCGTACAAGTTGTTTAGTTGACTATTTGGGTTCCGAATGTTGTTCGTTGTTTTGTATCTGTATGATTTTATGAATTGTTTTATTTTGGATTGTCGACGAGTAATGTATCTTCTTTTAATGTTATAAATTTTGAAATTGTGGTGCTACAACGAGAGTTTTGCAAGTTTCATCATCATAAAAATTACACATTAAATAATACGCGAGGAGTGGGCTCTGCCATAATGCGTCTCCCTGTATATTTATTTGTTATTTGGGTGAATAGAAAATACTAGATTTTTTACAAGTTAGCGGAAACAAATGAACATTCTAGACCAAAGTGCCTCCTTTGAGTTTGGTCCTCATATTTTAAATACATCTTGTAAACGTTTTTATATATTATAATTTATTGTTCCATTAAAAATTTCGTTTAACACAATATTAACTGAAAAAAAAAGTCTTTGATTGTTCCTAGAGACCTTCCCAACATAATCCTAAGTCCTTTCAGAGAAACTGAATAGGTTCGCAATCCACAAATTATAAAACTGTCATGCTATGGCCATCTATTGGTGCGCATATCAACTGATCACGTAGAGTGTCTATTACAGATCGCATCACCAATGTGTTGAGTTGCGCCATCTCTGATGTCTCGAACGAACTTCGATGTATTACAGATTCCAATCTGTTGGTCGTAGATGTATATGAAAGTTTTGTCTCATAGATGTCACTAGTAGGATTGAAAATGCCGTGCAAAATAAAAATCCCAAACTATAAGAAATACGCTTTTGAAAACACGACGTTGCCGCTTTGTGAACAATATATATATTCCAAAATGACCACGATTCGTGCTTCAATGATATATTTTGACCCGTAGGGTTGTATGGTCGATTAATCAATGGTTAGATGCGCCAAATTAGTATCGAAATTCCAGATCCGTATCGAAAAGAATCGACAGCTCTTGGTGTGAAGAATCCAAAGCGTTTTTGAAGGAATACGTTGCCAGTAAAAACCCCTTATCGAAGCTATTTCGAATTTTATTGATGCTGTGAAAAAATCGCTGATATTGTTTATCGGCGAATTGAACTTTGCCATTCTATCGTTCATCCCGATATCGAATGAAAACATTTATCATTGTTATCGTTATCGTACGTCACATCGGCAACACCGCATCCACTAGGCGAATAAAAACTAGGCTACAGAAACAAAGAAAAAAAATAAACAGCTAAAAAGCTCCACTTTCAGTCGTCGCAAAACCTCCGAGCCTAAAGATGCTACCTCTGCTCTACCGCATATTATGCACCGCAGGCTTCCTCGCGGGTCTCCTGGCCGCCCTCGCCATGCTAACGCGACCCTTCTTCGAAGTGCCGCCCGTGCCCGCGTTGGAAAACACCTGGTGGGGCCCCGGAAAACCCGGCCCCAACAAAACCGTCTTCAAACAATTCAACATAAGCGTCTCGGACGAGGTAAATCGCTCTCCCTTCCACGTCACGCCCTCACCGACCTCTCCCCCAGGTGCTCAACTACCTCCAGGTGCGGCTGTCCACCGTCTCCCCGCTGCAAGAGTCCCTGGAGGAGGCGCAGCAGCACTACGGGATCCACAGCGGTCTGGTGAAGAACGTTCTAAAGTATTGGCGGACGGAGTACGATTGGCGGGCGCGCGAGAAGTTCCTCAACCAGTACCCCCAGTACATGGTGAACGTGCAGGGCTTGGAAATTCACTACCTCCACGCGATTCCCGACCGGAAGTACGCGAGGAGGTACCAGGTGAGGCCGCTGCTGCTGCTCCACGGTTGGGCGGAGACGTTCACTAATTACTACGATCTGATTCCGTTTCTGATCACGCCGCAGCAAGGCAGGGACGTCATTTTCGAGGTGGTTGTTCCCTCGTTGCCAGGTGAGGGCTTGAGTGACACGCAGATGTCCGTTGGACGTGCAGTGGACATGCAGTGGACGTTCGACGAATGTCCAATTCTCTTTTTGTTTTGAATTATGAGACGATTTTGCACCCGATGGACATCTATTGGACTTGTTTTGGACGTCCAGCGGACGTCCAGTGAATGTCCAACTACGATATATTGAACCGTATAACCTCACATACTCACAACGATTTCAAATAACGAGAAACTCATACTTACAAATTCATTTAGAAAATTTCCAGAACCAATTTAGACAATTTTGCACTCGCTGGACGTGCATTGGACATGCAGTGGACGTTCGACGAATGTCCAATTCTCTTTTTGTTTTGAATTATGAGACGATTCTGCACCCGATGGACGTGTATTGGACTTGTTTTGGACGTCCAGTGAATGTCCAACTACGGTATATTGAACCGTATAACCTCACATACTCACAACGATTTCAAATAATGAGAAACTCATGCTTACAAATTCATTTAGAAAATTTCCAGAACCAATTTAGACAATTTTGCACTCGCTGGACGTGCATTGGACATGCAGTGGACGTTCGACGAATGTCCAATTCTCTTTTTGTTTTGAATTATGAGACGATTCTGCACCCGATGGACGTGTATTGGACTTGTTTTGGACGTCCAGCGGACGTCCAGTGAATGTCCAACTACGATATATTGAACCGTATAACCTGGCATACTCACAACGATTTCAATAAACCAGAAACTCAGTCTCACGAATTCATTTAGAAGATTTCCAAGACCAATTTAGACAATTTTGCACTCGCTGGACGTGCATTGGACGTTTTTTGGACGTCTATTATGAACGATCACGCTGATTGAAATCTTCACAGGTTTAAGAAACATTTTTTCCCACTCTCTATTCAACAACTATTCAAAGTACGTCCAATGGACATGTATTGGACGTGTTTTGGACGTCTAACAACGATATATTGAACGGTAGAACTTGATATACTCTTTTTCTCTCTTGATAACAGAGAAAGGCATACTTGAGAATTCATTTAAAAAAATTTCACGACCAATTTAGACAATTTTGCACTCATTGGACGTGCATTGGACATTTTTGGATGTCTATTATGAACGATCACGCTGATTGAAACAACAACTATCCAAAGTACGTCCAATGGACATGTATTGGACGTGTTTTAGACGTCATATACCCTGTTTTTCTTTCGATAAACGAGAAAGGCATGCTTGAGAATTCATTTAGAAAATTTTCAGGAGCAATTTAGACAATTTTGCACTCGCTGGACGTGCATTGGACGTTTTTTGGACGTCTATTATGAACGATCACGCTGATTGAAATCTTCACAGGTTTTAGAAACAATTTTTCTCACTCTCTATTCAACAACTATTCAAAGTACGTCCAATGGACATGTATTGGACGTGTTTTGGACGTCTAACAACGATATATTGAACGGTAGAACTTGATATACTCTTTTTCTCTCTTGATAACAGAGAAAGGCATGCTTGAGAATTAATTTAAAAAAATTTCACGACCAATTTAGACAATTTTGCACTCGCTGGACGTGCATTGGACGTTTTTTGGACGTCTATTATGAACGATCATACTCATTGAAATCTTCACAGGTTTTAGTAACAATCGTTTTCACTCTCCAAACAACTATTTAACGCACGTCCAATGAATGTCCAATCGATGTCCATCTTTCAGGTTTCGGCTACTCCGATGCAGCATCCAAAAAGGGCCTAGGGGCCATCCAAATGGCGGTCGTGATGAAGAACTTCATGCAAGCGCTCGGCTTCAAAAAGTATTACATGCAAGGCAACGATTGGGGTTCGGCCATCTCCCAGATCGCCGCCGTCCTCTATCCCGAGAAACTCTACGGAGTCCATTCCACCATGTGTTTTTCCATCGCTCCTACGTCGCTGTTCAAGTTGTTCCTCTACGCGCCGTATCCTTCCTTCATTTTGAAGGAGCAGCACGAGAAGTTGGTGTATCCTTTGACGAAGACGCTGGCGAATGCTCTTTTGGAGACGGGCTACTTGCATATCCAGGCCACCAAACCGGATACAGTGGGTGAGGCGGGGTTATACAAAGGGTTGAATTGAATCGTGGGAATAATTCGTGATTTTGTAATCTTTCGGACAATGGGGAGTTCTCCTTCAGACGATAATGAAGTATTTTTTTATGATATATCTTTAAAACGTCGCTTTTCAAATATATCATTTCAACCTTTTTCCTAAAAAAATATCTCTTTCAAGTACTTGAAAAACAAAAATAAATATGGGAATTCAAAGTTTGAAGTGCTTCGTTTCTAATTCGCCATTTGGCAACATTGACTGCGGATTACAGTGATAAAAAAGGACAACAAATTCGTTACGTTGATTAGGTAAACAAAGATGGCTAGATTTCAATCAGATCAGAAACCCATTCTGCTTATTTCTATTCCATGACGTTCCATGCATCGCAAAGGAGGCAACGACGACCAAGTTAGAGAGAGAACTCAGGTTTCAAGGTTATGTTTGAGTTTGGCCTGGTTTGGCTTCCAAGTGAGGTTGTTGGTTGGGTTGGACTATCATATTGATGTATAATATGGTATCAAATAACTTGAAAACAATTCAATCGAGTATTCTTCACCAGCCACAAAGTGTAAACAAAAAGTTGGGTTATGACAACCGACAAATTTTGACACTAGATTGTAAATGTGCAGATAACAAAGAACAAATATATGTTGTTCTTTTTCTAGCCTACTAGGCGCTGTTGCCAATTCGTGAACTAGAAACAAAGCGATTTAAAATTTAAAACCCCATATTTTAAATATTATTTTAGATAGTAGCTGCAGAGAGTTTGGAATATTCATGAATGAAACTCATAATCATCAACTTTAAACTTGCATTTCCATCAGTAATAACCCAAATTGAGGAGAATTGCTCATTTCAATGGATTTTCGAAGAGCATTGTTTATTTGGACACCCTGTATGTACGATTTTTTTGTATCTAGGTGTTGCTCTACACGACAGTCCGATTGGATTGGCAGCTTACATATTGGAAAAATACGTCACGTTAACCAAGCCATCGTTGAAAAATTACAATAATGGCGGTCTGATTAGTAAATTCAACATGAACAGACTTTTAGACAATATCATGGTATACTGGTTGACGGGCTCCATCACGACTTCGATGAGAATATACGCCGAAACGTTCAACAAAAACCACATGGGCATGTATGTCGACAGGTGAGAATAAATAATTTGGATTCTTGAATTTTCGAATTTAATATTTTTTCAATTCATGAATTTTTGGAATTTTCAAAAAGTGTTATTTTTCAGTTCTCAATATTTTTATTTTGAAATTTTTTAATTCATAACTTCGATAACAAGATTTTATCATTTTGAAATTTTAGATTTTTTAATTCATGGATTTATCGAATTTTTAAATATTTTCAATCTTGAATTTTCCTAATTTATTAATTTTGATTTTCTTTAAAATTTTCAATTCTTCAATTATTCATGTTTTTTTTTCAGGATTCCGATTACTGAAGTGCCTACTGGGTGTGCGAGATTCAAGAACGATTTGTTCTTCTTCCCTGATACGCTACTGATGGATAAATACAAGACATTGATGCATCTGACGGATTACAGTACAGGCCATTTTGCTGCACTTGAAGTACCGTACGTTTTGGCAAAAGATATCTACGATTTCGTTGAAAAAGTTGAAAGCAGATTTTAGTGATTAAAATGCTGAAAA
Source organism: Plagiodera versicolora (assembly GCA_037013635.1). Taxonomy (NCBI): domain Eukaryota; kingdom Metazoa; phylum Arthropoda; class Insecta; order Coleoptera; family Chrysomelidae; genus Plagiodera; species Plagiodera versicolora. The sequence goes on along the minus strand of CM072981.1, from coordinate 13,606,300 downwards.
TTTTATTGTAAAGTATTGTTAAATGTAAGTAGTTTTTTTTATTAATATACACACTTTTATTATACTCGCTTGTGATTTCTTTCATGTGTTTTTTTTTTCTGAGAAATTACACATTCATAAGTACGCCCCTGTATTATGGAGTTATATTGAAGTACTTGTCACAATTAGGATTATTGAAGCTTGATACTGTATTACGCTGTATTACAACGTTGCCACATTCTTACATTCTTGTTTGTTTTATAAATGGAAAACAATCTATATCAGTCACGAAATCGAAACTTCTTTATAAATTTCCCCAATCTCAATACATGCCTCCCAAACCGGCAACGTTGCAGCTAGACAACCAATAAAAAAACATAACCTTGACCACCCTTGACATCGAAACCGTGTATGTGTGCGTTTGTGCTAGTAGCCGCTCATCTTCGATTGTACCGCTACGTGTATCACGTGAAATATTTCGAAGGAATGGCGTCCGCGATCACTGTAACCACTTTCGTCGTGTTGGCGATAGGAGTGTTGATTTTCGTCACGGTTAAACCTTTGGTGGAGGTACCACCGTTGCCGAAAATCGAGGAAACGTGGTGGGGACCCGGCCAGCCAGGCAAAAATGTCGACTCCAGCATCAGACCCTTCAAAATCGACGTCCCAGACGAGGTATAGTCTTTCCAATATCAATTGCAGAACACAGTTATGCGAGGAGTTATCAATATTTGATATACGCCCTGTATAAACGCATGGCACTCGCGCCAAATTAAGAAACAAAAATAATGTTTAGTACTCGTACGAAGTCAGAGAGGCCGCCAGGGTCAACGTGGATTCGAGTTGTATGTGTCAACATCCCTTTCGACCAATGAAAACAGTGAATCAGGCAATGCATCGGCACTTGATTGGCCGAAGGGTTAAGGACGCTCGGAAGCCATAAATCATCTTTTTACTCAACAGATTGGATTGTCTGGATATCAGTGGCGTAGTGTGGTGTATTGAATTTAGGAATTTTATTGAATAAATCGAAGTATGGCGTTCTGGAGACTGTGGGCGAATGAGAATAATTGAGTGCTAAACAACGGCGTAATAATGATTCGATTGCCTTTTAAGGGAAACTTTCTCGCATATGATTTCGAACGTATTTATAAAAATAATAAATTCATGAAATAAGGTATCCCCGCCTATGGAAGATCAGACAAAATTGTCGGCAAGGGTTCGGAATGAGTTTTTATATTCTGCAATTGATATTGGAAGAACTATATTCGTGTTTGTTTATCGTTCATCTGTTCGTTGCTATAGCGATAGCGCACCTATGATAATGAATGTAGTCGCAATGTTGCCATATCTGGAGTGCACTCAGTAAAAGATGCGCGATAAACAAAATCGTGCATGATTCTTGAGAGGCTGATTTTTTTCCTAGGTCATCAAAGACCTTCAGCAACGCCTAAACTCGGCTCTACCCTTCCAACCCCCTCTGGAGGGCGTCAAACAACACTACGGCATGAACACCGACCTCCTCCGACAAATCACCGAGTTCTGGAGAACCAAATACGATTGGCGTGCGCGCGAGAAATTCCTCAACCAGTTTCCCCAATTCAAAGTGAACGTCCAAGGCTTGGACATCCACTACCTCCACGTCAAACCCCAGCCAGCCGAAGGGGTGCGCGTGCTGCCCCTCCTGCTCCTGCACGGCTGGCCCGGCTCCGTCCGAGAATTCTACGAGTTCATCCCCCTCCTAACCACCCCCCAGAAGGGAAGGGACGTGGTGTTCGAGGTGATCGCCCCCTCGCTCCCCGGCTACGGGTTTTCCGACGCCGCCGTCAAACCGGGCATGGGCACCATGAGCATGGCGGTCGTGCTGAAGAACCTGATGGAGCGCTTGGGCTTCCCGAGGTACTACGTCCAAGGGGGCGACTGGGGGGCGCTGCTAGTGGAGATGATGGGGGTGTTGCACCCCGAGAAGCTGCTCGGCGCGCATTCGAACATGTGCAGCGGGCACTCGGCCTTCGCCAACTTCAAGCTGCTCCTCTTCAGCTTCTTCCCCTCCTGGATCGTGGACGAGGAGCACCAGGAGCTGGTGTACCCCTTGACGAGTTTGTGGGCGAGGACGCTCACCGAAACCGGCTACATGCACCTGCAGGCGACCAAGCCGGACACAGTGGGTGAGGCGTTTATAGAAACCACACCACTTGGACCAGCTGTGACTTTTCTAACCCCCTAGGAGTTGCCCTGCGCGATAGCCCTGTGGGCCTGGCCGCTTACATCCTGGAGAAATTCACCACGTGGACTAACCCGGCGTGGAAGGACCTCGAGGATGGCGGCTTGAACAAGAAGTACACCATCACCAAGCTCCTGGACAACGTCATGATCTACTGGGTGACCAGATCCATAACCACCTCCATGCGGTTGTACTCGGAAACCCTGAATAAAGCCGAGATGAGCAAGAATATTGACAGGTGAGGTAGTTTCCGAGGCATAGGAGGGTATTCCCGGATAATTCCTGTTCCAGAATCCCGATCACCGTGCCCACTGGCTGCGCGAGGTTCCGCCACGACTTGGTCTACTCCCCGGAGACTATTTTGCGGGACCGCTTCGTGAATTTGGTGCACCTCAAGGATTACGATGCGGGCCATTTTCCGGCTTTCGAGGTTCCCGATGTTCTAGCACGAGACGTTTATGACTTCGTGGAGAAAGTCGAGAAATTGAACGCCACCAAGAAATAATTGTTAATTGTTTTTCCAATAAAATATATTGTTTAGTTTCGTGTATCATTGTGATGGAACCTTTTTTCTTTTTTTTACATTAAACTTCCCACGAAAGGAGACATCCTGTAATGTTCAGAGAACATCGTGAGAAGCAAGGGAAGGGAGGTAGGAATTGGTGTTCTTTTCAAATTTCTGAAGGTCATATACCTCGGGGAACACCTCCCTGGGCAATGTGTTCCAGAACCTCGCTGTTCGTTGGATAAACGAATCTTTGAAAAAAGATGTTCTGCAGGTCCCCAAATTAACCACGAAGGGGTGTGAAGACTGTACTTGACGGGTTAACCTCGAAGAGACCGCCAAAGGAGGAACGATTGTTGATATTTCAGAAGAGCACCGCCCATGAAAATATCTATAGAATAGAGACAGATCGCCAACCCTTCTACGGTGTTCCAGAGAAGTAAGCGAGTTAGTAAGCGAAACATCACCGACGAGACGAATCGCCCTTTTTTGGACAGAATCCAACAGCTTCAGGATATGTTTAGGTGCTGCACTCCAAATATGCGAACAGTATTCCAGGACAGGTCGGATTTGTGCCTTATAGATCGTGAGCAGCTGACTGGAAGTGAGTAGCGAAATTGACAGATTCCCAGTCGTATTCTGTCCAGCATAGAGACGACTGGAAGTGGTGGGGACAGAGGAAGGGAAGGGATTCAGGGAAAGAGCGATGTGTCTCTTTTGTCTATGTGGATTTCTCTCTAGTAGAAGGAGATTTTTTTACTACGTAGGGCGTGTACACTAGACAAGTGGGGGGGAACATGTAACTTCCCCTCCATCGGCATTTTCATCATTTCCCAAGTCCATGCTCGACAGTAGAGACTAAATAATTTGCCTGAAAAACTTTTCAAACAAATTAATTCGAAAAAACTAAATAAAGACACATCAACTACACTCTTTGCGCTTCCAACCAATTAAAACGCTCGTCTCTTGAACAAAGAAACAATTGCCGAGCAATTATACCGGGCAAAGGAAACGAATTCGGCCCTCCCAACCGGATACAAGCTCACGTAATTCCCATTCAAATTACAGACTACGTCACACACAGTTTCCCAAAGTTTCGTCAAACACCCCCCTTTCCCCCCCTTCCCCCCCCCCTTTCACCTTTGCCGAAAGATCCGATGTCCGCATTATCGTCGAGAGTTTTCTCAACAGGTTACCTTCAAATTACCGACAAACTATTCCCCCCACCGACTGGGGATCCGTCCCGGGTCATATTTTATTACTCTCGTTCCGCGATGCCGTCGTGGCTCGGAAAACTACTCTTATGAATATTCAATTCGTCCCGAGAGGGAGGGGGGGGGAGGAGGAGCCGGAGAAAATGTACGCAGTTTCGGAAAAATTATAACTGCGGTATAGGCGAGAATGTATGGGAGCGACAAAGAGAGCAAGTGCGTCGTATTCCCTACCTATTGTTATACGTCTATGGTTGATTCTTCGGGTGCAACAAGTTGCCAATCGAAATTGTCTCTTCTGCAATGTTTGACCGGCAAACTCTTATCGGCTCTTCTCAGTCTTCATCGTTTTTGGGAGAAGCGTTGGAGTGCTATTAAAAAATGCTAATTTCAAGTTGGTAGGGAATAGAAGCGTCGATATACAGGGTGATTCACGACGAATTGTACATAGTCCAACCATAAGTGCTATGGACTGAGGCCATTTAATATCTGGTATTGAATAAAAAATGTATTGTTGCGTTTTTGACGGATATACCAGGGTGGTATATGAAAATATGTGATTATTCTACGTTAAATATCTCTAAAAGTAAAAAACTCAAACATATGAAATTTGGCACAGTGAGCTCAATGAAAAAGGTTTCTGAAAAATTTCAATTTCAGGTCCGGACTCGGTTTTTTTTTTAGAATTTTATTGGTTTTCTTAAAACAACACCCTGTAAGCCAGATCAGACAATTTTTGTTTTTCTCACTTTGAAGCTCAAGGAGGATACTAAGCAACAGTTGGAAAAAATTGAACGCGGAAGTTTTTGTTTTCTGCAGAAGAAAATAAAACTTTCGAAAATAGTATAATTTTAATGGATACTCATTCTGCTTATGATTGATGCCGCACTACATCGATAGCACATCATTATTTTTCAACAAAAATCATAAGGAAAGTTCATATTACTCGAGATGAAGTATTATTTGATCAACTGTTGATTTTCTAGGTCGTATTTATTTTTTCTTTCACATTTTTATTGATCCTGTTAAAAGAACACCCTGTAAAGCGAAAGGTACGGTTGTACAATTTGTCGCGAATCACCCTGTATCCATTTATTTTACGTTCGACTCCATATGGTGTTGAGTTTTGCGTGTTCTGGCGGCACACCCTGTATATAGTCTGTCCGTTTTTTCGAATGCCATGATATCTTCAAAGAATATCTTTATTAGTATTGAGGAACGATTTTTAAGAATGCACAATTTTCCCCCAAAAAGGGGCAACCTGTCATATCAACGTTTCGATCTTTCGAGATACTTCATCAATCAATTGATTCGTATTTATTCGACGACCTTGTCAAGATGAAATACCGTCTTGTAGCCATCGAATTCAATTGGCTACCCCCAAAAGCGCCCATCAATTATCGCCGTCCCCCCACGTTTTGTTGATTTACTGAAGGGTAGGCGATACATTTCCCCCCTTTGGCGGACCGTCCGCCGATTTATAGAGGCGTACAGCTCCCAACACTGCAAATAAATCAGAAGAAGGCGCCAAATCGAAAACTCCCCCGAAAACAGCGGAGGTGCATTCGGCACGTCGCGCAGTGTATTCTCGAGGTCACATAAGCTAGTCAACAGACGAAGTGTCCTCGGGTGGTTATTTATTTCGCTCACAATCACCCGAAATCTATCGAGACCAGCTAGTTTTCGGTACGTTTCAAGAACGGTATTCACTTGTCAGTTTGCGTGAGTGTCAACCGAGCCCCAACGGATCCCCTTTCGCGAAACGCGATGCCGCAGACCATTCTTCATCCCGAATCCAGTCTCGAGTCATGTAATATGTGCGTTTCCTTATCGCCCATTCCAGTGGATCTGTCGGGAGAAAGCTGGCAGTGAATTGTGCCGCACGGCACTCTGACGTATTCCAGAAGGTTCCCTTTTTTTATGACGTAGCAAGGGGGAGCTATTTCCTGTTTGGCCCACTGACATATTTTTTATGCGTGGAGTGATCAAGTTGTTGTTTTTTTCTGAGAAATTCCAGAGACTCGAGTTTCTTTGAAACTATGCCATTTTGATGATTTAAGATATTTTTCCAGAATGAGGAATTCTCCCCAATTTGGGTTATTACTGGAAATGCAAGTTTGAGTTAATGATTATGAGTTTCATTTATGAATGTTCCAAACTCTCTGCAGAAACTATCTAAAATAATCTTTCAGATATGGGGTTTTAAATTTTAAATCGCTTTGTTTCTAGTTCACAACTTGGCAACAGCGCCTAGTAAGCTAGAAAAAGAACAACATATATTTGTTCATTGTTGTCTGCACATTTACAATCTGGTGTCAAATTTTGTCGGTTGTCATAACCCAACTTTTTGTTTATACTTTGTGGCTGGTAAAGAATACTCGATTGAATTGTTTTCAAGCTATTTGATATCATATTATACATCAATATAATAGTCCAACCCAACCAACAACCTTACTTAGAAGCCAAACCACGCCAAACTCAAACATAACCTTAAAACCTGAGTTCTCTCTCTAACTTGGTCGTTGTTGCCTCCTTTGCGATGCATGGAACGTCATGGAATGGAAATAAGCAGAATGGGTTTCTAATCTGATGAAAATCTAGCCATCTTTGTTTACCTAATCAACGTAACGAATTTGTTGTCCTTTTTTTATCACTGTAATCCGCAGTCGATGTTGCCAAATGTTGAATTAGAAACAAAGCACTTTAAACTTTAAATTCCCATATTTATTTTTGTTTTTCAAGTACTTGATATATTTTTTTCAAGAAAAAGGTTGAAATGATAAATTTGAAATGCGACGTTTTGAAGATATATCATAAAAAATACTTCATTATCGTCTGAAGGAGAATTCCCCATTACACGACTTTTTTTGAGCGAGTTGTATCGACATTGACAATGTCAGATTCGTCTGGACTTCACCTAGGCTTTAGCTAGGCCGAAAATGGATTCCTTTGGCTGATCCAGAAGCCTCCCCTACCTCCCTCCCTCCTTTCCGAAAATAATCATCTTCAGATTAAGCTCGAAACGTAGTCTTTAGTTTTATACATAATGTCTTCATAGCAATAAACTCCAATTCTCCAGTGATTAACTAGCGATAAATTCGCGAGACAAGAGCATTTCTACGTCGTCTTGAAACTTTCATAGCCTTTCTGCCAATCAACGAGAAAATACCCCGAGACGCCATCTTTATACCATAAACTTTATGGTGATTGATAAGAAATATGTCTTACTATGTAACACAGTGCGGATCTGATGGGAAGTTCCTCTGGATTTGTTTCGTCTTCAGAAGGCGTAGCAGATTAGAAATCAACAAAGATGCTGCAGACTCAACTTCAAATAGGAAGAGAATTACGTCATTAAATGTCAAACATTGACGAGGAACTGAGCAAAGAAAAATGTTGGTTGCACACTCAAAGTTCTCCAGACTTGACCCGCTCGGATATTCGAAGTATTCAAAAAGAAGACTAATGATCCAGGCACACTTTTTCACCTTTTTGTCCATACGACGTACTCAAAAAGCGAAATTCATTCTATAATAGGGGTAGGTCTACTACATCTTTCTAACGTCACACATTGAAATAAGTCGAGGACATTTCACATCGGTCAAATCGACTGTAAGTGGTTGTAAGTCTACCACTTCCTCGTTCTAACGTTTTCTATACGCTACCCGCAACATACGAGGGGTAGTCGAATTGTTGAAACAACTACTGTACTACAAAATCACTTTTTCTTATCCTATATTCACGATTCATGAAATATAAACACGAAATTTTGATTGTGACTTAACCTCGAACGGTTTTTTCAATATTTATGAGATTTGTTTCGACTAGAATCAACAAACTTCAACAGCAGATTAAAGATTTCTGTCCAAATAAGTTTGGCATCGTTGTGAAATCACTGTGCAGTGTTGCCATAATTATTGATGCCCAGCTTTGTTCAGTTCGATTCAATTCAAACTATACTTTATTGTTGAAGAAAAAAGTCTCATTGACAAAGCATGATTATTTCTTAAATTCACTGTATATACAGGGTGTTCCTTAAAGACATGCTAATATTTGAGAGGGGTGATTTTTTGACACATTTTAAGAAAAGAACTTCCTGGTTATTTGAAGATACAACATCCTCATTAGCATCGATATTATAATTACGTATATATGTCTGGTATTTGTAATTGATATTGTTATTTTTTCTATTCATTGAATGCTTGGATAATCCCGAGCATACATATTTCATTGCTATGAAGTTGGAATGTGTACATCCAATGTTGAAAATATTTTTGTATATTAGGATGCCTATTTGAAATTAGATTATTATTATTATTATTATTATTATTATTATAAACGTATTTCCTAAGAGTCTCAACTTTTGATATACAGGGTGATATAGATTATTAAACGGTTGGTACTGCGATATGAAGCAATTTTAATTTAATTATTTTAATCAAGAACAGAGCATCTGACTAGATAAATATATTTTTTGGATTCTCATTCATTTTGGAACAAACCTGATCTCTCAATTTGCTTTCAGTCGATGCACAAACATTTTCACGCCGTATCAGATTTTTGAGGAGTAGACCCTGAATTAAAACAATTTTTATTTTTTTAAGCGAAAACCATGCATCGGACAAAGAAAATCCATGGGATGAATTTTGCTCAATAATGAAAGAGGATTTTAAGAGTAATTCTTATTCTGGAAGTAAGCAGAGGCGTAGTATTTTTTTCTCCAAGAATATTCAATGCAAAACCCGTACGGACGCCACTGGTAGAGAAAATGAAAAATTCAAAAAAAAAAACCATGAGACATCACAGATGAAATTCTAGAATAATTGAAGTATAAGTAAAATGTGACGACACAAAGTACGAAAGCTCAAATGTAGTCAGGAGACAACAGTTAAAAATTGATTTACACGTATAAATAAAATAAAATCATTTCAACCTTGCTCATGTACTCAAAATCTATTTTCGAAATAAATTATTTCAATTAAAATAAAATTCCTTTCGCACATTATCGAAATGCAATGCAAAACAAGAGGAAAAGACTATCATAGTCTACAACAAGGCACCCCCCCCTCGTAGCACCGTCCGTCCGCACGCCCCCCCCCCTCCCCCTCCCCTCCCCTACCCCAGCATCCCCCCCCCCCCTCCCTACCGTCTCTCGGCTCCGGCGATCTCCCATCCCCTCCCCTTCGGCTCCGGGGCCTCACGCACCGGGCATACAGACGGTGGGCTTGCGCGCCGCGACGCTCGACGCCGCAGTGGATCGTCGGCAGCTGCCTAGGGCGTCCTCCGACGTTTTTCCTCTGCTCGTGAGTGAGAGTTTCCTTGGTGCTGCTGCTGCTGCAGCTGCTGACATCGCGCGCGGCCTCCGTCCCATTTCGTTTGCGGCGCGGTTTTTTTTGTTTTTTTTCGGTGTGTGCCGGCGTCCCGACGGCGACGAGGAGGATGCGGCGGCACGTGGACGTCGTGACGATATGGTGGGTGGTAGGCGCCGAAGGAAAGAGCGCCGCAGTAATACGGAGCGCCAAAATAAAATTTTGTACGCGTGGTCGTTTAGGACAGTGTTTGTTTCGGTGTCTTTTCCGTATGTTTGTTGTTTTTAGGCGCTACGAGGTGAAGCGTTCTATGTTTTGGCGCTGTTGGGGTAGTGTTTGCTGCGGCGCCTGCCTTTGGCGCTTTTTTTTTCTAGTGCAGTTCCGTGTGTATCATTTTGAATCAACTCTCTTCTTGAGATAACAATACTAATGAACTGAAATGAAAGTGGTGCTTCCCTGTGTTCTTTTCTACCGAAAATAAATACCAAATTCACTTCTTCAAATCATACAGGGTGTCCCATAACTCAACGTCAAGCCGAAACGGGGTGACAAATCTGAACAGAAAAATCCATCCCCTGTAGTTTGAAAATTATGGGCATTTCAAGAAAAACCTAGAAATTTGATCAAACTGTACAATTTTTCGGTTTCGGCTTGACTTCTGGGACACCCTGTATAATCGAAGCACCAAGAACAAAGTGTGTACTGTCAATTGTTTGTTGTTTCATTATGAATTTCAACAAGAAGCAATCACACATTCTAGTTCTAAAGTTAATCTCAACAGAAACTGTATTTGATTTAATTGCATCCGAAGTTGAATTACTTCACCCTAACTGTAATTGTTGTCATGACATTTAATGGTGGATGCTTTTCCAAACCATGCCAAGTTTTTCAATTATTAATGTTTTGCAAACTGAATTCATTAATTTTGAAATCAGGAGAAGTTCAATAACATAACAATTAAAGAAGAATAATGAACCGATGTGAACAATACTTTTAGATCAAGCTCACGTTTTTGATACTGAAATACTGAAATGATGTCTGGAAGGAAACAATACGAATGAGCATAGGCGTAGCAAGAGGGGGGTTATTGCGATCGTAACTCCCCTCCATTGCTCAGAAGAAATACAAAAAAAATGCAATACGTATAAGACATCAATAGTGATTCATTTGTGCATGTGCTGCATATTTTCTAAGGAAAATCAGCTTTCAGGATACTTGAGAATACCAATTATAAATTCCTCGCTTCCCTGTAATTACAAAGACACAAAATATTTCCGTCTCGAATTCACCGACTCCAGATGTAACGAAAAAGTCATTAGCGTCTTCTAAAGCTCATTTAAGAATAATTTATAGCCGAACAAAAGTGAATAGCGACTAAAGAAATCCCTTAATTAGCGTGGTTTTTGCGCAACATTCCTTGGAGTTGGAGACGTGCAGTTCAGCCACCAAATCCACCCGATTCGACACCTATTGAACCCCCCGTGCTACGCCCCTGGTTGGAACGAGTCACTTCCACTGGAACGAGCCACGTAAAAAAGTAATGACTATCGTTTTCCCGAGAGGAAATTATTATAAACGTAAACATTTTCGAATGAGATTACCGACACTATATTTCCTCGCAAAACCTTGTTTATTACCTATAACGAGACGTCACTCGTGTAGCGGCGATAAATTCCCGAGCGATTGTGGCCTACAAGATCACCCGATTCAACACCACTTGAATAATTTCAGGTGTTCGTTGATTGAATGCTTCCTGTCAAATCAGCCATGTTTGATTCCAATCGGAAACGTTTCTATGAATTTAATTAAATATCTATCACTCACCTTTGAGTGTTTTCTGATCGGTTTTCGGGGTTGAATTCCGCACACGTGACGGGTTGAAACTCTGCAAAAAACACGAATATATCCGTTAAATCTTGATACAAGCCAACACCATGTAGAATCATCGAGATGGTATTGAGAATCACCCTGTATCTCAAGAGTCAAAATGAAAACAGATGAACGGGCAATCACAGAATAAAAAGTGTTCCTAATTGGTTGGGGAAATGACCACCACACGGTATATTAGAGGTTATGTCGGATATTGTTTCATTTCCAACTGAAAGGCGGTGATTCTACGCCGCAAACACGTATTTCGTTTTCATCCCACGTCCAGCTGAGATCCAACGTAACGTCTTCTTTGTTCGGGTCATCGATTTTACGTGGGAGGAAATGAAAGAATTTTCAAAGAAACGTTTCTGACCATCCATTGAACGTCGGATGAACGTAATCGAAATGATGTCACATGAAGAAAATTCAACATTAGTTTGAGTTTGGAATTTGTGTATGACTTTTGGTACTCTGTTGTAATTTTGTTTAATTTCGAGTAAAATTTGGAAAAATAAATTACAATACAAAAACCTCCAAGAACCCCAAATTATTGAATAAATGAATGATACTTCCTAATATACAATAAAATAATCATTTCTTCAAGCTCGATGATAAAAAATAAATAAATAAAACGAATGACTAAATACAAACAACTTCAATATTAAAAGTATAATGATAATAATAATAATAATAATAATAATAATAATGATAATGATAATATGCAATAATAATTTGAATTCAGGAATTTATACAGTGTGCTCCTCAAAAAAATGCTTATATTTGAGGGGGAGATTCTTTGACACATTTCGAGAAAAAAACTTTCTATAAACGTATGTCCTAAAAGTCTTAACTTTTGATATACAGGGAGATTATTAAACGGTTGGTACTGCGATATGAAGCAATTTTAATTTGATTATTTCAATCAAGAACAGAGCATCTGACAAGAAAAATGTATTTTTTTGATTGGAACAAATTGATGCACAAACATCTTTACGCCGCATCAGATTAAGCGAAAACCATGCGTCGAACAAAGAAAATCCATGAGATTAAATTTGCTCAATAATTATTATAAGAAATGAGGATCTTGAAAGTGATTTTTATTTTGAAAATAAGCAATGGCGTAGTATTTTTTTCTTCAATACCCGCACGGACGCCACTGGTAGAGAATGAAAAATTTCGTACATCACAAAATGTACCACGATGCATAGAAGACATGGACCAAATTTTTTGAAGATGTCTAAAATAGTATCTCAGTTATTAATAAAAATCTGTTTCTTTCCAAAATTTCATCACCCTATAGCTCCAAAGTTGACACTTTTAGGAACACCCTGTATATTACACAGCAACATCAACCAATGAGATAATTAAATTAAATTAATTCACACATTTCTGGCTCGAAAAAGTCAAAATTCCACGAAAACCACCCAATTCCAATCGTTGGACGAATGCAAAATATCCCACCCAACTAATCACGTGACCGATCACCTTGTCAAGCGTCCCAGACGACATCGTGACGTAGCCATTCGGTCCAGCCGACCGAGAGAGTAGTTCGAACGCCTCAAAACGAACAAAATGATCGATAGAGTGGATATTCGGCGATCGGAGACGAAATCGAGAATCAACAACTCTGGACCCGAGGACGAGATGTGGGGACGTTTTGGGGTTTTTGGGGCACGACGAGGGGGGTTTATTGGGGCTTGTTGAGGACAGAGAGTTTCGAGAGGCTTCAATCGAGTTTGATTGCCTATTAAGTCGAAGGGCACGTTTCTAAGCCAGGCACAGAGCGGCGTAGGAACGGAGAAAGCTGCTCATTCTGTGCTGAGTTTTTAGGAATAAAATAATCCCCTGTGATCAGCTCAGTGAGTAGTCCAAGATTCCCAATAAGATCGTGATAATATCTATCGTAGTATTAATTTTTTTTATGCTCATTGGATCTGACAAAGTAATTCGGTTCAGGAAGATTTACGATTGGAATGAAAATTGAATCATGCGCCGAATCCATCATACAACGTCCCTATTAATTCCCATTCTATTTACATGACTATTTCATTTCAATTAATCAATTATGATTTATTGCAGCGGAAATTCTATTAATAAACTATCGATCACTGGGTATCGCAATTACAGTTTCGAATTCATAACAAATCCAAAGAATTTTTGCTCTTTCTCTAAGCAGTTCAGTTCGTTTAATCATGTAGTAAATTTGGTGTAAATTCGCTTCCTAAAGGTTTTTATCTTGAAAGGAATCACAAAGAAATGATTCAATCTTCGATACTGCATGACGTGGTGCCACAACTCCCAGCAAGCAAACTGAGCCTGTGAGCATCCCGACTAGACCAATGGAAACCCAACTAATTGATTGCAGTGACTATCTCAGACACGTGGCTGAGAACTAATCATCTATCTATCCGTCACCTGCGAACTTTCCGAGTTCAGTATTGGACTTGGTCGCGACCGGAAGTCCGCGAGCAGGCCACACGACCACAATGGCGTCGGATCTAAATCGAGCTGGGTACTTTGACTTCGGACAAGTTATATTAGGGGGATATTAGGACCGGGATACAACTTTGCAAAGTACCTGGGTGGAAATTTGCCTCAGTGTGTACTGAAATCAAGTCATGAATGCTAACATTAAAAATTCGCAACGCTGTGCAATAGCGTTCTGGCGCAGGTGAGAAGGATTCATAACCTACAAATCCTTCAATTTCGGCGTTTTTCCTTTGGTGAAACCGAAAATCACTGAGTTGGTTTCAAGGCGAGCCTGAGTTATTGACAATTTTTATTATTTGGAAAAAAAATTCCATTTGCTACGTACTTTATGGATTTCACTGTATACAGGGTGTTTCATTAATATGTTGAAAAAATGAAAGTGAGAGTAAAGTGAAGCACTAAAATATAAGGATTGAGCGCAACATCGCTCATACAAATGTTGATGGTTGAAAAGATACAGGGCGTTCAAAATTATTGACGTCGAAGGTGAGCATTTCCAACAATTTTTTTAATTTTGTTTGTCGAATCAGAAATAAATCATTGTCGAAGCAGAAAACTAACTATTTGCTTGTCTAACAGCAACCTACTCGCTTTTTTGATAAAATTATTTGAATTTATTGGTGACTTCAATACTTGAAATCGGGTTTATCGTGAAAACGGTAAGGTTTTTCGACTTTTTCAAAGAGTACTTTTTTGTTCAAAATGTGACGTAGTTCAGTAAATGTCAGTTCGAAAATGTTGATTTTTGACGGACGAAAAAGTTGTGCGCATTTTTAAATAATTGTAAGCGGGCCAGTGGCGCCCTCTAAGGACTACGTTGACACTGATAAAATATTTTTGTTTTCTGTCCTAAAAACCCTCAAATGTACCAATTATCAAACCGATATCATGAAAACTGTCGAAGCTATAAAGAAATTTGCAAATAAAATCTCAACGATGTTGCGCTCAATCGTCATATTTTGCTCCTCTCTACTGTTACTTTAATTTTTTCACCATATTAATGAATCACCCTGTATGTATACGAACTAACACACAATCTAGTGGTCTGTGCTATTAACAATCGCTACCAATGAAACTCTTTTCACTGATTATTTCCATCGAATGAAACGATCTTCTCACAACATTCGGCAGTGAATTAGAGTGAGAAAAAGATTCAACAGTAATCAAACTTCGAAAAGTCACCGAAAGTTTCTCGATGTTTCTGTCCATTACGAACACTCGGCAGTTCAAAGAGAATGGAATATAAAAATTGTATTCATCTCGTTCGTTTCATTCCCCCCCACCCCCATTCGAAGTAAAAAAAGAGATTTCCAAGGTTCTAACTTCATCTGAATCCGCTCCGCCTGCTTCCGTCATAACCCCTCACGAGTAATCCAATAAAGCTTGATGCCGGGAAAATTTTCCAGGACTTCACGCAACCATCCTCATTAATACCTACGCCGTTTCTTCATCGTTATCAGCTTCGGTGAATCCGTTACAATTGTACGAAGACGTCGAGTCTTGTCTGGAAGATTTTTTCAAGGATAATGGGAAGGTTAATTTTTGTCTTCGCTTGGGAAGACTCTATACGACGACTTTAAGGAAGAATTCAACAAACATTCCTAAGCCTTGATCGGATCTGATTGGCCTTCTCCTCTTGATCCGTTTTTCCCGTGTTTCCAACCGCGTCAATTAATTCCCGCTAGTTCTCTGTAGGCTCACCTGTTGCTCACCCAAAAGGGCCGCCCTTTGTGTTACAACTCCGCATCGAGACTCATATCGGCCCTTCCGGAGAAGGAATGTTAATTAATGAGCCACCATTTTTTTTTTCTGGATTCCAAACGTAGCCTAAAAGTGTTCGTAATTAGAAGTCCTTGTCACGGCTTCCTAACAACAAATATCATTAGCGGCTATTCAGCTTTAAAACCTCTGGAATTAGGGCATTCATCTCGAACAAAGCGCCTGGGGGTCATAATTTGGTGGTTTATCCAACATCAGCTGGATTTTTTGTTTGTATGAGAAGAAAAAAACAACCGAGCCGAGTGGTGAAAAATTCACTTAAATCTCGTAATTGAATGAGAAATTGTAGAGACGGATTGCAAAGTCTTCTTCGCTACTTATTAAAGCCGGATCGAACGAAATAAAGCGACGCAGAGTGATTCGGAAATCTCATAACGATGTACTTACTCTACATGGATTTTACAGTCGCCGGTAATGAATAATCAGGAGCCTGAGAAGTAAATATTTTGCGGCGGAAGTCGACGTGAAACTTTTTAAAACTCGTAATTACGCTGCTCGCTGGCAGTTTCTAATTGGAATTTCGAAATAACCACTCGGTCTGATGAGGCCATCGCCAAGAACGTTGACTAATTGAAATCCCAATGATTAAAACAGCCCATTTCATGCATATAACATCATCTATTTAGGCACTGAACTACAGGAGAGTAACCTTGAAACTTGGTGACAAGTAAAATGAAAAAATAAAGGTATGTATTGAGATATTTCATGTTGAAATCTCCTCAGAAAACTTCAAAAAGTCGCAAAAATCAACGAAAACTCCCAAAATTCCAATAATTACGAAGAAAAAACCCATGAAAATATATTATATAATTTGGAATACTATAATATATTCCAAATTACCTGCACCCTAAGTCAAATCCCGATTTTGGAGTTTTTTAGTTTGATAGACATTTTGATAAGGTTTTTGATTTTTGTTATGTTTGATTTTTTTTTATTATTGAAGGTTAATAATTTTGGGGTTCATTCAATGTATTTTTATAGAACCACCCCTTTCGTATTTAAATTTATCCTCAAAAAACAAACTAGTATTCCAAATATGCAGCATTTCCTCTAGATTCGCCTGTTTTCGAGATATTTCAGGTTGTAAATTCCAAAAAAACCTCAAAAAGTCGCCAATAATCAACGAAAAATCCCAAAATCCCCATTTTTTCAACGAAAAAACCCATGAAGAGTCCATGTTGATACTTTGGAGGCCACCATACGGACATTGCAGACTCCTACCCTGAAAACTTATCTACAAGGTGTCTGAGAGGCGCTGAAAACGGTGGTGAAATCCGTTTTTTGATATCTATTATAGTTTTCGAGATATTTCAGGTTGAAAATTCCAAAAAACCTCAAAAAGTCGCCAAAAATCAACGAAAAATCCCAAAATCCCCATTTTTTCAACGTAAAAACCCATGAAGAGTCCATGTTGATACTTTGGAGGCCCCCATACGGACATTGCAGACTCCTACCCTGAAAACTCGTCTACAAGGTGT
The DNA here is from genome assembly GCA_037013635.1 of Plagiodera versicolora. Classification (NCBI taxonomy): domain Eukaryota; kingdom Metazoa; phylum Arthropoda; class Insecta; order Coleoptera; family Chrysomelidae; genus Plagiodera; species Plagiodera versicolora. The sequence continues at coordinate 13,589,456 of CM072981.1, read as the reverse complement.
CTGAGAGGCGCTGAAAACGGTGGTGAAATCCGTTTTTTGATATCTAGTATAGTTTTCGAGATATTTCTTGTTGAAAATTCCAAAAAACGTCAAAAAGTCGCAAAAACCATCAAAAATTCCCAAAATTCCCATAATTTCGAAGAAAAAACCTATAAAAACCCCATATCGAAGCTCTAGAAGCCTCCATACGAACATTGACTCTACCACGACTTTGATTTTTCTGTTCCAGACACAACCACCCAACTGACACATCAAACCACCGCCAAAACCATGCCAACCAAACCGAACGCTTCCCCAAGTCTTCCCCAGCCGCTCAACCCCCTCTCATGGCAATAGAAGCGCTGATTCAGACCCAACGAACCGACAGACCCGGAGCACCACCAACCGCGCCCGATGATCCGAATCGGCGAAAGTATAACCTAGCTCATCCGATGATTTCTGATGTCAACTGCTAAGCGTCTCGTGCTGAACTGGCGCGGCAGGAAGCAGTCTCACGACAGCTCCTCCGGGAAGCTGGTGGGCCATCGGGTGGGGCCTTTGGAGGACTGTCACGAGCTGGACGAGATAGCCGTGGTGTCTAACGCCGAGCACGGACACCTGAAGTACGGCAGCGGGACGACGTTGTCGACTATCAATGGACCGAGAATCGTACCAGGTGAGGATGCTGTGAAGGTTTTTTTTCATTCCATTCTGAATACTCAACAAATTTCCCTGCGAATTGAAGATAACCACTTCAATTTTTTTGTGTTGAATTTTTTTGGCGCAGTCGTTTGGATCGCCCAGAAATCACGTCAAATGTATGATTTTTCCAATGATTCTGGTGGGTCTAGTCTAGTATTCGGTGACCTCGAGGGGAACAAACAGAGCAAATAAGCAAAGTTACTCGATGCAACCGAATATCCTGGAATTGCGATTCTTTATCCCGGATCTATCTCGTATGCACGTGACATCGAAACGAATGAAGCATTATTTTAGACGGGAATCGGTGGATCGTTGTAAAATTCCCTTTGTGAATGTCTTTCTAGAGTTATTCCTTCCCGGATATATTTATATTCCCCAGCGGAATCGACATTTTATGATTACACTATTTTTAGAGACTTTATACAGGGTAGTCCTTAAAGAAATGCTAATATTTGAAGGGCTTATTCTTTGACACATCTCGAGACAAAAAGCTTCCTATAAACGTATGTCCTTAAAGTCTTGACATACGTTTATAGGAAGTGTTTTTCTTAAAATGTGTCAAAGAATCACCCCTCCAAATATTAGCATGTCTTCTAGGAACACCCTGTATAACCCACATATCTCTCTTCGTGATCACACAATCCAATCTTCTTGTGATCTTGTGTGATCACCACACACTAAGAATGATTCATGTGTCTGAATGAGTTGTGGATTACGATCGGGAGTTCACGGATAAATTGCCGGTAAACTTCCAAATTGCTTCCGTGGTCGGCGAGTGATACGGAGTTGAGATAAATAAGGTTTTAGATTAGGTGAACTTCTTTCGAATTCTCGACGAGAGCGATTGTAAAAGCAGGGGGGGGGGCAACCCCAATGGTTTTCGTCACCTCATACGAAATTTACAGTGTTCAAAATGATCTGAATGATCTACAAGGTGTCCAAGAGGCGCTGAAACCCGTATTTCATGTTGAAAATTATAAAAAACCCTAAAAAGTCGCAAAAAATACCAAAACTTCCCAAAGTTCTCATAATTTCCAAGAAAAAACCCATGAAGAGTCCATATAGATGCTATGGGAGCATCCATACGAACGTTGAAGACTCTACGACGACTTGGAAATTTTGAAAAATCCAAAAGTAGCTGACAAGATTGATAAAGCTCAAAACAATGAGCGAAACATCTCATAAAAGAAACATTACAGTATACAGAGTTGGCCTAACTGAATCCAAACCCCAAGAAAACTCCCTCCCCCCCCCAAAATTATCGATACGCAGTCATCCACGAATAATGATAAGGTCGAACGAACGAGAACATCGCAATACATAGTGATTTATTCACCTCATAGATAAGAACCAATCAATAAATGAACATTGTATGAATATGTTGCTTGGGGCTTTTATACACACATAACATATCTCGAAAAAAAATCGTGATGCATTTCGTGGATAAAATTATTTCTCCAACAACACATTAATTCAATGAAGCCGGATAATGCGTGAGCTTAAATAGAGTTGCGAATTTACGATTTATTCGTGCCAGATAACGATTGAAATTCATGGAGCGTCTCACATCGGCCATAACTCCACCGGCATTCGAAACATATCTGGAGAATCTGATGATTTACTGCATATTGATCGACCGCACGTTTGATTGATTGCGGTGAATATTCGACTGGATATAACCAACAAAACTCCAGATACAGGAAGGAGTTGAGGAGTTTAGAAAATGAGTTTTTTTTAAATAAAACTTCCCACGAAAGGAGACATCCTGTAATGTTCAGAGAACATCGTGAGAAGCAAGAAGGAAAAGGAGGTAGGAGTTGCTGTTCTTTTTAAATTTCCGAAGGTCGTATGTATGCTGAAGATTATTCCCTACAGCGGCTCCTGTTCCCAATAATCCGTTGTTAAATTTCAATTAGAGACTGGAGGAGGCTTATCTATCTGCAGGGTAGGCTCATGAACTCCTGCAACTCCCTAGCGAATCCCGACTAATGTTTAATTCATATTGTAGATCGTACACGCTAATAGTGTCGTTCCGATAATGCCTGCCGAACCGGTAACTGGAACTCCGGAGTTGGGAAGTTTGTCGCGTAGAAGAAACTCCCGAATAGCTAGCTGTGGCCGAAACTTCTCGACTTTTAACGTTACGGCCCCCTCTTCTTCGACGACAATACATGATGGGGTCGTAATGGAAAAGTAAGTTTGCTGTGAACTGGAATAACTTTCAGACAACATCTTCGTTGTGCATGCAGTGAGTTGGGGGGTGTCTCCAGAGAGGTGATGCATCAGGATCTTGTGTCGCTGTTTCTGGAATGGTTCTTGAGCCATTCCAGGATCTCTATTATCTTCTAATATGGCCTAAGTGATGGTCTGGAGGGCCTAACTACGAAATATGGACACCTGAAAGTCCCGATGATTTTTAAAAAACCAAATAGAACAAACAGAAATGAACCCAATAGAGAATTCAAGAGAGAGACTCTACGACAACTTTGGATTTTTTGAGAGATTTCAACAAATAGATTTGCCTGAAACTTGTCTATAAGGTGTCTAAGAGGCGCTGAAAACGGTGGTGAAATCCGTTTTTCGATATCTAATATAGTTTTCGAGATATTTCAGGTTGAAAATCACGAAAAACCCCAAAAAGTTGCAAAAACCACCAAAAACTCCCAAAATTCCCATATTCTCAACGAAAAAGCCTATAAAAAGTCCATATTGATGCTCTGGAAGCCTCCATACGAACATTGAAGACTCTACGACGACTTTGAATCCAAATAGAAAATTTGAAAGACAAATTTGCCCGAAAACACGTTCGAAAGATGTCTAAGATGTCCGTTTTGTTCTATCTGGAATCGCTTTCGATATATTCACCAGTTAAAAGTACAAATAAAAAGTACAAAATTCCCAAAAACTCATACTTCCAACAGAAAAAATGAATATCAGTTCTCGTTACATAATACTCAACTATTTTCATCAAGCCAAGTATACTTGTTGGGAAAGAACGCCCTTGAACTCTAGCTCGTCGAAGTTATTTTTTTTTTTCGGTGAATTTTGTTTCTTCGTCAAAAGGGCGCCATGCCACGCCATATCAAACACGATTTTTCCATTAGCCCAAAGGAGAAGCGGGAGAAAGTAAAATTATTTATAGAGCAGTCAAATCAGAGAGGTCGATATCGGACATTTCCCAACTTGCCTTTTTCGCCTCATCGAAATTCTTGATAATCCGAATAGTTTCGGTTACCTCACGGTACGGATTTTCATCCGGCTACTTGGAATACCTTTTGAAGACACGCCAGCCCGGAATGTACCGGAAGGGTAACAGTCCACCCGAATTCCGGTCCACTCCACAAATTCCAAAATCCGTATCAACTAAAATAACCCCATGTTCGACGTTCCGTGAAGCTCTCCACGCGCTATGACGTTTGACAAATGACGTTGACGTATGCTACATTCAACAGGTCGATTTTTCAACACGCTCGAATCATTTCGCTGTTGGAAAGGTACCCTTGGTATGAATGTAAGGGGAGAAATAATTGTTGACGTATCTCGTTACTACCGAAGCTCCGTATTTCATCTGTGCTCGTGAATCTGTTGCGGAATAGGCGAAAAAAAAAAACTCGAGTAACAGCAGAAAAGCATCGTCTTCAACATTGTGAAGGCCAGGGGGAAGGTCATAATAAGGAGAACGAAACAGGGATTGGAAGAACGTGAAAAATACGACGAAACGTCGTGGAATTCGGGAGGTCGGTTTTCGGTTTTGTTGAGAGAAAATGTTTGGTATAAAACACCTTTCGCATCAATAACATACCCGCAACCCCCAAAGTGACTTGGAAATATATACAGGGTGTCCCGTAAAGACCACGTCAAACCGAGAGAAAATGTAGATCAAAGGATAACTCACCTGCTATGACGAAATTCCCATTATAAGAGTCTCATCGTTTTCGAGATATTTTTTTTTCTGAAAATAATGAATTTTTGCCCCCCTTTCAATATTTTTGTCTTAAGGTTGGTACAATTGTACACCTTTTCGGTTAATTTTTTCATTAAAATATTGCTAAAAAATAATTTTCCAGAGAAAACTCGTTGAAACATCGATTCGTACTTCATCTTCGATAATGACCGTGACGGTATCGAAATAATGTGAAACTGGAACCGGAATCGTACGCCATAAGAATGAAAAACGATCGCTCTGGTAAAAGCATAAAATAATCGATCGCTCGGAACTGCCTGCAGATTTGGTGCCGTGCCAAAATTCCGGGTTATGTACTCGTCATTTGAATTTCCGTCGTATCCCGAGATCGCATTAGCCGTAATGAAAATTTAATGCGTTCGAAAAACTTCAAGGTCGTTTCGATCCACTGATTATGAATGCCAGCATTCTTCACAGATTCCATTTTCAGATTTTTATATACAGGGTGGCCCAACGAAAACTATAACTAAGGTATAACTACATGATAGAGCATGCATTTTTTTCGATAAAAATATGTTTATACAATATATTTTATCTATACTATCACTCGATTCCTGTGTAAAATCATAAATACTTCTCTGAAATTTGGTAAAAGGTTTGGTGAAAAATTTTTCCAACTGTTATGATGGTGAACTGAAAAAACAAAAGCGATATTCGGAAAAAGCTGCAATTCCAACGGAAAAACAAACGGAGAGCTGCCGATGTTGAAGAAATAATGCTAGACAAATACTGGAAATAGAAGAATCGATTTACAAAAAAACTGGAGTATTTTCCATTCGAACGTTTGAGCACATCAAAAGCAATTTTTCCAGGCAAGTAAGAAAAACGAATGATGGTTTTCCAGACGGTTTGTCTGTCACACGCGTGACACAGACGAAAGCGGAAAATGGGAAAACGTCAAGTTGAAATCGCATACGATATCGAAAATGGGAAGAACAGTAGGAGAAGCTTGTCTCGTTGTCGGTTGTGGAATTGGAACAATCGATGAAAACTGAGACGCGAATTGATTTCGTGTGATTCCTCCACATGACGTCGGAATATATTCGACTGGAAAATCGCATACAACCTCCAAGGGGAGACCTTTTGGTGAATTTAGAGCCAAATTTCAGGAAATAAATTCGCCTAAAGGCGTCTAAGAGGCGCTGAAAACGGTGGTGAAATCCGTTTTACGATATCTTGTATAGTTTTCGAGATATTTCATGTGGGAATCTCCAAAAAACCCCAAAAAGTCGCGAAAATCCACGAAAAACCCCCAAAAACCCCATTTTCTCAACGAAAAAACCTATGGAAAGTCCATATCGAAGCTCTAGAAGCCTCCATACGAACATTGAAGACGATTCTGAATCTTCTGAATAAAATTATAAAATATTATCATGTATAAAATATCCAAAAAAGTCTCCAAAACCCCCCAAAACCCCCCTATCATAGCATAACCCCCAATGGAATTCGAGCACTCTACGAAGAATAAATGGATGGGTAAAACTATAAAAACAAACAACGCTTAACATTAACAACAAACAACTCGAATTAAGATCGTTACTTCGACAGATGCCGTTTTTCCCCACCATCCGTCCACGGCTCCCTCTAGGGAACATCTCCGCAACTCCGATTGGAAGGAGCAGAACTGAAAGTCAGTCGTGAAGTTAATGAAAACAAAAACGGACGCTACGAACTTTAACGACTGCCTGCTTTTTTATTATTTCGCGATTAAATAATAAAACGGGGGAGGGGGGATGTGTACCCCCTTCTTGCTGCCGCCCCAGTCTGATTGGGGTAGACGGCGGGATTAAAAATGAAAATCTCGTTTTCGTACTGTAACGCCCCCATTAGCATCAACATAAAAATTCTTCAGCTTTATTGCCGAAGAAAGAAGTCTCGTTGACAAAGCATGAATATTTCTGGAATTTACTGTATATACAGGGTGTTTCTTAAAAAAATGCTAATATTTTGACACATTTCGAGACAAAAAGCTTCCTATAAAGGTATGTCCTAAAAGTCTTAACTTTTGACATACCCTGTATATTCATGAGCTTGATCTTGTTAGCGTTTCGTATAAAGTTCAGCGATTAATTAAAATTCAGCTGCTGAGCTGGCCAGCAAACGGGGGCAAATCCACGGTTTTTTAATCACTTTGACACATAATTTCATGCAGACTCCGTTTAGTCTTCCGTCCGTCCGTCCGGTGTACTCCTAGGGAAGCCAACGGCTCTCTAATTTTCTGCGTGCCAGACCTCGAATAGGATCCTGATTAGTATTGTGTGTTGGAAATTGGGACCAACTCGCTGACAAAGTAGCTTTTCACTCTCTTTCCAACAGTAGGAAATTGGGAGTTCGATCGGGCTAGTCGGATTGGTTTGGTGTAACAATTTCCTCGATCAGCTGCTGCTCCTCTCCTAGCTTCATCTATCCTTCCAGCTTCAAGTGTTCCAATCTCTTAATTGAATGAGGAAGTTTCCAATATTGAGATTTTATTTTTTCCATAAAATATATGAAAAATTATTACACCCGTATTTTTTCTTTTTTTTGTGCGATCGAATTTGACTCCAGAATTTCGTTTTGAAAAACTAGTTTTGGCTCCTCCACCATTCTGATGACGTACCAAGTGAAAAACCGGGTTCACACAGGAACAAATTGAGATTTTGCGTGCGGAAGTACAGTGTTGCCCTGCTTCTAATTTATTCTAAATATTCGGAAAAACTGACCAGAATATCTTGGTAAAATATGTCGTGGATTTTGCAATACCAAATCATGGATTGTTTACCTTTCGTGATATAATATCATATATGTCTTATGAAATATAACTAGCACATAACATGCGAAAATATATGGATGCGATGATATTCGAAGGCTATGGCTGAATAGAAAATAAATGAATGAATCGAATTTGTTCTTGAAGTGAATTATTTCAATATAATTTTGTGTTTGAATTTTCGGAACAGCTTCCAATTTATTTTCATGAAAATAGAAAGGTAGATCTGGCAATTGCGCAAATGCATTCGTAGATTTCGTCCGCGATCATCCGGATAACACCATAACATAACTTACGATAGCTATATTCACTCTAAACTCACTAAGTACGTCACAGTTTTCCGCCTCAAAATTTATAAATTGGTTTATTTTGAAAATGGAATGGAGTTGAATGATTTGTATTGTCATTCTAGAAAGTAGAGACATCAAACTAAATAGTTGAGTACTTATTTGATGAGAATTCGTCATAAGGAAACTTCCTCATTATCGTAGCGATCGTTTCTAAGCATATCTTTCACTTCATACGAGGAATTTGTGTTTACCCATAATTTAACATAATTTTCCGACGTGAATTCGAATAAAGCCTTTCTTTGTGAAGTACCAACTCTATTGACTCGACTACGATGTGCTCACACGCCCATACACACAAACACAAAGCCTTTTCGTGAGCTGCCGGATTTATTTGTTTTTGTTATTCGTTTGTTGTCGGTTGTCCCGCAGAGAACTTTTCAATATTGTGGAAAAATCATTTCGTCGGTTGATTCAATTCGCCACGACGACTTTGTGGAAGCTGCCAAGAACTCTTTCATTTAATTACACTTTGTGTCAGCCCGAGTCGTAGTGTTTTAAACCGTCACTAGTTATTTGGCATTGAAAAGGATGCAGCTAGGATTAGAGGAAATTCAATTGAAAGCGGCTGTAGACGACTAACAAAGGAGCAGCGGCGAAAAATTCCTAAGCAGCAACCGGAAACGCTAGCCCTTTCTTCGATAATATTATTATACAGGGTGTTCCTCAAAGAAATTATTCTTTGACACATTTCGAGAAAAAAACTATAAGTGGATAAAAAGGTCTTTAAAACACGCGCGAGTTTTCGAAATAAAGCAAGTGTTTTAAAGACCAGATCCACGAATACTTTACGCTATTTTTTTTATTGGTGCCCCATTTTACGTTTGAATAAAGTTTTGCATTTGTCAGTTATATTTTATTTGACGTTCACAAGGAACTCCTGTCAGATCAATAATCAAAAATTTGTCAACAGGAAAAATACAAGAGCTTTTTTTTATCGGATAAATTTTGCCAAAATTATTTCGTTACAAAAAGAAATTTATCCAAAAAAAAAGCTCGGGTGTTTTTTGGCAAGATAAATTAACGACGAATATATCAATGAACAATAATTATCTTTATTGATACAATAAAATTATTTAAATGAACAGTTATTAAATACACAATTGTTATAAATTGTTTGGTTTGGTGTACTGATTTCAAAATTTTCTTCTCTGGTATTCACACATGTAGAATATTCATATAAAATAAGAGGAACAGGCGTTTTTATCAGTGATAAAAAACGATGCACCTTTTTTATCGCTGTCAAAATGACAAAACAGTCGTCTTTAAATGACACATTTTTTACAGGAGTTAATTTATCATTTAAAATTCACGTTTCTCTTATTTCAAAGTTCGATTTAAACACCCTCAGGCGTGCTTTAAATGGGTGAAATGGGGCACCAATAGAAAAAATAAGTTTTTTCCACAAATGTGTCAAAGAATCACCCCTTCAAATATTAGCATGTCTTCAAGGAGCACCCTGTATTGTGTCGTTTTATAATAGCTCCGTGATTTTAGTGGACACGTTGGATCTTCAGGATCTAGCCAAATGATCTCATCGCTTGACGCCCTTTCAATTGTCGGTTTTTCCATGAAAATGGGAGACAAAGACACGTATTTCCGGGCACACAAAGGCTTGTTTCGAAGGGGTGAGAAGCTGCGATCCAGATCATTGAATGTTTCTGATGAGAACGCCGTGTAAACAGCTATCAATAACCGAACAATTCCCATCCCTATACTCTTGCCCCATTTGCCACTACGGCCGACACGTATAGGGGGATGAAAAGGGTAATTATTCGAAGCGTGGGATTGATTCTACAGGGTGTTCCTTGAAGACATGCTAATTTTTGAGAGGGGGAGATTCTTTGACACGTTTAGAGAAATAAAAAACTTCCTATAAACGTATATGTCCTGAAAGTCTTGACTTTTGAGCTACAGGGTGATAGAATTTCGAAAAAAAAAACAGTTTTTTAATAATATAATAACAAGTTTTTTCTCGAAACGTGTCAAATATCAGCATGTCTTTAAGGAACACCCTGTATATGCTCCTAGGCGGTTCGCACCAGCCAAACATTTCCCTACCCCCCTCCCCATTCCCCCCCCCACTCTCTTTCTATTTCTATTAATTATCGCGAGCGAGGAAAACGCAAGCGGAGACGCGGAAAATCCACTTTGCGACCTGATCTAGTACATAACCACAATCTTCTTCTTCTCTTCCATAGGATAAGTGGTTTTATGTATATGCATTATGCATTAGGCTATTTAGTTTTAGGTCTTTCGGGGCGAGAACTTCGGATACGGATTTCGCGATGGATTTCGTCGCGTCTGATTCGAATGTTGCCCACGAAAAATGTTATTTCATGTCCATTAGCGATGCGACGCTTTTTTGGAATAATCGATGACGTTTTTCGACCATTTATCCCCCCCACCCACGCACGAACGGAGGTGATTCAATAAATTTCAGTGTCATTAAGGGGGTTATCGTACCGAAGCAGAAATGTGAATATTTCACGGAATAATCAGAGGTCTGCATTCATTAATTTCATGCTGAAACAGCGCTGAAGCTGAAGCTGAAACAACGAACGTCGGCTGTTTATTATTTACAGACAAAAATGCGCATTTATCAACTCCAAATGCCCCAACTCGAATCTATTATTTCGACAACGTCATATTAATAATTAGATTTTCATCAAATTCCCCATTCCTAAACGCGTACCTTGGAATTGTTTATTTAGGACTCGGTAGGCAAATGGTCGGACCCACAACTAGGGCCCAATCAACGCTAAGTTGTTTAGTAGTTCCCAAGTGACCTAATGAAACTTGAATTGTCAACGTTGGTAAACGTTTTCATAATGTCGAGAAACACGACGATGAAGCTACCAGCCCAACTTGCTGTTATGTCTCATAGCTATCAGCTTCAATCAACGACGGTATTTTCCTAGGACCGAAATCTCTCTACCAAGTAGGATAATACAGGGTGATTCACCTATGTGGTTCCTTAGAGGTTTATGGAGAATACGCTGTCACTTCCGGTTAAACCGGAAGTGATATAAAATTTGTTTTTCAAATGAAACACCCTGTTTATTTCTGCATTTCCGAATTATACGAAGAATTCCGGGCCTGTTGCATTTTGAATTTTCTTCCTATCGTTATTTGTTTTCAAGATATTCCATTTTTACGAAAAAATTTTACCGATTTACTGACTAACTGAAATGTCCATATCATCTTCAATCTTCAAGATTTGAGGTTCAATCTCCGCATACATATCAATGAAAGAGTGTTCTATCAGGTATCCCTTAAAGTGTTTCAAAATATTCAACAGGGTGTTTGATATTTGATAGTGTGAAAATTTCATGATCATATTACGATTTGAAATTTACATAAAGTAAACTGAAATATCAAACACCCTGTTGAATATTTTGGAACACTTCTAAAGACACTCTTTCATCAATGTGTATGCGGAGATTGAACCTCAAATCTTGAAAATTAAAGATGATATGGACATTTTAGTGAGTCAGTCCATCTGTCAAAATTTTTCGAAAAAATGGAATATCTTGCAAACGAATCACGATAGGAAGAAAATTCAAAATGCAACAGGTCCAGAATTTTACGTAGAAATCGAAAATGCAAAAATAAATAGGGTGTTCCGTTTGAAATAACAAATTTGATATCACTTCCGGTTTAACCGGAAGTAACAACGTATTGAAAATATTTTAGCCAGATAGAACACATTGAGTACTATAGCATCCACCAAAATTTCAAGTTGATATCTCTTCCAGTTCTCCATAAACCCCTAATGAACCAGTCAGGTGAATCACCCTGTATAAAAAGAAAATAATGACAGGAGCTACGATTTTCCAGCTAGAATATCTCTAGTGAAATGGTTAGGAATGATGGAAGAATAACAGAGAATATATATTATGAGGAAGATCCTCAAATATGGGAAGGAAAGTGTTCTGAATTGTTTTTTCAGGGAATTCGTTAGAAAAATATTCTTCATGAAGGTTTGGAGAGAATCGAGCATTATTTTTTCTCTCGCGAATCAAAAAGAGCTAACGCTCAACGAGTCTGAAACTTGAATAGAAATAACGCTACACTTAACATTAGCTTCAAAACAAACTCCACCGAAATACGATGCACAGAAGAAAGTCAACTACAGTAGTTATCCGATAAGACTTCAGCAGTGACTCAAGACGTTCCATTATAACCGACTGAATACAAACAAGCAACCGAAACTCGAATATGGGCGATAGAAAATGAAGTGACACAACGTCTGTAATCTGCTTCTAACCATTAGTTTCTCAGCTAATTGCTAGCTGATGTTCTAATCTGCTCCGAACTATTTCGAAAACGCGCTCTTTGTCACTACTATTGTAAATATTAATCATCTCCTCTGACAAATAACAACACGAGAGGATCCATTTCGCTGTCATCTTCCCCTAAAATCGCATCGTTTCGAGATCTCTCGACGAGAGTTTACGATTCTGTTGTGATTTCCAAGAATGACAAGGAAAAAAGGAGTTGGAGAAAATTTTGACACTCGACGTAAAACAGGAGATGAAGCTGAATTTCGCTATGGTCCGACCTTGTAGTTTGAACAATGCAGCTAGATTATAAAATCCAGAAGCATCCTCGAAAAGTTGGTTGACTCAATTCCAGACGAATCTGTTTCACAAAAGACGAAGCGCAATTTTTCAGGGCACAGACAACGAGATTTCTATCTAGATAAATTCTGTCTGCGCTCGAGAATTCGGCTCAGCTGCAGGATATCAAATTGAATCTTACCGAAACTCGATTGTAATCCTGTGGATTCAACGCTCCGAAGATAATTCCTTCTCTTGTTCGTAACTGGAAATTAAAGATACACACACACACACACACCTCGAAGCTATTTCAGATCGATCCGGTGCCATAAGAGAAAAACTCGTTGAAGTTAATTAGTTGGCGCACTGAGTCCATGTTGATGCTCCGGGAGCCTCCATACGAGACTGTAATACGATTCTGAATTTTTTGATAATATCCAAGAGTAGCTTTTGCCTGAAAGATGTCTCAAAGGCGCTGAAAACAGTGGTGGTGAAATCCGTTTTTTGATATCTATTATAGTTTTCGAGATATTTCAGGTTGAAAATTCCAAAAAACCTCAAAAAGTCGCCAAAAATCAACGAAAAATCCCAAAATCCCCATTTTTTCAACGTAAAAACCCATGAAGAGTCCATGTTGATACTTTGGAGGCCCCCATACGAACATTGAAGACTCCTACCATGAAAACTCGTCTACAAGGTGTCTGAGAGGCGCTGAAAACGGTGGTGAAATCCGTTTTTCGATATCTAGTATAGTTTTCGAGATATTTCAGGTTGAAAATTCCAAAAAACCTCAAGAAGTCGCCAAAAATCAACGAAAAATCCCAAAATCCCCATTTTTTCAACGTAAAAACCCATAAAGAGTCCATGTTGATACTTTGGAGGCCCCCATACGAACATTGAAGACTCCTACCATGAAAACTCGTCTACAAGGTGTCTGAGAGGCGCTGAAAACGGTGGTGAAATCCGTTTTTCGATATCTAGTATAGTTTTCGAGATATTTCAGGTTGAAAATTCCAAAAAACCTCAAGAAGTCGCCAAAAATCAACGAAAAATCCCAAAATCCCCATTTTTTCAACGTAAAAACCCATAAAGAGTCCATGTTGATACTTTGGAGGCCCCCATACGAACATTGAAGACTCCTACCATGAAAACTCGTCTACAAGGTGTCTGAGAGGCGCTGAAAACGGTGGTGAAATCCGTTTTTCGATATCTAGTATAGTTTTCGAGATATTTCAGGTTGAAAATTCCAAAAAACCTCAAGAAGTCGCCAAAAATCAACGAAAAATCCCAAAATCCCCATTTTTTCAACGTAAAAACCCATGAAGAGTCCATGTTGATACTTTGGAGGCCCCCATACGAACATTGAAGACTCCTACCATGAAAACTCGTCTACAAGGTGTCTGAGAGGCGCTGAAAACGGTGGTGAAATCCGTTTTTCGATATCTAGTATAGTTTTCGAGATATTTCATATTGAAAATTCCAAAAAATCTCAAAAAGTCGCCAAAAATCAACGAAAAATCCCAAAATCCCCATTTTTTCAACGTAAAAACCCATGAAGAGTCCATGTTGATACTTTGGAGGCCCCCATACGAACATTGAAGACTCCTACCATGAAAACTCGTCTACAAGGTGTCTGAGAGGCGCTGAAAACGGTGGTGAAATCCGTTTTTCGATATCTAGTATAGTTTTCGAGATATTTCAGGTTGAAAATTCCAAAAAACCTCAAGAAGTCGCCAAAAATCAACGAAAAATCCCAAAATCCCCATTTTTTCAACGTAAAAACCCATGAAGAGTCCATGTTGATACTTTGGAGGCCCCCATACGAACATTGAAGACTCCTACCATGAAAACTCGTCTACAAGGTGTCTGAGAGGCGCTGAAAACGGTGGTGAAATCCGTTTTTCGATATCTAGTATAGTTTTCGAGATATTTCATATTGAAAATTCCAAAAAATCTCAAAAAGTCGCCAAAAATCAACGAAAAATCCCAAAATCCCCATTTTTTCAACGTAAAAACCCATGAAGAGTCCATGTTGATACTTTGGAGGCCCCCATACGAACATTGAAGACTCCTACCATGAAAACTCGTCTACAAGGTGTCTGAGAGGCGCTGAAAACGGTGGTGAAATCCGTTTTTCGATATCTGGTATAGTTTTCGAGATATTTCAGGTTGAAAATTCCAAGAAACCTCAAAAAGTCGCCAAAAATCAACGAAAAATCCCAAAATTCCCATTTTTTCAACGTAAAAACCCATAAAGAGTCCATGTTGATACTTTGGAGGCCCCCATACGAACATTGAAGACTCCTACCATGAAAACTCGTGTACAAGGTGTCTGAGAGGCGCTGAAAACGGTGGTGAAATCCGTTTTTCGATATCTAGTATAGTTTTCGAGATATTTCATATTGAAAATTCCAAAAACACCCAAAAAGTCGCTAAACCTCACGAAAACCCTCAAAAACCCCATATTCTCAACGGAAAAACACTCACACCTCGAAGATCGATCACAGATCGATCCAGTACGATAAGAGAAGAACTCGTCGAAGTTAATTAGTTAGAGCACCGAGTCACGCCAAAGCTCGTAGAGTCACAGTAAGAGTAATAAATTTGCATTTCCACTTCGCAATTTCGCCGGCAACTTCGTACATACGCATCAAACAAACAACTTTCATTCGTCACTCGCGAACCGACTGCACCCTCGTCACCCGGCGAGAAACAATGGAAAACAGTCGAGGTATCCTAATCCGGATTACCGGCGAGAGCAACAGAATCTCGACAGACTTCTTCCAGATTTCCAGATTTTTTCACTCGTGCGCTCCCCAGAGGTCGCACGAACAGGTGGATTCCTTTTTGAATTATTCACGACCACTCAATCGGCATGCCGAACACAACACTCCCTCGGGACGTACAGGGTGCTCGCTGGATGAGATCCCTCAAGTGGTTCGGATTCCACTATAAACTGTAGGGCCCGCCCTACTTCGCCCCGCAGGGGACGGAGAAACTTCGGAGAGGTGCAAACATTTACATTCGCCTTTAGATCCGAATACCGCGCCTAAAAATCCCCCCCCCCATTCCCCCCAACTTTCCGTATTGTTGGCGGTTCATCCGTGATCCCGTGCTCGGTATGCAGGAACAATTCGAGACGTCGGTAGCAGGACCAGGAATCGATAGGATACATTTCGTTGTTTACAGCGCGAGTGATGTCCATTGGGGGGAAACCGGAAGGGGTATCGTCAGAGAAACGTTGTTGGGGATAAGGGATGGAAAGTTCGGAAAAGGGTCGCGGACGTGAGTGTTCAATTAGGAGCGATTAGTCGCAAGTGATGGAATAACGTTCCGATACAGTGAAAGTTGTTGTTTTTTTTGGGGGGGATTCCTTTGGTTGGAATATGAATTTTTTCTGAGAAAACTTCTAAAATTATTGATCAAATGATTCGTACATATATTATGAAATCTCTTAACAGTTTTTTGAGATTAAGTATTATTAAAAATATTCTTTTGAAAAGGAGCTACAGCTGAGCTCCGGGAGCTCCTCTCAAAAAATACGTTTTGCGGTGACCACTCAGTATATCCCTGAACTGGATCATCCGAAATTAGAAAACAGATTTCGTTAAAGTAATGTTAAATCCAGTCATCAATCAAATGAATTAGCAAAATAATTTTTTTTGACAAAATGGTGGTTTCTCAAAGAAAAAAATCAATTTTTGACCAAAATTTCGGTCTTTAATTGTTTATAAAAAAAATATTCATCGGTGAGAGAAAATCTTCGATCAACTACTAAAAAATATGTTTGAGAAGCTCGCGTTAAAATTTGAAACTAATCGGTATAGCCGTTTTTGAGAAAAATATTCTGAGAAAAACGCGTTTAAAGTTTGAAAAGCACTTTCAAGCACTCTGAAACGTCAAATTCGCGTGTAACTTCGAAAATATTCACCGGAACGATGTCAAATTTTCTGGTTGTATTTTCAAATATATGTACACTAAGAAAAAAAAATCGATTTTTCAAAAATTCCAACTGAATGTAACCCTTCAAGTCAAAATAATCCATCCCTTTCCTAAATGATATCGACACTGGAAATTCTCTATTGAAACGACAATCATCTGCTGTAAAAAAATCTACTAGATTGAAAATCTATCAGATTGTAATTCTTCTGCTTCTGCTAGTTCTCTATTCATTACAACCGAGAACATGGCATCACTTTATAATATTCCCACGTCTTGAACTTGATAAATTATCTCTCAATTTATCAAAGTGGCAGTTTGGAGATGTTCATTAATCCTGCAACGTCATAATAACATAATGAAATCCTGATAAAAATGAGATCAAGTGGACAAAATATTCCGAGCTCTCTCTGGCTACGCCTCACTATAACTATGGCCTTCTAAGGACAATGGCCTGTTGGAATACGCTCTGAAAAAAATCGCCCTTTGCCTAAAACGACCGATGAGAGTTCGTAAATCAAAGGAATACCTACCTGGCTGTCATTTGTCTCCGGCAGAGTCCGCAGCCGCTCCGGGAGTGAATAATAGAGCCAATTTCCTGCAAGGCGTCCGCCAGCCCTTTCCATCTCCCTTTCTCGTCGCATAAGCATGACGTACGGCCAGGGCCGTTGTTTCAGTAATCTGCGCTTATTGGTCGAGCTCGAGAGTAAAGTGGAACACCCAATAAGCACTCATTTGATGCGCTGTTTCCACGTATAAAAGAGCCAATTTGAGACACCCTGTATGATATGAGCAATGTCTGGTTCAATCAGGGGGAACTCTACACAACTTTTCACGATGCGGTCTTTCGGAAAGTTTCGTCATTAGAAGATTTTTCAAGATCAATGGAATTTTGTGTTCAAAAGGGATTCCGTTTACCACCTTGCGAATTGTAGGAAAACTTCTAATCGTGGTGAAACTCTTGATTCGAGTTCACCAGAGATAGGAGGAAGTTAAGAAAAGAGGGGAGCGATTTTTTCTACAGCTTTATCGTATTTCCAGTGTCATTGATCATTCGGATTTTTTTTTTTCTAACGAGGAAGCATTTTTCATAAAAGTTTGAATGTGCCAAGCACCAAAAAACCACTTAGTCACAATCATTATTGAATATCTCTTATACAGGGTGTCCCTTAAAGACATGCTGATATACGAAGGGGTGATTCTTTGGCACATTTTGAGAAAAAAACTTCCTATAATCTTATGTCCTGAAGTCTAGACTTTTGAGATTCAGAGTGTCAAAATATTATACTCTTTCTAAAGTAGTCATCATTCATTTATTTTTCAGAAGGTCATGTTTTCATCTTTTAATTTGCTTTAAACCGATGTACAAACATTTTCACGCCGCAAGTAAAATGATTTTTATTTTTTTTAAGTAAAAACCATGCGTTCCCCTTGAACCCCTTTTAGGAACATCCTGTATAATAATTTCATCAACACGCACATTGGAATTTTTTATACGACAGCAAAGCGATTATATAATTTTAAAGCTTCTTCCATCACAACAATGCATCAATTTTTCCAGTATCAGTTATCTCGAATCAAATCCGAAGGATCATCAATCAGCCTCCCTTTCAGTCATGTACCAAAATCCAGGTCATTACTTAGAGCAAAAATCAATGTCTATTTCACCCAAATACATCGTCTTCCACTCTTCTCTCTGACAAACACAGCGTATTCGGGTTAACATCCTTAGTTAAGTGATAGCACATTTGCATTTCCAAAAAACAAACTACTCCCACTAAAACTCAATCATAGCACAGGAGAAAGTATCGAAACGAAAACGAGTCAAAGCTCAGAAACATTCTGAAAAAATATCCTACTCTGGCTACATACCTCTACTAGCTAGGGCCACATCCTCATAGCTATTAAAAATCAGAAGTGGGATATGCAGGGGAAATTTTTTTTTTGTGGAATTCTCGATGGTTTTCGATCTCAACGACCCGTTCTATAATTTTGGATCGTGGCAGCAGCGTGTAATGAACATCAGTCCATGTCGTTGGGGAAGATGGGGAGCACAATGGATAATTAATCATCCCGAAACGGGCTACGAAAGATGGCCAAACAACAGTTTGATTGCATTTTTGACCCCGTCAGTGGTCGGTTGAACGACCTTGAAAAAATTGGAAATTCTTTCAACACCTAAAGCACCCCCCACACCCCTCAGAATCGTAATCTGCGGCAGCCGAATTGATTACCGTTCATTTTTCACGGTGGACGCGAAAAACGCTGCTGCCATTAATTATTGCCGGAAGTTCTGGGGAGTTTGCGAGTCCCGGATTTCTCGCGAACGTCCGCCTATCAATCCGCCGAACTCGCGTAATCCCTTCTACCGAATTGCTCTGATACGAAAGCATGGGGATCGGGTATTTTCAGCCCTGGATGAAACTCGGCGGATGATACGACGGATTGCTTTTCGGAAAATAAAAGAAACAAGGGCTACGGACCTCATTGATATTTGGGGGGAAGGGGGGGATTCAGACCCATATAACCTCGAAATTTGTCAAAGTGTACCAGTCTACACAGGAAAAAAAAATCCCTAGGCGCCACCGGATTTTTTTTTATTAAATTCCGAATCCAAATCCTGCTCACATGGGGATAATTGTTGGGGACGCATCTCTGATTATGCGTCGTTTTCGCCGTCGGCACGCTGAGAGACGCTAACAAGCTTCGAGATGCCTTCTCACAATTGATTTTCGTCGTCTGACTTACCCCATTCGTTTCGCCGTCGAATGCACCCGGAGGACAGATTGTTTTACCCTGTTTACGGGTTTTTATTTCTGCTTTCGAGGGGAGAATGGATGGGGACACGTTCGATGTCTCCATTGAGACAGGAATTTAAAAGCGTGTACGAGTTTTATTCCACTAGAATTGTCCTGTGTTACTCTCGTGGATCCCCGAAATCTGCACGACACGCTATGCGGGTGTGAATTCATCATTATTATTATTAAAATGTCTCGCTGAAACGTTCGAAATGAGCTCGAGGGAGTAGGTATGGCCAGCTGGAACGCCAGAGCTGAACCTCCTTAGCAAAATTGCCACTAGGAAAGCAGGAGAGAGGAAGATCGCACAATGTGCATCTCGACTGAGAATGACAGACGAAAATGTCTCGCGGAAACGTTAGAAATGAGCTCGAGGGGATATGTAGGGCCAGCTGGAACGCCAGAGCTGAGCCCCCTCGACGAAATTGTCACTAGGAAAGCAGGGGAGAGGAAGATCACACAATCTGTGGATGGGGACACGTTTGATGTCTCCTTTGAGACAGGAATTTAAAAGCGTGTACGAGTTTTATTCCACTAGAATTGTCCTGTGGTACTCTCATGGATTTTTGTCCGTACCCAAGTTATGTTTTCGCTGATACTGTACGTCTGTGGGATCCCCGAAATCTACACGACACGCTATGGGGGTGTGAATTTATTAGCAATACATACACAGCGAGAGATAGACACCGGATCTGGTGTAAACGTGGCGTAAATACAAAACCGATCGTGTACGTTTATGTACAGCCCCCGAATGGGTACCCCGTATACCGGATTTTATGGATAATAAAGTTTAATTTCCTGTATAAAACGACGTTTAGGTAGAGTATGCATCTCGACGAATTAATGGTCCATGCGTGTCCGTTTATCACCTATAAACCGTATAGCTATGCGACGATTACGTCGGACGCATGGAAAAATTCATTTATCGCACCCACTCGAATCTATTAAAACTAACCGTTTACTCGCCCCGACAAATAAATTTGCCTGAAAACTCGTCTACAAGGTGTCTAAGAGGCGCTGAAAACGGTGGTGGAGACCGTTTTTCGATATCTATTATAGTTTTCGAGATATGTCATGTAAAAAATTCCAAAAAACCCCAAAAATTCTTCAGAATCCGCGAAAAAACCCCGAAATCCCCATTTTTTCAACGAATAAACCCATGAAAAGTCCATATCGAAGCTCTAGAAGCCTTCATAGGAAAATTGGAGACTCTACGACGACTTTGAATTTTTTTGGAAAATCCAAAGGGGGTACCCTTTCGTCGATTTTTCGAAAAATATCGAAAAATAGATTTGCCTGAAAACTCGTCTATAAGGTGTCTATAAGGTGTCTAAAAGGCGCTAAAAACGGTGGTGGAGACCGTTTTTCGATATCTATTATAGTTTTCGAGATATGTCATGTTAAAAATTTCAAAAAACCCCAAAAATTCTTCAAAATCCGCGAAAAAACCCCGAAATCCCCATTTTTTCAACGAAAAAACCCATGAAAAGTCCATATCGAAGCTCTAGAAGCCTTCATACGAAAATTGAAGACTCTACGACGACTTTGAATTTTTTTGGAAAATCCAAAGGGATTTCGTGGATTTTTCGAAAAATATCGAAAAATAGATTTGCTTGAAAACTCGTCTATAAGGTGTCTATAAGGTGTCTAAAAGGCGCTAAAAACGGTGGTGGAGACCGTTTTTCGATATCTATTATAGTTTTCGAGATATGTCATGTTAAAAATTTCAAAAAACCCCAAAAATTCTTCAAAATCCGCGAAAAAAACCCGAAATCCCCATTTTTTCAACGAAAAAACCCATGAAAAGTCCATATCGAAGCTCTAGAAGCCTTCATACGAAAATTGAAGACTCTACGACGACTTTGAATTTTTTTGGAAAATCCAAAGGGGGTACCCTTTCGTGGATTTTTCGAAAAATATCGAAAAATAGATTTGCTTGAAAACTCGTCTATAAGGTGTCTATAAGGTGTCTGAAACGCGCTAAAAACGGTGGTGAAATTCGTTTTTCGATATCTAGTATAGTTTTCGAGATATGTCATGTTAAAAATTCCAAAAAACCCCAAAAATTCTTCAAAATCCGCGAAAAAAACCCGAAATCCCCATTTTTTCAACGAAAAACCCCATGAAAAGTCCATATCGAAGCTCTGGGAGCCTCCATACGAAAATTGGAGACTCTACGACGACTTTGAATTTTTTTGGAAAATCCAAAGGGGGTACCCTTTCGTCGATTTTTCGAAAAATATCGAAAAATAGATTTGCTTGAAAACTCGTCTATAAGGGGTCTATATGGTGTCTAAAACGCGCTAAAAACGGTGGTGAAATCCGTTTTTCGATATCTAGTATAGTTTTCGAGATATGTCATGTTGAAAATTCCAAAAAACCTCAAAAATTCTTCAAAATCCGCGAAAAAAACCCGAAATCCCCATTTTTTCAACGAAAAAACCCATGAAAAGTCCATATCGAAGCTCTAGAAGCCTTCATACGAAAATTGAAGACTCTACGACGACTTTGAATTTTTTTGGAAAATCCAAAGGGGGTACCCTTTCGTCGATTTTTCGAAAAATATCGAAAAATAGATTTGCTTGAAAACTCGTCTATAAGGTGTCTATAAGGTGTCTAAAAGGCGCTAAAAACGGTGGTGGAGACCGTTTTTCGATATCTATTATAGTTTTCGAGATATGTCATGTTAAAAATTCCAAAAAACCCCAAAAATTCTTCAAAATCCGCGAAAAAAACCCGAAATCCCCATTTTTTCGACGAAAAAACCCATGAAAAGTCCATATCGAAGCTCTAGAAGCCTTAATACGAAAATTGGAGACTCTACGACGACTTTGAATTTTTTTGGAAAATCCAAAGGGGGTACCCTTTCGTCGATTTTTCGAAAAATGTCGAAAAATAGATTTGCATGAAAACTCGTCTATAAGGTGTCTATAAGGCGTCTAAAAGGCGCTAAAAACGGTGGTGGAGACCGTTTTTCGATATCTATTATAGTTTTCGAGATATGTCATGTTAAAAATTCCAAAAAACCCCAAAAATTCTTCAAAATCCGCGAAAAAAACCCGAAATCCCCATTTTTTCAACGAAAAAACCCATGAAAAGTCCATATCGAAGCTCTAGAAGCCTTAATACGAAAATTGGAGACTCTACGACGACTTTGAATTTTTTTTGAAAATCCAAAGGGGGTACCCTTTCGTCGATTTTTCGAAAAATATCGAAAAATAGATTTGCTTGAAAACTCGTCTATAAGGTGTCTATAAGGCGTCTAAAAGGCGCTTAAAACGGTGGTGGAGACCGTTTTTCGATATCTATTATAGTTTTCGAGATATGTCATGTTAAAAATTCCAAAAAACCCCAAAAATTCTTCAAAATCCGCGAAAAAAACCCGAAATCCCCATTTTTTCAACGAAAAAACCCATGAAAAGTCCATATCGAAGCTCTAGAAGCCTTCATACGAAAATTGGAAACTCTACGACGACTTTGAATTTTTTTGGAAAATCCAAAGGGGGTACCCTTTCGTCGATTTTTCGAAAAATATCGAAAAATAGATTTGCTTGAAAACTCGTCTATAAGGTGTCTATAAGGCGTCTAAAAGGCGCTTAAAACGGTGGTGGAGACCGTTTTTCGATATCTATTATAGTTTTCGAGATATGTCATGTTAAAAATTCCAAAAAACCCCAAAAATTCTTCAAAATCCGCGAAAAAAACCGGAAATCCCCATTTTTTCAACGAAAAAACCCATGAAAAGTCCATATCGAAGCTCTAGAAGCCTTCATACGAAAATTGGAAACTCTACGACGACTTTGAATTTTTTTGAAAAATCCAAAGGGGGTACCCTTTCATCGATTTTTCGAAAAATATCGAAAAATAGATTTGCTTGAAAACTCGTCTATAAGGCGTCTATAAGGCGTCTAAAAGGCGCTGAAAACGCTGGTGAAATCCGTTTTTCGATATCTAGTATAGTTTTCGAGATATTTTATGTTGAAAATTTCAAAAAACCTCATAAAGACGCAAAAACCCACGAAAACCCCCAAAAACCCCAAATTCTCACAGAAAAATTCACGGTAACTCCAGTCAATACTCAAACACGTACAAAAAATCAAACTTCCCATGAGATAATCAACTGTTGCACTTGGCCCAACAAAACAAACACCCTGTACACTGCACGGACAGAAACCGTCATTAAAACGCCGGAATCTCGAACGTACGCCGTAATCCGAATCTCCGGGGCCCGTATCTTACGACGAAAGCCGCTTACGGTCTTCGGAAGGTGAACTTCCTTTGACGACGGCAAAACGATTCCGTTAACCGGAACAAAACTATCAGTACGAACGGTCGACAACTCCGACGACCGAATGGAATTAGGGGCGCCACAATGTGCATCGCGACCGAGATTGACCGAAGAAAATGTCTCGCTGAAACGTTCGAAATGAGCTCGAGGGAGTAGGTATGGCCAGCTGGAACGCCAGAGCTGAACCCCCTCGACTAAATTGTCACTAGGAAAGCAGGAGAGAGGAAGATCGCACAATGTGCATCTCGACTGAGAATGACAGACGAAAATGTCTCGCTGAAACGTTCGAAATTAGCTCGAAGGAGTAGGTATGGCCAGCTGGAACGCCAGAGCTGAACCCCCTCGACGAAATTGTCACTAGGAAAGGAGGAGAGAGGAAGATCACGGCCTTGACCTGGATCTTTTTTGCAAATTAGCTACACAAAATGGAAAACTCGATGGATCATCTTCCAGCTTTGCATGGAAATAACGTTTTCATTCTTTTATACACAAAACCTTTTAGAATAAAAGGTTTTTTTGGCGTTGAACGAGTCAAAACGTGGAGAAAGGAAAATGTTGCAGACCGCCGCTAACAAAGATCCCTGAAGCCGCAATAAAAAAATTAACTGTTGAAAAAAAAAACAGACAAGACTGAAGTAAACGTTAAAAGGAAAGCGCTTGCGAGATAGTGGCTCTAATTTGTATTTGCGGCATAACAAAAGGAATCTACAATTGAAATTCGTGTGGGGTATTTGCTGAAATACATAAAAATATCGGCCCGAAAGGGAATAATCGATCACCGTCCCCAATCACATTCTGAATATCACGTGAACAGCCATAAGTCTCTGGAGTGATCGATCCGCACAATGTCCCATGAAATATTCGGGATTATGTTCGCGGAATAAGGGCGATACGTCATTTCTTGCCATCGCAACAAATGATCGATTGCGTACCCGTTTTCAGCTATGCTATTCCTTACATAAGCGGGAAAATAATACCCACTATGCTCTGTTCAATCGATCCAGGAAATCATAATCCGAAATTCAATGACTTTAATGAACGATGGCTGTACGTGCCGAGATCGGTAATAGCCAAATAGATGGGATCGTTCATTTGTTTGCCCAGTAAACAACTGCAGAACGCATCGTCGAAGGTACAAAGCCTATCTTCACACGTACGAACAAACACAACCCAAAATTCGAACGTCGATTATTTAGCGTTCTGGAAATCGATACTAGATCACTCTGTACAGATTCCTCAAATTGGAGAACAAATAAGCGAATTGGTACCCTTTGGTATATTTTCTAGAAAAATTTCAAAAATAAATTCGCCTGAAAACTCGTCTATAAGGTGTAGGGTATATAAGAGACGCTGAAAACGGTGAATAAATCCGTTTTTCGATATCTATTATAGTTTTCGAGATATTTCACGTTGAAATTTCCAAAAAACCTCAGAAAGTCGCAAAAACCACCAAAAACTCTGCTCTGGGAGCCGAACATTGAAGACTCTACGACAACTTTGATTCTTGAAAAAATCCAAGGGGGGTACCCTTTGGTATATTTTCGAGCAAAATTTCAAAAAATAAACTCCTTTTTTGACATCTAGTATAGTTTTCGAGATATCTCATGTTGAAAATTCCAAAAAATCGGAAAAACCCGTGATGTGTGATTAATTTCGACTCACCAATTTTGTTTTTTTGCAGGAATCATCACCTCGGGCGGTTGCATGGTGGGGGAACGTCTCAGCTCCAGTGGCACCCACCTCAATTTGACGTCACCAGTGCAAAGTGCCACCCCTACCGTCCCCACGCACAGAACCAGCACCGACAGTATACACAGGGTACTCAAAAGCGTGTCTAGGCAAAGTCTCCTAGGTATGTATGTAGATAAAACCACGAGTTCGTAGGCGAAAAAAAATTACGACTACCACATAAGTCAATTTCGATAAATTGGGAGAATTATCGTAGGGTTTCTTTTATGCCACGAGGATTCTTTATTCGTCTGCAGCCTACGAGCTCGCGACCAAACGGCACATAAAAAGGCACTACAAGATATACAGTGCCATAAACGTAATATGTCTGTGGAATCAATGCATCACCCAGCAATTTCTTGAAGCTTTGTTTCGTCTGCTTCAAAAAATGAGCTCGAACCGAAATATCGATTGGATATTCCCCAAACAAATTTCTTCGAAACTTCCCCAACAAATAACATGAAACGCGTTCGTTAAGTGGATTGAATTTTCAAAGAGATCAATGGGAAAACGTGGCCCAAAAAACACTTGCGATAATAAGATTCCTATTACTTTTTTCTTGATTCCACCAGAGGAAAAGGGAAATATAGTCTATTTTGGGTTGATAGTTGTGTCAAATCGCCAGATTGAGCCGTGTTTTCCACTTTTTCAGCGATGCTCCGAATAAAAAACTCGACCGTTTGTGAGTATCGCATTTCTTCTTTCTTTCTCATTTGATGGTTGTTTATTTCAAAACCAATTACTGTCCAACTCTAATAGGTGTGTTTAAAAAAAAAACAAATCGCATGTAAACAAAGGATGTAAGGTTTCGCTCCAAACAATTTGGCATCGTTGTAAAGTGACATTTAAGTGTTGCCATAATTGTTGATGCTTTAATGTTCCCAGATAATGCGTAAACCTATTCAGACGTCTCTCATTGCTAGATAGTTTTTGTTTTGCACTAATGGGACTATCAGCAATAACCTTTCTTGGGAAAATCACGTGAGATCAATTGCTAAAAGTGCATCCCAAAAACTTGGTTTTCTGTTTCGTGCCAGGAGCTATTTCACTTCCAGTCAGCTGCTCACGTTCTATAAGGCACAAATCCGACCTGTCCTGGAATACTGTTCGCATATTTGGAGTGCAGCACCTAAACATATCCTGAAGCTGTTGGATTCTGTCCAAAAAAGGGCGATTCGTCTCGTCGGTGATGTTTCGCTTACTAACTCGCTTACTTCTCTGGAACACCGTAGAAGGGTTAGCGATCTGTCTCTATTCTATAGATAATTTCAGGGGAGGTACTCTTCTGAAATATCAACAATCGTTCCTCCTTTGGCGGTCTCTTCGAGGTTAACCCGTCAAGTCCAGTCCTCACACCCCTTCGTGGTTAATTTGGTGACCTGCAGAACATTTCTTTTCAAAGACTCGTTCATCCAACGAACAGCGAGGCTCTGGAGGTGTTCCCGAGGCATATAACCTTCAGAAATTTAAAAAGAACACCAATTCCTACCTCCTTTCCCTTGGTTCCCACGATGTTCTCTGAACATTACAGGATGTCTCCTTCCGTGAGGAGTTTTATATAAACAAATTGAAAAGTTACCAAATCTGAGACAACTATCAACCCAGAATAAATAGACTATAGATTCGATTTAGATAATCACATCCTATTAGACCTGGTCGATTTATCGATAAATCGTGAAGCTGATTGTATGATTGACAGACTTGGTTGGCTGCAAACTAGGCATGTCAAAGCATCCCCGTCACCAACACCAAACACACCAACAGTCCTACCAACCACCCGAAGCTGAGTACTACTGCACCTCGAGAGACAGCATCGCCTACATCAACCGGTGAGAAGCAACTTTTCTTTTCTTGCCCCCCCAAAAAAAAAAAAACACCCACTTTTCCTCGCAGGGCAGCCAACGTGAGCAGCGCAGCCAGCGAACTAGACCTGTCGAGGAAGGCGCGACGAAAAGATTTGAGAAACAGGCTGAAGCTACCGACCAGCGTGCAGCTGGCCAGTTCGGGGGAAGCGCCACTCCTTGGGGCTTGGAGAACGGCGCCGGGATCGACGGCTGGCACCAATCCGCCATCTTCCAATCATCTCAACAGCAATAGCAGCTGCAACGGCACCGAAAAGTGAGGATAAAGTTAGGTTAGGTTAGGTTAGGTTTGAGTTAGGTTAGGTTAGGTTAGGTTTAAGTGAGATTAGGTTAGGTTAGGTTAGATCAGGTTAAGTTTGAGTTAGGTTAGGTTAGGTTAGGTTAGGTTAGGTTAAGTTAGGTTAAAGTTAGGTTAGGTTAGGTTAGGTTTAAATGAGGTTAGGTTAGGTTAGGTTAAGTTTGAGTTAAGTTAGGTTAGGTTAGGTTTAAGTAAGGTTAGGTTAGGTTAGGTTAGATCAGGTTAAGTTTGAGTTAGGTTAGGTTAGGTTAGGTTAGGTTAGGTTAGGTTAAGTTAGGTTAAAGTTAGGTTAGGTTAGGTTAGGTTTAAATGAGGTTAGGTTAGGTTAGGTTAGGTTTGAGTTAAGTTAGGTTAGGTTAGGTTTAAGTAAGGTTAGGTTAGGTTAGGTTAGATCAGGTTAAGTTTGAGTTAGGTTAGGTTTAAGTGAGGTTAGGTTAGGTTAGGTTTAAGTGAGATTAGGTTAGGTTAGGTTAGATCAGGTTAAGTTTGAGTTAGGTTAGGTTTAAGTTAGGTTAGCTAAGGTTAAGTTAGGTTAAAGTTAGGTTGGGTTAGGTCAGGTTAGGTTTGAGTTAGTTTAGGTTCAAGTTAGTTTAGCTGAGGTTAGATTATGTTAAAGTTAGGTTGGGTTAGCTAAGGTTAGGTTAAGTTTCAGTGAGGTTAGGTTAGGTCAGGTTAGGTTTGAGTTAGGTTAGGTTAGGTTAGGTTTGTGTGAGGTAAGGTCAGCTAAGGTTAGGCTAGATCAGGTTTGAGTTAGGTTAGGTTAGGTTAGGTTAGATTTGGGTGAGGTAAGGTTAGCTAAGGTTAGGCTAGATCAGGTTTGAGTTAGGTTAAGGAGCTATACCAGTACATCAAATAAAAGATTTAGCGAATTTCACAATTTTTTCACAATAAAGTACTCATTAGAATATTTCAAAGTTCAAATCGACCAAATACTCGGTATAGGAGTGACGAAACTCAATCGGTGGACGAATAATCGAAGCGTGCATCATGTACAGCTGCGTATCAACCCTACCGAGTACGCCACGTATTTTCGCGATCCCCCCAATATCCTGCAGGGTATTTCCTCTGCAATGCGATAGAAAATGGGGAAGAGCTGGCCGGCTAGAAAATGCGGAATAAAAGTGGCAAGCTGCGAATGAGGAATATCGCGAACGCGTTTTCGTTTACTATATACAGTGACACACAGTGAAGTACGCAACAATTTTTTATTTCTTCGAAAAAAAAAAAATCAAATGAAGATTGCTTTATGAATGTCACTCCATGGACATGTTGGAAAGTGTGGTATTTCACCATTTTCTACGCATGATCCGTTTATTAAAACCTGTGGCATTGAAGCGATTTTAAACTCAGGTGGGGGGCCATATTAGCTGAGATCACAATAATTGTAGACCTCCGTTGAAGATTCGTTTTAATTTATAAACCATTAAAAACCTCTTGAACTCCAGGAAATAATAAACAATGCCCACAAAATTCACACTACACTCGAATAGATGTAGAATTTTCGAGACCATCTCCCGTACTACGACGAGATAACTTGCTGCTCTTCAGCATTCATTCGTGCGGTTCAACGGACAATCAAAACTCAGCTTCGAATACAAAACCTCCATCGGAAATTCGAGCATCGAGTGATATCGGCTAGCGATTCGTAATTCGAACAGAGTTTCGACACAGCCATTGTTATAGTGGAAATATAGCGGGGAGTTTCAGCGAAAACCAAAAGTTCAGATACGGTTCTAGAATTTGCGAAAAGTTGCGGCAATTGAAGCATTGTAAGTGGCACAAACAAACTACCACTTTTCCTTCCCTAATTTCCTCATTTGATTAACAACCGATTGGGAAGTATAACCTCACTTTTTCTTCCTCTTGCAGTTCTCTGAAGTTCATTCTATTATTATATTATATGGAGAACTCTTCGAAATCATATAGAAATCCGACTGTCTCTACTTTAACTAAACAGACCTCGTATACGTAAAACAAACGTTAGCTGAGTTTGACCTTGAAACATCCTGAATCCCGAAGCAGTTATATTATTACACTTCACAACAATTTTCCATATGTTGTGCTAACTCCATGAAAGCCATTGTACTCGAGTATATAATGCTTGTTTGCATTGCTGTTTGAAAACATATCCTGCTTCAGATAGTGCCTTAGGACATGCAATCTTTTCACGTATAGTTTGTTTGGAAATATATTTTCATTTGAATAGGAAAGTTACTTGAGCGCATCCATATTCATAGATGGAATCTCATAGGAAAATAAACACAGCAGTTTTGTGCAGATTATGCCACAAAAACAATCACAGCATCCACATTGTACAGGGTGGAACAACCCATTAGAATCAATTAACACAAAACAGTGTATTCTTCGAGTTTACTGACCCACCCTGTATAGGCAAACTTCATCATGGACTCAGGATTGCCCGAAGACTTAATGAATGCTTCGAGGGAGTATATAATTAGGCGAGCTGAAATTCTTGGCTCGTACATAATGCGAAACCGACCATTGTTGGTCTAGGCAAAAATCCCAACTTGCAAAGTTTAGCCTTTCAGCTAACGCCCTGTAGGTTTAGGGCCCGCAAATACCCCACTCATTAATGCCTGTGGAATGTGACCCTGTTGGGGAAATTATTTCGAGCATTTTCTCGGCTCCACTGGTCTATCCCATTCGATTTATTCCGCTCTAAAATTGACAGCTCGTTGACTGTTCCCCTCCAAAATGGTGGAAAACTCAGATATATGAAATTTGGCACTTGTTTTGCACTGTTTTCAAAAGTAATTGTTGTTTAACTCGCTTTACAGGGTGTTCTTTTTACAGGATCAATAAAAACGTGAAAGGAAAAATAAATACGACCTAGAAAATCAACAGTTGATTGAATAATACTTTATCTCGAGTGATATGAACTTTCCTCATGATTTTTGTTGAAAAATAATGATGTGCTATCGATGTAGTGCGGCATCAGTCATAAGCAGAATGAGAATACATTAAAATGTCACTATTTTCAAAAGTTTTATTTTTTTCTGCAGAAAATAAAAACTTTCGCGTTCAATTTGTTTCAACTGTTGCTTAGTATCCTCCTTAAGCTTCAAAGTGAGAAAAACAAAACTTGTCTGATCTGGCTTACAGGATGTTGTTTTAAGAAAACCAATAAAATTCTGACCTGAAATTGAAATTATTCAAAAACCTATTTTATTGAGCTCAGGGAACATACTCAGTGTGCCAAATTTCATATGTCTCAGTCTTCCACTTTCAGAGATATTCAACGTAGAATAATTCACATATTTTCAAATACCACCCTGTATATCCGTCAAAAACGCAACAAGGCATTTTTTATTTAATTCCAGACATGGAATGGCCTCAGTCCATAGCACTTATGGTCGGACTAAGTACAATTCGTCGTGAATCACCCCGTATAGGCAAAAATAATTCAACTGTTTTTTTCTTTTCAGCCGATACGGATTCAGGAGAGCAGACTCGTACAGCTCGCGCCTGCGAGCCGGCTCACAAAACTGGTCGTTCGTCTTCGACCCTGCAGGTCGCCTCTGCTACTACTGGTCCATGGTCGTCTCCTTGGCCTTCCTCTACAACTTCTGGGTCATCATCTACAGATTCGCCTTCAGAGAAATCGACAGTGAGTACCGCGACCGCACCCGAACCGACCGACCACCTCACGACACCTCCTTTGCAGCAAACACGATACTCGTGTGGTTCTGCCTGGACTACTTCGCCGACTTCCTCTACCTAGTGGACATCATGTTCCACTTCCGGACGGGTTACCTGGAGGACGGCGTCTTGCAGACCGACTCCAACAAGCTGCGCCACCACTACATGAACTCCACTACCTTCTACATCGACTGCCTGTGCTTGCTGCCCTTGGACTTCCTCTACCTCTCCATAGGGTTCAACTCCATCCTCAGGTGAGTGCCAGGGGAGATCCTGGAGGCGTGATGATGGTGGTTTTTTCGCTGCGACAGGTCGTTCCGCCTGGTGAAGATCTACCGGTTCTGGGCGTTCATGGACCGCACGGAGCGGCACACCAACTACCCGAACCTCTTCCGCTCCAGCAGCCTCATCCACTACCTCCTGGTGATCTTCCACTGGAACGGTTGCCTCTTCCATCTCATCCTCAAGAACGACGGCTTCGGCAGCAAGAATTGGGTGTACAGTGATTCGGAAAGTACAGATTACGTGAAAGCGTACTTGCAAAGTTACTATTGGTGCACGTTAGCGCTGACGACGATCGGCGATTTGCCGAGGCCGCGCAACAAGGGCGAGTACATGTTCGTCATTTTCCAATTGCTGTTCGGTCTGCTGCTGTTCGCGACCGTGCTCGGTCACGTGGCCAATATCGTTACGTCCGTGTCGGCCGCCAGGAAGGAGTTTCAAGGTCAGTACACGAGTCTAGCAGTTGTGACGTCACGACACTGAGTCTAGAACGCGCGTGGATTCATTCTGCCAATACGACTGCGCCAAAAAAATCTGGGTTGATTTCTTAACGTCTTGAAATTTACCAGAGAATGGATGCCATTTTATTTTCTCAATAGCGATCCTAACGAATGAGGAAGTTTCCTTATGACGAATTCTCATCAAATAAGTACTCAACTATTTAGTTTGATGTCTCTACTTTCTAGAATGACGATACGAATCATTCAACTCCATTCTATTTTCAAAATAAACCAATTTATAAATTTTGAGGCGGGAAACTGTGACGTACTTGGTGAGTTTAGAGTGAACATAGCTATCGTAAGTTGTGTTATGGTGTAATCCGGATGATCGCGGACGAAATCTACGAATGCATTTGCGCAATTGCCGGATCTACCTTTCTATTTTCATGAAAATAAATTGAAAGCTGTTCCGAAAATTCAAACACAAAATTATATTGAAATAATTCACTTCAAGAACAAATTCGATTCATTCATTTATTTTCTATTCAGCCATAGCCCTCGATTATATCATCGCATTCATATATTTTCCCATGTTATGTGCTAGTTATATTTCATAAGACATAATATATGATATTATATCACGAAAGGTAAACAATCCATGATTTGGTATTGCAAAATCCACGACATATTTTACCAAGATATTCTGGTCAGTTTTTCCGAATATTTAGAATAAATTAGAAGCAGGGCAACACTGTACTTCCGCACGCAAAATCTCAATTTGTTTCTGTGTGAACCCGGTTTTTCACTTGGTACGTCATCAGAATGGTGGAGGAGCCAAAACTAGTTTTTCAAAACGAAATTCTGGAGTCAAATTCGATCGCACAAAAAAAAGAAAAAATACGGGTGTAATAATTTCTCATATATTTTATGGAAAAAATAAAATCTCAATATTGGAAACTTCCTCACTCAATCCGTTGTCGATAGGGTGCTAAACAAAGGAAATGAAGATCCTCCTAACCACTTGTTGCCCGCTTAGAGAATAATATTTCATTCTGTCCTTTTTTTTACATTCCTCTTCCGGCCGACCGCCATATTAGATGCCTTTCGCTGCCACCGAAATTCATTGTTTTTTATTGCCGCTTCCGCGACTTTACCCCCCCCCCTCCCCTACTCCACCGAGGTGTGTTTGTTTCTCTCTTCACGCCATCTGTCGGCGGCTAATGAAACATTCATTGGAAACGGATGATCTGTCTGCAGCTCGAGATTTATTGTTTCTTATGGGGAATGAGGGAATATGAAAAATTGGGGAGCGTGTTTACGTGGCGTTGCTGATTCTTCTTCTCTTGTTCTTTGGGGAAAGGGTGGGGGGGCGCTTTCGATTTGACCTTGACAGCTCTCGCGATACAGAGATTCCATTGATGGGAGAGCGTTAGGAAGGATTACGCCTTGATCGAAATCCCACACGGAGTTGCGGCACCGCGTCATGCATTACGTTACATTTTTTTTTCATTTAGTTGTGACGCGTGGAAATATTTATCTGTGAAAGTTTTGGAATGTATTCTTGATCTCCTAGTATATATTTTCAATTTACATACATATCTGAGATGGAAAGTGGTGGATATGGGGGAGAGCTAATGCAATTTTCCACGAATCGAACAAAAACAAAATTAAATTTTCGTACTTCGATCGAATCGGTGAGTGAAAGAGGGAGAAGGAAAAGTCGGGAAATGTACTTGGAAATTAATGTGGAATTCCATATTTATATAGCATGATTGATTCGGGAAGGCCACATTCTGAATAATTGAAATTTCGATGGGTTTTCAGACGGGGCGCTTCCAACTTTAACTGAATTTCGTTTATTTGGGATTTGATTTTTGTCGTTTTGCCAAACAGGGGTCGAAAAAGCTAGAAAATTTCTTTACTTGCATGAATTTTTGAATATTCGTGTTCAGAAAGTCATTGACATTTCAAAAACCCCCCCAAAATCTCAAACTTTTGACAGAAAAACTCATGGAAAGTCCAAGTCAATGCTCTGGAGACTGAAAACGGCACTGAATTCTATTTTGCTCAATTTTTTTCTAAATATTCCACGTCAAAAAGTCACTGAAAACCCCCAAAAACTCCCGAAATTGACAAAAAAAATTAAGACACTTTTCTCAGGCACCATCAAAGTTCCCTACGAGCTCACATCCATTGATATTCCAAACGCGCCTAGAATTTTTCCCCAACCAGAAATGAAGCCTCAGAGTGTAAATTTCCCCCCCCCCTCTTTCTCTAACTTTCCTCCCTGTCTCTCTTACTCTGCATCTCTCCTTCGAACAATTTCGTCGTCCTATAAACGGACCCGAATCCACTCACTCGGCCCTCGGTCTCATAAACGAGACTCTCGGCGAGCAATTAAGATGAATTAGGGTCGATTGCATATTCCAATATCGACACTGAGCGACTAGGGGAAGCTTATCGCGAGGTCGGCTGACCGACTAGATTTACTAGGCGCTCCTTCACCAAATTCGTATTAGGATAATTCGATAATAATAATAACAACCAGAGCAGAGGCGATGTTCAACACGCAGGCGCCTCGCTGTGCCTCTGGCAGTCGGCGATGCGCAGTCAGCAGCAACACTGACGCGCTATCGTTGTTATTTTGCTCGAATGAACGGACCTCTGGTGGAGAAAAAAAAAACAAATAGAAAAATTGTTGACTTTCATTCCGAGAGGGACATGCCGCGTTTGTGTTATGTTTGCAAATATTGGATTGTGTGGCGTTGGCAATCAACGTACGCTCAAGGGTTTTCGACTTTCGAAAATAACGTTGTATTCATCTCGCACGTTTGTATATTTTCCCATTCACAACGGAAGACATGTAGAGCTAATTTCACTATCATATTTCTGTAATTTTCACAGCAACCGGCTCGGCAATATGTGAGTAGGTCTTTTGTTTCCCCCCTCTAGCAAAATCCCCCTCATTTACCGATCTTCCGTCGTTCGTAGTTGGTACTCTTGATGCTTGACCTTTCGCTTCGGGCAACAGGAAAATAAAAATCACAAAAAAAAACATCGAAAATGGAAGATGAGTGTGGAAAACGCACAATTCCTGCACACGTGTGATAATTGACTTTTATTCCCCTAGTGCGGTAAACTCGACTTTACCGCACTAGTGACGTAATAACCCATTATCGCGCTAGTGCAAAAAACACACTTTTTTGTGATTTTCTCTTCCTGTGCCCCATTTTTCCAATGGGCCAAATTGATTATTGCATTTTACCGCTTCATAGGATTTTCGCATCGGCACTTTTGGAAAGTTGTGTGCATCAGAAGGTGCGCGTATTGCATATAACACATTCGATAAATGTGGCGAGATATTTGATCGGAAAGATGCACGAAAAATGATTTGCCGCAGAAATGTTGGTAATTTTCCGGGAAATGCAGGTATCATTCAGCGAGATCGAATTCGAAATGGAAATGTTTCGATTTTGATATTCGATTTCGACGTCTGGACGGTTTTCTAAACGACTGCATTGTACAGGGTCGTTTAAATTCGGTGCCGGAATGTCCGGAATTAAAGCGAATCGCAGAGTTTCAGTGTATTCCAATGAAATTCGAGTCTGTTCACGACAGAAGAGCTCCTGTAATTAAACTATTTACTCAACTCTAATGACGAGGACGTTACGGGGAAATGAAACGTCTGTTTGTCAAATAAAAGAAGAGTTAAGGGTACGAAGTTATCTGCAATACGATGCCCTTTGAACGACAATTCCGAAATATAATCTTTATTTTCCACAGCTTCGCCCCATTTTTCGTTTGCCCGTTTTTATTATAAGTCCCCGAATGCTTTTGATGATTATTTCTTGAGGTGTTCGTTTGCCAGGTGTTGAATTTTCACTTTTCCAGTACTGAATCGTAGATTTCTTTCGAATTGTATTACAAATCTTAATATAGTGTCCATTCGATGGACATCCGGTATAATATTGAACTATGACAAAGTACCAAGTTGTGTAAAATAGCATAAACTGGTTTGGAAAGTTATTCTTGGTAAGTTTTCCTAAATGAAAGTTATTTGATCTGAAAAATTTATGGAAAATTCCTGCTTCGACTTTTCAAGCACATCCTGTATATTACTCAATGGAGAACAATGTTATTACAAGGATTATTTTGGAAATTATGAATGAACAACTTGCTTCAAAGATTTTTCGCTACAGTAACATACCCGCAACCCCGAGAGGCTTGTACAAATTAAAATTTTCCGACGTTTAGACCCATTTCACTGATCAACTTTGAAATCCAATTCCGATATCGCGAACAGCAAATCATATTCGTCTCGAATTTCCTTCGACAAATCATCCAATTTCTGCGCCGACGATTTCCCGAAATAAACTCCAAAGGAAATGTCAGCACGCGTGCATTTCCTCTACAAGTTTCTCGACCTTTTCAGACGAAAGCGATAAGTCTACAGATCGCATCTGAAACTGTTGCCCTATTACCTTCCGGAATATGCGACTGTAGAAGTCGTTTGTACGAAATAACGAGAAACAATTGCCGTGCCATTGACGTGTGATTCCAATATTGGATAATGTCACGGAGATTCTGAACCCTCGGGAAAGGAAATTGAGGATTTTGCATTGTTTGTCTCACTCACGCAAGACTGGTGAACGTTTTTCGAGATAATCCCACTTCTGATTTCACTAATCCCACTCCTGATTTCACAAATCCCACTTCTGATTTCACCAATCCCACTCCTGATTTTTCCAATTCAGAAATATAAGTAATCGTACGAGAGCGTATACGAACAATAAAAATTCTCGCTTTTTATGATAATTCCGAAATGGAAGGAGATTTTCACGAAATAAATGTAATTACTTCGTCCACGTCGAGGAGAACTAACCCTATAAAACGAAACAACCATTCGACAGAGTCGTAAAACTGCAAACCCAGATCAAATTACGAGTTTATATGCATAAATATACCTACAACTCTGAGTTTATCTCTAACTTCTTCCAGACTTTGCAGCTCTGAAGTTTCCGACCCCGCCTCAGTTCAAAATTCGCATTACCACGAAACTTTATCACAGTCTGGTTGTCCCAATAAGGCCATATACTTACCTGACATAAAGTTATTTTATCGAAAAAAAAAAAGCATAAAAATACTTTCCTCTGGACACATTTCGTCCACTATAAAAACTCGCAAATAAATCAATCTCAATCGCTAAATAAATCAAAATTACACTCACCATTACGTTGATCTTCGATCGACACGCTTCATCGTCATTCCTTTCGATCTGAAACCAAAGAAAGTGGGATTAACGAAGTCAAAAGTAGGATTTTAAAAAATCAGAAGTGGGATTTGGTTAATCTTTCGTTCAGAAAGGAACTTAGGATTATTGATAGCAAGTGAGAAAAGGAAAGTGAAATCAGAAGTGGGATTGATAAATCAGGAATTTGTAACGAGCGAATCAGAAGTGGGATTAATGAATCAGAAGTGGGATAAAAGCTCCAATAGCGAATCGAATGAGAACGATACAGTTTCGTATTCAACGCCGAGCATCTAGTAGTCGTGTCGGTAGCTGAAAAGGTAACGACAACGACCCGGATGAATTGAGAACAGGAAACTTTCAGCAGAATTAAACCGGCTGGCGTTTTATGCACAAAAGGAGCCGCACAATGCATCGCACAGTTCGGTTGATGGCTACGCTTGATTGATTTCCGGAACAGTACTCCATTTCACGAATTCTGTGAAAAAAAAACTGTCTCTGGTGGGGGATAATAATCCTAGTCGAGACATTAGAACAAACGGCCTCGTTCCATCGTCCCCAACGCATCCTTCTCACGTCTCGGAGTCAATGTCATCCGGTAACCCAGTTTGGGGGGAACGGACGAACGCGCGTTCCTATGTGGGGCGGCCGACGCCGTCGCGACGCTATTTTTAGCTCGACGCGGGGGCCATCGATCCGGGCGGGGAGGGAGGAATGCAGCTATTTCTAGATTTAAAGGACCTCCCTCCCCCTCCCTCTTGCCGCATGACGAGAGGGGTATCATGCGGCATCACGTGTCCCCCCACCTTTCCCCCCTCCCACTTTGGGGAGGAGGGGGGGTATTTTACATGATTTCGGAGGAAAGTGAGTGTTTTCGACCTCATAGCTGATTCCTACAGTGGAAGTATTGCAACTCGAAGCTTCTTTGCTCTCGAGCAAGTTATAATGATTTCGAATTCCGTTTTGCTACCGGGAAATATGCATAATCAATTGAATTTTCCGATGGCTCCCTTATATATTCAGCCGACTCAAAGTTATAACTACTTTAGACGCGGCTATGCGATCGTATCGGCTCGAAAGTCCTTCGGCGCTGTAGGGAATGGAAAACTTGAAAGAAAATCGTGAAATATTGAAAAGAAAACTCACAACAATCGCCCCTAATGGGGGGGGGGGGTTGCCCCCCCCCAGTCCACTACGCTTACTCAAATTTTTATTTTCTCAAATTGTTACTTGCAATTTCTTTTATTTCTTCTGAGCAAAGGGAGAGGGGGGGGTTACCACCCCAATAACCCCCCCCCGTTACGCTTATGTAAGTAACCTCTAACCCAACCCATCAACTTCATTTAACGCCAAAAGGTTACTCATAAATGTACCGTGAGTAATTTGAATAAAATCCTTTGTGTAACGAGAAAGCGAGAATTCGTTTCGTACGCGGTGCTCCCCAAAATTTATTCATGGTTTTCGTGTTGCGAAAACTTCATGCGAGCTCTAAGTGCTTGTGCGGCATCGAGAAAATGATAAACTCCGAAGAAAGATCAAGACGAGATCCGAAATGGAAACAACGCATACATTAATATCGAATTATTTCGTCGGAAACTTTGGTGTAACGTCATTGTTTCGCTGTGGGATTGATATTTTCCAGTGTGGTTCATACCCAGTATGGCCCATAGCCATTATAGTCTATAGCCATTACGGTCCATAGGCATTGTGGCCCATTGCCAGTTGTTCCTCTGTTTTAAACTAGATTCAACGACTATTCTGTTCGAAATAATTATAATTCCGTGGAATCGACGGCGTCCTGACACTCGCAGACACTTTTTGTGGCCGCTGCTTTTGAGAGACGCGGAAAGTTTGAGCTATAATTCAGGTCCTATCCACGCCGACCGAGTCGAATGCATTATTTCACCCCCAAAGTTTGCCAGCGTTTAGGAAGCAGCTCTAAACACCCGCAAAGTTGGAAAAAAGGAAAAAAACCGCCAGACACGTACGCTCTACTGATAGAAAACACTACCCACGAGAATTTGTCGGTTGTTGGCCTGGTTTGCTGGTAATTTATTTCTTTCGAAATCACGATGTCGTCCGAAGGAATTAACTATAGAAATGTCAAGACTATATGAATGCAAAATCTGCTTTGCCATTCGCAATTGAAGAAGGTCTGTGGGGTAAAAAAATGCCAAAACGACAACACGATTCCGAAATGCAACAGGTACATCATTAAATAAATTGTCTCGCCTCCGAAATCGCCCTCTGGTGGAGCAGATAGACAACCACCAAAGCGCTACTCGACAATGGAGATATGTCTTCGATGACTGTGTCGTAAAGTGGTTAACGCGTGTTCAGTTTTCGGGAAAGTCGAGGGAATTTCCCTGGAGAACGCTGCAATGTAAAACTGTTGCGCTTCGAAACGGCGTTATATATATACGATACATGCTCTGTTTCCAACAGAAAGTTTGAGTTTTCTATCGAAGGTTTTCTCAATTCCAACTGAAGAGAGAGAAAGTCAAAGAAATGTCGAAATTTCAATGAGGTTTCGGTTGTAAAATGTGACAAAGTATCGACTTTTGTTACTCTCATAGCTTTCTGCCTGTGCCCAAGATAATCCCACTTCTGATTTCCCTAATCCCACTCCTGATTTCACCAATCCCACTTCTGATTTCACCAATCCCACTTCTGATTCCCCCAATCCCACTTCTGATTTCACCAATCCCACTTCTGATTTCACCAATCCCACTTCTGATTCACCCAATCCCACTTCTGATTTCACCAATCCCACTTCTGATTTCACCAATCCCACTTCTGATTTCACCAATCCCACTTCTGAAATCTTGCTTTCTTATGTCTATCCATACTCTAATTACAGAATTATGCGATGTTTCTATTTGGAATTTATGCTACGGTAATTGAGCCGACCGAAAAACGCAGTTTACGTAGGTGGAGAAGTGAATATATTTGCGCGGTTAGTTGTATTCTACTTCCTAATTAAAGACTTGTCGGCGACATTCGGGACTGCCGACAAAGTTTTCCAATTAAGTTTATTTACAACGGGGAATGTGCGAAATTAGCGTGTATAATTGAAATTATCCAGTAGGCTCGTGTTCGGCTAACCGTTCGTTTGTTTTCAGTGATTCGGGAGCGATATGCAATCCCTTTTCGTATCCTTAATTTTGTTTGACTGCATTTTTTATTTCGCAATCAAAATTGCAATTAGTTGATTCGAATAAAAACAATGAGAGTCATTCGAAAAACACCAAAAAAAAAACATTCATCAAAATCGTGGGTATTATGTAAATATCCTGCTGGAGTTCAATAATGTGAAACCAACAACCTCAGGGTTCCTACCTTAGCGCCGGAGTTAGGTTAGATCTACCCTCGCCTCGTGAAATATTAAACGATTTTGATTTATTGTATGCGTGAGGTACGGACAAGGATTTATAGGGGATCTAACCGTGACGGCGGATTCAAACTTCGGGGCCTATGTGGGTATAGTCTTTCCAATATCAATTGCAGAACACGAATGCGAGGAGTAATCAATATTTGATATACGCCCTGTATAAACGCATGGCACTCGCGCCAAATTAAAACTTTCTCGCATATGATTTTGAACGTATTTATAAAAATAATAAATTCATAAAATAAGGTATCCCCGCCTATGGCAGATCAAACAAAATTGTCGGCAAGGGTTCGGAATGAGTTTTTATATTCTGCAATCGATATTGGAAAGACTATAGATGTTATGGTAATAATATTTCAGTTGCACCCCAATTATAATAATGCCAGCAGAACGTATTCAATTACCTGCAAATGATTAGTGATTTCAGTCGATGTTGAACTATGTCGGTCAGGGCATTATCCAATTATACCTGCACCCAAACTTGTTGATTGGAAATATCGCAACAAGCCATCATTGTGTACACCGTCTATCGACCATAACCCCGGAAGGCCCCCCCTTCCCCCCCAATTATTTACCCCAGTAAAACGACCAATCAGCAGCACGAAGCGACCTTCATTAGCCACTTTTATTCGGCGAGGGTCTCCTCACAAAGAATGACCTGTTGAATTTGAGAGTTTTGACACTCGACAGCTCATCCTGACATCGATCCATGTCGAAGATCGAGCACGTCTTTGTAGACTCTCAAAGTTATCGCTCCTAACGATTGTTCTGATTAAGAGCCCCCTCTTCTTGGGCTCGCCGTTCGCAGGCACTTCATTTCATCGACAGATCAGTCGCAAGAGCATCACAGAACACGTAAGAGTAGACATTTGACAGTTGTTTAGTGCCCACTAATCCAGATGGCGTTCATTGTCCCGTTATCGGCCGCACCACCAACTCAATTTTCTTCGAGCTCGTCGACTACAATGGTCCCCGGATCTTGACGGCTCTCCAGAAAGAATTTCCCCGGATGATGGATATATTTACTTTCCATCTTCAGCACAAAAGCGTTTTGGCGCAGATCCAAATTGCTTTGTTCACCACAAAGAGATGATCCGGCGACGAAATGACCAGAGCGTGTTCGCTTGTGGACTTTTTGTCGGGGTGGCGGGTATGGTACTGATGCGAAAACATGTGGGAATCATCTTAGAGGCATGCCGGACGGTGTTAGGTCGAGTTATGGCCCACTCTGTGCTCGTTTTGGTACAAGAGAGCTGATTTATTTAAGCAAAAATTACATTCCATGTGATTGAACTGATTCGCATGATTACATCGAGTTCCATTCAAAATGTAAATAAAAAGACCCCTCAGAAACGCAGGAGGAGTGTTTTTTTCCCTAAAAAAATTGTGAATTCATTATGACAACACTGCTTCTGATTTTCCACAAAAAAAAAACTCATCTCACAGCGAACCGACAGGTTATTTCTTCAAGGGAAAAGGTGCAGAAAAAGATCCCGTTAATAATTTTTATTATAGCTACCTCAACTGAGATTCGGCAAGAAGATAAGCATAATGCTCCCTTGTCCATCAATCATTTCATTTGGTGTTTCCGTTCGTTTTAATATTCATTCGAGCTGCACTATCGCTTTGCGGATGATTGATTCTTTTCAACAAGCAAAGAATACCGGAAGAATAAGACGGGGAATTTTCTGTGACTGACGAGAAATGAAAGATCTTTTAGTCTATGAACACTAGAAAAAGGGGGAGAATCAACGATTAAAAATTCGATGGGGATATACATTTAGGATTTGACGATCTCCACTTTTAAAAGTAACAATCCTTACACTTGAACAAAACTTTAATAACAAAATAAATCAGAACACATGAAGAACCATGAGATCGTCTCGCCTTCTTGCGTCATTTCCGGAACCTTGCCATGACGTCAGATAGGAGAGTAAGCGTCTTGACGTCACAAGTGGGGGGGAGCTTAAAAACCTTTCCGTTTTTGCTTCATTCAGTTGAAACTTACAATAAGATTGATCTCATTGAGTCATTCTTGGAAAAAACAATGCAATATTTATGGTTTGTTTGGAAAGGTTTTTTGGGCTCCGCCCATTTTGACGTCACGCACAGTTTCAACTTTCATTCAGATGTCTGGATTGTGAGGGAATATTTCCAATGAAATGGGAATTCCCTTGAAACTTATCCTGTTCGATTCGCTATGGAAATATTTTGACTTGATGAGACGTAATGGGAAACTCCGTCAAATGAG
Organism: Plagiodera versicolora; assembly: GCA_037013635.1. Taxonomy (NCBI): domain Eukaryota; kingdom Metazoa; phylum Arthropoda; class Insecta; order Coleoptera; family Chrysomelidae; genus Plagiodera; species Plagiodera versicolora. The sequence continues at coordinate 13,546,968 of CM072981.1, read as the reverse complement.
AATCGAACGGTCGGTTACATTTTAATCCGAGGAAGAGCTCCGTTGAGTGGTCGAGAAACTTTAAATATTATTCCAATATCGATTCGCCACATTCACGGTCCCGGAAAGCTCCCCCGATATTCCGGGAAGCTCGTCTTTTAATTTCAAGCGAGAACTCGCTCTCAAGGTATTAGCATCCAATTAAAAAAATTTATACACTGCGAGGGTGTGCAAGAATTTCACCAAAACAGGGCTCTTATTATAAAGCTTTCCTTCCTTTCTTTTCTCGATTCGATATAATTAGTTGAGATTTTATTAAATTAAGGGGGTATTCTAGTCTAGAAAATTGAAAAAATCATGTTTTTTGCATATTTTCCAAGCTTAGACTTTCAAAAATATGCTAGGATTTTTCAAAATTTGAATTATTTTGAGAGATACAGTGGATTTTGTGAGGCGGCACTTGAACCGGCCAAGCGGAGTGATCGCACAATGAATGGCAGATGTTTTCCAGGAATTCTTCTGTATCCGACTTGAGCTCGTAGTACACCCTTTTAATTGAGTTTTTATATATACCTGACTACCAGTACGTACCCAATATACCTAGAACTGTTCAGTTTAGTGTCGATCTTGGAGCTAAGTAGACACGAAACTGGAAATCTTTCTCAAACTTCAAACGCGTTTTTCTCAAAACTACTTTTGTTGAGGTGGTTGACACGATATCTCGAGTTCTATCTGACCGATTCCTTTGAAATTACGTGAGAATCTTCTTCATACATCTCTTTATCGCAGGAACTAGGGATTTTGAAAAATTTCAATTCGAAGTATTTTTTAAAAAATCGTAAAGGTCGAAAAACAGGGGTAAAAATGAATGTTTTTTTTTCAAGTGGACGCCATTTTGTGAATTTTTTATATTTTTTCTCGGCCGTAGTTCAAGCGATAGCGACATCTTTACCAATTAAGAATTTTTTTAGTTTGTTCGATTCGGATGACTACAAGGGCTGGAATCGTGTCAACCAGGGAGCCCTGTTTGATTGGCAGCCCCCACTTCACCGGCCTGTTATTTGACGAATTTTTGACATTTCTTCCTTCTGAATTTTTTTCAACACACATAAAGGATCAATAAACATTATATAAAAAAATGGATAGTGAAAATGTTTTCATCTTTTTTTTTATTCTAGTTTGAAAACTACCCAAAAAGCACGGCTCCAGACCGGAATACCCCCTTAAAATAAATCAAATCTAGTGTGCATTTGTCGAATACGCGATGAGTGACATCTGTCGTTCTTCCCTTGTTCCAGCCAAACTCGACGGCGTCAAGACGTACATGCGCATGCGCCGCGTCCCCAACCACCTGCAAGTCAAGGTCATCAAGTGGTTCGACTACCTGTGGCTCACGCAAAAGTGCTCGGACGAAGAACGCGCCGTCTCCTGCTTGCCCGACAAACTCAAGGCCGAAATAGCCATCAACGTGCACTTGGACACGCTGAAGCGCGTCGAGATCTTCCAGAACACCGAGGCCGGCTTCCTGTGCGAGCTCGTGCTCCGGCTGAGGCCGGTCCTGTTCTCGCCGGGCGACTACATTTGCCGCAAAGGTGAGCCCGTCGACTTATCGGCAGTGCTGCCACACCTGCTCGGTCAGAATTCTGTGGAAGTAATCGGAAAATTCCGTAGAATTCCGTAGATCCATCGGATTAATCCAGAATCGGGTTTATATAAGAGCCCGGCCCTACAATATTGTTTATATCTACGTAGGAAAATAAATAAACTGAAATATTATTTTTCATATATTTATTTCTTATATAAAAATAAAAGTCAACATAACAAATTGAAATAAGTAAACATTCAAAATAAAACAACGAAAATATGCAGTTGAGTAATAAACTATTTTTCTAAGAAATAATAAAAAATAACAATCAATAAATGAACAGTTCTAGCAAACGCAAACATGGATTATTAATTATCCTACGAACCACGCTACATGTGCAAAACCGCACACATTTGTATAATATACAGGGTTATGATAAATTAATGCACAAAATTCATAAAACGTACAACGATCACTTTCGAGAAAAATGCAAAAACACGTCAAACTGTTCTTTTTATTCCGCATCTTTTGACCTAAGTTACAAAAATAACACGCCAAAGTTGTCAAAGTTTTGACGTCATCAACAACTTTTTTTAATAGGAAGCTAAGATTTTTATCACATTATGTGATAGAGCTTGTGTTTTTACACACGGGAAAAATAGTTGCAGTAGGGCTCACATGGGAAAAAAACGAGAAAAAGAATAAAAAACGAAATAACATAACCAATTATAAAAAGAGGTCAAACTTACACTAATCTAGTAAGAACATCCGTTCTTATAAATTTTTTCAATTGTTTTACTAAAACAACGGTTTGTCAGTGTCAGTCGTACAATTCGTGTCACCACAGTTTTATTATTATGGATCGTTTAACCGAAAGAGAAAAGATTATTTATTATTTATTTTATTCCTTTTCTCGTTTTTTTTTCCTATGTGAGCCCTACTGCAACTATTTTTCCCGTGTGTAAAAACACAAGCTCTATCACATAATGTGATAAAAATCTTAGCTTCCCATTAAAAAAATTTGTTGATGACGTCATAGCTTTGACAACTTTGACGTGTTATTTTTGTAACTTATGTCAAAAGGTGCGGAATAAAAAGAACAGTTTGACGTGTTTTTGCATTTTTCTCCAAAGTGATCGTTGTACGTTTTATGAATTTTGTGCATTACTTTATCATAACCCTGTATAAACCACACACAACGAGGTTGTATGTCTGGTTGCCTCCCCAGTGATAATTTTTAAACTGAATAAAATTAGGCTTACTAGGTATCTGATTGACCTAAATGAATTTGCGATGTAGAAATATTTAATTATTTCAGAAACTAAGTAGCTATACTGGAAAAAAATACCACCTGGAAATAATTCCGTAATAATTCCGTAGAATATCGAACAAAATCGGAGATTCCGTAGGTACCTTCTGAATTCCGTAGATCTACGGAAAATTCCGTAGGTGTGGCAACCCTGCTTATCAGTCGTCGCCGATGAGTTTGACTCGGTTGTCTTAGGTGAGGTGGGCAAGGAGATGTACATAGTGAACAGGGGCCGGCTCCAGGTGGTCGCCGACAACGGCAGGACCGTACTGGCCACTTTGAAGGCGGGCAGCTATTTCGGGGAGATTTCGATTTTGAACATGGGCACGGCAGGTAAACACCTTGGTAAATATCAGCAGGCAGGCCCGATGAGGATGGGTTTCCACCATTATTATTACTATTATTACTACTCACGTATCGTACAGATTGTGCATGTTGGATTTTTTGGTCTTGAAACTACCTGCCTGGCTTGTATTTGTCCAAACCCCGGCTATTTATACTTAACCTAATTTTAGATTATCAATAAATATTAAGAAGATCCAGAAAATTCTCTCAAATTGTATTTCTGGATAGAATAAAGAAAAAATGCAGCTGAAAGTCAAGATGACTTCTCAAAAACTACATTGTAATGAATTTCAAAATACAATTTGTGAGATATTTTCCACTAAATCGAATGCTGGAATACACCCCTAAACTTCTGAAACGATAAAATTGGTAATTTTAATGTTTCCCAAATAATCACACTGTAGTATTTTTGATGCCCCCGTATTTTAATGTAACTTCCCCCCCATTTGAGCTCTCAAATATTTATATTCTCTACTTTAGCTCAGTACCCCGCAAATTGTACCGAAACTTCAGCATGTCATTTGTTCCCAAAAAGCGAAACATATTTTTCGAGTATATTCAACCTTACACGCTACTTTAGCATGTTTCCAACTCTCAATCTACCCCCGTAAGTGTGGCTCAAAACATACCGAGCGTAAACGACACTCGAGCATCGTTAACACTCTGTATACCTTCCCCCACCACTCAATTCCCTTCCGCTCAAAGTGCCTTTGCGCTGAAGAAACAGTGGTGGTGGGGATAGCATCGAGCCGATGGGCGTGGGCGCCGCGAAGGGCGCGCCCGGGGAAGGGAGAGGCGTGAGGGCGTGGGCGTGCGCCTACGGCGATTGTACCTGTCCTTGAATAACGTTACAGGGAATCGCCGTACAGCCAGCGTTCGATCCGTCGGGTACAGCGATTTGTTCGTGCTCAGCAAGAAGGATATGTGGGATGTTTTGAAAGAGTACCCTGCTGCCAGGGTGAGGTTGGAAGCCATTGCTGTCAAGAGGTTGGAGAAGTATAAGAGGGCGCCACTGGAGAAAGGTGCGTTGGTTTTTATATTTTTAGTGACAAAAAATGGTTTTCGTGAACTCGTAGTTGGAAGACGATCCAATACTCAACAAGAAACTATGTAATACTTATGTCAATACTATATAATCCGATATATTCAGAAAAAAAAACATCAATTGAAGATGTAAAAATAACGATTGTCATTTGTTATTCTCCATTTTGTTCAACCATTCAAGATTGCGAATAATTCAACTAAGAGAACAGGATGAACAGCCATAACATCTTCTGAATAACTAAGAGAAACCGTAAACTTGATGAAATGATATCATAAACAATGAAATACCTTGATTCTCGGATTCAAATTCTTGAACTGACACAACACAAACACATACACAGTACACTATCTTTCAGAACTCTCCTTCATAGAACACCCAACACTGAAAGTGTAGTTGAACGCATTTCTTTCAGCTCGACTGCAATCGATACGAAGGTTAACATTTCTCCAGCAACATATCAGTAATGTTTCCGTTTTCAGCCGCGATGGGACGCAGTCAATCGACCCCAGGCTTGGTTGAATCTCGCGGAAAGGTCACCCTTGAGGATATGTGGGTGCCGCCCTCGTTACTGGGTCACACACCTGCTTACCCGCGGTCGCTCATAGGCTCACCACCGCCGACTAGACAACAGACACCTGACAGTCCAGGGGCGGCCTCCACTAGCAGCGGGCATAGCGCTCATAGTGGACATCAACATAGAGACACGGGTTCACATCAGAGATCCGGTAAATAGATTTATTTCACTGTTTGCGCGTATTGGGTTCTCCATCAAAGGCGGCTTACAGCCGTAAGAGATTAACTCTTGAATCTTTAATAGCAAATTCGCTACTTCCTGCTGTTCGATTGGAATGAAACACCGTGTCGGGCTAAACATCGATGAATATTAATCACGCAATCGATAACTCCCAGAGATTAGATTAAAGACGAACGTTTCTAGGTATTCTGCAATGTATTGCTTTTGTTTTGTAGAAACAATGCAATGTGACAGCATGACGCAGCTAATGTCGGGAGTGACTACGCCTCTGTTGGGCAGTCACGAAGCTCTCGAAAGCGAAATCAAGCGTCTACGCGAACGCCTCCAAACGGTGGAATCCGAAAACGCCGCCATGAGTTTCAAACTGAGCCAACAACAGTGGGAAATGGAGAATCGGCTGGCCGAAATCGAAATGCGCATATGCGGCTCGAGGACTTCGAGTAGTCTCGGCGAAGAAGACAATGACGAACGCAACAGAGAGAGCATCATTTAACAACAGGTGGCGCTGCCTTACCAAATACTGCAGACTTTCGTACAATATATTGTGTAAGGGCGGCGATAATTTTGTTTTAGATACTTCAAAAGACCAATTACTTAAAGATGCTGTCAACGGACTTTCCAGGGAATGTCTCATGATAGTGAACTTCACCATTGACTGCCAAATTTTATGTACTGTACCTTAGATAGGATTTATACTGAGGATAAAAATTGGTCGATATGGATAATAACTTGAGCTATTTCAACTTGCAATGTGATAGAAGTTTTACTGTTGTGAATGAAACTATTCATTTTTTCTTTCAAGTTGTACAGTTGGCGCAATTGCAATCCAGTTTTTACATCACAGAACACTATCATATCCGTGATGTGTGACTATGGATATGTATAATGAAACGACGGGGCGGGTGATTTATTAGAGCACATTGAGTTAATTTCACGGTTCGTTTGTTTCTTCAGAGCAGTAACATTTCGAGGAAATAAGCATACTAAAATAAACGAGAGTCTCTCTTAAAGCTTTGATATAGTTGCTACCAAGCATTACGTTTTCAATTCATGAATAAACAAAAATCTTCATTAAGCAGGGTGTCATTTTCATCACCCTGTAGATATATCAACCTGTTAATTTTTGTGTATTTTGGACATTTGGATCATCTAATTGTTGTAATATACGATTATCACAAATGCCTTATAATAATATACCCAATTTGGCCTAAAAATAATTAAATATAAATATAAATATTTGTAAATACCTAATCTTTGTAAAATAATAACAATTTTTATCCTTAGAGCTTTAGGATTGTATCAATACACGAATCCAAAAGTGAGTAAAGAAAATATATGTTATATTTGTTATGGTGCTTGATTGATATTCGAATCAATATATTAAATATTTAACAACAATTTCAGAATGTACATAGAAATATTCCTTTTTATCATAACGCGAATGAATTGTTTCTAATTTTGTTTCCTTTTTTGTGAGAGGCAGATGAAAAATTCGACACTTAAAATTCTAAATTTTATACAAACATAAATAGAATAGTACAATTCGTCTGATAATATTTCGCCTGCTTCTTACGAATCCAAAGAAAAGTGAGAAGGTGGACACCACATAATATTTAAAAAAAAAACATGGGATTTGTGAGTATCTGTCATATCTCAATTTCATCTAATGCTCAAGAAATACAGGGATGACGAAACGCTGAAAGGATGACGTCGGTTGTCAATGTCTGTCAACTGTCAATGAATCCCTGTACATCTGAAGAGTTCGGCAGAGATTGAAACATGGGAATTCTTAGTTGCCACATACATGTTTGATGTTGCTTTACCTTCACGCATTATATAAGTTCCTCGAAATAAAAGCTGAAAAAGTAATTAGAACAAAACGTTATCATGTAAAGAATCCTCCAAAATGTATATTGACTGCCATGAAAATTTTTGACACCTGTATTCCTTCGTTTTGAACAGTAATATCTAATCGCTTTAGGCTGCTGAAATATTTTCGCTTCTACGCCACTGTAGAGCCTCTTCTTATTGTTGATTTGTTAACTTCACTGGTGTCCCGAGTCGGTTTTTGCGATGCATGAACCAGAGTCTGAATTTAACGAAAAATATAGTTGTTAAGGTAAAAAGTTTGATCACTCACGTACCGACAAACGTGTATTTAGTATCGAAAACCCATTGAGACCAATACCTATAACGTTTAAGACATTTATTCTCTCGTAAATTCATGCTTATATGAACTGAGGAGTTTGTATTATATACGTTTTGTTATTGACAACGTGTGTGGAGTTTATAAAATTACCTTCTAGAAACACGTTTTACGATATATCAAAATACGTTGAATTATTTGTTGCTATATTGTTACAAAAGTATATAAGTATCATTACGATTATTATGATTCGAAATAAATGTTTGATTTATGATGTTTGATGCGCCATTGAAGAACTTTCATATCACGAAAAATCTAGAAGTTTCTGTTCAATCGCCACGAAAATACAATTGTATCCTCTAGCTGCGCCCACAATTCAATTTACGAATTACTGAATTACGTCATTGTTATCCGTATAAATCCTAATAAAATATTTTACTTCCACAACAATGAGTTTTTTTTTTCTCCTAAAGTAGGAACAATATACACGGACAGTTGGTGTATTAGTCATTTCCTAAATCTCTTGACACAACGTCATTTCATGCGTCAACCAAAGGCAACATTCAAATATTGTCAACTTTCTGCTTGTCACTGCAGCAGAATAAAGTTGTTGATTGTAATTTTTTGGATTATTAGTTACTAGTCTCTTTGCAAAAAAGTGAAAAATGTCGGTTTTGTGTCCGGAAATTCCTGCTCCCGGATTTTCTTTCGAAAACTGCCAAAGGTGTGTGGGATGCGAGCCGAAATTTCCTAAAACTTGCAATGTCATACATAACCTTTACGTTATAGAAATGCCGTTTTGGAATCAAAAGGCTTCGCTATTCCCAAAGCAGTCAAAACCGGAACTACCATCGTAGGTATCACATACAAAGATGGAGTCATTCTCGGCGCTGATACTAGAGCTACCGAAGACACTACAGTGGCTGACAAAAACTCTGAGAAAATCCACTATTTGGCACCCAACATGTAGTAAGTAACCGCTTCATAACCAAAACAGCGAGAACTCACTCGATTTCCTCAAGTTGCTGTGGTGCTGGAACTGCTGCCGATACAGAATCAACCACCCAAATGATTTCCTCACAGCTGGAGCTGCACAAACTCTACACTAACCGTGTGGCTAGAGTATGCACAGCTAACCAGCTGCTCAAGCAGTATCTCTTCCGCTACCAGGGCCACGTCGGGGCTGCTCTGATCCTAGGAGGTGTCGACATTGAAGGCCCCCATCTCTACATGATTTACCCCCACGGATCAAGCGATAAGCTGCCTTACGGTAAGCATCCTCAGAGTATCGATTGTTCATTGCAAACTTTAGTTGTTTTTCAGGCACTATGGGTTCTGGGTCTCTGGCTGCTATCGCAGTTTTCGAGTCTCGGTGGAGGCCAAATATGGAGGAACAAGAGGGGATACAGCTAGTGCGTGATGCTATAGCTGCTGGTATTTTCAATGATTTGGGGTCTGGCTCCAATGTTGACTTGTGTGTTATTCGGAAAGGGTCTGTGGATTACAAGAGGACTTTTGAGGAGGCTAATAAGAAGGGGGTTCGACAGGCTTCTTACAGGTATAAGCTCTGGCTCTAGCATGTTGATGAGATGGTTGTGGACGAGTGTCATGTTGAACAATTGGTTTTTTGTTTGTTTTAGATATCCTAAGGGTGCAACCAGTGTTCTCTCGACTAAGGTGGTGGATATTGAAGAAGTTGCTGTTCATCGTATTGAACCAGAGCAAATGGAAATTGCCTAGGACTATTTATATGAAATAAAATACTTGGAATTCTTCATATGTTTTTCATTATAAAAATACAAAGTAATACAGCGAGCGTTTGGTTTTTTTTTTCAACAATATAAATATAAAAAATAATATAAAATCTCTTGCATGATAAATCATCTTCATTTCATCATAATATTCATTAAATAAGAGTAAACTTTCAGCTATCAACAATAAACGATATCGCAATTCAGGAAGACAAAATTTAATCTCACAAGTATATCATTTTATTAAATTTCCAAAATTGGTTTTTTCGTTTCATTTCACCATAATAAGATCCTCAATTGAAATAAATATTTTTTTCCACAACAATAAATTATATAAATGTATAAAAAATATAAATAAGTCGTCAAAAAATAATGAATCATCCTACAATGGAAGACAAAGAATTGCATAACTGATACGCATAGCCTAAAATTAAAATAAACCAGCGAAACGAGATTCTTTTTTTCAACAATTATACAGGAGGATCAAGCAAACCCCCTCAATTCTTATGCACAATAAAATCCCAAGACTCCTTCCATCGCAACCCCACGATATCACTAGTAGACAACCCTTTCCCATAACTCACCACCGAAAACTCCCTGAAAACAAACACAACCCATACAAACCACGCCAAAACCCCCACCACAAAAACCTTGGCCATCACCCTCCTCCCCGTAACCACCTCCAGGACGTGGTGGACATGCTCGATGGTGGCGGCCAACAGTAGAATCTGAAACGCGAAAGCCAGCAGGTAGTGGTGCAAAAAAAGGGTTCGCTCGACGAAGAAAAACGGTAAATAATGAACGAGGTAACCGCCGAGGCAGACCTCGCCGGCGACTTGGAATTGCCGCCAAACCGTCGGCTCCAGGTCGAAGCGGAGCCTTCGACGTCTCAGAAGGTACACGGCAAGGAAAGCGGAGTAGACAAGGAGCCCCACGGTGGCCGAGTACCAGATCACGATGTTGCCCAGTAGATGGATTTGCGCCTGCAAGAGAATTAGGGGTCAATTCCTATGCTGCGATGTGATCCTGTCAAATCGCGGTGCCCACACGTGGATGACGGATCCAGCGGATTGGGCCATGCGGGTATTTCACTTACGTTACTCGTCGATGAGACCCAATAAGCGATTCCCCGCGACATAAGCGGCCATTCTATCGGTTCGGAGCTGAACATGTGGTTTTGCACCGCGTCCGTGTTGGAAAACAACATTTTATAGTGCAGCTCGAAGAATTTTTGCCAGAAACTCAACTTGGTCGCCGTGGTAGGGATCATTTCGGCTGTCACCAGGTCTCTTTCCCGCTCTTTCTGATCGTCGCCTGAAACATAACCTCAAAGTTTCTCGAGACGAGACGCGAAACTCGCGATTCTCACTTTTGGTATAGCGGTGTTCTTCGACGTTCCACACTGTATCGTCCTGTGCTAGGACTCTGTCGGCGGCTACCTCGTGTTGGTGGTAACCCCAGTCGGGCAGCTGTCTTCCGGTGAATTTCAAAGCTGTGTTGGTGTCCACGTGGACCAATCGCACCAAGGACTGAATCGTCCGCCAGGAGTCACCGAATTGGTCTCTACACAACATCGAATTCATAACATCTATTTATATATTCGATGTTCTGTAGCAATCTGGATTTTTTTCTCATAAAACATTAAAAATGTAGTATTTTTCATATTATGAACGTGCACGTCAAATCCATCTGACAATTAGCGTGATTTGACAGTTGACAATTAACTAGTGTTTATGTTTGCATACTGTCAAAACTGAATATTCGAAAAATACTGCATTTTCAACGTTTTCTGGGGAATAATACATGATAAAACCATTCCTAATATAAAATATGTCACGTCATTGAAGAAATCAGCCAAAAAACTGTATAATCTTGCCCAAAAGGGGAAACGGAAGAAAATGTGAAATTTCAACTTTGAAGCGGAATATCTCGAAAAGTATCAATTTCCCCACGATAATATTCCCAAATTCGTGTTTCAGGACCAAAATTCGTAAGTACCATCAAAAATTTACATCAAAACCCATATTGCATGATATGTAAACTTTCACCAAATCTATAAATTACCGATTGAGAATTTCAACGCGCCACAAATTTTGTGCGGGCATCGAGATATTGTAGTCGATATAGCAGGAGACTTCCTGGCACTGCGGAGACACCGGCGCAGCAACGTCATGAGAATTCAGGGCTCTGCTGGTTATACCTTTAAAAAAATGCCAATTCATCACTTCCACCCCACTTCACACTGACTCAAAACACACACCATGCACCAACTGTATAATTTCCCCATGCTTAATAGCATCCACAGGCTGTTCAACAATCAAATCATTCTTTGTTGGTCTTTTAACAATCCACCAATTGTTCACGTCTTTGAAACTATAACAAGTGACTTGTTGCTGGTGGCTGGACCCTCTCTTGTCAGGGTACCTGATGGGATAGAGGGCGTTGTGAGAGTGAAGCCAACACGTTCTGCCATGCGTGTGTCTACAACAAACAAAACTCAACACAACTCCCAGCTAAAAAAAGAATAACTCCCACCTCAGTGTTATTTGAGACCCGTGCGCGATTTGCATGGGCTGCCCCTTGGTGATGCTAGCCAGGCCCCCTTCTAAGGAGGCTTGAAAAGCACTCGTCATGATGCTGTCGTGGGGGCCAGCTTTGTGTAACACGTTCAAGTGGACGTAGAATACGCTGAGGTAAACTGTGAGGGCTACAGCTAAAGCAGTTGCTGTTTGAGTGAAAAACCTGCATAATAGGGCAGTGTCGGAATGTTTTGGTTTAGAGAGAAGCTGCCAAAAGTCTTTTAGAATTAGCATTGCTCCTAGGCACAAGGAGTAGAAGCCAATGTATTTAACACTAACAGAACAGCTTAGAGATATTGACGCTAAAATAATCCAAAAGAACCAGAAAAATGTGTAGGGTTGTTCCGAGTACTTCTTGAACTTCAAAACACACAGTATACCAAACAACGAGAAGAATATCAGAATAGATTCCATCAAAATGAACCTGCTCTGAGTTAGAAATGCATTGTCAAACAAAAACAGCAGGGCTGCAAGTAGAGAAGTCCACTGAGTTAGCCCCAGCTCCAAAGCCAAATGATATACAGTGGGTATTACGAGACTCCCGAAAAGTGCAGGTATAAATCTCAGGGCCAGCAGAGGCACTGATTCGAGATAGGGACTCCCGATTTTATCGAACTTGAATTTCCCATCGAACCCCGCTAAATGGGCTGCTAAAGCAATGAGTTGTTTGCCAAGTGGGGGGTGTGAATCAAAGAAAAATGTGTTACGCATGTACAGAGACACATATTTTCCATAATGCAGCTCATCAAAGCTGAAAAAAACTTATCGGCGTTGATTCTTCGAGGCAATTAACAAAGAACTTACACTATATTCCTTGGTTCTTCTAATCTATACATTCTTGTCAGTAAACCTAGGACGAATAGGTTTATGGATAATATATCGAGTTCAAAGCTTATCCTGAATAACTTCACAGAACTTTTGGGGCTGGTGTAACCAGCATGGTCGTTTTCTATTTTCTTACAATGAGATTCTGTTGAGATTTCATCAGATTTCGAGTTATTCGCTCCTAACATGTCACCTTCTTTTTCCGTTTCTGCATCATTGTGCGTATTTTCTGGAGATTCATTGGGTTTTTTCGAGCTAACACACTTCCTATTTCTCACTACTTCCATTATACTGAATGTGATATTTGATTATTGTAAGCAAAATGAGGAAATTCCACCACTATTCAACCTACATTTTTCGTAAATGATGACGTCGTGACTAACATGAAGTAAGCCTTCGAAAAAATAAATACATTCTGACAGGTGTCTTTCTCATCAGCTGATAATAGCAATAACACAGAGTGGAGGGGGTACTCTCTGTGTCACACGCACCTCATTTCTTGCGCAGTTGTTGTGATAAAATGTTCAACAAAAATAAATTGCCTGAAAGAAAACCCGCCCGTTTTTCTCATTCACATATTGCAGAAGACATCGAAGCCATTATTGAAGACGAAGAGCGTCGACATAGGTTGTATTATAGTTTAGATGAAGAGCCTCCACAGGAACTGAGATTTACTCAGATGGAAGAGTTTTTGAAGGAAATCAATAACTTGGAGAATGTGTATGACGATCTACAAGAACTTATTGAAGACTTGAAAAAATTGACTGCAGACTTGAGTGCAAAAGCTAACGCATTGAAAATGGGTCTTTCAGATGTAAATATTCAAGATTAAAGTACTTACGAAATTATTTTTGGTTTGTATACCTCCTAATTTTATACTGGACGTTTCGAATCGAGATATTTTAGACATTTTTTATTGAGAATTGAATACGTAATCTTAATTACATCTGACAATATGCAATTTTGAAACTTTATTTCTCCTCCGATATGGATATGACAAAAAATTGTGAATTATTCATGTTATAGTGACTATGGCCCATTGTGAATCAGAAGAACATTCGCTGAAACTAACCTATGAATATTCGTAAATACTTCTTGTTTAGTAAACAAAACTTTGGAAAATGATGCAAATCAAAAACTATGGCGAAAATAAATAACTTTTATGGTGCAACTTCAGAGAATTTGGTTGCGAAATGTATCTTGATATCCGAAAGCAGATTCATGGTAGAAATAAACGGTTACTGTCCAGAAGCGATAGAAATATTCCGTTCCATCACATCAAAATCCTATGGTAATACTGAATACAAAAATCTAGAAATAGTCCATTCATTTTGTATTACAGATCCAAACACTCGCAATTGGAATTTCTTAATGCAAGACTATGAATTAGTGAAAAATAAACTAAGAACTTTGAAACCAAAGCTAAACACTGAGGAGCTGCCATTTTTCGTGCTGAATGCCATAAAAATGAAACCAAGAGAAGTGGAAATAGATTTTGACAAAATTGATCCTGTTCTGGGTAGCACACTGATGCCCTTTCAAGTAGAAGGTTTGAGGTATAACTTCTTCAATTAATTCGTGCAAAATGAAACAGGAAAATCTTGTTCATAGATTTGGTATTAGCAAAAATGGAAGATGTATGATAGCAGACGATATGGGATTAGGTAAAACATTTCAGGCCATTGCAATTATGCATTATTATAAAGAAGATTGGCCTCTGCTAATTGTAACAAAATCCACCATCAAGTAAGTGACAGTTATTGGGTGGATACAACTGAATAAATCACTCAACCTTTCAGATCTGTTTGGGAAGACACCATCATCAATTATTTACCCTCAGTTTCGATACTCAGTATCCAATACATGGAGTCTGGGAAAGACTACATAGGCGATGCCAAAATTCTCATAGTCAGTCATGATTTGATGACACGTTCAAAAGAAAAATTGTTAGAGAGAGGGTTTCGAAGTATCATCATAGACGAGTCGCATATATTGAAAAGCTTCAAATCCAAGTGTTATCAGGCAGCTACTACCCTTGCCAACAAAGCCAAACGAGTTATATTGCTGAGTGGAACTCCAGCGTTATCCAGACCTAGTGAACTCTACACCCAGCTCAGCTTACTGGACGCCAAGTTTTTCAATAATTTCTTCATTTTTAGTAAACGGTAGGTGTTTGTGTAGGTGTTTTCTTCGTTTATAAAAAAACTCTGTGTAGCTATTGTGGCGGAAAAGCGTCCCAGTTTGGTTGGGACTCCAGTGGAAGCTCAAATCTACAAGAACTCGAGGTGATCCTGGCAAAAAAATTCATGATTCGTCGAACCAAGGAAAGTATCTTGAAAAGTTTGCCTAAAAAGATCAGGAAAGTACACACTCTCGACACGAATTTGAGTCAGTTTTCTGCTGCGAACTTAGCAGTGCTAGAAAAACTGGGACAAGATTATTTATCGCAGACTGGCCACAAAAAGCACACCTTGTTGCTGACTTTTTTCTCGGAAACAGCGAAAATTAAGATACCTTCAGTGTGGTGAGCCCAATCAGAGTTTTTCGTTGGAAAACTTGAGATTTATTAATGACAGTTGGTTTCTAGCTTGTATATCCATCAGATTTTGGAAACGAAGCAGAAATTCCTTGTTTTTGCGCACCACCAAGTCATGTTGGATGCAATCGAGAGCGTGGTGAGGGAAAGGAATATGAAATACATTAGAATCGATGGCAAAACCACGTCAGATCAACGGAGATTCTTCATTGACAAGTTCCAGTTGGATGACAGCTACTACTGCGCCATCTTGTCCATAACCGCGGCGAACGCTGGTATCACTTTGACGTCGGCGTCCCTGGTGGTTTTCGCCGAACTACATTGGAACCCCAGCGTGAGTTCAATTACTAATCGATTCTCAACGCTGGCAGCAACGTTTCCCTCCCTAGATTCTGAGCCAAGCCGAATCCCGAGCACACCGAATAGGCCAGGAAAACCCGGTGGAAGTCCGTTACTTGCTGGCCCCCCAAACAGCCGACGACTCCATTTGGACGCTACTCCAGGAGAAACAAACGACCTTGAAGAGCGCCGGGCTCTGCATCGATAGTTTCAAGGAAGTGTCCGAGACGCCGAATTCGTCCAATTCTGCGCGCAGCCCGAGCGGCGGGCAGGATATCAGGAATTTCTTGACGCCGAGCAGGAAGCGCAAAATGGAGCCGGAGGAGTTTTTGGACGACGGCATGGACGAGCTTCTGGTGGAAACGAGCGAGGAAATGGAGAACTCGATGGACGACGGGTGGGACGAGGCACTGGGTGATATTGATTTTTAGTTTGGTGGAGATTGGTGGGTGAGAAAATGCGCGACGTCTGGCATCAAGTTATATCTTTTTTATCTGTATTTTTTACTGTATAGAGTTGTTGGCTTTTTCTATAAAAATTGTAGCTGAATGGGGATGAGAATGCTTCTCGTCTTCTTTTTCGTTTTCAAAACTGATTGATTTTAGTATACAATCTCTTTTTCGTTAATATTTATTACTTTCCTTAGTCTTTATTTTTGAATATACTGATTTTCGATACAAATTCACTATTTTATAATTTCGTTGGGTATACAGGGTGTCCCGTAAAGACCACGTCAAACCGAGGAAGAATGTAGATTAAAGGATAATTCACCGGCTATGACGAAATTCCCATTATTAAAGTCTTATATCGTTTTCGAGATTTTTTTTTAAATAATGAATTTTTATCCCTTTCAATAGTTTTGTCTTTACGGTTGGTACAATTTTACACCTTTTTCCTTGATTTTTTCATTAAAATATCGCTGAAAACATTCACATTAAAAACATTGTCCGAACATTTTAAAGGGGACCTTGTTGAAATCACTATAAGATGGACAATTTAAAATGGAATTTATTTATTTATTTCGTGTTTGTAAATAGAGAAATAGCGAATAATTGAAGTATTTGAAGTAGGCAGCATAATATAAACGAGTAATACCAAATAATTGTATATTCTAAAATAATATGTTGGATCCTAACAGTATCTCGTATTTACATGTCAATCAACAATTTTTCCATCACCAAACATTGGATAACTATCCTTGACAACTCGAACTGATTTTTCCTTTTCGATATCGAATTTTTTTAATTTATTTACAGGGGTGTGCAAGCTAGTAGACCTTCAAAATTGTTATCGTTTTCATAACTTGTTTCTTTCAAGCTTTCTTCGGGACATCTAGAAATCATCGTTTACTTATTATTGCCAAATTATTGCATCGTGATGTTGGTTTGTGTATGCTTAAAAATTCAAAGTGTGGCACCGGTTTATCAGGATCGCTTCCATCAATTCTTTCGCATTTTGGGAATGAATTTGAAAAGCGTTTCAAATTTGTTTCCTAACGGAAGAACCGAGTAATTAAATCTCCTAATCTACCATAAGCATCATAACAGATCCGTACTAGCTGTGATAATACCCTTCCTATCACTAATTCTGTGTTGATTTGGTGACTTTGAATTAACCGCGTCTGACTCATGTGGGTGGAATTTTTCGTTGGCTAACCTGTTGAAGAAAATCTTCCCGTACTCGAACGAGGATATCATGATGGCGCACGCCGGGGCTACTTTAACCACCCGTGGAACTACCCCAGCGAAAAGACCGCGCACGCCATGCTCTTTGTAAATTGTCTTGAACACTTCGATAGTTGTTTTACTCTTCATGGGTTTTCCTGGGGAATAATGTTGGTTAGTGGTTGCAAGTGTGGTTGAGCCGATGGATTTACCCCCATACAGTGCCCTTTCTCCGAATTCTATCTGTTGATGGGTCTTCACTACGTCGAAAGGTGTTGTGATTGAGGCTGCAAGCTACCAAATCATGAATTAGACATTGAGGATGTTGTTTGCTGGTACTTACAGCTCCAGAAGTAGCTCCTGAAATGAAACTAGCCCAGAAACTGGGGGGGCTGTCGTTCCCAGCTAGAAGCGCCTTCATACTCTCATAGTTCATCCAATATATAGCTGAGAATGGTACGTCACGGTACAGGGTGGGGAAAATTCCCCTCCAGAGCCCCCTGACTCCGTCTTGCTTCACAAGCACCTTCAAGGCCTCCCCAATTTCTTCAACAACGAAAAACACTGTCAATCAAGGTCAATGTTTGTATTGGGCACCTACCCAAGTAGCTGAGCTTCCGAGACTGCATTTTGGTCCTGACTAGTTCCAGGGGACTTACTATCGAAGCTGAGACTATTCTAGCAGTACCGCCTGCCACTAAAGGTATCCAAAAGGGCTGCCTCCTATGGCTGCTATCCAAACTATTGACATTATACAAATCTTTCAGCTTCAACCTCAGCTGTTCATAAATCACGAAATAAACAATTGTGGCGGGAATGGCTAGGATCAGGGTAGGGCTCAGACCGCTCCACAGAGAAGACACTCCCTCGTTTTTGCTAATTTTTATAAATGCATCCTGAAATGATCTCTGTCAGGTAGGTTCAACTCAGGGAAGCTAGCTTACAATTGTGCCGTTGAAATGGCCGGGTCTTTGCAGCCACTTGCTGTTGGGGTCGTTGGGTTGACAGCTGCAGAAATGGTCCATGAGCCCGTTGCAGTATAGGAAGCATTTTGATTGGGTTTTGGCTGATGCTTGCTGTGCTTGTAGTCTAATTTTTACCACGTCTAGTGGCGTGACTACAACAGGTTTCGATTATTGGAGAAATACGAATATATTTACCAACAGTGCTACCAATGAGTGAGGTTACCACGGCTCCAGTACAAGACGCAGCTGCTTGCTGAATGGGGCTGATTCGGAACCTAGGGTCATCGTAATCGATTTGTTTCAATGGGTCACCACTACTCATTGCTGGATATGAAATTTGAAGAAATAATTTAAAACATGAGCGCCGATTGCCTTTAAAGTTGAAAACGTCAAAACTTTGAAATTTCGCTTTGTCAACTGACGTTCAACTCAGGAGTGGGTTGGGGATTCTAACATATACCAAAATTCAACTATTTCAATTGATTCTTTGCGAGAATGCACTTTTAATACGGTTTTCAAATTTTTTATCAATCATAACCTACAAATTTTGATAATGACAAATACCTAAATGAGCCAAAGGCCTGTTGGGCCAAGTGTTTGAAACGAATGTGTTCTGCGGTACTCACCTCGTCCTGTGCTACGTCACAACATTTGTTTTACGTGTCAAATTGTGGTATGCCGGTCAAATTCATCGTAAATGTGAGATAAACCACAACAAATATGAATAATTTCCTAGGAGCATCTCTTCTAGGTTCGTAAAAATTGCTTTAAATAGTTCAACTTTGAACACAACTGTCCATTTATTTCAGCTTTCATCCTCACATTCGCCCTAGTAACCAAAACTCATGCTAGCATAGGAGGTTACATTAGCACTTCAGATAACAAAAAATTCCTCCAGATCTTGGGTAAATCTTTGCAAGTTGAAGGAGACGATTTGTCGAGTCCCTACTATGCCATCAAGGGCTTTAAACTCTTGAACGAACCTCTAGATGCTTCAAAAACTAAGAACGTCTGTCCCCACTTGAAAAAGAACTTGAAAGCTGGTAGTTT
The DNA here is from genome assembly GCA_037013635.1 of Plagiodera versicolora. Lineage (NCBI taxonomy): Eukaryota > Metazoa > Arthropoda > Insecta > Coleoptera > Chrysomelidae > Plagiodera > Plagiodera versicolora. The sequence continues at coordinate 13,528,096 of CM072981.1, read as the reverse complement.
GGAAGCTAAATTCAACGCTTTCAGCGCGTGGTCCCTTCTGGGGTGCCAAGGAAACCTGCACGATCCAGCCTCAGTCAAGGTTTGTTCTTTGAAACATCAAAGTTCAATTTGATTGAAGTCTTGTTTCTAGGAGGTTGAATCAGCAATATCCGACAAATCAACTATCTCAGACATCAGGTATGCTTTAGAGATACTTTCGCTCTTGAAACAGCCCATTTCAAACCCTAACAAAGTGTCTGAACTTCTGCAAAACAAGCTAAAGGAAGATGACAGTGTCCACAACATTGGACAGGCATTTCATGCTGCTGCTCTCCTAGGAAACGCTGGTAAATTCGTACAAGACCGCATTGAGGACGTTATTGTCCAAGCTGACGAAGTTGACGGCAAAATATTACAGTGGGAAGGTGGGCTTTCAGTCACTTCCCTAGTGATAACAGGTTTGTTACGCCTACCGGGAGCCACACCTTTCACTACAGTGCAAGCGGAAAAGCTCGGCAATTATTTGTTGACTAGGAAGACCGTGCAAACCTCCAAAGGCTTGGTAGCACTGCTGGAGGCTGCAGTAGCCCTATCAGCCAGCAATGTCTCCCCGGTTAGCATTACGGTTCTCGGTTCCGCCCAGGTGTCGGTAGACAAGCCCCAGCTGCACATACAGGTTAGTGATATTCTTGGCAAAGCCCTGAAACCTGCGCCTGGGCCCGTGGTAGCCGAGACCGTCACTAGAGTCGAAGACAAGAGTGTGGTGTTGTCGAAACAAGCTTTGACAGGTGGTGCCAGTCCTACCGAGTTCATTTTGAGCTTGAAGGTCGAGCCAGGGTTCTACCGCGTGGTTTTGAACGCTGGGAGCCACAGCAGCGCTTTCAATGCGCGAGTTTTGGGCCCCATCAGCATCAAAAGTCTTGGTGTCGGCTTGAGTGACGGGGACGGTTCGTCTGCGTTGAAGCTCACCCAGCTCAGCCACCCGAATAAACTCGCCAGCAAGCTTCAGGCTGACTCCAGCCAGGTTCTAGTCGTGAAATTCTCCATCACTCGCAAAGTGCACCAGGCCTTCCTGCGGTTATACACCAGCAACAAGGAAATTGTGTTTGTAGCAGAGCAAGACAGCAACAAAGAGTACAAAGTGGAGGTTAACTTGGCTAAAGAGCTGTCTCAGAGCGGCACCTTCGAGATGGAGCTGATTTTGGGTGACGCGATCGTAACCAACCCCATCCGTTGGGTTCTGGGAGACATTGAAGTGAATTTGGGCAACAAAGAAGCGCCCCAAGCGATCAAAATCGTTCGCGGGCCGAAACCGGAGATTCAACATTTGTTCCGCTCGGCGGACAAAAGGCCCGCCCAGGCCGTTTCCATGTTCTTCACGGCTCTAACTGCTGCCCCCTTGTTGATCTTGCTGGGGTTGTGGGCGAAGATCGGGGTGAATTTCGGTAATTTCTCGGCCATTGCGATACCCTTCCATGTTGGTTTGGGGGGTATTTTGGCGCTTTTCACGCTGTTCTGGCTGAAATTGAATATGTTTGTGACTTGCGCCTGGTTGATTCCTATCGGAGGATTCACTTTTCTTTCCGGGCATAAATTGTTGAGTCATTTGGCCAGGTGTAGAAGGCAAGAGAAGGGTGAGAAATGAGTCAAACTGCTTTTTTGAGTGTGTTTTTTTTACAGGGACACGAATTCTAGAATTGTTCTTTATCGTTATTGAAAAAAAAATGGTTTGTAATAAAAAAATGTGTCCCGAATTTGACTGCGTTTTATTGTAACCTTACCTTGCTCCACAGGGTGTTCCAGAAATTCAGCTAATTCCCAGATTCAGATTGATTATTTTAAGGAGAAAAGGGGAAATAAATGAAACACACTTTTGAGGGTTAATTTGGTTTTATAACTTGAAAACTCAACATTTCAATGGGTATTACAAAGCAATCATTAAATATGATACATTTGAAGCGAAATACAGGGTGTTATGTAACTATATGACCAATCTCTAAGTGGTAATTAAGGCAAAAAAGTCAAGGTAACGGTTTGTTTTCAATTTTTATGACCAGTATCTCCGTTGAGGTTAAAATCATTTTATGAATGGGGGTCAAATATTCGCGCCTGAAATAAAACGTTTCTCAAAGTATCAACTTTGCAAGAAATCATCATCAGGAAGGGATGGTCTGCAACAAACTTTTTGGTAGGTCTAATAATTAGGGAGTTGGTAGAGCACATCAGAGCTGCAATCAAACATTAAATAAATGAAATCTGAAGGGCATGAAACATGCATTCAAGATGACATGAACCAAACTTGGTAGTCGTCAGGCATTGTATTTTGGATTGGTTACACGCCCTTTGAATAAAGTATTCATATTGGACCGACTGTTCTTATTTTGCAGTAAAACTATAAACGAATGGTCAGCAATAAACAATTGAGGAGCCTTTGGCTGGCGAAGCATCCTCAAACTCACTACCATACCTGGAAGAAACACTTTTAGCAACACTATTCACAAAAAATAACGACTGCTAAGCTCTGTCACATGTTCTCAGTAAAATAAACACACTGTAAACAAATGGCAACATACAAAAACAACGGATTAGTCACATTTATTTTGTTGGGTTGGCGACACGTCCTTTGAACATGACGTTGCTAAGCTTTCCGGTTTTTTCTTGAAGCAAAACGAGGAAAGGATGATCAGCTGTGAAGTTTTCGGGTGGTGGGGGTAAACAACGCGCCATCATTATTGCTCCTACAAGGAAAGTTTACGCTACAATACAATACCGATAACTTTTTTTGGCCACGCCTTTCAAGCAACATTGACAATTGTTGAAGTGATAAAGGAGTTTCAGTTCAAAAGCAGTTTGATGATATTTCTAAACAAAGACTTTGTATAGGCAACTGTGATGTAAATGTCATTTGTCAGTTTTGTTTTAATACACATTTTCATATGATGATTGTAAGTATTTCTTGATGTTTGATATCACAATAAAGGATCTGATTGGGGCACTTTCAATTACATCAAAAATTTACATTTGAGGCGGATTTTTGATACAACCATTGAAAATTGGTGCAATTTTTTTCATTTTATTTGGATCGCGTATTTTCTGTGACAGAATAATTATGAAAGGATGATCTCCATTGAATTCCTCTGGTTCTTTCGTAGTCCAAGCCGAATATTTTCTACGTATAAGCTGGCCTGCAATAATTCGGAAAGTGTAAAACTAGTGAATTTCAAAGTTTCTTTCATGCCATTAGTAACTCGAAAAAAACACTCGCACAAAAAAACTCACAACATATACGCTTTTTCCAGATAGGAATTTATAATTTTTCGCTGGGATTTTCAATGCGCCCTGTGAATAAAATGGCTGACTTTTGCTTTTTGCTGCTGCTGTTTTCGTTCTTGGCCAAAATTACTTTGAACGTATGATCAGCGTTAAATTCTTCTCGCCTAATTCCTTTTCTCTTCACTATGACTTTTTTCACTGTAATGCATAAAAAATTGCATGACCATCAATTGAATTGATACCTCATAGGCCACAGTCACTTTTTATAATTCATACCTGATGAAGTTCGTAGATATAGTCGAAACATCTACTCAAATAAAAAAAACTGAGATTCCAATAAAAGATCGTAGTTCAAACGTTAGTTTGGCATCGTAACACACAAAAACTAAGCATTGATCTAAAGTAGTTCAAACGTCTTTTCGGTATACAAACACAGTAACAAAGCGTTTATCAATAGTATTATAGTTCAAACATTTCGGCATAAGTACGCGTTGGATCGAAAAAGGGTGAAAAGCAGCTCGTAACAATTTATTAAATTAATTTAATAATAATAATAATAGTATAAATCTACAAAATTTAGATTCAACTGATTCTGAATAAATATGCTTGTTTATCGGGATCATCTTCGCAAGGATGTATCGATACTTTTCCGGTGAAAATAATGCTTTCCCTGCCATCTTCATCCTTTATAATAAGCGCTAATACGAAGCAATGATCAACGTAGAAGTCTTCGGGCAGTTCCAACCCTTGCCACGATATATCCAACAAACCATAGCCTAGAGAATAATACTATTTTTTTTAAAATACAATAAAAATTTCGCCTTGAATAATTGAATTCAAAAATGTGTTCGAACTAAAACATTATATGATTTTTCTCATAATGCAGATGTTTTCAGAAGGCGAAATAGGTAATGAATCGTCGAAAACACCTTTGGAGGTTGAAGTGAGAATTTAAACTGAGTGTCAATATTCATTCACCTGTCTAACTATATAGATTACACAAAATATACCTGAAAGTGAAGAAAAGTGCCTTGAATATCAAGTATCATGTAATAAAATACTGTTTAAAACAACTGAAACACAAAACGAAACCACAATAACTTAACCAAAGAAAATTCGAATTTGAACGTTCTTCTTCTGCCAGTGATCGATTGCGCAACTCTATCCGGCAAGATTTTTTTACTTGACGCATGTGGTATAAGTTGACAGTTGGCTATAGGGAAAGATTACGTACCGCGAGATGGCGCCGCGAATGACGAAATGTCGGATTGAGGTGTGAACAACAATAACACAGTATACTAAAAAGGTTAGTTTTGGAAATTTGGAATTCGTGTTTTCGTACCGAAATACGTAAGTACCAACAAACATTTTCATTAAAGTTGGTCGCATGATGAATGTAATAGTATCGATTTAGCGAAGCCCTAGGCATGTTTGAATCAGTCAGAGGAGTCCGAGTTCTGACGATCTTCTTATAGGCAGCAGAATTCAATTTGAAAATATTTCAATCATCCTGTACACACATTTCGGTACGGCAGAGATGACTAAGTTTCGATTATACAACCCTCTTAGTCATGCGTAAAGGAATTGGCAGACTGATAAGACGGCACATATTACTCAGTCGATTTTAAACCTCCGTTGGGTTCGGACGTGCGTGACGAAAAGACTTTCTCGTGCGGTGGAAAGTTTTCGTGAGTGTTTTCAGTGATTTCGTGTGTGTGTGTGTGACTGTGTGTGTGTGTTTCAAGGACAGTTTGAGAGTGGGCATGTTGAAAAAATTAATGGGTGAGTTTTTTTGCACGTCCTTTCACACAACTGAACGATTTCGAAATTTTCCATCATGATACATCGGGTTTTTTCATTGAAATTTACTGATTTCTTGGTGAAATTGTACTTTTAGAGCGGCGTTTTCAATGTTTTCTCATGATGAATAAATAATAAATAAACCCTTTCTTGACATTCAATAAAAGAAGGTGAAATTTCAACTTTGTATTAATACCGAAGTACCAGCAAAATTGTTGAAAATTTTATAGATTCATTTTCAATTTTGTTATAGATGGCATGTGACGTCTGGAAAACAAAGAACTAGGATAGAAGGTGTAAACTACTACTACCAATCGGTGAGTGATTTTTTCTGATTCCTGTAACTTTTACAACTCCACATTGAGCTTTTGTCTCCTCACTCAAAAATTGTTCGGAAAACCAGTCAGCAGACAATTCTGGAAAACATCTATATAAGTTGATTAATTGAATTCACTTTCAAATATTTCACATTCCACTTCTTAGCTCCACATAAAACATATTTCTAAATTACTGATATATTTTCATTTTGTATCAATTTGTTATGTTTTATTTCATTTTATTTTCTTTCAATTTGTGTACATATTTGAGTATCTCAATGGGCAGAAGGACTCAGGTCGATAGCCTATTGGATCAGTGTAAATTGGTTCAATAAAAGACATTTATTATTATTATAATTGAAATTGTCCATTATGATTTTTCGAATTCCGATATTTATTCTTGAGTTTTGATGATTTTTTTCATTCTTACAGGTAGTAAGTAGTTTCTTCTAGAAAAAGGTAAGTGCTTTTTGGGTTATGCATGACTTTTTGCACGAATTTCAGCGGGTGCACCCACAATATTCCGACGAACTATGGAATTCGTAGGATTATAGAGAATCCTTACAGTCGAGATATACGTTCAGTATGTCCAAATTGCAATTTCTCGATTTCAACCTCACTTTTCCAAATTACACAGGCCTACCTTTTTTTCTGTGAAATAGTGTTTTCAAGTGACAGGTCGTTTAACACACAGTACATCAGAATACTGAATAAAACGTTTATTTTCGAATTGAAATCCTCGACATCGCAGTAGCAAAAGTAACAGTCGTCTCCAGTGCGATGGTACAAATCAAAACTACAATCGAAAATGCGCTTGAAGAAATCAAGCATGCCGTCAAGTGATTCACAGCTAGAAGTTCCATCGAAATTCAAATGCGGTGGGTCGAAAAGCGAATTTTCTACCCGATCATAAACGACAGTTGACAACCTCGCCCGATAACACGCGCGGTACCCTTACGAGGGGAGAGTATTGACTTTTGGTGTTTGTAAGTTTTCCTCTTTGCAAAAGAGGCCGTCACCTTAAGAAGTCGGTATGACAGTGTTTTTCGTGGTCGTGGGAGTCTTCTTAGTTCTTGATGTAGGTAGAAATTCGCTTTCCGGCCCACCGCATTCGAATTTCGATGGAACTTCTAGTTGTGAATCACTTTTGACAGCATACTTGATTTCTTCAAGGGCATTTTCGATTGTAGATTTGATTTGTACCAACGCACTGTAGACGACTGTTACTTTTGCTACTGCGATGTTGAGGATTTCAACTCGAAAATGAACATTCTGTTCAGTATTTTGATGTACTGTCTGTTAAACGACCTGTTACTTGAAACACTTTTTCATGAAAAAGAAGGTAGGCCTGACGATTAAGATGACAAGTTTTCAAATAAAGTGCATTTTATTTCAGGAATTATTTTATTTCAGGAATTATTTCATTTCAGGAATTATTTCATTTCAGGAATTATTTTATTTCAGGAATTATTTCATTTCAGGAATTATTTCATTTCAGGAATTATTCTTTTTCAGGAATCATTTATTTCAGGAAATGTCTTTTTTTCAGGAATTCTTTTTCAGGAATTATTTATTTCAGAAAAGGGCTCATGGTGTTCGAGTAAGTATCATCTGGTGAATTCATTCAGATGATCAGTTCTTCGTTCTTTTCAAATGACCCATTATGATTTCTCGAATTCAGATATTCTTGAGATTTACATTTAAGACTTAAAAAATTAAACGAATTCGTTTTATTTTGAGCTTGAATATTTTTTCATGAATGGTTCTTCGTGGATTTTCAGACAAACACATAATCTAAAGTGCATTTTGCAATTTTGTGAAAATGCCAATCAAAACGAATTTCAGGAATTGATTTCAATTTCTGGAAGGTATCATCTGGCGATTTCGTTCAGATGAACCATTCTCAGTGAAATAAGTGAAAACAAATGAAACAAGCGCGGTTTTTACTTTTCAGGTACATAATCTGAAACAATATATGAAGTGCATTTTGCAATTTTGTATAAATGCCAATAAACGAATTTCAGAAATTATTTTATTTCTGGAAGGGGTAAATGCAGTGAAATAATTGAAAAAGGTGAAAAAAGTGCCGCGTAGACTTTTCAGAGACGTAATCTGAAACAATATACGAAGTGCATTTTGCTATTTTGTACAAATGCCAATCAACGAATTTCAGGAATTGATTTCAATTTCTGGAAGGGGTAAATAGCAAAATATTTCTGAAAAACATGGTTTGTAGGCCTACTGGGGATGCTTCCATTAAAAAAAGCAACGCATTGAGAACTCTACCTCTTGGGTAATGACGGAAACGAGTTCAAATGTTTTCTATTTTGCTGCAGACGCCTTAACACCATTTTTAGATATAGTAATTCAGTGAAATAACCTCACTATTCAGTACGATTCTTCAAATCACTGAAATGAATAAGGTTAATGAATAGGTTTCCCTATATTCAAGATTGTCTGCCATTTCTCAACTGCCTTGGGATTCAAAGGAAATTTGAGTAAAAAGATATCTGAAGTACCATATGATGAGCATTGAGCAACAGAGCACATTTTTCGTGATCTCATCTCCACGTTACCTCTTCCAATCCGCTGCATTTTCAGACGGTATAAAGTTTATTTCAAACAATTGTTCATTAAATATCATCCAAATATGTAACTTACAATGCAAAAATGGCCTAAAATAACAAAAAAAATCACTCTTCACCCATACAAACACACACAGGTTAGTTTTTTGTTCACACCTCGACTATTTCAAACGATTAAAAGTAGATGTCGCCCACTCCGAGATTCTTCCCTCCTTTGTATACTGTGGCGTTAGTTTTGAATTCATCATCGTCATCATTTCAATCGATTTATTGGATACTTTGTTCATTGAAAACGCCCCGAATAAATCAAATAGACAGGACAGGTGTGACGTAATGAAAGAACGTGTAAGTAATGCAAACATATTTATTAGATATAAATTGACAGCTACAGTAAATCTTGAATGGCAAATTATAATTAAGTAAATGCTTATGGTTACAAAAATACAGCTTCTATTTTCTAATAATATATCGTTAGTAGTTGCTACTCATTTTGTTATAATAATTGCATGAATTAAAGCTCATCGTGTTGTAATTTTGGATACGACGGGTTCTTAACTTTCCCGTTGAACAAAATCTGCCTAGACATTTTCGTTCCTACGACTGAACCAACATTTTCACTCCTACTTGTCAACAAAACCAGGAACGGATGCTTCGCCAAAAATTCACAACGCTCAACAAATTGAATAGATCGTTTCATCACCACCCGAACAGCTACAAATTTCATAAAAACTCTCAGTGTCAATCGTCCCTACACCAAAGCTAACCTGGTTTACACGCGCAAAAAGTGTTATTCAATACGATGGCAACGAAACTCGTCCTTGGAACATCGTAGTTGGCTTGGCCGTTGTTTTGTCTTTGTATTGAAGGATCGCCAAAAAAGGGTGATCGGCTATGAAAGGGACAGTCCGAATTGGAATACTAATGGAGCAGCAAGCCACCATTATCATCGCTGTAATAAATATTCACCATCAGCGTCTAAAGCTTTTTTGCACGTGTAAACCATGTCTACGAATGTTAGCACAATTAGTTTTTTACAAATTGAGTATTGCAGTGCACATGCCTTCTATCGTTATAGTCTATTTATTTCAGTAAGACAATTGTGACAGTTGATAGAAAGTGAAAGATACTCGGAGACACAAGGTTAGGTTAAGTTTATTTTTTCTATTATCTCCCTTGAATAAACAGACTATATCTACTGAATCTAAAACTCGACACAAATAAAAATAATCTCAATACTTCCGATTAGTAACGCGTCCTTGAAATAAAGTTTGTTTGTTCAGCTTGTTCAGCGTTTCAACTTTGTGCTGTAAAAGTATCAGAAAAGGATGATCAGCAATGAAAGTAACAGGTGGCTTTGAGCTGACTGACAAAGAATAAGGAACCATTAGAACACCTGAAACAAAATCGACCAATAATGAGTATGTTAAGATGGCCATTATTTTTTAAATGAAACAGGTGAATAGGCGACTAAACAGATTCTAGAATTAGGCATAATCAACTTCAAATTGAATATTCTTGAGAGATTTCATGGCGTTTTTGAGTCTTTCTGTGATTATCTGTAATTTCAAAAAATCGTCTACAAACTGTAAACACTTTGTATGTCTGTGATATATTTAACAGTGGATTTTTTGTTGCCTGACAAAAAAAAATAATCAAGAGAAAAGGTTTGTCATTTCAGTCAATTCTAGTACAATCGCCCAGTATATTCTACAAGTATGTCAATGAGTTTTTTTTTCAAACCAGACTTTCACAAACAGTACATGGTGTCGCAAAACAAGATGCACCAAACTTACCTTCATCCATTTTCTTCTCTAACGATTCTTGTTCATAATTTTCGAAATTTTGACTATTTTGAATTCACATTTCAACTAATTGAACTTACCTGAATAATAAAAAAAATCACTTTATCCACAGAATTTTGAGACACCCTGTAGGTAGTTATAGAAAGTTATCGCGCCTTGGATAAAAAAATTGAACAATTGATTCGTCAGTTGTCAAGATATGAATTTATTGTATGGAAACTACTTGAGTTGAAGTGGTTCGATGAGTTGCAAGTACTTTGGATAGAAATATCGTTTTTCATAAACAACCCAATAAATCAACGGAATAATATTGCACTGAAAGTTACTGATTGATCTGAAATTGAAAACTCACTAAAGCGTTCTTTGCATGCATTAAAAGTTGAATTATAATAACATAGACATGGTTTCGAAGCAGAGAAAACAAAAAGCAGATGCAAAAGCAAATTCACCAGACCAAGCTGCTGGTACTCACCAGTGGCTGCTGCAGCTTCGGCTCCTTCTTCGTTGACTTCGATGACGGCTTTCTGTATCACTTTACTGACGACCAACCGTTCCGGGCTCTTCAACATCGCTGAGAAATCAGCTCTCTGTTCGTCGAATATTTCCTCAAAGCCTAACTGCAAAAACCATTTTTTTATCATGTGTGCCAATTTTATTTTGGCATGGGAGAATCAAATTATCAGTCACTGCTGATGGATCGAAGGAATCCAAGCGAAACATTCTGGCAATGCTGCCCACTCGAATTGTAATAAGAAACGACCTTTTTCCTTTGTTTTCATTTCAACCTTATTTTGCAGTAAATCGCAGTAAATCCACTCACCAGCGCCAGATTAATATTTAACAGCGTTGACTAACAGAAAAATCGCGAATAATGGGATCCAGAACAATTTTCAAGTCCATTGTGACACAAAATAACTTTTCCTCAGAAGTTCTGTAGAATTATTCAACCGGCAACTCTGATATAAGCACTTGTGACGTCACGAAAAGCATCGATTTCAATGCTTCATAGAATTGGAGAGTTTCAAATTGCTGCTCATTTCAAAAACGAATCAAATTTCACACAAAAAAAATGTTTATGTAATTTTGTATCGACATAGTTTTGAAGTTGATTGGAATAAAATTCGCCCACTGATATTTGAAGCCGAGGTTAAACTGTCGAGATCACTTTTTTTTTTTAAATATCACATCTAGGACGTTGGAAAATGTGCCCAGTTTTTTTTATCTTCAACAAAAGCTCCAAAATAAATTCCAGAAGCGGAGAAGCCCCAAGAGTAGGACAACTGACAACTTTGACAGGCGTCGACAGATGACGTTGTTTTGAAGTCTCGCTCAGTTTAGAGGCTTAAAAGTAAGTTTTTCTCTGATATGACACGATATTTCCCAGTGAAATTGCATATAAACAATTTTTAATAATTATATTTGATCTTGAAGCAAAGTTATTATCTCACCTCTGCCAGCGGCTCATTCAGTTCCACCGTATGCTCAATCTTGAACTTTGGCAACGCCACGACGACCTCGCTCAGATGCATATTCTCCATAATATTGCCGATATCCAGATCGGCCAGCCGGTCTTCCAGCTCCGCTATGCCGTCCCTTTCCGTGGGCAGAATTAAAATCATGCTAACGTTTTTGTTGGTGTATGGCAATTCCAGAATTTTGGCGTCCAGCATTTCGTCGTACTTGAAATAGAACTTTCGGCTCTGGTGCATCATTTGGACGTCTACAGTGTTGCCGTCCATCTTGTAGAATTTTTCGACAGTGGTGTTTTCCGGGAGGAATTTGTGCAACCAGTTGCCCTGAGAAGAAAAACAATATTTTTTGTGCTTGCATAATTTTACCCGAAAAAACAAATTTGGCATTTGACAGTTGGTTACTATTTGTCAATTATTTGACAGCTGCTCTATCGAAACCGATTCGAGATCTTGACAGGTCCCAAAGAAATCCCAATTGTAAGTTATCAATAAATAAACCGTCTACTTTATTTCATTTCCAATATTTTTACCTTAAAATAAATGGCGTTGACCAACACCAAACGAGTCTGGGCATCCATATCACCCGCACTGACCAAGTGTCTGATCTTGCTGTGCGTTTTACGATCCACCCAATCGTTGATCTGCCCAGCAGCTATCTCTGCATGTGCGAAATTCACGTTATCCACCTCGGCCAAAAAACTATCGGTCACCACGTGACGAAAGCTATCCTGCAACTCGTACCTAGAGACACAAGAAAATTATCGATACTTTTCCATTCGATATCGATACTTTGCTCTGAGCGCATGCGCATTGAGTTCTAAGAAAAAATTCGGTACGTAAAAGTATCAACACTTTTATAAGTACGATATTCTTCGAAACATTGTATCGAGTGTTTTCTTTACTGAAAAAAATTGTTGATAAACATGTTAAGAAACACTCTACGACTAATACTGACGTCACTTACTGGCTGAAATTAGGCAATCCTAACCACGTGACATAAAATGGCGGATGAGGGCAAACAACCCGATACCTTGGCTAGTAAACAGTGAGTTCTATTTATTTTCGGAGTTTTTGTGGTGTTTAGAAACGGTATTCAGATGGAGAGTGAATATTTGAAGAGGTTGATGTTGAATAGCAGAGACGTTGGTGAAAAGTATGCTTCTTGAAACTATTCATTCAGTTCATTCTTGTCACAGCATTCGTTTTAGATATAAAATGAAGTTGGGATTAATTCATAATCGAGATCCTTTCACATTGGATACTGATGCTGATTTAGATTATTTAATTGATGCTGTTCTTCTTGTAATATTCTGGTAAAAAAATGTCTACTGCAGACTCTCTGATACTTCAGTTTGAAATCAGTGAGATCATATCTCTTGATTGCAGCTAACCATAGGGCCCTTCGCTTCCTAGTTGAATCGTTCTTACTCTCTAAGAACCTGTGATTAGTAACCGTAGGAACCGAATACATGCCAATTTTATTTCGGTTACTACGAGATCCACAGTCAACCACAATGCATGTGATAGGCATTTTTCTTCAGTAAAAGAGTTAATAATTAGCCACAATAAGAAAAACACAAAAAACGCACTAGAGATAACTAAATGTAACAGTTTTCAACTCAAGTCACATGTAAACTCCAAATGTGTGCCCTAAGCCGCCATATTGTTTTTCGATTTGACAGATGATTGGATTGCCCAATTGACATATACGCGTATCGATATACTGTCATGATTACAGTATCGATCCTTCCGATTCGATACCGCATCTCTAATAATCGTACCCTGTCATCAAAAACACCTTGTTGACGATCATCAAATCGACGCCTTCGACGCTGTTGAGCTGGGTCAGTAGGATTTTATAACCCTCCGCCAAGACCTCGGCGCCTGAGACGTGGAGACTCTTGCACACCGCTTTGCGAGTAGTGCCCGCGGTGCCTTGAGCGGCTAAGGAGAGAATGGCGTGAATACTGATGGGTGAGAAGAAGATGTTGCCGTCATTTGTCTCGGAGAGAGCTTGGTAGAGGCCTCTGGTGAAGGCGGCGTTAGCCTCGAGTATGGTTTCGTCGGCGCCTACTTTGCCGTTCGCTTCCATCGTGGATGGGGTGAGAAGAATGAGGAGGGTAAAGGCTGGAAATTCGTTGAGAAAGATTTCTGTAATTCGGTTAATGACAGTTCATATGAAAACAATCACTCAATTTGTTATTCAAGCCTCAAGGTCTCCCGGATTGACATCATGTATATATTTTGATCTAGACCTACTTTGAAATTTGATATAAAATGACTAAGTATGAATATCTGGGCCACCATGTGTGTAACTCAATGAGTCTGAGAGGTACATCTAAAAAAAGCAATGACTCCAACTAATATGCATAAAATAAAAAGGCTATAAAATCTTTCTCTGTAGTTTTTTACTTTCAGAATCCTTATACACGCTAGGGTATAAAAAACAACACCTAATTATATAACTCATTCACTCTTTATTCTCTCTCGCATAATACCTAGCATAAATGAACTTGATTTGAAGTGAATACAGCTTTACATTTGCTTACATGTCATGTAACTTACCCAAATAAATATTATTTTTTGGTAAAAACGAGCGGCCTAGTCATAAACTACTCATAACACACAATAATCCACACAGACCAAACTGGTTTGAGGTATTTCGAGCAGTAAACAGTTCTATTTTTTATCGATTCGTGTATTCAAATGATGATTCACAAAAAATTATCAGGAATCTAGACTCAAGGACGTATCACAAAATTATTAAGAGGTACTGCCTACGAGTCCGCACAGCGTAAACATTGAACATAACGAAAATCGAATTTGTATTCCCACGATTTAGTGAAATTTTCAAACGTTTATTAGTTGGTTGACTTGGGCAACCAATTTTCTTGCGATAGGGGTGAGCTTGCAACGCTCCTTTACAAAAATTCTGATAATTATACGTGTGAATGTGTTAATAATACTTTTCGAAGTTATGTTATGTCTATGACGTTTAAAAAGGTTATATGTATATAATAGCCTCCGTGGCGCAATTGGCTAGCGCGTTCGGCTGTTAACCGAAAGGTTGGTGGTTCGAGCCCACCCGGGGGCGATATTTTTTTTCATCTTTTAATACCAATGGTCCAAAAAAGTATCTAATAGTTATCCACTAAACTAATTCATCTGTCATTGGAATTAATTCTAGTCGAAATTTCATGAATCGAAAACAATTCGAACTTGACCTAACTTTCGGAGTATCGCTGAGAAAAAAGATAAGTGGCAACTCCGCAATTTCTTAGACTATAAATTTGTAAAACCACCAAAATGAGAATGGGATGTGTCAGTTGTAAAAAAACAAATACGTAACTTGATGTTTTAATACAAATATAAATAATATACATCAACATCAATATTATATAAGAAGTACACCATAGATTTTCAGAAGTCCCTGTATTCTGTATACATCAACATAACCTCGAAAAAAAACTACCACTGAAATTGTAACTTATCGAAGATAATTTGTATGAAAGTTTAGAGTCTTCAACACAAATTATAGGAGAAGGCATTTCTCGAATATATACAGAATATCCACCTTCAATCCCTAATTTTAGCAGTCGTGATTTTGTAAGTCAAAATCCATTTAATTTTCATACTCAAAGTGAGGAGGCTCAGCTTATAAATCGTCATTCCCCCGTCCCAAAAAAAAACAACAAAAAAAAACAATCGTGTAATTTAAAACCGTTAAACAATTCGGAACCGTAAAAATGCACACATTCACCGGCTCAAAAAACCAAGCCAACGCCTCAGATTCATAACTGAACTTCCCACTTTTCCCAAAAAAATATCTCTATGCAACAACATGACTTAGTGGTCAGGCAAATCTTCATCAGAAGCGTACTCTGATTCTCTGTCATTATTCTCCGCCTGATCCTCCTCCTCAGAATCCTAAAAAAAAAAAAAACAGGATTTAGATAGATGTAGATCGATAGATAGAAAAATCGATAGACAGAAAGATCGATGCATAGAAAGATCGATACATAGAAAAATCGATAGATAGAAAGATCGATAAATAAAAAGATCGATACATAGAAAGATCTAAAGATCGATATATAGAAATATCGATAAATAAAAAGATCGATACATACAAAGATCGATAGATAGAAAAATCGATAAATAAAAAGATCGATACATAGAAAGATCGATAGATAGAAAAATCTATAAATAAAAAGATCGATACATAGAAAGATCGATAGATAGAAAAATCGATAAATAAAAAGATCGATACATAGAAAGATCGATAGATAGAAATATCGATAAATAAAAAGATCGATAGATAGAAAAATCGATAAATAAAAAAATCGATACATAGAAAGATCGATAGATAGAAAAATCGATAAATAAAAAGATCGATACGTAGAAAAATCGATAAATAAAAAGATCGATACATAGAAAGATCTATAGATAGAAAGATCGATATATAGAAATATCGATAAATAAAAAGATCGATACATAGAAAGATCGATAGATAGAAAAGTCGATAAATAAAAAGATCGATACATAGAAAGATCGATAGATAGAAATATCGATAAATAAAAAGATCGATAGATAGAAAATCGATAAATAAAAAAATCGATACATAGAAAGATCGATAGATAGAAAAATCGATAAATAAAAAGATCGATACATAGAAAAATCGATAAATAAAAAGATCGATACATAGAAAGATCGATATATAGAAATATCGATAAATAAAAAGATCGATACATAGAAAGATCGATAGATAGAAAAATCGATGAATGAAAAGTTCGATACATAGAAAGATCGATACATAGAAAGATCTATAGATAGAAAGATCGATAGATAGAAAAATCGATGAATGAAAAGTTCGATACATAGAAAGATCGATACATAGAAGGATCTATCA
This sequence comes from Plagiodera versicolora, assembly GCA_037013635.1. NCBI lineage: Eukaryota > Metazoa > Arthropoda > Insecta > Coleoptera > Chrysomelidae > Plagiodera > Plagiodera versicolora. The sequence goes on along the minus strand of CM072981.1, from coordinate 13,511,962 downwards.
GTAGATCGATAAAAAGATCGATAAATAAAAGATAGATGCATAGATAGATCGATAAATGAAAAGATCGATACATAGAAAGATCGATATATAGAAAGATCGATGAAATGATCTATAGCCCCTGTTCTCACCTCAAATTCCCACTGCGGATGCTCCGTGATTTCCGCCGGGGCTTCTTTGACATCCAGCTTGATGTCTTTCTGCTGATCGAACCCAATGTAAGAATCGGAACGCAGGCAGACCGTGAAAGTGTAAACACCCGGTCGAATAGGCGCCGTAAACTGAAAAAAAAACAAGGTACAAGCGTGAGAATATGCCCCCCCCTCGAACTGGCTTGCCCACCTTCAAATGCACGACTTCCCTCTCCACCAAACTGGTGACGTTGTAGGGGGCTGTCAGAAGAGTCCTGGACTTTCTGTCGCATATATAAGTCCACCAGTATTCCTGTTTGTTGTAGGGGAATAGCGGGCAATGCACCGGCCGAGACGTTTTGGATTTCCCCTCCAGGGATTTCTCCTGGTCGTGGATTTTCTGGAATTTCTCCCATTCCTACAAACGACCGGTTCGAATCACTGAATGGGGAGGATCACTACGTGATGAAATCCTTCCGAAAATCTCTCAATCGATGAAAAATGATTTTGGTTCAGTGTACATCCAATGTCAAGGATCAAAATCAAAGCAAATTGATTCTACAGCGTTTTGAAATCAGCATTTTCATTCAAAATTTAATAAACGCCAGAAATAAGTGGGCGGTGCTTTTGCTCACACCCTGTGCAATGTTGTCAAGTTCACTCGCGAATGACTCCTTATTACTTTGATATATTTTCTCGAAAACGTATCGATAAGTGATAACTATATAATTTCATGATAACTTGTGGAGAAAATGTCATTTATATTGTATTCCTTTCCATCTTTTATTCCGAGACTAAGTTGTGGTTTTTTGGTGCGGCAACACAGCAAAATTTACCACGGAACAATTATCTATGATTTGACAGCTCAAGGTCGAGGGGCGTGTAGGGTTAAGCACGTCACACTGCGTTACACCAATGAGAGCAACCTTCGAAAATGCCGCATGAAATTGAACGTTCGAAAACCATTTCGTTCATTTTATTATTTTATTCATGATATAAACCGTATAAAAAATAGAAAAAATGATGAATGGTAGTTCTTGGACAAACAGAACACGATCATGCTGTTTAGAAAAATTTGTGGTCTCCCCCATTGACAGGTGACGTGACGTTCTTGACAGACGTCGCGCTCGGTATGGGAGGGGAGGTGAATGTCAACCGTTCGGTAAATGAAATCAGGACGATAATTTTTCTATTTAATTTCTCAAATTCAGAAGATAAAATTGTTGAAAAACGAGGAAAATGGCGTGAATTGTTTAGGTACATGTAGAAAGGTTCAGAGTTGTTTCAGTTCAGTAACTTCAACATATTTTCAATCAAGATTTAGCACTTATCGAGAGCAAGGAACAAGAAGAGAAAAACCTACCTGATCGTCGTCATCGTTGGACTTGTTGGCGTCTTCCTCACCGGAGCTTTTGTCGTTGTTATCGACATCCGAGTCGTTCTCATCTGACTCATCGGTGTCGTCTTCTTCCCCTCCTTCAAGAACCTCCTTCGGTTTGGGTTTATCGCGTTTTTTCTCCGCCGTAGGCTTGGGCGACTCCTCTGGTTTCGTTTTAGGCCCACTCGACGCCTTGCTAGCTGGTTTGTTTGGTTTTTTAGCCTTCTTACCGCCTAGACAAACTCTCGATCAGCCAAGAATTTCCCGGGTCGCGCGGTTACCTTTTTTTTGCTTGAGCCAGGCTGGTCGCTTCGCCACGTTCTCCACCGCTTCTCCTTCTTTGGGCGCGTCCTCGCTCCCGTTCTCGGCGATCAAAGTCGACTCCTGGGCAGCCTCTTCGCCGAACAGCGCGCTCATATCTTTCCTGGTTAGAGTGACTGTTACAGTCACGATCGCCCCTGCGGTGACGTCTTTCGGATTCTCGTCGTCCTTAACTGCAAAGAAAACCACGATGAACACACCAGCACTCGCGATTCCTCCCCGCCTGACCTTCCACTTGGGTTTGGAAGTCGATGTGGGGCATCCGCCCGAGCACTTTGGTCACGTTCTCGTACTCCTCATCGGAGAGATTCCTCAGGATGTTCCTCCTCTCGTCGCCTTTCAGCTGGGCGTACTGCTGCAAGGATTTGATGTGGCGTTTCTTGGACATGAAATACTTCAAGTTGTCGTCGTTGATGTAGGGGAGCTGGAGGAGGGGGGATTTGAACTCCCACAGGCCTTGCACGATCATGGGGCAGAGCTTCATGCAGTTTTCGATCGTTTCGATCTTCGGTAGCTTGGGAACTGGAATTTAAACAAAGGGGGTCAGCTGGGTGGTTTTTGGAGGGTTTTGGCTTACTTCTGCCTGCGTATGCTAGCATAATCAGCTGGTTGACGCAGTTGACTTGTTCGTTGATGAGGTAAGGGCATTTCCCGATGATGTACTTTCGATCCAGCTCCAAGGTGTTGGGGTTCAGAGGCATCCTGTTCAAATGAGCGTGGATTATAGCACGAGCTTTGATGCTGTAGACGTAGCAAAGGGGGGACTCTTTGTTTTTCTCGCTCAAGTTGGTCAGTTTTTTAATCAGCTGCAAAGATACTTGTATAGCTTATAACACTTGGGAGATTGTAGTTGTTTTACCTGTGGAACTTCTTCATTGTCGCTTTGCCTTTCCACTATTTCAGGATTCTTTTTCTTATCAAACTCCAAACTAGCACCCAAAATCATGATGACTCTCTTCAGAGCCATGCTCTGGGTTTTATTGAAATAGTAGTAATACAGCTGTGTAGTGTCTAAAAGCACTTGGTCTCCTGTGAATTTGATACTGTGAGTCCACCACGTACCAACCTAACAATAAAGTAAAGTTGCATAACAGTATGGCAGGTTATTTTTTATATTATTCCTACCACAATTGGAAGGGCAACCATGAACACAAGGGCGTACAGCCCCAGCACCCAGAAACTGTTTTCTTTCTCAACAATCCAAGACGGTAGGGCAATTCCAAAACTCATAGCACCAGGCCCATCGGGATTACCATATTTCTCCCAATTTTTTCTAGCTTCATCATCGGTTAGAGCCTGCAATGGTACTTTTAGCTCCAATGGCTACACCAAAAGTTGAACAAGAAAAAGTACCTGGTATGCTTTAGTCAGCTTCATGAACTCCTTCTCGTTTCCTGTATCTTTCTTATCAGGATGCAGAATCACAGAGAGTCTCCTGTAGGCCTTTTTGATGTCATTTTGACTAGCACCGAGTGGTATGCCTAGGATTTCATAGGGATCGAAATTGGCCATTTCGTAGTCAAACTGAGACACTTTGTATGCCACAAAGATCAAAATGACCCATCCAGCTATTATAACTAGTTTGATTATCAAGTTTTTGGGGCCCTTCCAGGGCTCTGCTTTCTTCAGGTGTTCTCTTTTTGAGATACAACCTGGACATTTGCATTCTCTATTTTCCGCATCTAGATCTGAAAAGTACAAAGTGTGTTGAAACGGTTTGTTTTGGAGTTGATCAGTACAGAGTTTTTGTGAGCTAGGGTGCGTTTGATTTGGGTAGAAACAAGTTAATTAGCGGATTTAAAAAGGAAACATAAGTATTAAAACATATTTTATTTACCTCGCTTTTTCTTTCTGGGCCAGTAGTAAATAGTAGCAGGAATCAAAATGAGAGCTAAAAATGATAACAAAAAGTAGAGAAAGGTGCCACCGCTTTCATCGTATTGAAATTTTTGACCCATTTCATACAATCAAAATTGAACGATGTGTTTTTGAGGATTCTTATTTAACACGACGTGTCAAAATTTAAGTTCAAATGACATCACTCGGAATTTGGGGTTGAGGAGCATAAAAAACAGTTATCTACTTCCGTTACTTATGCATACCATAGCATACACGATACACATCCCACAAATAAACGGTATATATGGTTAAGTACAGTTTAGTCAATGAAGCAAATCTCAATGAAGAGGATGTATTTTGTGTTGCATAACTAATAACTGAAATGTCAAAATAGTATTTGACAAAAAACGATAGAGGACCTATGATGATATCATTCATTGATTTATTCATTGTGCGCAAATAATGGATTAAATTATCATTTTAACAATAAATACATAACACCTGTGATGTGATGTGGTATGACTGTTCATCAGTGAAACTGAAATAGTGAAGTGTGACGAAATTATTCGAGAGATAATACAAATTGTATATCAGCTAATAATATGCCTCCTATATTCCTTCATGTCTTCGTGAACTATACGAATATAACATCATTATGCGTTAAGAATTAGGGTAAATTATTCATATTTAACAAGTTGTCACCCCAAAATGGACATGACATTATCATTTTAGCCAAAATTCTCGCTATGGGTGGCCAAGTAAGTCAAGTTTTCCAATCGGGCAGTGCTCTTTTAACGAACGGTCACGGCCACAAGGTAACAGAGTCTACCAAGCAGAAAGTCCAGACAATATTCGACGCTCTGAGGGCCAATCCTAAGATAGGAGTACAACGTTTAGAAGGACTCCTTCAACAGATCCCAAAGGTAAAGTTTAGCTAGAGAACTGCTGACTTTAAACACTTCTACACCTTCTAGAATGAAAACATACTCTCCATCCACGACGAGGCTGGCTATAACCTACTGCAGAAATGTGTTGGGGCCAATAATGTGGAGCTAGTCCGCTGGCTCTTAGCCAGACACACAGCAGCCGACGTAAACCGATTCCCTTGCAGCTTACCCCTGCACATTGCTTGCCTGAAGGGCCACGACGAGTGTGTAGAGCTACTGTTGAAGCACGGGGCCAAATCCGATGTGGAGGCCAGGATGTGTTGGCCTGGCCCCCACAGCAGCAACTGCGAGGAGCGTGGTAAATACTCCAACAACCAGCAAGAGGAGACCTGCATGGAGAGGGAGAGCAGGGAGAGAGTGCCTAGCAGCAAGTTGCAGTCTGCCATTTATTACGCTCTGGATGGGGATCAAGTCAATATCCTGATACTCCTAGCTCAGAGAGGCGAAGACCCTTGGGTAAGTTGTGGGGATGGTGTTGGGGAGTTGGTGATGCGGGGATCTTTTCAGAACGGGATTTTCCGTGCTCGGAAACCACTCCTGCACGCTGCTTGTGAACGGGGGGCTTGGAAATGCACCGAATTCCTCATTAAAGAAAGGTCGGACGAAATACATGTGCTCAAAGACGAGTACTACCCAATTCACTACGCTGTCCTTCACGACAGCAAATTTTTAGAGCTGCTCATTGACCAGGTGTGTTATCGATGATTTCTAATTCATTTGATCTACAGGGTGTTGTCCTTAGGGGGCTGATACGACAGTGAGGACGTGCACACAACAAATGACTCTTTTACATGTAGTTCTTCTGGTAGCTCATAAGTCTGCCGAAGACACCATGTCCACTATAAGACTGTTGTTGGACCACGGGTGCAAAGAGTTGATCAATATGCCTGATAGCTTAGGAAATACACCTTTACATGCTTTAATAGTGAGGTTAGTCTCTAATAATGAAGCTAACATCGAGGTGATGAAAGTGACTATTCAGAATTAGGCAGAGTTTTGACTTATTTGAAATACTTGTATTTAAATTCATATTGATATCAATATACCCATTTTTTTTATTGAATACTTTTTTAGGTATCATTCATTACATTTGAAATAATTTGAAAATTAAAGAGTATTTTGTATCTGAAATAGCAAATTTAAAATATTTTGCATTTGAAATAGCAAATTTAAAAGTATTTTGCATTCTATTTTATATTTAAAATAGCAAATTCATAAAGTATTTGTATGTTGCATTCGATAATGTACTTTTTTCAAAGTATTTGTATTTTGCGTTCGATAATGTACTTTTCTTGAAGTATTTTGTATTAAAATAGCAAATTTAAAAAGTATTTTGCATTTGAAATAGCAAGTTTAAAAATATTAGTATTTTTTATCTGAAATGGCAAATTCATAAAGTATTTGTATTTTGCATTCGAATATGTACTGATTTCAGATACGCTCTTGAAGAAGCCCAATACGGCTACGACAAATGGAACAAATGGGACGTCTTGCACTTGGTGAGGTATCTGATTCAAAATGGCGCTCGGCAGTCAATAAACCACACCGGAAACTCAGCTATCGCGTGTGTCTTGAGGCACGTCAGAGACTGGGATGTGTGTTACGAGTTGCTCAACATGTTGCTCAATGAAGGAGGCGAGTTTGTAGTCTCGCAAAATGTGACATGAAACTTATTTTGTTGGTTCAACAGGAAACCCAAACATGGTAGGGAGAGATGGTTCAGTACCGCTCATGGTTTGTTTGGTACCTTTGATTAATAAGGATCCTTTGCATCATTTCACTCACAGTATGAAGGTTAGTGACTTATCTGAGGTTGATATCAAGTATTTCGGTTTGGGAAACAGAAAATTCCTATTTTTATCGTGAATTTCGAACAACATTGTGCAACTTCCAGCCAAATTTCTTCAATAGCATGACACAATATTTATCCAGAAACTGTTCATCAGGCATTCATCAGGAAAAAATATTTAAACTGCAGTATGTTTTGAATAATCAGATTCCACAGCTCGTGAACATGATCATTCCTTCAACCATTGAATGATTGACAACTGTCAAAAATGCCTAAATATTCCTAGATCGTTTTTAGCTTTGCACTGTTGGTATTGACAGATACCCAAATATGTCAAATTCATAGAAATTGAATCCATTTTTTTATGATTGGAAGGATTCCTTCGCGCCAGAGAGATAATTTAGGTCAAGTGAAATGAATTCAGGGAAAATTGGGGTTCGTATGCTGTTTTTTTTGAGAGTAATAAAATTATCATTCTTGTGTGCGTTTCAGGGGCGAAACGTGGCTAGTCAAATTTTCAGGTTAAATATTGACGAATTTTCGAGGAAGCAACTCGTGACAGCTGTCAGAAAATGCGCGGCAGCCGTTTATTTTTTCGAAAATTCTCTGAAATAAACTAGTTTTCATCACGCACTATGCAAAATTTGTCACGACTATTTTTCTCGAATGAATAAACTATATCAGGATTGGGAAGTAGTTCAAATGAACAACTACCTAGAAGAAACAAGGATTTTTTGGGTCTGGAGTCTGTCCAATATTTGATGATAACTTCGAAGATGAATTCTTATTTTTATCGTGAATTTCGAACAAAATTGTGCAACTGCCAGTCAATTTTTCTCAACATCATGACACAAAATTTATCCAGAAACGGTTTATCAGGTCTGGCATCAATGTGAAGTGTTGCCATTGATGCCTAAATGTTCCCAGATCGTTTTTAACTTCGCACTGTTGGTATTGACAGATACCCAAATCTGTCACAACTGGCATGCATAGAAATGAAATCCAAACGATGAGAAACTATTTCGCGGGCAGCAAACGATCATACACTTCATGCCCTCCGTAGGTATGCTACTTGAACTGCATCAGAATCCTCCTCCAAAGCGGCGCGAACCCCAACTGCAGCTACCGCGCCAACCTCACCCCCTTGCACGTGCTCGTCTTCACCGTCTCCGAGAACATCACCCTCAACTGCGTCGTGCAGAAAGAGCTCAACTTCGAGTTCATCAAGAACCTGCTGATCCTGCTGCTGACCCACGGCCTCGATCCCAACGTGCGCGTCAGCAGGCGTACCGAGCACATTCTGCAGTCCTGCATGGACATGGTGCAGAACGTGAGAGACTGCAACGACATCCACTACGTTTACGACCTCACCTTGACGCTCATCCAGTACGGGGCCAATCCCGACCTCAGGTGAGTAGCCGGCAGAGCCGCGGTGGACGTGTGGCGTTGACGTTTGGCATTTCCCGACAGCCTGAACATGTCCGAGGCGATGAAAAACCACCCGCTGCAGTCGCAGAGCATCTGGAAGACGAAGAACTACGTGCTCTACTACTACATCGTGCTGATATCGCGCAAAGAGAACCTCATCACCGACCCCGACCTCAGCTTCGCCAAGATAATCGTGCTGTTCTACTGCGTGATGGAGCACCGGCCGCTTTTCGAGTGCCTGAAAATCCTGCACACGCAGCAGTTGAGTCTGGTGCCCGGTAAAATGACGGAGCCGATGACGTACATCATCAGGGATCTGTACAAGCGGCCGAGGAGCCTCAAGCAGATCTGCCGGGTGAAGATCCACGGGTGTCTGAGGAGGCGGCCCGGGTTGTGCCTCAATAAGCTGAGTTTGCCGGCGCAGCTGAAGGATTATCTTTTGAATTTTCAAGCGTGAGGGGGGGGGGGCGGGTCGTTTCTCAGTACTGGAGCGAGAGAAGAAGAATTGACATGGTTTCTAGGTAAGAATGCACATTTCAAACTGATTCTCACACGTCTCTCGATTTTTTTTATGATTGGAAGGATTCCTCGCGCCAGAGAAATAATTTAGGGAAAATTGGGGTGGCTAGTCAAATTTTCGAGGAAACGACTCGTGACAGCTGTCAGAAAATGCGCGGTAGCCGTTTATTTTTTCGAAAATTCTCTGAAATAAATCAGTTTCCATCATGCACTATGCAACATTGCCAAATTTGTCACGATTATTTTTCTCGAATGAATAAACTATATCTCAGGATTGGGAAGTAGTTCAAATGAACTACAAGGAGAAACAGACATTTTTGGGTCTAGAGTCTGTCCAATATTTGATGATAACATCGTATTAGGAACATTTACAGGGTCTTGGGTTTATAAATGACTTTGTTCTTCCTGCGAAATATTTATTGTATCATGCCATAGATATTTTACGAGAGTGAATCACCACAAAACGTTTGCTGTCTGAATTCGTACATGAAAATGTGGTTGTTAGATCTGTTTCGAGTGATGAACGCCTTTGAATTCTTGTTATTTTTGGGTGATTGAATCCAATGTTTTAGCCAATAATTTTTTCACATGATTCTAAGATGTTTCAATTTAGAGATTTATTCGAATATATGCCAAATAATGATAGAGGGAAAACGTTGATTTTTCAAAGTGTATAGTCTAATTTATGTTTATATTTATGACAGTTAAGAATTGTTTATAAGCATACCGATATGAACAAATGAATAAATATTATTTGTTGAATATGCTGCGTTTCAATAAACCTTCTCAACAGAGGAAATAAAACATCATATTTAAAGGACAGTTTTTTTATTGAATATCATTTTTAACTGTAACAAAGAAATCTTAATTATGTTATTCGCGATTTGCAGTTCGGGGCAAACAAAAAAGTAATTAACACTATCATAGATTTTATTGGATAGAAAAAGCTTAATAAATAAAAGGCTAGAGTGGTTTACAGATAAGCAGAAAAAAAAGATAGTTACATTTAAGTTGCTAACCTAAATTTGAGAAAACCTTCATCTTATTCTAAATTACACTAGAAAATAGGGCTCATAACGACAAAAATAAATTTCCTCCATTCCTACCTTAGTCTAGGAAAAACGCTTTCCAAATTAGACGTGTTGGACTATCGTTTGTTTCAAAATTTCTTCTATACTATTACAATAAAAGGCCAATTAAATGATTTTTTCTTCAATACTAAAATGAACATGTAGTATCAAGTGATTTCTGAACAAAATTTACCTAAATCTTCTAAAGTTTTTTGAAAAAAATATTTTGAAACTTGATTTCATCCATTTCTAAAAGTAAATTTTAGTTTTGGTGTAAAGAATTCAAAAATCCATCAAATTCCTCAGTACCAAAAAAATAAAATGTTTCGAGTATCGAAAAATAAAGGAGAAACAGTACTACGAGGTAAATGTTTCAAAGTCAATTCTATACAAAACATTTTGTTACACCAGTTACCTTATATCAAGTCTTTCAATTTCAACGTTCACATCCTTATTTCACTACATTTATAAAAACCACCATCATTCATACGATATACCAAAGAAGCAATGACAAAACACCAAACATCTCTTGTCCTGTTGTGAAATAATATGTACAGAAGAAAAAAATAACAAGTATAATAATTAAATATGTACTGTCTAAGATATTACAAAAGAAAGTGGTATATTCAAGTATTCAATATTTTATATACAATCATTACTCTAGCAAGAATGGTTAAGATCTAAGGCGTCTTGCTGCACATATGCTATCTTAAATTTATACTTGTCAATATTTGTATTTGTGTGTATATGAACGATGGTAAACAACTGTGAAAAGTAGCTTCGGCACAGCTACAAGGACTTCAGTTATGCAGCTAACTTACGATAAATCTGAAACAAGAATTAGTTCATGAAAACAAGCCCAAAAGCAGCACCAACAAAAAGAATACTCACAACTTGGAGCAATTTCGTTACTAGTGTAATTTCTGTGGATTTGATCACAAGTGAATCTAACAAAGGCTTCATATTGTTCGTCAAGCTTGGCTCTCAGCACACCATCATATTCTTCTCTAATCTCTGACTCACGCTCCCTCAGCATTCTGTCACATATTAAACTCACCTATCAACAAAACACGTTTATGCTAGTTATCTCACCCAGCGGTATTTTATCAGAATCATTACCTGCTTGAAGGTGAATAGTGGTTTATCTGAGAGGGAAGGAGACTCGCAAAACTCCCCTCCTGAGCTCCCTCCGTCAGACATATCCATGTTGCTATACTGCAACTGCTTGCGTTTTTGCAGTCTTTTGATCTCAGCCTTCAAGTTGTCAATCAAATTTTCTGAAAACCAAAACAATCATCGTGTTCAGGATTCGATAACGCTCTATTAGCATTTGCATACAATGCAACAAAGACCTATTAAGTATGGAAATAGAATTGTAAACAAAAACATGTCATCAATCAGCTGATGACAAATGAACTGTCAAAAGTTTCAAAAATATTAATTTATTACCCAACGCCACCGAGTCCACCCCATAACGGAATCCCTATCAATTCTGCGACTACTTACCTGGAGTTAATGTTTTCGTTAGCACAGCAGGGAATACAGAACTTTTTGGGGACGTAGATCCACAATGGCTGCTGGAAGTCGAAGGACCTGGGGAGCCTAACCCACCTTGCGTAGGGCTCGAAGAGAACGGTAAGCATCGTCGCCTTTTGGCAGGGTGTCCCCCCAAAACAGGCTCCCAGTCCAACGATCTCTTCAAAGTTGCACACGCCATTTTAGTTTGCTGGACAACGGATCAAAACAGAACTGTCACTTCACTTGTTCTCGGTTGCTAACACGAAAATATCACTTGGATTATTCGATTTGTAGGTAGCTGGGTACGAAAGTAGAAATTTTCTAACAGAAATTCGGCCAAACTAGAGATATAAATGGATTTAAAATATAAACTACAACAGCAAAATGGCGAATGGTTATGCCAGAAGTAACATTTTTGGAATGGCCCGTTTAATTCTCATAATGGTTTTAACAGACATGCGCATTACGATTGAAGTAGCATGTTTGGAATACTGCGCATATCATCAAAACAGATCATGCGCACCAAATCAGTTTTATTTTTATTGAAAATCATTTTCATTTATTTGTGTTCTGTGCTAATTTGTGTTCTGTGAAAATCGTACTAAAAACACGTTTGTCATTTTGTAGTTTTTTATTGTTATCATTTGACTATTGAAAAATACAAGAATCAAAAATGGGAAAGAAAAATAAATCTAACACCAACAGCTTAGGCAGAAGCCTAATAAAAGATCGGTTTGGTAGCTCCAAAGGTAAAAAAATGGTTGCTAATAACTCAATGGTAACAATAACAATACTTTATACATGTACAAAATCCTTATATAACCTATTCTTCCAGCTGCACACTACTGAAATAGAAGATGGATATGATTGGGGACGTCTAAATTTACAATCAGTTACCGAAGAATCGTCGTTCCAAGAATTTCTATCCACTGCCGAACTAGCTGACAAAGAATTTAAAGCAGAAAAACTCAATATCAAATTCATCAATCCAAGATCTAATGTGGGAATACTGACAGCTAATGAACTCAAAACTGCTAAGGAACTCCACCAATTATACGAAACTCATCTGAGAATTCCAAGAAGGTATGCAAGCAGCATCCAAATGATTAAAAATATTAAATTCTGGCAAATTTCAGGCCAAAATGGGATTCAAAAACGACATCAGAGGAACTCGATCGGAATGAAAAAGAACAATTTTTAAATTGGCGCCGATCGCTGGCGCAGCTCCAAGAGAACCACGGAATTCTATTGACACCTTACGAAAAAAATCTGGAGTTCTGGAGACAGCTGTGGCGTGTGGTGGAACGTAGTGATGTAATTGTTCAAATCGTTGATGCAAGAAATCCACTATTGTTCCGATGTGAAGACTTGGAGAAGTATGTGAAGGAAGTTTCACCCAACAAAATGAACATGATTCTGATTAATAAAGCTGATTTTATGACTGAACCACAGAGACAAGCTTGGGCTGACTATTTTGCTTCTATAAACGTGAGGGTAGCGTTTTTTTCAGCACACCTGGCTGAGCTGGAGAGTGTAACTGAAGAAAATGATGAGCCTGCTGAAACAGTTACTAGTGAAGAGGAAAGTAGTGATTTGGAAGTGATTAGAGGAAAAGTTGCTCAGTTAGAAAAGGCTGTGGAGAAAAATGCTGAAACTCTGAATAATGTTATGGATATAATCGGGGAAATGGTTGGGAAAGTTACTACAACAGACAGTGGTGCAGTGCAAAGCATCAATTCCTCACATCTTTACAGCAAAAATGAGCTGATTGAGTTGTTCAAAACGATCCATAAAGGGTCAAAGGTCAGTACGAGTGTTTTCAAAGGGAGTGCTCAGTATGTGAACTTTCACCATTATTTTAGGTAACAAAAGACTTGACAACCATTGGCCTAGTGGGCTACCCCAACGTCGGAAAAAGCTCCACCATAAACGCCTTACTCTCCGCCAAAAAAGTCTCAGTTTCCGCCACCCCTGGCAAGACCAAACACTTCCAAACCCTCTACCTAGACAAAGACGTCCTCCTGTGCGACTGCCCCGGCTTGGTGATGCCCAGTTTCGTCTGCTCCAAAGCCGAGATGATTCTGAACGGCATCCTCCCCATAGACCAAATGCGAGACCACGTGCCCCCCACCAACCTGCTGACCAGCTCGATTCCCAGGCACGTGCTGGAGGATAAATACGGCATCATGATGCCCAAACCCATGGAAGGGGAGGACCCCGACCGGGCTCCTGTAGCCGAGGAGCTGCTCAACACTTATGCTTGTGAGGGTGGAATCGAGGTGGTGCCCGGCTGGGGTTAATCTCTGGGGGTTTTTGTTGCAGTTAGCCGAGGTTACATGACTGCGAATGGGCAACCGGACAATGCCAGGGCTTCCAGGTATGTTTTGAAGGATTACATGAACGGGAAGCTGCTTTATTGCTGCGCCCCGCCTGGGGTCGAGCAGAAGTCGTACCACACTTGGCCTGAGAGGCAGAGGATAGTTTCGGAAGACAAAGTTTTGCCTCCCAGAGCGGTCAGGGCTGCCAAGGTATGTTGGGGAGATGGCGCAGAGGTGGGTCTGGGGCGATCTCTACTGGAATATTTTTTTAGTCTTGTGCGGTGAGCAGTCAGGATGTTGATAAGGAGTTTTTTCAATCCTCCAGTCGAGTACATACCAAGGGGGTTGGTAAAGTTTTCATAAATAATGGGTGAGTGCTTCATTGAAAAAATGCTTTAATATTGTTGTTTAATTGCTCTTTTCCAGTGAGAGTACTCCTGATTATGTTTTGGTGGAGAAGCCTTGGAAGCAGTACAACAAACACAAGAATAAAGGCAAAAAAGAGAAGCAACGAAGGATTTACGCTCATTTGGATCAGCACTAGGGGTCAATTTTTGTGATTGTTAATGTTTATACAGGAATATGATATTTCAAAACAGTATTGTTAATAAATATTTTATTACCTTACAAAATATATTTTCATTTCGGAACAGCCTTTCAGTACATTTTTACAGTATACATGTTCCTTTTCTCAATAGGTAGGAGTATATAAATTTAACAAAATCTTGGACACTTACACAAACACCAAGAACCTCGTGTGTGTGTTGAAATCCTCATATCCATTCAAAACTTCAGTTGAAAACTATACAATGTAAAATCGATCTTTGACACTTTTCCTCGAAATTATGGAGCAGCTCCTCAATATCATTGTCTAAATCTTCAGTCTTTGCCAGCTGAAACGAATCCGTATTAGTGCTCATTACACCGAGTTGAAGTTGTTTTTCTCACCATTGAACACAAGTCGCTGATCAAAAAGGCGCCTATGGTAGCTTCCTCCAGGTTATCCTGTATATCAATATTGATAACATGAACAATGGAATTATCCGTTGGGGGTTTGTTCTCCATGTACTCCAGCACTTGATCGTACACTCTCTCCTCGCACGTTATCAGGATGTCGAATTTTTCTAGAGCCTCTTGGAATTTTTCTGGGTGTGATTTTATCCTACGATTCCTGTCCAAGGTATGTAGGAGTCCGTTTTGTGTATACAGAGATTTGTCCTTCTGTAGTAAGTCTACGTAAATCTCTTCATATGAAGTGCCAAATTCGTAAACATTTGGTTTGTCAGCTGCTGATCCAGGAATTTTGACCTTGTCACCTGTGCCGAAGGATTTTACTTGAAAGCCTTTTTTTGAAAGGAACGCATGGGCCTCCATGCTTCGATTCATATTACTAGAGCATATTACTGCTATACGCAAATTACTAACATATGCCATTTTTATGAATTTATCAAATTAATAAAAGATCGACCAAAATATGCGAGCTCACATAACGGTAACAAAGCCCGAAAACATTTCGTAATTTTTTTGTATCCAAAGTATAAAGAGAGTTTGCTCAATAGAAAAGTTATGAATTATGTTATTCAATATAGTCAACAAATAACTGAAAGTGCTATTGATGCGAAATATGGAATCCTGTAAGAGATATTTTTTGGAGAGAGTTGATAATTGATATGCGAAATGACAAGTGACATAATGACAAACTCTTATTCTTCTTTCTTTATCGAGCTATCCTTTATGGCAATTTACCCGAAATGAAAATTCAAAAATCTTCTTTTTTTCTCATCTGACAGAAGATAGGTGATTAAATTTGACAGCTCGTACATTTTTGAATGTCATCCTCCTATAATACTTTTCGTTTATAGCAGATCGAAGCGAAAAGTAATCAAACGCTATAAAATGCCGAGTCAAGAGGTAACTACGACCAAAGTAATAGTCCATCCACTAGTTTTACTAAGTGTTGTGGACCACTTTAACCGTATGGGAAAAATCGGTAACCAAAAAAGAGTCGTCGGAGTTCTTTTGGGATGCTGGCGTGCCAAAGGCGTCTTAGATATATCTAACAGCTTTGCAGGTACTGTTTGAACTAAATTCGATCAACAGAGTGTAATTTCCAATCAATACTTTGTAGTTCCATTCGACGAAGATGACAAAGACAAATCAGTGTGGTTTTTGGACCACGACTATCTGGAAAATATGTACGGAATGTTCAAAAAAGTCAATGCTCGTGAACGTGTAGTGGGGTGGTACCACACAGGCCCGAAATTGGACCAAAATGATATTGCCATCAATGAATTAATCCGCAGATACTGCCCCAATTCTGTTCTGGTCATAATAGATGCTAAACCAAAGGACTTGGGGCTCCCAACAGAGGCCTATCAGGCAGTAGAAGAAGTACATGATGATGGATCCCCAACTTCCAAGACCTTTGAACACGTTCCAAGTGAAATTGGTGCTGAAGAAGCAGAGGAAGTGGGAGTGGAGCATTTATTGAGGGATATTAAAGACACTACTGTAGGAACTTTGTCACAAAGGATCACCAACCAGCTTTTGGGGCTCAAAGGTCTGCATTGTCAGCTGAGAGAGATCCGTGATTACCTCATTCAAGTGTGCGAAGAGAAATTGCCCCTGAACCATCAGATCATTTACCAACTCCAAGATATCTTCAATTTGTTGCCTGACATCAACCAGATGAACTTCAACAGTTCTTTTTACGTCAAGAACAACGATCAGATGCTCGTTGTGTATTTGGCAGCACTTGTAAGGTCCATTGTTGCTTTGCATAATCTCATCAACAACAAATTGACTAACAAAGATGCCGAGGAGGGTAAGAAGGAAGAAGCAAAGAAAGAAAAGGAGAACAAGGAGAAGGAGAAAGAAAAAGAGAAAAAAGAGGAAAAAAAGAAATGAATGTTCGACTGATCTAGATGTATCAATAATTAAGCGGTTCATTTCTCTTGTTTGTGCTAATAAAAACATCTTTTCTACAGCCATACTTTATTATTTGTTATTCTCTTAAGTACACGTGATATACAAGGAACTAATAAAAGAAGTAGCAGAAGTCGACAAATGACAGCTAGGCCAATGGCGTAGAAAACATTTAATAAATAAATCGATGATGAAAGGTCTGTGATAAAATACGATGATTAGTCGAGTTCGAGTGAACAATTTTGCTGATATTATCGCTTTTATGTGAATGGCGTAAACTATAAAAGTTTGTTTGGTTTATAGGTATTGTTGATATAGCTGAAAATTTATAGTGGTTGAAACGTTCTTGAAAAGGGCTCAGGTAATGTAACAAATATACATAATATTTTTATTTATGTAACGCAAATAATAAATCAAAATGTTTCTGGTTTTATGAGGTTGGGCTTGGCGGCCGCCTTTTTGCACTGAATATGACTTGATGCCATGGTATAAATCCTATTGGTATTTCCCAGAGCTAAAAACAAATCCGAAAAAATCGTTGCCCTCTCCTGAGTCACAAACATCCTGAAGAATACGTCCAAAACACTGGGTAACCAGAGCGCCGAGAATGTCAGCAGTGAAACATTCTGCTGCTTTGCTCTATTAACCCTCTTAGACTTTGCATCAATGTGAACAACTTTGGCATAGAGTATAGCTACAAAATATGCTGCTATAAATATAAAGAAGTAGTAGGTTTTGATGGAATGGTCGATTTTTGGGCACTTCTCCATCTTCACTTTAGGGTTCCTTTGATTTGGCTTCATGTAATACAAAGTTTCAACCACGAGGGGGCTGAAATGTGCAGTTTTGTTGGTTACATTCTCACGTACTTGGTTTACAATGTTGTACACATTTTTGATCACACTATCCACTTCCAAAGACTCTGCAGTTGTTATATTTAATGGGGGTTGAATTCTATTCAAAACATTACTGCTTGCTTGTGTCGTTAGAAAGTTCTGATCACTCAAGAAACTGAGGTTGAAATCACTGATATCAAGATGCTCTTCACTGGTGATACAGTAGAGTATAACTATTCCCATCAGCGGTAACAGGTATGTTAATATAACTTGTAAAGAAAGAGTCACATGTGGGGGCACCTTATTCGCTTTCATCACACTCTGCCCATTTTCAACTTGAATTGTCTCACTGGTTATCCTCGGTGCTTCGATTTTTGCTTCAAATAGCTTCAAATTCGGTATATCTCTAGGTTCCCCTGAGTCAATCTCAAATAGGGGACCAACAGGCGCTGAGGCCTCATTCTTTTCACTGTTACTGTCTACAGAGCCATCGTTCTCCGAAGGCTTTTCACTCGACCTAACCTCTTCCTTGTCTTTGGATCCCTCCTTATTTTCAATGCAGTTTTTACACTGCAACGTATCATTTAAAACTGTTATTAAACAGTGCACGAAAGAGTATATTAGTAAGGCGTTGTGTATGAAGAATTCGCGGTAGCAGTTGGGCTTCTTTTCTTCTTCTAGTTTGATGTCTCTCTTGCCTCTGAATTTGTTGGTTTGGTTGGAAACTGACGAGGAGTTCTTGAGTTTGTCCTTCATCATCTCCCGGATGAAACTCTGATATTTCTGCAGGAACTGATCAGTCTTGTTTGCCTGTGAGAGATTCTCTTTAGTAGTTTCGTGGGGAACTTTAGCCGTGTTCAGCGTTGTCAAATCATCATCGCTAGTGGTAGTTTCAGTGTCTGCTTCCAAATCAATCAAGCTCATTCGGTTGGTAACGTTTGCGGCTAGTTCGCTGACAATATTTTCTGTTTCGGCTTCTATAATACTCGTAGCTTCTGTTTGGCTCAGCAAAATATCGTTAATACCCACCATTTGATATGAATGACCATTGGTAGCATTGCCCATGTCATGCCAACTGCTTGTATCCAGAATAATAGCTGAATAAACGTAGAAAATGCCGATAAACACAGTCACAACAGCTTCAGACAGTGCCAGTATCTTCTGGCTACACTTTTTGTCACCTAGTAGAAGCCTCACGAAAAGATAAGTGTAGACAACCCCTAGTAGGAGAAGCACAGATCCCACAACAGCGTATGTCTGATACATGGCGAACCTACTGTGAAACTGATTTTCCCTGAAGTAGCTCGTACTTTGTATAACTGCTCCGAAGTACCCTCATCAAATACAGAAGCGTGACTCAATGAGGGTATTGATAATTAAAAACTGTAAAGTTATCTCTCTACTCCCGTTTCAGGTGCTCGATTTATACAGGTCAATTATATACAAGGTGTTTTGGAGTGTTGGGTCGAGGGTTATTTTTTTGTTACAGACATGCCGATAAGGAGGCACACCGATCCAGTTCACGTGAAGAGGATATGGAATGCTATCAGGACAGCCAACCATGCTAGAGTGGCAGCAGATTTGCAAAGGATCACCAGGCATTTACAGAATGTTGGTGACTATACGACGACACAGGTGGAGATGCATGTCAAACAGGCGCTTAATGATAAATTGATTATGTAAGTGTGTTGAGAGGTTGAGAAATGTACCCAAATAATTAGTTTTATGATTATTGTTGTGGAAGAATTTCTCTTTGAATGAATTATGTATGTGAATATCTAGGCATTTGTTGGTCTATATTTGAAATGATGAATAATGCATACATAGTTAACATTTTTTAGCTATTATTCAAACGGAAGTGCTCTATAGACAAACTTTAGTGAATTTTTTTTACAGGCCAAACAAAAGGACTGAGAGTACACCTAATCAAACTTACAGGGTTGTAACACAAGACTTGGTTAGTATTTTTCTTATCTTTTTGGTTATTGTCCGAAATTTCACCCTCTCTTCTTGAACGATTCCGTACTTAAATGTGACAGTTTGACAGCTGTCAATCTTACAGAATAATTATGTTTCCCAGCCGTGGAATCTACATATTCGAAAAACAGTGCATTCCAAATATTCTCTCAAAATAGATACACGACGAACCCTTCCTCATCGCTAAAAATATATCATTTGACAGCCGGAAATGGACGGCAAAGACTGGTACTGCTTCGAATGCCACTTAGCCGGCGACGTCACCCCCTGCTCCCAATGCTACAGGGTGTTCCACCAGGACTGCGTCCAAAGTGGTCGCAAAAAATTCGATTTCCAAAAAAAAACCACCACCTACCCGCCGAAGAAAACCGACGCTGCCCCGGCCGCCGCGACGCCGCCCGAGGAGGCGGCGAACGCTGAAGAATCTGTTACTATTAGTGATGACGATGACAGGGCGGCGAGAGGGGCGGAAAAGGGCGAGGAGGTGGTCGATAAGAGCGAGATGGCTTATGATGATGGGCTGTGCTCGGTTTGCAATATTCACAGGGTGGATAATAGCTGCGATATGGACAAGAGCGAGATTAATTATTTGTTGAAGTTTGTTTTGCAACGGATTAGGGCTTGGGTGAGTTGTTTTTGGGTGGTTTAAGCAGTCGAACTTGCGAAAAATCGCCCATTTTTTGTGTTAGCTGCCCACGACGATAACTCACACTATGGCGGTGCAAACCACCCCCGATTGGTTGACAGACACCGAGCTGAACTGGCGCGCCAATCAAATGTTTTTCGAGCAGCTGGACATGTCGGTGATAGAAGTCAAACTGAAAACCGAAACTTACATCATGTTTTCGGAATTCCTGGCGGACGTCTACAGCGTCCAACACAACGTGGCCGTTTTCCACGGCAGTGAGTACAATTTCCCGCTGGAGGACGCGAGATTTACCCAATTAACCATTGCTTTGCAGTCGAGTCTCAAGAATACGGGGCGTCAGAGTTGATGGTGCGCGACACCTTGCACGACATGACCGAGCTGAAGAACTGCGTGGATTGCTACAGGCACAGCAACGAGAAGATCAACAGCAGGTGGTTTTGCCTGCCCTGTCGCCTGCCCCACGAGCTCGTGTGGGCCAAACAGAAGGGGTATCCGTATTGGCCAGCGAAAGTGAGTACGCCCTCCCTCATCTTCAGCTAGGCCTAAGCTTAATTTCCCTTCTAGGTTATCAAAGAAACTGACACGCATTATGACGTGCGCTTTTTTGGGGGCAAATACGAGAGATCGCTGCTGCTGAAGAGTTCCGTCAAGCCTATTGGAGTTTCCAAGGAAAGCTTGCAGGTAACGAGCCCCTGCGAGGGGTTTGCTCGGGACTTCACCACCCCACGCTGTTTCAGATAAAACCCACTGCTTGGTTCAACAAATCCTACGAAGAGCTCAAGTACCATCAGAAACTACTGAGGGATCCTGCCGAGGTAGAAAAACTGAAGGCTGAGGTGAAGATCAAGAAGAAATCTAGCCCCAAGCCGAGGAGCTTGAATTCTTCTGTTGCGAGCAAGAAAACTCCTAGAAGCAAGGTAAAAACAGCAGTGTTGTAATGGGTTTGGGTCATTTCGAAGTTTTTTTTAGGCAAGGAATAGCAAATCGAGCACGAGGAGCAGGAATGCTAGTTTAGACGATAGTTATTCTCCCCAAATGGATGCTTCTACTTCGTCCTTGAAGCGAAAAGACATCGATTCGTTCACCTGTAAGTCTTCCTGTTGACACCTGACAGCTTGTCAGCAAACGCGCAGTTGCTGTCAGCGAAAACTATGCTCGAAACGATCAATCGCTGTTTATTTTGTCACAGCCGACGAGGGTTCTCCGGAGCAAAAACACAGACGCACCGAGTCGGAACCGAACTCGACGCTTCCCGGCAACAACGTCATCGACATTTCCGACGGCGACGACGACGAGGACTGTCAGGAGTATTCGTTTAGGGAGAACGTGTCTTCGGAGAGTTTCAGCATGGACGAACCGTACGAGCAAGTGACGAGCTCGACAGAAAACTTTGGGAAATTCGGCTCGCCTAGGAGCGAGAGCGGTATGCAGCCGTTGGATCAGCCCTACAGCGATTCGGTGGAGAAGGTAGGCCCAGCAAGCCCTCCAGATTTGGGGCTTGTTGATCGTTTTGTTTGTGTTTGTTTAGATGAGGCGGAAATTGGAGTGTTTGCCGAACAAGAAGGAGATTATTAAATGCGCTATGGACTGCATGCAGATTGAGGTGGATCGTATCACGAATGATCACAATGATCATTTGAAGAGGCTTTTCGAGTCTCACAACCAGCAGATATCGGAAACTAAGAAGAAGCAGTGGGTGAGTAATTTTTATTTCACGCAATAGTTTGGTCCGAATAATTTCCTGGAACAATGCAATTTATTTTTCAGTGTTACAACTGCGAGCAAGACGCCATTTATCATTGCTGTTGGAACACTGCGTACTGTTCACAAACGTGCCAACAGCAGCATTGGCAGGCTGAGCACAAAAAAGTTTGTAGGCGTAAACGTTAAGGACTAAAAGTATGGAATATCTCGTTTTTGATTCTTGTTATATTTCAGTTTTTTATGGTAAACATCTGATTTTCATCACATCTTAGTATGCTTCAGTTTTTCTTTCAGTTTTCTGAGTGGGAGGCAATTTTAACGACACATTCTCAAGGATTATTTTTACAATTTTAAGTAACCAATGATGTTTTGAAATGACGATTACTATTTTTGTAGAATCGGCCCCATAATTTTTGTTTTTATTCAAACAGTTTTCTTGGTACATGAAATATTGTTTTGTTATTCAAAAAAGAAATAATTTTACAAATTTGTTGTGTTGAAATATACCATATATAGATAAATAAAGTATCACAATATTATAGTTATCCTCTGTTTTAATAAATTACACCCCAGAACAAATAATTACAGATAAAATGATGAAACAGGTAAGACTTACTCATCAACCTCAATAAAAGCCACATTTTTGAAAGCATTGGATATATCATTGTGTTTCTCCAAAAACTTCAACTCATCCATACTCAATTGCTCCTTCAACTGCCTCAAAGCTGTTAAAATTTCAGCCTGCAACAAAGTTCATACAATAACAACCATTCCATATCCTACCTCATTACTTTTTGCCTGTCCCTGGCTTCCACACTCAGTTTATTCAGTCTCAAATCCTCTTCCACTATCAACAACCTCTCTCTCAACTGTTTTGGTTCTTTCCTCCCGAATAAACGGATAACTTCAGGAGTTTTGAAGGCTTGTGATATGGCTGCTTGAGTTGCTAATTGCACAGCTCCTAATGAGCTGATTAAGGATATATCTCCGTTTACGAGTTTAGTTAGACTATCATTCAATTCTTTTAGCTGTTCTATAGTGTCTTTCTTCGTTTCCTCGTATTCATCATCGTCCAGGTCGTTTCTGTTGGAAGATGAGGAGTTTAATGATAAACACCATAAGCGCCGATAGACTCACTTGCAGTTTTCCAAGTCTTGAAGTTGCTCGACTAGTCTATCTAACTGTTCCTCAAGGTTGTGCTTGAGCGTTTCCGTCTCTACTTTACCGTGAGAAGACATAATGACAAAAATTTGTGGAAAAAAGTAATACTCGAGCTAAATTCTTGACATTTTTCCCGTTTTAAGGTTAGCTCGGATAGTTGTCGGAAGTTTTGTTTATTTTGACATCTGTGACACAGTTGACGTTACCTCTAATCGTCTATCCAAGAAACACGTTCAAAAAAATCTCTTCACCGTTTATGACTTCAGAAAGAAAAGACAGCTACAAAGAAGTTGTCTGTGATGAATTAGCGAATACTTGATTGGTTAGCCTAGTTCTTTTGAATGCCGTTAGAGGTATTCGTGAAAAACGTGAGAGCCGCGTGTCATTTCTGATAAGTGAAAATTATTCGGAAAATAGTGAAAACCTCAGTGTCATTTGATTTCCGTCGGTGGAAAACCACAGTCGGCGTGTTGCTGAATTTGTGCCTTGAAAAAACTACAAGGAAATTGCAGCAAAACGGTTGTGAAATGTTTTTAGTGTGTTACTCCGCCATTTTGAAATCAACTTAACCTTCGATATAAACTAAATAGAAACAATTCTGAAAGTGTTTCTGGTACTGAAGAATAGTTGTATTCGCTCGGTGCTTCAAACAGTGCTTTCTAAGATAAAATGCTCAGAAGCAACCCAAGTACTTTCGCTAGGATTCAGTGATGTGTCATTTATTACCATATGCATTTTCGGGGAACTGATCTGCCACGGCTGCAGTAAAGGGACGTGGTGTCCCAGCCAAAAATGAGCAATTCCAAACAGTCGGGCTCCGGAGGGCCACCGTCCCGTTACACATCGTCACCGTATCCTTTTCCAAATATTAACGCTCGCTGCTCCCACCGTCGGAACCACCGAAAATTACGATTTCTCATTTAAAAGTGACGCTACCTGACTTTAGTTTGTTCGTTGCATCAAGTCTTACAATTCCGTATTTTCATGGAGAATTAACCCAAACCGCAATAACACTTGATATTCCCATGTTTGCATTTCAAATAGTGTCTGGTCACAACTTTCTTTGATCAGTTGGTAAGTCAAATTTCTGCACTTGAAGATTCTACAATCTCTAGAGGTAACAATATAATCCATATGGAATTGAAATAATTACGGTGTTTATTAGACGGGAGGGTTATTGAATGAATAAATAGTGATCATTTTCTAAATTTGTGACGTTCATTGGAATGTATTACATCATATGACTGTTGGAAAAACTGTTCAATAATGTATGTAGGTAAGTGGTAAAAGGAGGTACCTACATTTCACAAGTACCAATTTGTCGTTACATAATTCTTGTTGGTATGGGAAAGATAATTTTCATGCCACGTTGTGAACATGTACACCACAGACCAGTGGTCTCTAATTTACGCCTGCATTATTAGGTATGTTGTATGAATAGGTTATGAAGGTAATCATCGTCAGAATAATCCGTTTCATAGTGACACAAAACCACGTGATACTTGATTAGTGAGTCTTTCAATCTTGAATGTGTGTTGTATACGATGTGCATCGTGTAGACGGCAAAATCTCGCGATATTCAAAACTTTATAAGTTTATGGCGCATGCTTGTTCAATCGCTTCCTGGTGGTGGAACTCGGAACTAAATCCGTACTGTCGATACAATGGCGTTTGTCGCCGAGAACCTATTTTGACACAAATCAGAGTACGTTCAGAAATCCATTAATAAAACAATGAAAATACGTAGAACTATGTTCGTGAGTTGAAAACAAGTTGTGAGAGTGTAGGTCGCGACCGGTCGAGTCTCGTGACTGTGCGGACTAGTCGGAAATAGCTAAAAATTGTCGTAAAACGCCCTTATCGATTTTTGTTGTTGGGTGCAGCGGGACGTGCTTCGCATGTTCGCGATCATTCATGCCATTTCCTATACGAAACTGAACAAAATTGTTTTATTAATCGCCCAATTGTGTTCATTGTGATCCGACAAAAAAGGATATTGCAGTATCATCAGTGTTCCTGCACGGTTTGTCGTGTTTTCTGCTCAACAGTGGTTGCAGCTAAATTCAGTGGTTGCTCGAAATGCTTAGGAGAACCCCGGAAGGATCCACGATAAGTAGAAAATCCAACGCATCCCCTTATTTTTCTACACCACGAGCAATCTCAACCATGCCGCAGTTTGAACGGAATTGATCGAAAACTTTTTCCAAATCTAACGTCATTCGATAGTTGAAAATTTCGTCAACATGGTTTCGAGGTACGTGAAATCGGAAGGGATATGTCTGGTGCCGCCGCATCATTACAGGATGATGCCGCCCCAAAGTAAGTGGTTTTCTTTTCGTTCAAATGAAACGCACGTGTGTGAATTCGCTCCATGCCGAACGCGAGAAAAATCAATAGCGGTGCAAGGCTGGCAGAGCGACGAACCCGTCTCGAGCCCGATTTCCTAGAAGTCCCCCTAAAATTTTCGACCATCAGCCGTCTACACAATGCACTCTCTTCACTCATTCTCTATCTCTATTTGTTATCTCGGTATAAGCGTTGACCTGGTTTACACGATCACTAACATCGAAATTGTCTCTTTTAAAATTACGCTTATTGATGCATTCAATATATTTTTTTAAATTTCATCGTTTTGTTTACGCTTCGAGTCTAGCCGATGATTTTATCTGTTCATTTAATCTTCATTGATAAACAATGTACAGGAAATTTCGAATTAGTTTGAAAGCAAATTAAATAAAGAAACTGGACACTTTTGTCGTTTTAGATCAGAACAAATAATTTTATGACATTTGTACTTCATTCTAATTCTTGCTTCGTGATTTTTGGTAGTGTATTCATGTAGAAATTATTCATAATTGGGACTTTTTTGGCGCAGTCGCTAAGACACTGCCAGCTAGTCGTGTAAACGAGGTTAACGTGAAAATTTCCGAGTTCTCTATCGTTTTTGTCGAATAACAACCTTGACCATTGTGTCGAGAAATAGCCTCTATGGTCGACGCCTACCTTTTTTGTCGTAAACCTTGTTTTTGTGTGTGTGTGTGTGAAAGAGTCGTCGAAATGTCAATGAGCCCCTTCTGTCTGTGGCCTTTACCTCGTGTTGATGACGATCATCGATTCACCAAACGGTCGTTGGCCATATTTTGGCCGATATTAATCTGGATATGCACGTGAATACGTCTGATGTTTGACTGGTTTCTAACGCGATATTCTTTGTCATGTGCTGAACGAAATATTCATTATATTTTTATAGCATCTAGCCAAAAATTTTGAATGATGTCAAGAAGCGTTTTATTGATATCGAAAATACTGTAAATAACCCCGAAACCACGTATGGGGATGAAATATCAAAATGGCCGCCATGTTGGTGGTCACGTGATGCATTCGAAACACACGTGCTGATTTAAAACAACCTTTGCCGTCAGCTGATGTTGGTGGGTGGGTGCCATATGTCAAAATGGCAGATGTTTCACAGCACAGCCTACCCTTCGTTGTTTGCAAATTCAGCTGCGCCATGTTGATTTTGTATAGAAAGATTCAAAACACGTGTGCTTTTAGATTTAGTTCAGCTGATCGTTATTGTTCGGTTTTTAACACATTAATTACATTAATGAAATGAGAACATCTGAATAAGTTACAATAATAATCACTTTTCGAAATCGTTTGTTGGTATGATTTTTTTCTTTCACCATGTATTTATGCTTGCATATAACAACGTAATTGGTCTCCCCGTTCATCGTTCACTATTTCTTGTTTTTCAATCGTTATACACTATTTCTCCCGATCTTCTTTTGTTCTCTCGAGAACGTCACGAACTTTGAGTTTGTTTACGGGCTAGACTTCTCGGAAATATCAGAGTAGGCCAGGTGCGATTCGGTTCGTTTCGATAAGATGTTTTTTTGCTGATGATGATAATGCGGAATTGCGTTGTGAAAACCGTGCACTCTCTAGATGAATTTCTACTGTTTTTGAATGACGGATTCTCATGAACGAAAGGTTTGAAAAATTATCGTCGAAAAACAAAAGTTTTCAGAAAGAAACTTAGTAAAATAAGAGATAAAATGTCTGATTATTTGCTTTTTGTATGGAAGTCTATTCACATGGAAAATAACTACGGTATGGAACGACTGGCTTTTAGAATGTTAAGTGAAAGTTTGTTTTGTCCGAGATCTTTGTGTTCGTATAAAATCAAACCAATTAGTTTATCTTGTGTACTATGTGCATTCTACTGAATGCTTTTTCAACGTAGATAAGAAAATTTAATGATAACCCATCAAGAATCTATCGTAGCAATCCTAAACTTTCCTAATTGTGAGGATGCAAAGTTAAATGAACCAAAGCTATAAGCGAAAACTATTGATGAATGACCTTGAAACAGAAAACTTATTTTATTTATTGTTTTCAAATAAAGATTATTATTATTATAATTTAGTATTGAGAACGTTTCAGTTCTAACTGTAGTACATTTCCATAAACGCCTGTTTAAACAAGTTTTTGCTTGTTTGTCCATATTTTTGGTAAACCCTGTAAAAAGAAACCCAAAGTCAGGTAGACATCGAAAAGTCTTTGTCGAAAGGCAGACCTTCCATCCGTTCTCGCTTAGATAACTTTCCATGGAGCCGGCGTAAGATAGTCTTTGTCCTAGGCACGATTCTATACAGGGTGTTTGATTTGTATTGGTTATGCAATATCGCAAATTTCATACAGATTTTTTTCACCAGCGCATTAATTTTCATTTAAATTTCGATTCGAATATTCTCGCTCATATTGGTCTCACTAATAGGCTTTCCATTTATTTACTCTCGACTTATCTTCCAGATAAAACGAATTCCAATGGGTATTTTATTAGGTTACTAGGTCCAAGGGTATTCTTCTGTGATTTCTATTGTCATAAGCGTCTTTATTTTCAAGACGAGCTTAGGTGTGTAGCGTTTGAAAAGTTGTTGAATTCAGCAAAAAAGGCGTGGAGTAAGTTCATTAAATATTTCTACTTTTTATTATTAACATAGCAGCTTTGTGTGTCGCCTCAATACACGATTTATTTAAGCAAAATAGTTGTGACAATTCGCCATGAAGTGCGCTGTTGCCGCTCGTCTTTTTTTCAACGATTCTCCGAAACAAAAGTTAATCGAGTTCGGTGGTTAAGTCAAATTTCATAAATTTCTTCGACGCTTCTGTGGTGTAACCGCCTTGACCGGCGTTGTCAATTTTCGAAAACTACCCGCACGGAACTCAAAATAAATTCTCGAACGACCATTGGTCCGTCAGGCCGCTAATATTTTTTGCGGTGGGGATGAAATGGCACGAGCACCAAACGTCTGTATTTGGTGTTAGTACCTAGGTACACACTTACAACTCGTAATTTGTTTACCGTGCGCCATTTTTCTTTTTCGGAATATTGGTAAGTTTGACTTGGATTTTTTTTTATTTGAATGTTTTTCGATATTCAAATCGCGACTTATTTTTTCATTGTGTTGTTTTTGAAGGTGGTTTTGTCTGTGGTGAAGGGTTTTGACACGTGTAGATGAAAAATGATGTTTTTGATTTCCGATTTATTTTTATTTCCTTAATAATTATTATCAGTTATCAACCTATAACGCAGGCGACAATTGATAGTAGTAAGTATAATTATTGAACGGCGATAAATGTGTTTTTTAGCAGTTTTCAAAAAGTAGAGCGAGTAAGGGTGATTTTCTTTGTTTTCGTTTTGTTTAGTTGAAAGTGAAAGTGTGACGCCATCTTTGTTGAAATTTCTTTGTTATATCACATCTCCCTCAAACTAATTCGAGTTATAGATGAATTTCCTAGTATTTTGAAAACATTTTCTCAAATTTTAATGCTCCCCCCAAATTATTTTGTGTTTTATATGCATTTTCTAGTATTCTAAAACCTTTTCCCAAATTGGGTTGTTTCCCCCAAATTCTTTTGTGTTTTAGATGCATTTTCTAGTATTCCAAAAACCTCTTCTCAAATTTTATTGCTCCCCTAAATTCTTTTGTTTCGTTTGGGATTATTTAATCTTTTATAATCAACTTGGTGATCAAGGTATTTATTCAATTTCTTCCAATCGTATTTCACTGAATATTTTTGATATATTGATCATATTTTGAATATTCTGTACTGCTTTTCAATGTACCCCCTTCAAAATAGGTGATTCCTGAACAATATTTGCATCAAAAAATTTTTGAAATTGTTTTTCTGGTTTCAATATGATTTTTTTCCCAATTTTACACAAAATTTTGTTTGTACTTGAATATTTTGATGAAAAAATTCAATCGAGTTCTAAATATTTTTGTCAAAATGGTATTTATAAGTCATTTAGCCAAATCAATAATTTCATAATATCAATAATCCACAATTTATCATGATATAATTCCGCCAAAATATTTTTGGAGCCGACTCACAACGAAAATAAGTTCCCCCCTTCGGCTTCCTAGGATCGGACGGCTTTGGAATGCCTAATCAGCAAGGTGGTTACATACCGCCGCCGCAACCGCAACAACAGGTCGTGGTGAACCCTCAGCAGGGACCGCCCCCGGGCGGCATGCGAGGCCTGCCGCCGCAAGGCCAGAACGGGCCGCCGCCCAATCAGGCTCCGACGCCGCCGAATGTCGTCGAAATGAAGCCGCCGTCGATGCCGCAGCAGCAGCAGCAGCAGCAACCGCCTCCCAACATGAACCACATGGTGAGTCAAGAAAAAATTACAGGGTGTTTGATATATTAGTTATATTATACAGGCATTTGAAAAAAATAATGGGTAATTTAGACAATGGAATAGTTTTCAGGTAAATAATTTTGCTGGAAATTTTGGGGTTATTTTCTACGAGTTGAGAAACTTACCATTACGAAATTTTTATCAAGGTTAGTTTTATACAGCAAATAAAATAAAAAGGGGGATGAAATGAAATGAAAAAAAAAATGAAAATACGTGTCTATGTGGTATAAAAATTCTTATTTTTTGTTTCAACTCATTTATTATACAGGGTGTTCCTTGAAGGCATGCTATTATTTGAAGGGGTTATTCTTTGACACATTTAAAAAAAAACTTCCTAGCAATGAAAAACTATCAACTCATACAGAGTGGTATATCGGTACTGCGATGTGAAGCAAACAATTTTTTTTTTTCAAAATTCCATCACCCATCAGGAATTTCGATGAACATTTTTGTTGGTTGAGTATTTTGGCCAAGTAAAAGCGCGAATTTGGCAATATTGTCGTGAAGAAATTGATACTTTTCGAAATATTCCAGCTCAAAATCGAAATTACATTTTTCTTGAATGTTTTCAAATAGGTTTGTACAGCTTTATATTGAGTGAATATTTTATTGTGATAAACATTATTGAATCAATGCGTATTTCTGAAAATGTCTTTGGAGTTGTCAAAAATGCTGAAATAGTTTTTTTTTTCTTAATATTGACTTTAAAATTCATCAAAAATAGATGAGTTTATACAGGGTGTTCCTAAAAGACATGCTAATATTTGAAGGGGTGATTCTTTGGCACATTTCAAAAAAAAAATCCTATAAACGTATGTCCTAAAAGTCTCCACTTCTGAGATACAGGGTGATATAGATTATTAAACGGTTGGTACTGCGATATGAAGCAATTTTGATTAGATTATTTTAATCAAGAATAGAGCATCTGACCAGAAACATGTATTTTTTGGATTCTCATTCATTTTGGAACAAATTGATGCACAAACATTTCCACGCCGCATCAGATTTTTGAAGAATAGACCCCGAAGTAACTTTTTTTTTCAAAAT
This sequence comes from Plagiodera versicolora, assembly GCA_037013635.1. Classification (NCBI taxonomy): domain Eukaryota; kingdom Metazoa; phylum Arthropoda; class Insecta; order Coleoptera; family Chrysomelidae; genus Plagiodera; species Plagiodera versicolora. Next base: position 13,481,696 of record CM072981.1, on the reverse strand, counting down.
TCCATCACCCTGTATCTCAAAAGTCAAGACTTTTAGGAAATACGTTTATAGGAAGTGTTTTTCTTAAAATGTGTCCAATAATAACCTCTTCAAATATAAGCATGTCTTTGAGGAACACCCTGTATATTCAAGTATGCCTGAAATATTTTTCTAGACTGAGTATCGTGGTAGTGACAAAAAATGCAACCTCTCGAATATTCTCAGAACTATTCATCCTATCATGTTTCACGTTTTTCCTTATCAGCAGCTCCTCCGATAAGTTCTCTACAGGTTTCTTCCTTATCGCACGTTATCGTTCGTTCCATTCATTTCCACTCATGACGTGGTCCCTTTTTTTTATTTCCTTCAATTTTCCAGTTCATACAGCCGCAGGGCAGGCCCGGCGCCGCGCCCTTCTACCAGCGACCCGCGGGGCCGCAAAACCAAGGGCCCAGAATGCCTAATCACAATAGCAGGGTGAGTTTTTCCGTCCCCTTAAGTCGACGGCGAAAGTGAGTTTCGAAAAAAGTGTTTTCAGCCGCAGCAGCAGCCGCCGCCGCAGCTGTACTCGCCGTCCCCGCAGCAATACGTGTTGCAGCAGCCCGTCTACATCGCTACCAATTCGAGCATGCAGTACCAGAGCTACGGCCAGAGGCCGCCCTACGTGCAGCAGCTGGCGGCCGGCCCGGCCGTCTACCACAGCCCGCACATGGCTTTCAATCCCTTCAGTAATCCCCCCAATCCACCGAATCAAGTATTCAGTGAGTATTTTTTTGTTTGAATCGAGATTGATAATTTTTTTTCTTTTTTTTTTTAGTCTCTAGCAACAATTATTATGAACTGTGCTCCAAACTTCAACTTGTGATGTAATAATAATTATGATATTAATGATAAATATGCTTTATTGTCCAAGGAGTGGATCTTATAGACAAAGTATACAATTTTTAGAATATATAAATATAAAAAAAATACAGGGTGGCCCACCACGTTCGCCTCGGTATTTCTACGAGAAATGAAGAGAGTCAAGGGAAAACTTTGAGCGCAGTTTTATGTGGGTTCCAAAATTATTTTGAAATATTTATGGTGATCCTCAAAAAAATTACATATCAAAGTTACTTTTTTTCTTATGGAACACCCTATATTTTTTATATTTTTAGATACTGTAGACAAAATAAATGTGAGTTACTATTATATTTCCCATACTTGAAACTGACCGTTTCTGACAAATTTTGAGAAATTTAAAAATACAGACTATAATTTGAAAATTGTTTTCACCCTGTGACGTGTAACGAGCTGCTCGTGATTAAATGTACTGCTCAGCTCAAAAGTTGAAGTTAACTACTACATGAAATTTTTAATGCAATATTATACAGAGTGGCGAAAGAAATTGCCTCAACACACATTTAATTAAATAACTTCTTTGAGTTGAATGGAACACCCCGTATTTAGTGGCGTAATTTGACGCAGAATTAGATTCCCTTCAAAACTATATTAGGGTTCCCTATACCTACATATCTCTTCTGCTTTTTACACAGTGCGTTTTTATATTGTAATGGAATCCAGGAGAACTTGAATAATCCCCCTGTATCACATGTTTGGAAGCTCTCGAATATTCTAGAATAGAAGAAGATGGAACATCCTGTGAGCAGTCTGATGAAAAGAGATGAAAAGATGTGACAGAAGACTGACAGTTCTAGAACATTCCAGAACAGATGTAAAACATATAAATATCGAGCTTCCAAACAACGTTAGTGAGTTGAAGTATTGAACGCGACGTAGTGACATCGTTGTCGATATAAATAGTTGAAATAAATAGTTTGTTGGTGTTAGTACGTGAAAATAAATAGTCAATCAGTTGGAAATCCGTCTGTTTTCTACTGGAACCCACGAATAACATTACAATTGGTGTCAGAAGTGGGATATTCGTGAATTTAGTTGGACTTTTGATCATTTGAAGTGAAAAGACAGTGACAATGAAGAGACTTAGTGAACTGAAAGTGGCAGACTTGAAACGAGAGTTGGAAGAAAGGGATCTCGAGACCACAGGGACGAAAGCGGTGCTACAGCTTCGTCTGAAAGAGTATCTGATTGATGTTGGTCAAGACCCAGAGACTTTCATCTTCGAAGAGCCGGAAGACAAGATTGCGAACCAGATTTCTGCACAACGTGAAGAAATTACGAATCAGATTTCTGCACAACGTGAAGAAATTGCGAATCAGATTTCTGCACAACGTGAAGAAATTGCGAATCAGATTTCTGCACAACGTGAAGAAATTGCGAATAAGATTTCTGCGCAACATGAAGAGTCAACAGCGTTTCGTGAAGAAATTGTGAATCAGATTTCTCGGCAACGTGAAGAATCATCGGCACTTCGTGAAGAAATTGTGGCTCAGCGGGACAAGATCGTAACTCAAATGATCGCTCATCGTGAAGAAATTTCGGAACAGATTCTGGCTCAATCTTCGGCACTTCGTGAAGAGTTTTCAGTGCAGATGGCGGCTCAGCAAGACAAAATAACGGCTCAGCAAGACAAAATGACGGCTCAGCAGGACAGAATGGACGCAATAACGAAAAAGTTACAAGAATTGGAACTACAAGTTGGAAAAGGTGTCCAGAGATCAGAAAAATCTGAGGTCAGTGAACAAATTGTGACGAAAATAGAATCGGATATCGCAACCACTGCAAATCGAGTGAAGCCTCCAACGTTTGACGGAAAGACATCATGGCCAAATTACTTGAAGCAATTCGAAGCAGCTGCAAAAGCCAATGGGTGGACATTGAAGGACAAGGCGGTTGCGCTTACAGTTGCTCTGCGAGGTGATGCATTGAATATATTGCAAGCCATCCCAGAAAGTGAGGCTGACAGCTACGAACATCTCATCAAACGCCTCGATATGCGATATGGTCACGAACATCTACAGCAGGTATTCCAGTCACAGATGAAGAACCGTCGACAGAGAACCAACGAGAGCCTACAGGAATTTGAAGCAGACGTAGCGAGATTGGTTCATTGTGCATATCCGTCTGCTCCGGAGTCTGTTATGGAATGTCTAGCTGTACAGACATTCGTTGATGGGTTGAGAGATGGGGAAATGCAGAGGACCGTGCGTTTGTCTCGACCCAAAGACCTCACCGATGCATTAGCAGCGGCGTTGGAGTTCGAAGCGGCAACAGAAGCTTCACGTGGATCTGCAAGAGTCCGCAACATTAATGATAACGGTAACAGCTCACTGAACCATGAATCTACTGAAGGCCTACTCGATGCCATCAAAAGTCTTCTGGATCTGAATAAAACAAAGAGAAAGGTTCGCTGTTGGAACTGTGGAGAGCTGGGACACCTTCAAAGAGCATGCAAACGAGCCAAGAAATCAGCTGAGGAAGTGCCATCTTCCTCGCAGCCGCAGGAAAACTGAAACGGGTCGACTCCAAGGGGGCAGCTTCGACCCGTTATTCCAAGGACCCCCTCATCATTGTGGCATCTCTACGACGTGACCATGGCAGCATCTATGTAAACGGGCAGATCGACGATAAGAAGTGCGCACTATTAGTGGATACTGGTGCTACAAAAACCATCTTGCGTCATGGACTTCTGACATCTCCGAAGAAGCGGATCTTACGTTCAAGATGGCGATTACGAACAGCCACAGGCGAAGCTGCCACCGTTTATGGAGAAGTGGATGTGGAAATTAAAATTGGGACCCTCACAATTCCACATCGAGCAATTATGGCGGATATCGAGGAAGATGTCATTCTGGGAATGGACGTCATGGGTGCACAAGAAATTCAACTAGACTTTGGAAAAAGAACAATCAAGGTGGGCGCCGAGGAAATCTTTCTACATTCCCGTGAAGAGGTAGTGGCCCGAGTGACGTTAGCAGAGGATGTACAGCTACCAGAACGAAGCGAGACGATAGTGACAGCACGGATCAATGGCACATTCGAAAGAGGTTCCCCCATCATCTTGGAACCTTGGAATCATGACGAAGAGGTCGGTCGAGGAGTCTTAGTCGGCAAGGCTCTATTGACATCCGAAGAAATCATCCCTGTCCGATTGATCAACGTCAACAATTATCCTCTAACTGTTACCAAGGGAACGAAAATTGGTACATGTTCTACAGCGGCCTCGATAATTCAGCAAGAGACGACAACGAACAAAGGAATGATCGATTTCAAGAAAATGGTTTCCACTGCATGCGATTCGCTCACCAAACGAGAGAAGACATGTTTAATTGAATTATTGCAACGATATCAAGACATATTTGTACCAACAAATGGAAAAATGGGAAGAACTGACATTGTGAAGCATAAAATTGACACAGGAAATGCTCGACCCATTCGTCAACCACCTCGAAGATTACCGCAAGTGAAACGGGAAATGGCTGACAAGATAATTCAGGATATGGAACAAGAAGGCGTGATTGAACCATCCAACAGTGCATGGACTTCACCAGTAGTTTTGGTGAAGAAGAAAGATGGAAGTACCCGATTCTGTGTAGACTATCGTCGATTGAATGATGTGACAAAGAAAGACAGTTATCCGTTGCCACGTATAGACGACACACTGGATACGCTGGCAGAATCAAGGCTGTTTTCCACTTTGGATCTCAAAAGTGGATATTGGCAGGTAGAGATGGATCAGGCAGACAAGGAGAAGACGGCATTTTCCATCGGAACTGGGTTATGGCAATTCAATGTTATGCCTTTTGGACTCTGTAATGCTCCTGCTACGTTCGAGAGAATCATGGAAAATGTACTCAGAGGACTTTCATGGAAGACATGTCTAGTATATCTAGATGACATTATTGTAATTGGTAAAACATTCGAAGACCATTTGGCAAATTTAGAAGAAGTCTTAAAAAGGCTACAGACTGCGAACCTGACATTGAACCTGAAGAAATGTCATCTACTGCAAAGACGAGTCAACTACTTAGGACACGTTGTAAGTAGTGAAGGAGTGGAAGTCGATCCTGAAAAGGTACGAGCAGTTAAGCAATGGCCAGTACCAGAAGATAAACATCAGCTCAGAAGCTTTCTTGGACTCTGCACTTATTATCGACGTTACGTCCGGATGTTCTCTGATATCGCGAAGCCACTAACTCGCCTCACCGAAGAAGGACGACAATTCTGCTGGGACAAGGAATGCCAGAATGCCTTTGATGCCCTAAAGACACATTTGACCACGACACCGATCCTGGGTTATCCACTTCCACAAGGTCAGTTCATCCTCGACACTGATGCTAGCAACATCGGAATCGGAGGAGTACTTTCACAACATCAGGATGGACGGGAGCGAGTTATCGGATACTTCAGTAAAGTGTTATCCAAGCCAGAGCGAAACTACTGCGTTACTAGACGGGAGCTACTAGCTGTGGTTAAATCGGTGGAGCACTTCTATAAGTACCTCTATGGAAGAAAATTTTTGCTAAGGACAGACCATGCGGCGTTGAAATGGCTTCTACAGTTCAAGAATCCCGAGGGTCAGGTAGCTCGCTGGATTGAGAGACTTCAGGAGTATGATTTTGAGATAGAACACCGAGCTGGAACAAAACATAAGAATGCAGATGCCTTGTCCAGGCGACCTTGTCCACCCGGATGCCCACATTGTAGTCGTTTGGAGATTAAAGAAACATCAATCAACAGAACTACTGTTGTCAGCGATGATTGGTTACCTGCAGCAGTTCAACAAGAACAAGAGAAAGATCCAGAAATCCGTAAACTTCGAGAATGGAAGAAAGCAAATCGTCGTCCCAATTGGCAAGAAGTAGCACCATTATCACAAACCTTGAAGGCCTACTGGGGTCAATGGGACTCCCTGGTTTTGGAAGATGACCTGCTGAAGAGGAAACTGGAAAACGATGATGGATCGGATCATCGAATGCAGCTAGTGATTCCTAGAAGTCGAGTACCAGAGGTGCTGCGCTACATACACGATGGAACTTCAGGAGGGCATCTGGGAGTGAATAAGACTCTACAGAAGGTTCGCGAGCGGTTTTACTGGGCGAACTACAGTGATGACGTTCGAGATTGGTGCCGTAAATGCACCGTCTGTTTTGCCAGTAATGGACCGCACCGGAAACCAAGAGCTCCTATGAGACAGTACAACGTGGGTAGTCCTTTCGAAAGAATTGCCCTAGACATCGCAGGTCCATTTCCGGTTACTGATGATGGAAATAGATATATCCTAGTTTGCATGGATTACTTCACGAAATGGGTGGAGGCATATGCGATTCCTAACCAAGAAGCCGTAACCGTTGCTAATGTCCTGTTGAAAGAATTTATTAGTCGCTACGGGGTACCAATGGAACTCCATTCTGACCAAGGCCGAAACTTTGAGAGTGAAGTATTCCGGACAATGAGTGACAGATTAGGAATCAGGAAGACCAGAACGACGCCATTACACCCCCAATCGGACGGAATGGTGGAGCGGATGAATCGAACTGTTGGAAAGTACCTCTGCAAAGTTGTAGATCAACACCAACGAGACTGGGATCAACATCTACCCTTCTTCTTGATGGCCTACCGATCAGCAGTACAAGAATCTACAGGACAGACTCCAGCGAAGGTACTGTTTGGACGAGAAATGAGGCTTCCTTGTGACCTGGTATTTGGATGCAGACCTGGCGAGGACGTAGCAGGTGAAGACTACATAACGAACCTGAGAAGGAAGTTAAACGATATCCATGAATTGGTTCGTTCCAAGATCCAAATATCCAGTGAACGAATGAAGGACCGTTATGATATCCGGGCTGAAGAAAATTTCTACAAAGAAGGTGATTTAGTGTGGCTCCACAATCCACAGAGAAAACGGGGGCTCTGTCCTAAACTGCAGAAATCTTGGGAAGGACCCTATTGCGTGAAAAAGAAAATCAACGACGTTATCTACCGCATCAGTAAGGTACCCAACGGCAAACCCAAAGTCGTCCACTTCAATAGACTGGCACCATTTGAAGGAACTTCAGATCAATCAGTGAGGCAGATTCAAGTACAAGACGAGGACGAGCCCACTTACGAAAATTTCATGAAAACCTATAGCGGTTCGTCGAAGGCAAGGTTTGACGTCACCAGAGAAGAGAGTCGCGACCTGTTCACTACTCCTGTAGAGTATGCATTGGCTCACTGCATCGCCCAAGACCTTCAGATGTTCCGAGGGATAGGCAATGTGTTCCGGAAAAAGTTTGGTAAACTGGAAAAACTTCAAGAACAACGCCCATCTATCGGTCGAGCCTTGGAAATTGAAGATAGCAGTCCTGAAGGAGTTAGATCGATCTTTTATCTGACAATCAAAGAAAGACATTTCCACAAACCATCTTACAAGGACTTATGGGACGCATTAGTTGATCTCAGAAATACCTTACTGAGAAAAGGAATACAGAAAATAGCTGTACCAAAGCTGGCTTGCGGTTTGGATGGCCTGGATTGGAGAATTGTCAGGGATATGTTGGAAATCATATTCAGGTTTACCGAAGTTGAAATTCTGATATGTTGCTGGAATCCTAGGGAAAATCCAAGACAGAAAACGGTACCATGCTACTTCAATCGGACTTCACACTGCCGAAACGGAACCAACTGCTCCTTTCTCCACCATAACGAGCAAAATGCATTCCAGGAGGAATGTCTCTTAAGGAGGGGGCAATGTAATGGAATCCAGGAGAACTTGAATAATCCCCCTGTATCACATGTTTGGAAGCTCTCGAATATTCTAGAATAGAAGAAGATGGAACATCCTGTGAGCAGTCTGATGAAAAGAGATGAAAAGATGTGACAGAAGACTGACAGTTCTAGAACATTCCAGAACAGATGTAAAACATATAAATATCGAGCTTCCAAACAACGTTAGTGAGTTGAAGTATTGAACGCGACGTAGTGACATCGTTGTCGATATAAATAGTTGAAATAAATAGTTTGTTGGTGTTAGTACGTGAAAATAAATAGTCAATCAGTTGGAAATCCGTCTGTTTTCTACTGGAACCCACGAATAACATTACAATATTTTACTTATGAATAGTTTTGTTATCTTTAAAATGAAACACACTGTATTGTAATGAAAAGCAAGAAAACATTCTTGAAGTCATTTTATCGAAAAATCAAGAATATAATATAATTCTGTGTCAAATTACGCCACTAAATACGGGGTGTTCCATTCAACTTTAGGAAGTTATTTAATTAAATGTGTGTCCCAATTTTGAGGAATTTTTTCCCCACTCTGTATAATATTGCATTAAAAATTTCATGTAGTAGTTAACTTCAACCTTTGAGCTGAGCAATACATTTAATCACGAGCATCTCGTTACACGTTACAGGGTGAAAACAATTTTCAAATTATGTTCTGCATTTTTAAATTTCTCAGAAACGGTCAGTTTTAAGTATGAGAAATATAAGAGTAACTCGCCTTTATTTTGTCTATGGTATCTGAAAATAAAAAAAAAATACAGGGTGTTCCATAAGAAACAATGTAACTTTGGTATGTAATTTTTTTGGGGATCACCCTATTTATTTCAAAATAATTTTGGAATATGCTATTCATGGACCCACATAAAACTGTGCTCAAAGTTTTTCCCTAACTTTCTTCATTTCTCGTAGAAATATCGAGGCGAATGTGGTGGGCCACCCTGTATAAAATACACACAAAAAATATGAATTACACGAGAAACCTAAAAAACATTGTGAAATATTAAACAGCATTTAACACTTCATAGTCCAACTTTTAAAACAATCTCAAAATGTATAAAAATAAAATATCAGGATTTAAAAAGATGCAGATATAATTTTTAAAAAATTACAGATACAATTTTCAAGAGATTTCTTCATTTATTTCTATAAACTTTTCAAACATCTGCAGTATCAAGAATCACGAAATTCTGATAATATGACAAATCCCTAGTTAATTAATTATTTTAGAGCCCCCCCCCTCCCCCAACGTTCTTTCAATGATTGTTTTTTTGTATTCTCCAGGTATGAATAACTATTATTCTGCCCCTGTGATGCGTCAACCGGCGGCGCCGGCTGTCGTCCCCAACAACGTGCTCCCTTCGGTCCCCATACAGCCCCCCATCAGCCACAACCAACCCCCCTTCCAGAGGCATGCGCCCAACAAGCGGCGACCCAATGCCGTGTCGATAATCGATCCGAAAACCGGTAAGTGCGAAAAAAATAAACTTTTGGCGCAGTCGTCGGTTCGATTTTTCGCAGGTGATGATGATGATGATGATGATTTCTTGTTGTTGTTGTAGGTGCTGATAGGTTGAAAGAAATCTACGAGAACAACAATGATAATCAGACGTCGGAGGATTCGTCGGCCAGAGAGACCCCCCAGCCGGCAGCAGCTACTCAGAATAGCAAGGAGGTGCAAGCAGCTTTTGCTAAACAGGTGAAATGATGATTTTTTTTTAATGTCTCGAGTCTGTTGAATGGAATTTTGAGTATTTTGGCCCAAAAAACATAAATTTGGCAATATTATCGTGAAGAAATTGATACTTTTTGAGATATTTCAGCTGAAAGTCGAAATTACACCTTCTTTTCTTGAATGTTTTCAAAGAAATTTGTACAGCTTTATTATGAATGAACATTTTTGCCATAAACATTTTTAGTTCCCAAGGTATCTTTGGAATTGTCAAAACTGCTGGAATAGTTTTTCTCTTCTTTATATTGACTTTGAGAATTCATCAAAAATAAATGACTTATATACCAAATGTACCAATTTTTTTTTATTAAAAATCAATTAATCCTTCTCTATCTCGTAGGTGATGCAAGCTTTGGAAGACCGTCCCGAGGAGGCGGTCCAACCCCGCGACGAAATGCCGGAGGCGGACCAGCGACCGCTGTCGCCGTGCCAGACCGGAGCGGAAGCGCCGCTTCCGGTCGATCCGCTCGAAGATCAGGCGGCCGCGTTGCCGCCACAGGCTTTCCTGATGCCCGTCGCCGCCCCGCCCATATCCAAAATGGAGCATGTCGTGCAATCCAGCAAACTGCAGGTAAGCGACGATTTCGTGTCCTTGGCGAATTTTTTCAAAAGAAAGTATTCGATGGAATGTTTTGGGGGTTTTTGGACGTGGTGAGGTATATTTTCAGCTAGGTTTTGGGAATTTTTTCTCGTAGAAATATTGAGAAATGATGGCGTTGTGTGTGGCTGTCTTTGGAGGTACCGAAAAAAAAAAGTTCCCCAACTGCTGACATGATTACGACCAAACGAGTAGCCGAACCAAAAAAATTCAAAAAGATTATTCAACTTGAAAGTATTTCCTATAAAATGACCTGAGATTTTCGAAAAATATCGAAAATTAACAAAATGGCGTTGATTTGAAGAAATGGGGTAAAAATTGTCGTTTTTTAATGCCCAGTTGACAATTTTCAATCAATCGAAAAAAATCTTGGAACATTGTATAATAATTTTATTCAAGAATACTCATTTCAAATTTGAAGTTGATCGGTAGATTTCTCTACGAGTTATAGCAATTTTGGAAAATGTCGTTTCAGGAAAAACGCGTTCAAAATTTATTTATAAATTATGAAAACTAATCGAGACACGACCTTCCTGCTTCCACAGGCTGTTATTGAAGATAAAAACCACCGAAATATCCAAAACAATCGATTTTCTGAATGCGTCACTTTGAGTTATAGCAATTTCGAAAAATGTCGTTTCAGGAAAGATGCGTTGAAAATTTATTTATTAATTATAAAAAATAAACAAGACGCAACCAAAACCACTAAAATATCCAAAACAATTGATTTTCTGAAAGCGCCACACTGTGACAAGTGACGAGTGTGTGAAACTTTCGACTGAATTTTTCGTTTTTTCGTAGCCCGGCGCCAAGGAGTTTGTGCTGCCCGGGACGATCGCCAAGGAATCGCCCGTGCCTACCGCGACGCCCGTCGTGTCGGCGAATTGCGATTGCGCCGAAGTGTCGATAGCCGCCCGTCTAGCCATGGCCAGGGAGAGAGAGAGCCCGGCCAAGGGTCGCCCCAAGGCGAAGGTCGAACCACCGTCGCCGCCCAAGGAGACGCCAGTTGCCGACAAAGAGGTCGTCGTTACCTCGGAGGTGAGTTTATTTTGATGATTTGACGAGGAAATTCATTTTACCAACAGTTTTATTTTGCGTTAGAACTTTTTAGGCAGGATTTCGAGAAAAGTTCAATGAATAAATTCGAAAAAATCATTCCCACATTCTCCCAATTGACAATTCCAAAGTAGCCGGCTGAGAATGGGGAAAAATTATCGACTTAATCATTATTATTATTTTTCCAGGTGGTGCCTGTCGTTGCCGACCGCCCTGCCCCTGTCAAAACCGCGGAACCCGCCCCTGCGTCGGTCCTGCCGCCCCCCAAGGAGGCTCCATCGAAAGATGCCCAGCCGAATGCAGAGAAGAAGAAGAAAGACGCCAAGTCGGACGTCGCTGCTGGTGCGGCGGCGGACGCCGCGGCGCTTCCCCATCCCGCTCAGGAAGGCAGCAATGTCGGTGAGTGAAAAAAATGGTTTTTTCGAAAAAGTATACAGGGTGGTTTGGTGTATGGGGCGCAGTTTGGATTGAGGGGGAATTGTTATGTTTTAATTCAAGAAAATTTAAGATCCAGACTGAAATGATGGTGAAAATCTTGAAAATAATAAAAAATTCGTGATAATTATTTAATAGGAACATTCTTAGTTTAATTTAAACAGAAATAAACGCGCTTTTTATTGTATATTTAAGCAAAATTATTGCAAAACTTGAGAAGGAGAATGCGTTTTTTTTGGGTGATAAGTCTCTTGATTTTTATGTTTTTATTTTGGAAAATTGAAGATTCAGACTGAAATGATGGCGAGAATCTTGAAAATAGTAAAAATTTCGAGAATATTATTTAATTGGAACATTCTTAGTATAATTGAAACAAAAATAAATGATCTCTTTATTGTATATTCAAACAGAACTATTGCAAAATTTGAAAAAGAGAACGAATTCTTTTGAGCATTATCGACTTTTCGAATAAGTTGTGAATTCTTCTGATCAACGTAATTTTTTAAATGATCTATTAATTTTCCTGGAATTGATATTTTATCAATTTCTAATCTGTGCCTTTTTAATTTTTTTGTCGTATTTTCTCTGGCAAAGGGGCGATTGGGTCGGGTGGGTACAGTGGAAGGGAAGCAATTCAGGAAAAGAGTGATAAGTCTCTTGATTTTTATGTTTTTATTTCGGAAAATCGAAGATTCAGACTGAAATGATGGCAAAAATCTTGAAAATGGTAAAAATCACCCGAATTTTCCTTGAATTCATTGTCCTGAATTCTGAATCACTTTCAGACTTTTTGAATAAATTGTGAATTCCACTAATCAATGTACTTTTTGAAATGATCTATTATTTTTCCTGGCATTATTTCATCATCAATTTCGAATCTGTTGCTGCCTTTTTTATTTTTTAAATCGTATTTTATCTGGCATAGCGACTAGTGGGTCGGATGGGGAAAGTGGAAGGGAAGCAATTCAGCAAAAAGGCGATATGTCTCTCTTGTTTATGTTCTTCTCGTTGATTTTAAAGATTTCTTCCTATATATACATTTTATTTTGGGTAAAATTCGATGAAAAGTGTTTTTCTACTTGTCAATCGTTGCAGGCGTTCATTCAACGTGGCAACGGTGGCAACATCGGGCCCCAAGCTCACGATCGGTGTTGCCGAACGTCACTTCTGATTTTTTTTTTTTTTTCGAAAATCTGTATTTCACAATATTTCCACGTCGTCGAATGTGGTGTCGTTACGCTCGTTCTAAAGTCTCCTGCTTCGTAAAAACCTAACAGGGAGTAGGTAGCAAGAAAACTAGTGCCTTTTTTGTATCGGTGACGAGCAGAGGACGACGAAAAAACGGTGGCAAAAAACAGAATAGCCGTGCGAGAGCGAGCACGTGGTCTTTTTGTGTCCGATAGTCTTGTGTATTTTTAAACGCGCGTTGAAATTGTCGTGGCGAGTTGCGTCTTTTTTCGTATTCACGAAATAATATGTACGTCTGAAAGTGCATCCGCAAGGACGACGACACAAAAGTGTTGTGGATTTGTCGGTAGAGATGGGTGGTACAAGGAGAAGGAGTGAGTTTTCTTCGCTAGCGTGTAAAAATGCTAATTATCGTTTTCGTACGTTGCGGGATTGATTGATTGATTGATGGGTTGGGTTGATCGTGTGTACACGTTTTAGCATCTAGTCTCGTTCGTGTGCGTTTATAAATAGAGTGGAATAGTTCGACTAGGCGCGAGTCATGATTATTTTCACTGAATCTGGAATCGGATGCATTTTGTCTCGGGCACTTGAGGAATTTTTGGAAAACGTATTTGTGAACGTACCTTTCTGTGTATTTTGATCGAAACGGTTTGGGGGATTTTTTCGTAAACACTTCCCGAAATAGTCCATGCTGAAGTTCGAAGTATCATGTTTGTGTTGCAAGTTTTTCGTAAACACTGAAAACTATCCTTCAGTTGTAACCAAAATAAACAGACTCAAGTTCTGATATCAATTTTCTTAATTCAATTTGAGCCTTCATTGTCACGAAGATGTAAAGAAATCCTAGAAAAGAATTCAACCATGAGATCCTGTACAATAATTTATTAATCTAGATATTATGCGATCTGGATTTTGATTATTACTGTTTCAAGTTTTCGAAAAATCATTTAGGATATCTTAGAGACGCTGAAAACGGTGGTGAAATCCGTTTTTCGATATCTGGTATAGTTTTCGAGATATTTCATGTTCCAAAAAACAACCAAAAAATCGCAAAACCCACGAAAACTCCATATTTTCAACGATGCTGGAAGCTTCATATAGGTCTAGATATTATGCGATCTAGATTGATTGATTGATTATTTTTCTTAATACCTACGTATTTCGGTCCAAGAGATACGAATTTGGCAATATCATCGTGGGGAAATTAATTTCGAGATATTCACACAAAATGTTTTGTGGGGTTAGGTTGGAATTTTATTTTTCATTCAACCTCCCGAATAAATCAGACTTCTTCATTTTTCATGTCCGAATTGCACGTATCCACTCATTCGTTCATCACATACAGACGTTACTGCTCTTGAGCAAATAAAAAAGAAGACGATTTTATCATCTATCACCTTGAAGGATATGACGTTGACAAGATAACGAAATTTCCCTCCTTCCTGTCGCCATTTTATGAGCGTCTGTTTTTCTGTCGCATGACGAATTCAATTATTCATTCCTTATCGATATCACGGTTAATTTTATTTTGTGGTTAGAGCGTGGGTTACACCGTGTGAGTGAGTGTGAGTATATTCTACTTTCGACTACGGGTAATTCTCCCACGTAATTCAATATCCGATTTATTTTTAGATGAATGAATATTGGTTAATTGTATTGAAGGTTCGTCTGTTAGTTTGCAATAAGAGGGAAAAAAACATTTCGGTGATATTAAGGCGGGTTTATACTGAAATAGAATTACAGGTATCAGAAAATGAAGATTAAAAGTTGACTTCTTATTGATTGTTATCTTCTATTTCTTCTCAACGTATAATTGTGTTCAGTATTCAGAATACATTTTGTCATTGTAAACCGATATTCATATCTGACCTATGAGAAGTGCACTGCCTTGACACTAATAGTGGACGAAAACCAGTATCTACAATCTGTTTCACATGAAATATGGTTATATCCATGATCATACTCGAATTTCAGTGTCATATTTGAATCACTATATTCAATAATTGTTTGATTTCGATTCATTGTTGTCCAAAAATATTTTGGGTTCCTAAAATCTGTCAAGTATCTAGAAGTCCACCACATTTATTATGATAAATCAATGAATTTTTGGAAATTAGTTTTTTTAATATTGAAATTTATTTACTAATTAATCAGCGCAAATAAAAACTCGAATCTTGAAAATGAAGCATAATTATTGACAAACGTATTGCATTTGTTATTTCCGAGCGTGACGTTATATATAAAGTGGAACGTTCGAAACAGCACTTTCTAAAATCCGAATTCCGACATTCCACCGTACTAATAACGGTCGACGTTTCAAAAGCACGACCGCTTCGTGAGACATCGGGCGTTTACGGCTCGCCTTCCGAAGATTCTCGACTACCTTCAAGATGGCGGTTCCGATCTCTTATTAAGCGACGACCACATGGGTCGGACGCAACGTGGTCGAAGTCTCTCTTCGAAACCCGAAAAAATCCTAGACGCGCGCGATTCCTCCCTTCCCGATAGTCGGTGACAAAGTTTCGCGAATTTTCGTGGCGAATTTGTGCTTCGATTAGGAATTTTCTATGGCGCCACAGTGAAAATGTGTAGTTCGCCCACACGGATCGTCCTAGAATAGCCCGTATCCCGTTTCTCAATATGGACGAGGGATGGAACGAAGTTAGGAAGGGTAAATACAGCTAATTTTGTTACCATACATGCCCAATAGTGCGAGAGACCTGGTTCGGAATCGAAAGTAGACGACCTTGTCGCGCCGGGGCCCCTTTCTCGCCGTCTCCCGGTGCTCTCGATGGGGGGCATCGCCTGCGATCGGGTGTCTGTCACGTGGTCGAAGGCGGCTGGAATATTTCTAGAAAGGTCAACGCGGCGCGAGAGAGGTTTTTTTTACGTCAACATGGCGTCTTTCTATGCGCTTTCGGTTGGTCGGGTACTTTTTTTACCTGCATGCTTTAGTTTCGTGTCTTGCTGCTGGTCCGAAGCCGATATTCAACCTTCAAATGACCCAGTTCGAAACAATTGAAAATTTTATGGTTTCTGTCTAGTCATTATTTTCTTATTATGACTAATCGTAGTCTATTTAGGTTTCATACCTACTGCCTTTCCTAATAAGTCTATTCTGGTTGTATTTCTATGAGTTTGTCATCGATGTTAATTAGAAACAATCTATCTTAACTTGACGATAATTTTTGCACACGTTTCGTGTTCTATTGAATGTGCATAATTGGATTCTCCGTGTTTAGAATAATTCTGGAACGTACTTGGATTATCGCGTATTTTGCCATCGTTCTGACAAACATGTTTTCGACAGATTTCCTTTCCATTAACGCGATTTACCACAATCGCCATTTCGGATTATCGTCGAAATTGTTTTCGAATGACGACGCTATAGGGCACCAGGTCAAGTGTAAGGAATATTGATAATCGGTACTGTGTGCTTCGAATTTATAATGTTAAGACTGAGCAGACAATTCAACCACAAAAATACGACAGAAACTAACCGAAAAAAAAAAAACAAAATAGGTCTGTCAAAAAAATAAATCACCACGTTGGTGATTTCGAAAAGTGTCCGAAATGGGGTCCACTGCAACTGCAGATGACGTAGCCACGTGCACGAATTCAACGAGCTGGCTCAGCTGATTTTAATTATGCTTGAGTCGACGGTCGGTGACGGAAACGGGATTTCATTGAACCCGTACGATATTCGGAAGTAGTTCAAATGAACATAGGCGTTCATCGATCTTTGGAATGTTTGTTACTGCAGCTATGATTGGGGAGATTTTCGAACGATAAGTCAGCGTATTTTGACCCCCATTTCTATTGTTATTTCATGCATGAATCATTCTTGGGCTGATTCTTGATGTTCCCTTAGTATCAGAGAGAGATTATAACAATAGAAACAAAATCGATATAACTATATTTTATTGCTTGACTAGGATCATAATTTATTTCAAAGGAATTTCAAGATACAATGAAAAACAATTTGATAGCAGTCCCAGCTCCTCCTAACTGTAATTTTTTCAAAGTGTTGGGGGCGTTTATGGCTGCGAGAAAAAAGTCTGCAGGAAATTATTGATCAGTTTTTATCCATGGTTGGTCAACTTTTTCATGTAGCGACAAATATTTTTATTACACAACTCTTGAATTCGATTATTCTCTCGAACATATTTAGAATTTAATATTAATTTCATGACAACGCCGTGATTTTGCGTTTTTTCAAGTGATGTCTCAAGATTAGGCACAAAAAACAACTGATAAGCTATGATTTTATGTAATTATATAGTTGGATCTGGAGCTCATTTCTAGAACGCTGATTTTTATGCAATATTTGAATTTACTAGCATCATTTTTATGTTGCTTGAGATAATGTGATAAGGAGTAACATAATTTCGAGCTATAATTGATTTTTTTCTGATAATTATCAAGTTGATTTGTGTTGAAGTTCTTTTCCTCGCCACTTTCCGTTCGACGAGGCTAATTTTCAATTTATTTCAGGTAAAAAACAAAATGCCCAACGCGCCTCCGTCAAGCAGCAAGTTCCGGTCGCCTCGGCGCCCACTCAAGCTGTCAAGCAAAAGAGCGTCGGCAACGTCGCGGCGACGCCGGTGCCCCAGCCTCAGCCGCCCAAAACGGTCGGTAAGGCGCACAAAAAGCACGAGCTGAACCAGAAGGGCGCCAACAAAGAGGGTACGGATATGGACGCCTTCAACGATAACTCCTACGTGGACAAAGAGGTGAGTTTGTTTGGGTAGTTGGGGGGGATTTTTTCCACAGTCCCAGCTCCTCCCAACTGTCAATTTTGCCAGAGTTGTGGAGGCGTTTATGGCTGTGAGATTGACAGCTGCAGAACTTAGTCGACCTGTTCTTTTTCGATAGTTGGTCGATTATACATGCAGGGACAATATCACACGAAGAATTGTCAGAAAGTGAAACATTTTATGAACGAATCCACTTGAATTGATTATTTTTGTAGGCAAATTGCAACGTCATCAACGACACAATCGACACCCCCAATGCACTTGCTGCCCCAACCACCAACGATATTATCAACGCTAACTCCACTGCCCCACTAAAAGACACAGTTTCGACCACGAACAACAACAATAACGAGTCGAACAAAACGGAAGCGTCGCCGCCACCGCCGGCGCCGCAAGTCGTCGCGGTGAAACTGATCGCCGAGCCGGCGGTGGTGAAAAAGTCCAACTTCAACATCACCGATATCGTTCGCGATACGCCCAAACCGTTCGTCAGTCCGGTGGTTCTGCCGGCCGTCGACGAGCCGGATAGGGCGGCCGTCCACGGTTCCAACGAAAAGTTGGGGCAGGCGAGGGGCGAGGCCGCCGGGAAGGGTGGCGGTGAGAAAAAGTTGCCTTACAAGGACGGTGAGTGGATTTATTCGAGTGGTTTTCGGGGAATCGTTACTGATATTGGTCGTTCAACAGGCCAATGGTCGCCCAACAACCAGCAGGGTTCGATGGTTTACCAAAGGGACTTCCTGTTGGCTTTGAAAGATGCTCCAGCGAGCAGAAAAGTGCCTGATAACATCCCCGATGTCGTGCTCATGGAGGACAACAATAGAGGGGTGAGTTGTCGGGAAAAAACGACAAATCGATGTGGTTCTACGTGGTTTTCCTTTTTACAGCGTTTGAGCGACGGCAGGTCGTCCATGGGTGGGCGTGCAGACTTCGCTCCCCCCTTCAACTACGGCGGAAAATCCAGCTCTCAAAGAGGGGTAAGCATTTTATTCACTTCACATAAATTGACAGTTGAATTTTTGTGACAATTTAATTTATGTATGAAAGGTCGTATATGCCACAGCGCAATTGTCACTTTGACAGTGGCAAAAGTTAGCTTTGACTTTGACAGCGGCAAATACACTAGTGGTTTTTTCACTTATTCATTTGTTCATCGATTATCGCGGAATTGAAGAACAAGCTCTAATGAAAATAACAGGACACAGCCATTAATCATCAATAAAACCATACTTCGAGTTGACAAAGAGTATCATTCAAGCATTATTCAATAAATTCGTTTGGAAAATGAAAAAACTTCAACAGAACTACTACAGAAACGATTTGCTGTCACACCCGCAGCGATATCAATCACTGTTCCTAGTATGAATTTCAATAACTGCGTTTTCAATAATTGTACGTTGAAATAAAAATGTGTTTATTTTTAATAAGTTTCATAAATGAATTTTGCATTGATATGTTTCAAAATTTCTTATTCATTAAATTGTCCTGCCGAATTACACTCGAGGTTTGTATTGATATATTGATGGGTAAATTTGTGTTCAAATTCTAATTTGTTTCCTTTAACAATTTGACTGGAATAACTGTCAGTTGTCAATGGTTGACAGTTCATCTCGTCAAATTGCTAGGAAACAATTTCTCATTAAACAACCCAAATCCACCCGATAAAATACAAACCACTTGTGCAATTATAAGTGAAATAAAACTGCCCTGATGTTGATTTCATGAAAGTAGTGAACTGATCAACACCGTGTTGACCCTGATAGTAGAACTGAGCAATCACTTCCGCACCTCACTTGGCACTCTCTCTCTCTCGAAAACCACTTTTCAAACGTTTTTTTGCGTCCCCCAGGTCATCCCGAAGAGGCCCAGCCAAGGGAAGATGGACAGCCGTAGCGGCAAGAGCTCCAAGCCGCTGATGAAGGTGTCGATATCGGTGCGCGAGGACGTGAAATTGCACGAAACCGAGAACGCTTGGCGGCCGGCGCGCGGCAAGAAGGGCGACGACCTCAACGACGAGGACCGCAAGACCAACGACCTGTACAAGAAGGTGCGCGGCATCCTCAACAAGCTGACGCCGCAAAAGTTCGATACGTTGCTGCAGCAGATCAAGGTTTTGCCGATCGACACGTCGGCCAGGCTGCAGGGCGTCATCGATTTGGTGTTTGAGAAGGCCGTCGACGAGCCCAATTTTTCCGTGGCTTATGCTAATATGTGCAAAGAGCTCGCGCTTATACAGGTAAGGAGTTGTACGCGGATTTTCCTCGCTTTATTGGGTAACCTTTTTTTGACTTTGACGTGACTTTCATCTGTATTATGACGTCTGACGGTTGGCATCTGCCAATTTGCAACGGATAAAGGTTGGACGATTTTTTTTTTGGTAACGTTTGTTGCCGTTAAATGGACTTTTTTCATTGATTTCACGGAATTTTCAAGATTCTCCTCACTTTTTTTCATTCCTGTCAATGAAATGATGTATTCACGTTTTTTTTTATTATATCGTGCCATTTTTTTGACTTTGACGTGACTTTCATTTCTATTTTGACGTCTGACGGTTGACGTTTGTCAGTTTCTTGATAGTTTTTGGCATTCTTCGAGAATATTTCAATTTATTTCTAGGATAGTTACTAGGAATGAATTGAAAACGATGAGCATGAATGACCATTGTTGATTTTCACAGTCCCAGCTCCTTCTAACTGCAATTTCCCTAAGCTGAGAAGGCGTTTATGGCTGTGAAATAAAAGCCTACAAAACTTAGTTGGCCATTTGATCCATAGGTGGCCAATTATACCATGTAGCGACATGCGCAACCTACCCAACAAAGAATTAATTTAGGAGACAGACTTTCCTTCGTTTTCCATGACCAAATCTATTATTTTCCCCTCAGGTACCAACTACCACGAGTACGCCCGAGAGACCAGACTTTGTCAACTTCAGAAAACTGCTCATCACCAGGTGTCAGGTCGAATTCGAGAAGAATTCGGTCGACGAGGCGGAGAGGAACGCGAAGTTGCAGGAAATCGAAGATACCGCCGATCCCGAAAAGAAGAAGGATCTTCAATTCGAGCTGGAAGAGTACGACAGGAAATTGAGGATGAAATCCGTAGGAAACATCAGATTTATCGGTGAGAAATTGAAATTATCACTTCGACTTTGTTGATTGAAAAGCAGCGAATTCAAATGATGTTTATATGAAAGTAGTGGACGGATTATCTTTGACGATAACTTTATTTTACTGATTCGTTTTTGAAGCAAAGTGATGTTCGGTGCGTGAGGGGCAACTTTGACAGTTTTCTTCTTCTCCACTTTCAGGCGAGCTCTTCAAACAGAACATGTTGACGGTCAACATAATGGTGAAGTGTTTGGGCAACCTTCTCGATAGCAAGGACGAAGAGAGCTTGGAGTGTCTTTGTAAATTATTGACAACTGTTGGAAAGGAGTTGGAGAATAAATCAGTCAACTTGCAGCCCATCATCACTCCGATGAAGGAAATTATCAACAAAAGAGTAAGTTTGGATATTTTTTAGGGCGGAATTGGCACGGCCCAGGCAACTGAAGCATTATTTTCTCTGGTTTTGCTTTTAACTTCCTGAAACTTTTTGGACCCATCAAATTATGAAACGAATCTATATGTTGATGATTATCTATGAACGAAGAAAGTACCCAAATTGTGCGTCAATTCATCAAAAACGGGCGGAAATCTTTGTTTAGAATCATGGAATCGAAATTACTTGTATTTGCAGCTTCGATTTTTTGTATTTTGGCTAAAAATTCAAGCATCGTAAAGGTCGAATCATCACGAAAAGACTCAAGATTATTTTGACTGAAGATCGATTTAGTTTATCGTGAATTAAAATGCGAGAACAAAACTGACCCCATTAACGTCGAATGCAAGAGAAAGTTGTCAATTTTGATGTATTCAAGGCACGGCCCAGGCAGCTGAAGCATTTTTTCTCTGGTGCTACAGTGTTAAGGAATGTGCGATATTGAATTCGGGAAGGATTCGCTAACACCAAGAGAATATTTTTGTATTCGATGAATGGAGTTTGATAGTAACCTTTCCACATTTTTCGAGAGATTTCACGAACAATTCTAATTTTCATATTGTTCAATATAACTTAAAATATCGTTATAACTCGCAGACGGAACCGAAAGTGACGAGCCGCATCCGGTTCATGCTGCAAGACGTGGTGGACTTGCGACAGAGCAAGTGGGTGCCGCGCCGGCAAGACTTCAACCCCAAGACGATCGATCAGATCCAGAAGGAAGCCGCCGACGAGCAGATGAACATACAAATCATGAATTCCGGGCCGATGCCCTCGCAACAGCAGTCGCGAAGAGACGATCGCATGGGAATGGGCGGCAGCGGAGGCGGTAACGATAGGCGCGGAGGTAGTAGGGGCGGCGGCGGCAGCAAGGCCGGCGACGAGGGTTGGGTGACCATGGGCGGCAACAAGGGCAGGACGAACGACAGGTTCGGGCAGCAGAGCAGCCGGTTCAGCGGGCAGAACGAAAGGATTACCGTGCAGAAGGATAAGTTGCAAGCTAAGCAAGTGAGTTGTTTCGATTTACATAATTCGAGCGGATTAACAATGATAATTTGATTGTTGCAAAGTTTACGGTACAAAATTCTTGAGCTATTGGAATTTCTCATCTTCTAGTTGCGCCATCTCTTTGTAGTTTTCGTCGTTCTATCTAAACTTCAGTATTGTCGTGTCAAATTTTTGATGTCATTCGGACGTGTGACAGCTGAGATATCGCGCAAAATTTGACAGTTTGTCGTTTCGGTCGAAAAATTGACATTGAAAGAGCAAATGTCAAGTTTTGCTTCAAACTTCCTGGAACTACTTGAACCCATCAAATGATGAAACGAATTTATGTTGATGGTTAACTATGAAGGAAGAAAGTACATAAATTGGGCGTTAATTTACCAAAAAAGGACAAAAATCTTTGTTTAAAACCATGGAATCGGAATTACTTGTATTTCCTGTATCGATTTTTTGTATTTTGGCTAAAAATTCAAGCATTATAAAGGTCGAATCATCACGAAAAGATGTTGGATTATTTTTATTAAAGATCGATTTAGTTTATCGTGAATTAAAATGCGAGAACAAAACTGACCCCATTAACGTCGAATTCAAGAGAAAGTTGTCAATCTTAATGTATTCAAGGCACGGCCCAGGCAGCTGCAGCATTTTTTTCTCTGATGCTACAGTGTTAAGGAATGTGCGATATTGAATTCGGGAAGGCTTCGCTAACACCAAGAGAATATTTTCGTATTCGGTGATTGGAGTTTGATAGTAACCTTTCCACATTCGCCACATTGAAGTTTCATTGAAATGAGACGTTTTCGACTGAAACCATCAACTTTTGGTATGTCAACCATCGATTTCTGTGTTCCAGCCCGAAGTGAACGAACCCCTCGGCAAATCGGGAATGTTCAGGAGCTGGACGAAGGGATCTGTCGGCTCCAACTCGAAATCGCCCCAAACGTCCGTCACCAACACCGACAACAAGTACGCCGCTCTCGAAAACATGGACGGCGAGAAACGCGGTTTAGGCCCGAGGCTGAGCAACAACGAGCCCTACCACTCCAAGGGCAACAGCCTGGAAAGAAACTACAACCGGTACGACGGCAGAGGCAGCTCCCGATCGGGATCCCAACATCGCTCGAACGACGCCGGTCCGTCGTCGCGAGGCATGGGACCGCCCCCAGCTGCGCTACACCGCCCGCCCACGATGCAGACCCCGCCCCCGATGGTCGGTCTGCCCGTGGCTCAGCCGCCCGTCGCCGAGGCTGCGGCGGCGAAGGCGACACCGACCGCCACCGTTACGAGTTATTTGACGGAGGACCAAATCTACAGGAGGGTGATCAACGCCTTGGATGAGTTCGTTTCGGGGAACAGCTCCGTCAACGAGTTTTACGAGGAGATTAGCACGGATATTCCGATGTCCAGCATCAGGGGAATCATCAAGGATTGGTGAGTAGATTTTTTCTGAGCCTGCCTAGGCAGCTGCAGCATTTTTTTCTCTGGTGCTACACTGAATGGAAAGAGTAAATGTCAAGTTGTGCTTCAAACTTCCTGAAACTTTTTGGACCCATCTAATGATGAAACGAATTTACATGTTGATGATTATCTTTGAACGAAGAAAGTACCCAAATTGTGCGTCAATTCATCAAAAACGGGCGGAAATCTTTGTTTAGAATCATGGAATCGAAATTACTTGTATTTGCAGCATCGATTTTTGTATTTTGGCTAAAAATTCAAGCATCGTAAAGGTCGAATCACCACGAAAAGACTCAAGATTATTTTGACTGAAGATCGATTTAGTTTATCGTGAATTAAAATGCGAGAACAAAACTGACCCCATCAACGTCGAATGCAAGAGAAAGTTGTCAATTTTAATGTATTCAAGGCACGGCCCAGGCAGCTGCAGCATTTTTTTCTCTGGTGCTACAGTGTTAAGGAATGTGCGAAATAAACTGGGATGACAGCTGACACGGGCAGTTTTCTTTCGTCGACTGTTTGTTAGCCGCCCTTCTACATTTCCCCCTATCAAATACCCCGAAGTGCTGCTTTTTAACGGTGCCCTAATGAATTAACTTTTCAGCTACTTGCACGTGCTGGAGAAGAACTCGAAAATCAGAGGGTCGACGGGCTCGCTCTTCGCCGCTCTGGTGTGCCAGGAGAGGATAGGCGTGGAGGACTACTGCTACAACTTGGAGGACGTCCTCTCCCAGGTCGAGGACTTGGAGATTGACATCCCCAAAATATGGGACTACCTAGCAGAACTGATTGGTGAGTGTCGAAACATCGGAATTCGTTAGTAGTTCGAATGGTTACTAAATTTTCTTTGTTCCAGTCGATGTCGTGTGCATGGAAGCCGTGCCTTTCAAGAGGCTGCACAAGTCGTGCGACGTGTTGGTCAAGCAGAAGAGGGCCGACAGGCTTTTAGCGCCGCTGTTCAAACTGATAGTCGGTAAAAAGGGGCCAAACTTTTTGCAGGGCTTGTGGGCCAAGTCCGGCTTGGAACTGACTGATTTTATGGACAAGTCCTTGGCCGATTCATTTATTAGCGCTAATGTGAGTTGAAACGTGGGGTTTGTGAGCGCTGTTGGCGCTGTTTGAGTACCTGCTTTTTTGGATGTTTTCTTTTTTGTTTGTGTCTAGTCATTTATTGAGATGATTCATTTTGGTGAATTCTAGTCGTTCCATCCGTACTTTGTCATAAACATATTTTTATTTATTTTAATTGTTTTGTTATCTTGTAAATTGTACATACATTTTATTTACTTTCTCATAATTTTATTTAATTTTTTTATGATAATAATCAGTAGTATTGTCCTTGAAATGATCCTCACCTGTACGATTTTTTTTTTCCATCCAATCTTCGTGATTTTCTTTACAAATCTCGATTTGGTCTGGTTTTTTTGATCGTGAGAAAATAATAAATGACCCCTTAATTTTTATGGTTGACGTGTTATTTTTTTATTTTGGTTATTTTTTGATTGGTTTGAATATCTGATTGAATCCAATTCAATTCAAGTTTGTTACTTATTATTTGTTTTTTTATTTCTGGTATTGAATTTGTTATTTTTTGTTTTTCGAAAAAAACATTTGGGTTTGAGCCTTTGAATAAATATGAAAAGTATCACCATATACATTGAATAATAAGGCTGAAAAAAATATATCCCCAATATACCCATTATACAGGGTCGTTCTAATTTGATGACTTTGACGATGGATACAAAAATGGTGAACAGTGAATTTTTTCAAATGGAATACCCTGTATATTATTCAATATCCTGAAAGACAATTGACAGTTCCTTCCAAATGATATATTATGTTCCTATACCCAAAGAGTCTGGTTTTCGAAAAAAAAAACAATCAATTTCATGCAAATGTATAAAAATCGGATTATTTTCAAATCAGATTATCGTAAACGAACGCGCGAAAGTTTTCAAATGTTTATATAATCAGATTTTCATAGATATGTATGAACTTGACTATCTAGGTATAGGTACATAATATACAGGGTATTCCATTTGAAATAACAAAGTTGTTGCTACTTTTCGATAGAAGCTGCAACGCTGCATTAATGAAAATATTTTAGATCGATAGACCAAAAGCAACTACTTGCGAAATTAAATTTTCCACTAACGCCACTAACTGCAATAAATGTCATAACTGAATCAGTTGCATAATTCGAACTTCAATTATCATTGAAACTATTGAAATTCTTAATATGCGTCATTTCGTCAAATCACTGATTGTACGCACCCAATACTCCTGAAGAATTTCATCACTCTTCCATGAAATAATAAATTCTTTGTGGTCAAATATTCAACAAACATATTAGGGCGTCCATGTCTCCGTTCTTCGATTACAGTCCTTTCATAATTCGACTGTAATTTTTGCAGAAACTGGAGTTCCTTGTAGGCGGCGCCACCACCGCCGGCGAAAGCCAACTCTCTTTCGACGAAATCCAGAAAAAACTATCGGAATTGCTGAGAAACAACAGCACGCTGGACGACATTACCAACTGGATAACGGTTAGTGTGAATTGAGCCATTTTTCGAACGTTTCCGGGAACAAATTTGACTTTTACTTAACGATCGTAGGCAAACGTCGGGGAGAGGGTGAAAGACAAGAGGTTCATCAGATCGCTGGCGACATCAGTCTTCCAAGATTCGATAGAAGAAGACAAGAAACTGAAACTGTCGAAGGAAAGATTGCTCAACCACAGCAAATTGTTCATTAAATACGTAGACAACAACGAAGAGTACGAATTGCAGTGTCTGTACGCCTTGCAGTCCCTCATCAATCGATTGGAACACCCCCAGGGTGAGTTTTGTTTGTGTCTCGAACAATCTCGACGCCACCTGGCGGTGAAAATATCAACTTGAGAGAATGATGGGGCTTTTGTGATGGATTTTTTCGTCGTTTTCAGGACTGTTGCTTAGCATATGCGAGACAATCTACGAGATGCAGACTTTTTCTCAGGAAACTTTCGTCCAGTGGGAATCGAGCGCCGATCCGGCCGAACAGGAAGGAAAAGGTGAGTTCGGAAACGCTCGAAAAACTGTATTTATTGATTAGTATTTCAATATTTTGTTGCCTCTTTCGAGGAATGCGTGATATCCCAGGAAAATTACGTTGAAATTTCGATTCGATTGAAGGAAAATTTTAGGAGTTGTGAGGATTTTTATACCAATTCGGCAAAAACTTTGGGTATACAGAGTGTCCCAGAACTCAACGTCAAGCCGAAAGGGGACAGGATTGATCATAACCATCACGAGACAAATCTGAAAAGAAAAATCTATCCCATGCAGTTTGAAAATAATGGGCATTTAAAGAAAAACCTAGAAATTTCATCAAACTGTAGCATTTTTCGGTTATTGTGGTTATTCTTTTTTATTTTTGTTCATTTGAACTTTGGAAACGTAATCCTAAATAACATTTCTAGAATCCCAATGAAAAATAATGACATAATTGCCTCAAGTTTCCGAGAGTTGAGACTATTTCTTGAACTACGAATTTAAAATTTTCTAGATTCGTCGACTTTGACAGGCCTCCTTTTAATAAAATGTCCTAGAGTGCCTTGGCAAGTGGCATTAAAAGTTGGTGCATTTAATCGGAATTCTAAAATGGTACAATACTTGTTAGTTCCTTACATTAAAAAAGAGCAAAAAAAATAAAACCTAAAGAAACCCTCTTTTGCCATCTCCGTTGAAATGTTTTTGATTCGCACAAGCTTTAGGTAGTTTCTTAATTTCAAGGCAAAATGATCAAATTTCTAGGTTTTTATTGAAATGCCCATAATTTCCAAACTGCATGGAATATATTTTTTTCTTTTCAGATTTGTTTCGTGATGGTTATGATCAATCCTGTCACCCCCTTTCGGCTTGACTTGAGTTCTGGGACACCCTGTATAGGGAGAAATCTATAATTATTGACATCACATTAGTAAAAAATAATAATTCCTGTAGAAGATTATGAAGCAAAAGTATATTTTTTTTATTTGAATTATTTCATCACCTGTTTGAAAAAACTACTAATTGGGGCCACGAAATAATCAAATTTATTAAACTTTACGAAAATCATAATAGAGAAGGCGATTTTTGAATGAATTGAAATTCATCAATAAGTTTGAATTTTTCCCAAACTCTCCAACCATTGATCTCAAATCTCGACCAAATATGATAAAAAAAAATGCTTGAAATACAATTTTTGGTGATTCTAACGGCGAAGATTTTTTCATTTGAAGGCGTGGCGTTGAAGCAGCTGACCTCGTTCTTCTGCCAACTGAAAGAAAACGACGACGAGGCCGAAGAGGAGTCGACCGGCTCGGAACCGGACGCGGAGGCGTAGGGGCGACACGGCCACGGTGACGACTATCTGCCTGCCCCTCCCCTACCCCGTACCCCCTTCGTCCGCGTTTCGTGACGGACGAGAAAAAAACCGAACGAACGATAAACATTTATTCAAATAAAATATTGAGGAAAATTAATGGAACGAACTCGTTAAGTGGTGGTGATGATGAAACTACGGTGACTGATCGATCGATACAAAAACTGCATAGTTAAAAAATTTATACAATTGTTTATAATAATATACGTAGCCATGTGGATGGGTGAAATTGTTCGGGACGAGTGTGAAGTGAAACAAGTGCCGCCGGAGGAAATTGACTCTGAAAAAGTAGTTGCTTTGCGTTTCGGAATTGAAGGAAACGAAAAAAAAAGGAAACGGTACACGGAAAAGGGCTCAGCCGGCCGCGCGCGCGACATTTTATACAAGTTTATCACTCCCCCCCTCCCCTATTGTCTTAATTTATATTATATATTTTATATATATATATAGATTTTATATTATTTAAATACCTTTTTATTTGTTTATAGTGACGTTGTTGATTTTAGATGGACGCCAATCGGGTTGGCGGTTTTGGCTGAGTCCCTCCGCTAGGGGGAGAAAAAGCAGTCGAATTGACGGTCGGGAATATTCCCCCCTGTCCGCCCCCCCCTCTCTCAATTTTCGCTCGGAGGGGAAGCGGCGAACCTCTCGCCCGACTGTCGATTAGTTTATTTATAATCTGAAGCAGCCGCGACCTGCTCTTTTTGTTATTTAAATCAATTTGTTATATTATCATTTTTCTTACCGTTAAGTTGTATACAAGTACTAGGTATAATTGTTCTGTATAATGAATATACAGCTGCGCATTTCAGTTTTGGATTCAGATTTTCGGTTTTGTTGGTGCCGCCCCCCTTCCCCGAGTCCCCTTTTTCGAAAATTCCGCACCTGTTTTTGATACGGTTTCGTTCTTTTCCGTTATTCGAACTTGTCTCCCCCCCCCCTCGACCCCCTGTTTTGGAAAACCGATCCGAAACTGTTTTGAGCGACTGTAGCTAGTCAGAGGTTATTTCATTGATTGAATATCAATAAATATTGTATATATTTTTTCCAAACATATACAGTATTTTTCTGACTGATGATGATGATTTGTAAATAGACTTCCCCTCAAATAAATGCTATAAAATTATTCATGCGTTTCTGTTATTTCTTTCAAACTAACTTTTGGGTTATTTCGCATTAAAAACAAACGAATTTGTTGACATTATCGTTTGAAAATCAGTACTCCAAACTGTTGTTGAAGAAATTTGTTGATAATCTGTACAATCTTGTTCGAAAACTTTCAAGCAAAAAAGGTGAAATTTCCATCAAGATCACCGATTTTTTGTACCTGTCGTTCCTTCAATGACGTATTCATTCACGTCTTTCAATGTCAAAGTTATGCACAGAATTAATAAAGAATGACAAATGAACTACTGAGTGCAATGGACAGCCTAACAAGCTTGAAAACCTTTCCAAACAAAGCGTTCATTTCACGTTTTTGCTTCTTTCAATTGAAACTAAGAATGAAATTGTTTGTATAAGTTCTCATTGCCCCATTCTTATAAAAAATCTAATGGAGAAAACAATGCAAATATTTCTTTGTTTGGAAAGGTTTTATGGGCTCTACCCATTTTGACATCACACTTGGACTACCTGTCCAATTAGGGTTAGATGAGTTTATTGGTTGTAAATAGGGAAAGATCAAGAACCGCGAGATGGTGCTGCGAATGACAAAATGTCGGATTGAGGTGTGAACAACAATAGCACAGGTTCGTTTTGGAAATTTGAAATTCGTGTTTTAGTACCGAAATACGTACCAACAAACATTTTCATTTAAGTTAGTCGCATGATGGAAGATAAAAAAATATAGATTTAGCGGAGCCCTGGAGGCATCTTTCAATAAGTCAGAGGAGTCCGAGTTCAGTTCTGACAATCTCCTAATATAGGCAGCAATAATTAATTTGAAAATATTTCAATCACCCTGTACACACATTTCGGTACGGCAGAGATGACTAAGTTTCGATTATACAACCCTCTTAGTCATGCGTAAAGGAATTGGCAGACTGATAAGACGGCACATATTACTCAGTCGATTTTAAACCTCCGTTGGGTTCGGACGTGCGTGACAAAAAGACTTTCTAGTGCGGTGGAAAGTTTTCGCGAGTGTTTTCAGTGATTTCGTGTGTGTGTGTGTGAGTGGGCATGTTGAGAAAAATTAATGGGTGAGTTTTTTTGCACGTCCCTTCACACAACTGAACGATTTCGAAATTTTCCATCATGATACATCGGGTTTTTTCATTGAAATTTACTGATATTTTGGTGAAATTGTACTTTTAGAGCGACGTTTTCAATGTTTTCTCATGATGAATACATGATAAATGAACTCTTTCTTAACATTTAAGAAAAGATGCAATAAAATAAAATATGCAATTTTATAGATTCATTTTTAATTTCGTTATAGATGGCATGTGACGTCTGGAAAACAAAGAACTAGGATAGAAGGTGTAAACTACTACTACCAATCGGTGAGTGATTTTTTCTGATTCCTGTAACTTTTACAACTCCACATTGAGCTTTTGTCTCCTCACTCAAAAATTGTTCAAAAACTCAGTCAGCAGACAATTCTGGAAAACATCCATGACTCAATCGATTGAATTCACTTAGCTCCACATAAAACCTTTTTCTAACTCTCTGATGTATTTTTTTTGTATCGATTTGTTTTTTTTTGTTCTTTCAATTTGTGTACATATTTGAGTAGCTCAAAGGGCAGAAGGACTTAGATCGATTGCCTATTAGTGTAAATTGGTTCAATAAAGGATATTTATTATTATTATAATTGTAATTGTCCATTATGATTTTTCGAATTCCGATATTTATTCTTGAGTTTTAATGATTTTTTTCATTCTTACAGGTAGTAAGTAGTTTCTTCTAGAGGAAGGTAAGTGATTTTTGGGTTATGCATGACTCTTTGCATGAATTACAGCGGGTGCACCCACGATATTCCGACGAACTATGGAATTCGTAGGATTCCAGAGAATCCTTATAGCAGGGATATACGTACAGAATGTCCAAATTGCAGTTTCTCGATTTTAAACTCACTTTTCCAAATTACACAGGCCTACCTTTTTTTTCATGCAAAAGTGTTTTCAAGTGGCAGGTCGTTTAACACACAGTACATCAGGATACTGATTAGAATGTTTATTTTCGAATTGAAATCCTTAACATCGCAGTAGCAGAAGTAATAGTCGTCTACAGGGCGTTGGTACAAGTCGACTATACAATCAGAGATGTGCTTGAAGAAATCATTTACGTCGTGAAGTGACTTACTTACAAACGGAAGGTCTCAAGTTCAGATGCATCAAAATTATTCTCAGTGAATTTTCTACCCGATCATAAACGACAGTTGACAACCTCACCCGATAACACGCGCGGTACCCTTACGAGGGGAGAGTATCGACTTTTGGTGTTTGTAAGTTTTCCTCTCTGCAAAAGAGGCCGTCACCTTAAGAAGTCGGTATGACAGTGTTTTTCGTGGTCGTGGGAGTCTTCTTAGTTCTTGATGTAGGTAGAAATTCGCTTTTCGACCCACCGCATTTGAATTTCGGTGGAACTTCTAGCTGTGAATCACTTGACGGCGTCTTCGATTTCTTCAAGCGCATTTTCGATGGTAGATTCGATTTGTACCATCGCACTGTAGACGACTGTTGCTTTTGCTACTGCGATGTTGAGGATTTCAACTCGAAAATGAACATTCTATTCAGTATCCTGATGTACTGTCTGTTAAACGACTTGTTACTTGAAACACTTTTTCATGAAAAGGAAGGTATAAGCCTGACGATTAAGATGACAAGTTTCCAAATAAAGTGCATTTTTCAATTTTGTAAAAATGCCAATGAACGAATTTCAATTCATTAATCAATCAATTTCAGCAAAAAATTTATGTCAGGAATCAATTATTTTATTTCAGAAATTATTTATTTTCAGGAATCATTTTATTTTAGGAATTAATTTATTTCAGGAATTATTCTTTTTCAGGAAATATTTATTTACAGGAATTATTTTATTTCAGGAATTATTTATTTTCAGGAATCATTTATTTTCAGGAATTATTTTATTTCAGGAATTATTCTTTTTCAGGAATTATTTTATTTCAGGAATTATTCTTTTTCAGGAATTATTCTTTTTCAGGAATTATTCTTTTTCAGGAATCACCCATTCCAGGAATTATTCATTAACTTACAGGAATTATTTTTTTTTCAGGAATTAAAGATTTAGAAAATGAAACTTCGTGGATTTTTAGACACGCACATAATCTGAAATAATATAAAGTGCATTTTGCAATTTTGTGAAAATGCCAATCAACGAATTTCAGGAATTGATTTCAATTTCTGGAAGGGGTAAATGCGGTTCGAGTAGGTATCATCTGGCGATTTCGTTCAGATGAACCATTCTCAGTGAAATAAGTGAAAACAAATGAAATAAGCGCGGTTTATACTTTTCAGGTACATAATCTGAAACAATATATGAAGTGCATTTTGCAATTTTGTACAAATGCCAATAAACGAATTTCAGAAATTATTTCATTTCTGGAAGGGGTAAATGCAGTGAAATAATCGAAAAAACGTGAAATAAGTGCCGCGTAGACTTTTCAGAGACGTAATCTGAAACAAATATATGAAGTGCATTTTGCAATTTTGTAAAAATGCCATTGAACGAATTTCAGGAATTAATTTTAATTTCTGGAAGGGGTAAATATGTGTATATTTTGAAAAACAAGGTTTGTAGGCCTACTGGGGATGCTTCCATCAAAAAAGCAACGCATTGAGAACTCTACCTCTTGGGTAATGACGGAAACGAGTTCAAATGTATTTTTTTTGCAGACGCTTAATTATCATTTTCAGATCAGCATATCAACAGCAGAATTTGTTGAAAATGTGTTTGAGGAGAATGAGTACCTGCAAGATGATTTGTCCTCGCAACAACCTGCACATTTCTTATCAACAAATAATATTAATTCAGTGAAATAACCTCACTTTTCAGTACAATTCTTCAAATCACTGAAATAAGTCAGGTTAAAAAATAGGGTTGATAGGGTTCCCTATATTTAAAATTGTCTGCCATTTCTTAACGGCCTTGGCATTCAAAGGAAATTTATGTAAAGAGATATCTGAAGTACCATATGAAAACGTTATTTATCAATAGATTTTCCTGAATTAATTAATGACAATCAATCAGCGGCAAATTCGTGAATCCGTCTCTGTAGCTTTAGCCTTATATCTCCTTAATTGAAATACCGTCAATATCATTTCCCCGATAAAAACAATTTATTGAAAGTGGGTATTGTTTCATATTCACGATGTTGTGCATGGCATAATAATGGGGTAAGTAATGATTTTTTTATTCAATTAATATTGATAGAATAAAGCAGACGTTTGCATAGTTGCACTTTCATATTACCTCAATTTGTTTTATTTGCTGTCAAAACTCACTCTTACTGAATTAATTCCAAGCTATATAGACACACACACTACATCATCAACATCGAAAACTCGAATAGAAAATGGTAAAAGTTCAATAAACCCAATCACCGATATCAAGAAACGCTACACACACATTTACCTTGACACGACACGACCAGCCTCCTTCGATCCCGTAAAAATTCCTCCGAAATCAGTGAAAGTACCAACCACGATCGATGAAATTCTTAGACGCGTGCGCGCGCATCCTCTACCACCTGCTGCTCGGCGTCCGCGAAATTCGACTGTCAGATGCGGTTCGCGATAAGATGTGATATATCTCGCGGTTTCTGCGAGATGCCCGTCGAGATGGTGTCGTCTTTGGCGGTCTCCACGGGCTTGGGGGTCAGCCTTTTGGCCGGGCTGGTCACCGGGGTGTGTTATGTTGCAGCGTATAGGACGCACAGGAGAAGGTGAGCTTTGAGTTTGTTTTTTTTGGGTGGCTGTGCTCGATTCGTTGGTCACGTGAGTTAGGTTATGTAAAAAGTGTCGCGGTATGGTTTGTCGTGCAGGTAATCATGGCTATTTTGATTTGGATTGGTGTGGCGTACAAGGACGTTTGTATAGGGTTAAGTTACGAACGAATGAAGATAACTTTCTTCGTCTCTATTTTCGGGATAAGTTCTCTAGCGGAAAGAAAAATTGGCTATCGTCTTCTGCATAGACATGTCTTCTGTTCTCGAGTTATAAACAGGAGATTGACTTTTTGACACAAACGAATATCATGGTTATTTGTGATGCTAGGAGAAAATGACATTTACATTCTCGAGGAACTTTTTTCCGTTCATTCCAGTGGCGTAGAGAAATTTCGAGTTATGACCTGAAATTGCATTTTTTCAAATAGAATTCGTTGTAGGCCATTTTACTTTCGAATTGATAATTTTTGTTTTTATTTTCAATACTTTATCTACTCCTATGAATAATAAATGAAACGACACCAATTGAAACAATGAAATAACGACTGTTTAAACATTGTAGCTAATTAAAAAAGGTGACCAAAATTATACCATAATTATCCTTATCTCATGCAAATGTGACGCATATTTGCTAACTTCGAAGTAATTTATTACAAAGCAAAATTTAAGGATCATTAATACACACAAGATAAGAATTCAACCTCATTATTCTACAACCCAATAATCCGTGTTTAAAATTTCGAATCTTGGTTAGGCGATAGCTCAACGCCCAGTATAACAATAAATACCGTATCCCAAGATTAATAGCCTGAAGGCAATGAACGAAATAATAGTTTTCGAAACAGTACAATAATCTGAAGAGTATAATTTTTTCGCTACACGATGTTAATTTTAAACAGGAAACAATGAACAAGTTAACTTCCGGTTTACTCTTGGTAAAACTCACGGTAAAATACTATTGAAGTAATTTGTGATTTTAGCTTGTTGATGTTTAATTCTTGTTTATATTTGGTTATTTTTTTATTCATTTACCCATCGGCTACGCTACTGGCTTTGAGATTCCTGCTATAAATATTATTGTGAAATGTACGTGGGTACAATATTGACATTACTCAATCATAAAACAATCGATTGTAATTTGTTTTCTCTTTCCATAGATAAATCCATAACATTTATTGTAAAATTTAGCAGTTCATGATTTTTTTTTTCTAGTTTTTTTATTTCTATGTTGCATCGATAAACTGATCAAAATTCGCCGTCACTATCTATAGGAAACCATGAATTCAAATGGGGCACAACTAAACGAAAAAAAATCTTGATTTTTCGCTCAAACTGAATAGTAGTTCAAATGACCTATACCGATCTCGACAAGTTCACAGTTATAAGTCGTCTGAAACACTGTCGATTTCCTTTTTCATGCCTGTCCCCATATGTGGAACTGTTCAGTATTCTACAGAGTGTTCCGGATGGGCGAATAACCCCTGTTTCATCTATGATTCCGGTCACAGGACCGTACCGGTTATAATTTGGATTTCACAATGATTTAATGTTGGTTGATATGAATTTTCCTGCTGAATTCATTTGAGTAAATAAAGTAGGCTCACTCAAAATCACTATTTCATTAATTTTCTGGAAAATTTCCCAATGCAACATAAAAAAAATGGCTCAACATGTGCAGAAAAACATGCTCTTTCAAACTACACTCAAAAACAGCGGTAAAAATTCGGGGAAAAAATCCATGACGTCACAGTCGAAACATTGATGACGTCATAAATGTGCCTTCGACGTCAAAATTACTTGAAATAAAATAATAATAATAAAAGTTTACGTGATTTTTTCGAAAAGCTTTGCCATTTTTATTAATAATACTTTTTTTTTTTCTCGCTTTATGTACACGTCGTATGGGTAGGGCAAGTACGGCCCTGTGTACCTTTACAAATACGACGATAACCTAAATTGGTAGCTACCATCATGGTACAGACTAATGGGTATTGTTGACATTAGGCCACCATTGACAATTACTAGTTTGCAATACGTTCAGGGTTTATTTTCTTCGCACCGTCAAAGTATCGATCAATCAATCAATCAAGTGTTGAAAGTGTGAAGTGTAGAACGAGTTAAAGTGGGTAGAAATAAGTGGATTTGGCTCGGTTTCAATTGACTTTGCTGAACTGGTACGTCGTATTTATTTGGATACAATAATATTAACACTATACAGGGTGGTGCGATTGAAAACAGCGAGGCTTGTTGTGTTTCATCACCTTATAACACAAATTGAATCGAACTGAGTGATTTTTTTCGTTATTTAATTCACATTTTTATTGTATCTTCCTGTATATGAAGAAATTAATTTTACTTACAATATAAAATGCCATAAAATTAAATTTTTAGTGTGTTGTAAATATGTTCAAAATTTATGTGTTGAGGTGTATTAAAATATAGAAACATTTATTTATAAAATTTATTACAAAAGAATACAAAAAATAGAACATTAATATAGGGCAAAATTTATTACGGCATTGAATTGTCATTGTCACTGTTTGTAAATATAGTGGAAATTCGTTATTATCCTTAATTTTCAATGAAGTGTAATTAATTTACCTACAGGGCGATATTTTTTCAAAGGTCAACCCCCTTTTTCCCCCCTTGAAATCCCGTGCGGTACGCCACTGGTTCGAGTATGTTATCTCCTTTCATTTTCTCAATTTTCTTCAATCCCTGTCAAAAAAACTTTCGACAGACGACGTCTCGGCTTCCACGACGTCGTCACGGCCGAACCCGTCGAAAATGAAAATTTTCAAAATGACCACTTCGATGGTGCATATCATGAAGAGGGCCATGAAAATGTCCAGGTGCGTGGTATTGGGTCGGAAAACGGTGCCGGGAGGGTAGTCCGCCACTGTTTTGAGGGCGTCCACGCCGCCCAACATTGACAAGAGAAACATCAAGATGAAATGGCGGCGGCCATTTTGTTTTTTTTAGGTTAGGTTAGGGCGTCTACAGGTTGTCAAGTCGGTTCGTAGAAACTAGAAATATAATATTATGAATTATAATATTTTTTTCTTTCTCGGAGACTCGCTGAAAAATATTATGAGCGGCAACAGCGCATATGCTGACAAGTTGTCAAAACTGGTTGATGAATTAATTGTAATTCTGTTCTATATGAGCAGAAACATTTTTTTCTCTCTCATTTTCAGCTATATTTCAACCATAAGAATTTGCATTTCGATTTTTTTAAGAAAAATGCAAAATTGAAAAGTTTATAAAAGATTCAAAACTTCTGCTACTTTCTCAAAACTTCAGGAATAAATACTTTTTATTGCAGAAATACTCTGTTGAAGTTTAATTATTGTTTTAATTCATATTCAAAAATTCTGACAGTTTATTAAAATTTTCTCAAATTATCTGTCTAATTTTTTGACAGGACTGAAACAAGTTCGAAATTGCATGAAAAGGAGTAGAAATCGTTTGATAACAATCGAAACCATTTACACTTTACGAAACAACAAAAAACCCCAAAAAACAGGAATTTCTTGCTTTTTGCCACGTTGCCAACCCAACCATAACCTAGTTCACCAACCGACTCACCTGTTGCACCAACTAAATCCCAGAGGCACTGACAACCCCGAAATCGGGCCCTTCCGAGCCGATGCTATCGGGATAAGCGACTGTTGCTACAAAGAAAAGAAGAAGACGAAACAGTCGAAAGTAAAAGTGGCACGACGTGCTCGGTGTTATACAACTTTCGCAGCAAGTAGGCCATTTTCTGGGTCGCCAGTTGGATAATGAGTTACGTCACTTCTTCGAGTTTGTTTTGAAGAGAGACTTTGACGTTTTGTCAACATCTCTGTAACAGTTTTTAAACAATTTATCGACGAGCCTATACGTCGTTGCGATGTTTTGATTATCAATTGTGTAGTTGATAGTAAACATTATTTCAATTGCATAGAGAAATGTTCAGTTATGTCTTCATTTTGAAAATATTTATTTGGACTTGTCTATGACAGAAAATTGTTTTTGATTTTTTTTCTCGCAAACTATCGCAGATACAGAAAAAATACAAGAATATGAAAATGTCCCAAATGAATCGAAAAATAGATTTTGAATCAAGGAATCCACCAGTGGCGCACTACACGGAAGTTCAGGGGTTAAAAAGGGGGCGTCACCCTTGAAAAAGCATCACCCTGTATATTCTCACAACCGTTCCACATGCCCAATTAATAAGGCCCTACAGAAAGACCTGCATCCCGAATTTGAGCATTCCATCCCAAAAACTGCGGGAGCTATAAAGAAAAAACTAAAATGACCTTGAAACTTCAACTCCCTGTACATCGGTAACGAAGCGTTTGCTGACCTACATTCCCTAGAACTTTCGAGCCAAAAAACCACCCTCTTTCGATTCCGCATCATATCTAGGAACACTCTATCCCCCAGAAAAACCCGCCCACGGAAAGGGGAATGCCCTGTATGCGGCGCGGACTTCCACTCCCTGGAGCACATATTGGGCGGCGATGAGTACGTCACGTGCCGGCCGTGCCGACGTCGAGTTTGCCGACGCCGGTGTGCGACGCTGAACGACGACAAGGACGGCTGGGCGTGCGCCGACTGCCTGCGCAAAAGGGCGACCTGGGGCGGCTGGTATGACGCCCTCATAGACGCCCTTCGGTTCGACAAGAAAGGTACGAGATTTTCAGTGTAGATGAGAGACACCTAAAGTAGGGTTCATGCTGCAATAAGTCAGGGTTCATGCTGCAATGAGTCGGGGTTCATGCTGCGCAGGTTCATGTACTTTTTTCTTCAGTTTTCACTACTGTCAAGATGCATTCGGAGCCTCTCAACGAAATCGACGAGGATTTGGAAGCTGCCCGAGCCAGAAGCAGGGAGCAAGTCCAAGATTTCATCGAAAAATTAGTGAACACAATGCTTGGCCAAAACGTCGACGACGCTAGTGTGACGAAATTATACAATGATCGACAGTGTGAGTACCGATGACGTATCACGTAACGAAAACTGGTGAAGCGGTACCAAATCTGGTAGACGCGGTGGCTAATCCACATGATACATTTTCAGATGAACGTTTTTTCAAAAAATACCATAAAGATCTGAGCGATGTTTTGACTACTTTGGGGAGTTCGTTACATAACTCCATTTCTAGTAAGTTGGTTTGCCAAAAATGCACAGGGTCTGTAAATAGTCACGTGTGTCACATTATTTCGAGGTGCAATTCAAAATTCCCGAAGTGTCTCAGTCATTAGTACTCATTGTTTTGAGTGTTTTGTGGGTTCTTTGACAAACTGTCACATTCAGCTGTCATACGTCATCAAAATTTGACAGAACAACACTGAAGGGTAGAGTATCGACCAACACATCCAGCTGTCACATTCAGCGCGATATCTCAGCTGTCATATGTCCGAATGTCAAATTCTGTGATCGGAACTTTTGGATTGCACCTGGTATTTTGGTTTTTTGAGTCACACCCCGTGTTTATCAGTGTTTTGCACTAGCACGTTGAGGTGATAGCACGAGCACTGTACATTTTAATGATTTCACCGAGAGATAGTATTATTTGATTTAAAGTGTCAACTCAACAAACTTTATTCAGTTGAGTTGAGAGTTTTAACAGCATGTGAACAAGTGAAAGAGTGCAGAAAATGTGAGACTACTCATTTCTTATTTTGGTTTATTTCTCGTTACTTTTAGCTTACGCCCCTTAAGGTCCCAAGATAAAAACACTTTCTAAACTCGACCCTGCCCATTTCCATTCTACAAGGTGTCCCATAAATACCACGTCAAACCAAGGGAGAATGTAGATCAGAGGATAATACAAATGCTATGACAAAATTCCCATTATAAAAGTCTTACCGTTTTCGAGATTTCTTTTTTGAAACAATGAATTTTTGCCCCCTTTCAATATTTTGGAGCAAAAATTCATTTTTTCAAAAAAAAAATCTCGAAAACGGTAAGACTTTTTAAAATATTTTTTATCATAACAGGTGAATTATCCTTCGTTCTCCCTCGGTTCGACTTGGTCTTTACGGGACACCCTGTATGTAGGCCAAATCCAAACTCCATCTACAACAACTCCCTGTTGAATTCGAATCCCACTTTTATTCGAAAACACTTTTACGGAAACACGGACGACCAAAATAACCTTGCAGAAACATCGCTCCGTGATCTCCATGCTTACCTTGACCATCTTATCTACAGGCAGTTAGAATACGACTGACGACGACATAAAAGCGTTCAAGCGACCACACGGTTCAGATCGTAGTCGAAAAACAACAAACGAAACGCGAGACAAAAAATCAGCGACAGATAAAAACGAAATGGAAATAACGCAGTGCGAAAGCAACAGGTGCGAGTGACAGCGGCGAGTGTAATCGACAAGTTTTTCGTTTTCGGTGATCGTTATTTTGATTTGCGAACGCGTGATTTGTTGTTTTGATTCGTGTTTCGTTTGTTTTGGTAGTGTTTACTCAACGAGTAGGTGGCTGGGACGGTGTTGATGTAGTCTATTTACTTCAGGTTGGTAGTTACGTCACGTGAGCGATAAATGCGGTGTTGCCAATACTCGAATTAATCGTTGAAGTCAAAGAAATAATTTCAGAACTGAAAATCAATGTAGCCTGTAATTTCAGACGAAGACGATGTCATAAATGTTTTGTTTGATCATAGCTGTCCACGATGAATATGCTGAATTCCATTTTATACGGGAATTTTACTATTTTGGTGTTTGGAAAATAATCATTATCTCGAAAACAGTTGAAGTATAGGGAAGTATCAAGCCAAAATCTCAAGAAAGAAACGACGAATCAAATAATGCAGTAATATACCGGGTGTTCCATTTGAAATAACAAAGATAGTGCTACTTTTCGGTATAAAATTCGTGTTTTTTTTAACCACATCTCATAAGTTCATATAATTACTGAAGAATTCTGTACTATTCTGTTTTGAGTAATTTATTTATTCAGTGGGACATGATTTTCTATTAAATCGATAAAAATAAACCGTTTGGCATCGTCGCAAAGTGTTGCCAACTGTGGATGTAGCTTGACATGTGACGTAACTATCAGAAATAAATCGACTTTACCCGTGCAATACCAGTTTTTTGTCTTCATCATATCTCGTCACTGACATTGAAGATGAATTCGATATAATTGCCTATTTTACGAACATTTTGATTGATAATTAGACAGTACAAGGATATGGTATGAGTTCAATCGACTGTAGGTCCAAATTCCATTCAATATTTTCTGTTTGGGTGTGCCAAACACTTTCTTCCAAAGCACTTTCTATTTTGATTGTCAAACAGAGAAAATTTGCTCGAAGCGAAACTTCAGACACATTCAGAATTGAAATATTTTCGCTACACAAATAAAAGATAATCCGTTGTCTAAGATAATGAGAAAATTATATTTATTTCACAGATTATGAGGCCTCATTATATTGTTTGCACTGTGATATATCAGCAATGAAATTCCAAGAATTGTGACAAGTGACAGTTTTGAGTCACTTCACAGTTCCAGGCAGATCGCGAAATAGCGAGTTCGAAATATAATTAATTATAAATGATTCAAAATAAATAATTCAAATCAACAAATAACTATAGAACTTGAACTTTATGATCTTTTTTATCAGGATTACGAAACAATAAGCACTCTATCTTTACAACACTTTTTTCGTGTGTGAATTTCATCGACATGAGAAAACCACAACTATTAATCTGTGATAATCCACCCCTGTAACATGTTTCTCACTGTGATCCTGAGCGTTTTCATCACCCTGTGGATATTATTCGCTGCAGCTCTCTATTTCTATCACCATGTCATCGAAGTAGTTTTAGGTGAGACTCTTCCTAACAATTCCCAACCGAAAAACGCTGGAGGTCACCTTGAACCGAGCTGTCTTTTTAGATCTGCCACTGGAGGGGCAATCTCCCTGTACAGCGCACGCTGCGCTGAAACAGCTCATCGAGAATGTGCTGAAGGAAGCCCTGAGTCTGCCCAGTTTGCAGCAAAGTCACAATCAATCTCATTCACCGCAGGATTTCGCGGATAAAACATACGAAGATTTGTTGGCAACGGCCATTTTGAATAAAGTAAGTGACATATCAACAAATGACAAGTGCCAATTGATTTCAGTTTGTACGCGGGATTTCGTGCTAAGTTTGCTGAAGCTTTGAATAACGTAATTCTCTGTGTTTGTGACTTACTTATTTTCTGCATCACCCTGTGTGGTTATTTCTAATGGAACTTGTGGGGTTTCTAAAGTGGTTATAGCGTTTCTTTCGAGAATAACATTCAATCAATACGAAGTTGGCTACGATTATAAAAAAGTATGGTTATGGTATCTTTGATAACGTCAAAAAATAATAAACGAAAACAAAACGTTTTTACGAACAGTGTCCCTCTGAAAAAAGCTGAGTCTACCAGACGTGATGTAAGTTTGAACTTCTTGAAAATTATAAAATGCATTTTGATATTATTATGATTGTCATTCCTCGCTATTCAGAACTGTGAATGAGATATCAAGATACAGTTTCGACTAGACCATTTTGGCATTGTTTAACTATATTTGGAAAACCCTGTGTATGATTGTCCACCCTTTCACTAGGTTGTCACGAACTCCCAAAATGCGCTACCCTCTTCGTCGTCGGCCGCTAGCGTCTCCAGCAAAATCTCCACCAGCTCCCGAACGGGAAACGAGAAAGAGTACTTTTTCGGCGAAGAAACTCTAGACGACAAATGGAAATCCTTGGATATGGAGACGGCGTCGATGTCCAGCCTGGAGTCCTGGATACACAGCGATTCCAGCTTCGGGTCCAGGAAATACGTCGATAAAGTTACACTCACGGTATGAACAAATTTTTTCACTTGGGAATTGTTTGCTTTTATAGGTAAATGAAGATAAATGAGATCATTTTTAGGAATTTTTTTCTTGGCTTCCATGCTAGATAAAACAATAAATACTTAACCAAAACATTATGTGAATAATATAAAAAAGGAATGTTTTCTTAAATTCTGGGTAGTATTTTATAAAAAAAAAAAAAATAGGGACCCAAAGTCGAGGCTGTAGAAAAAAATAGATTCATGGCTGACAGTCAATCTCCGGCTGTGCGAGTAATGACAGGTGATTTTTGACACTTCACTACGCCACAGAACCTTGAAAATATGGACAATGACAAATGACATGTAGGATTTTTGACATTTGACAGATCCAGGGAAACTCTCGTGACAATTGAAATCTCTGTCAGGATGTAGTCTATTTATTTGAGTTTCGACATGTCGCTATAAAGTGCGGCGTTGCCACGTGTCTTTTACATTCGAGACTATGGGGAAAACGTGTTTTTTTCCTTGACAGATAAAACAAAATATCGAGGAAGTATCTCAAAGCGACGACAGTGACAATGACCAAGACGATACGGAGTATTTCCGAACGAAATCTTCGATGACGAACCGAACCGATGAGGAACCCAATTGGTTCTTGCAGAAGAGGCAGTTCCAAGGGGCTAATTCTCCGGTACCGGTGCCCATGCTCATTCCAGATCCTACTACGGATGCCAAGGTGAGCAAAAAAACATCAATCGAATTATTTTCGGTACTACCGACTGCGCCAATTTTTACTTCAATCTCGAAAATAGCTACAATGATCGGTTATTTTAAAGCGCCACACACTTTTTTCACAAAAACCATTTTTTTTTTCGCCTTTAGAGCACGTTTTTTATTTTTTTGTGCCACATTTTCCCCGATTTTCTCAGGTTTTCATCGGGGACAAAGAAGCGGACGAAACTTCCGACCTCTCAGACGCCGGCTCAGACTTCGGCGACTCGGAATCGCTCCCGGGCAGGTACCGCCACCTGCTGGAATCCAAATCGGTCATCGGAGGTGGCAACACTGTCCGAACGAAAGGGGGCAGCGACAGCGAGTCCTCGGCGGATTCAGGGGTGAAAGGGGTGGAACGAGACGTCTCGGAAGCCGATCTGATCGTCGGAGATGATAGTGAGTTGTCTAAGCCACGCCCACTTGGTTTGCAACTGACGTTTCATTGGATATTTCAGATGTGGAGGATGCGTCTTTGTTGTCACTGTATAGCAACACGGAAAAAG
The DNA here is from genome assembly GCA_037013635.1 of Plagiodera versicolora. NCBI lineage: Eukaryota > Metazoa > Arthropoda > Insecta > Coleoptera > Chrysomelidae > Plagiodera > Plagiodera versicolora. Next base: position 13,437,858 of record CM072981.1, on the reverse strand, counting down.
TTGCTGAGTATACTGAGAAGTATGCTTCTTTGCCGAGGACTGTACTTAAAACTCCAACGCCGACTCTAAGGTAAGCCAATTTTGATAAGTGTGGGGTTATGTCATTTTTTCTCTGATGCCTGTCATTTGTCATTCTTAAAAGTGCGCAACAAATGGATGGAATAATTTTTTCGAGGAAATGAAAATTGACATCAACGAGCCTCAGTCTTGAAACCAGCTTGGCTCCTATTGGATATACTGAGTGATTCTCGGTTCCTTTGAAAATCATTTTTTCTGAAAAACTTGAAAAAAAAATATTTTTCGAGAAATAAGTAATATTAGTTTACAGAAATCGATTAGGCGTTTTTAAAACCCACTTGGATGGAAATCAGTCAGTTATAAAAGGTATTTGACCAAAAAAAAAAATACTAAGTCTGCGTTTTTGTACAAAATTCTATGAAATATAAAGAACTATTGACAGTTTTCAAGGGTTTTACTAATCATTAAATCGCTGAGGTCATCCTAAAAAACAAACCGAGATTTTTAAATCAATTCCTGAAAAAAAATGAAAAAAAAAATCGGTAAAATGGAAAGAATTTACGAAAAATTTGAATTTTTCCCACTTTTACATTGTTCACTGAGCCTCAACAAAGATTTTCTGGAAAAATATAACTTCCATGAATTTTGTAATTTTGAAAATGGCTATTTTTGGGGAAAATAAAAATCACTCAGTATATCTGATAGGGGCTTAGTTGGTTTCAGGGCGAGCCTGAATTGATGATAAATTTCAATATTGAAAAAAAAAACAAAAAAACGAGATTCTTTACAACTTTCTTTAAATTAAATGATTTTCTGTACATTCCTTATTACTTATTTTTGATTTATTTTTGTGAAAATGTGCCAGACAGTCAGAGTTCTTTGTTTCTCAGACGATCTCTGCAAGAAAACAAAAAAAATACCGAAACAAACCGAGTCGATGATTCTGATGAAGAAACAGAAAATCATACGGTGGAAAACTTTACCGGCGTCTACAGTAGACGCGAGAAAGAAAAATGGAAAAACGCGGTGGAACTGAAAAATAACCCTTACTCCAGAGACAAACTGGAAAAAAGGATAACCCGATCGAACAGCGCAGTGTCATCACTGTGAGTAATCACTTTAAGTTTTTTTTTTCAGGGTGATCAGTTGAGTTGATAAAAATAATTGAGAGATATTTCTGAAATCCATCACAATGGCGATTTCTGATTAGATAAAGTTGAGTTGTTTCGAGAAGCTTCAAGAATAATTTACATCATTAGTATTAGTATAGATTAGTGATCGAAATATGGCGAAAAAGTTGTTCGATGTGGTGTACGATGAAAAAATCAAATCCCAACATAGGCAAGTAGTTTGTACTTATTAATTAATTTTCTCAGGCATGCACTGTGGATATAAAATTAAATTTTGATGAAATCATGAAGCTGTGAGGAGAAAAAAAATCTAAACCATCACCAGAGCAGATAAATTTAGTTTTCCTCATTTCATAAATTTTAATAATGAGTAGGTGTATGAGTAGGTGTAGATAAAAAATTATTTGGACAAGAATTCTCACTGTTTCCCCCCCCCCCTCATTATCGAAAAATTAATTTTCCTGAATTTAATCAGATGACAACTTTTAATTAGTGGCAATATCCAACTCAGCTTATTTTTTATATAAACTACAATTTAATTGAGAGACATTACTTATGCAATTTTTTCTCTTGCAATAAAATTGATAAACAACTTATATTGCGTTAATGATATTGAATAATTCACTCTTATCTCTCTGTTATTACCAATACCATCAAAAATATGACAATATCGTTTTAGATCAGCTAGAATTCTATCAGAGATAAAATTAACCGTGACGAGTCACAACGTTATATAAATTACACCTTGAAAAGTAATTGTTTATCGGGGACAGGCATCGATATTTTTTGTGTAAATTATCACTTGGGTAAGTTGATTTCTGCAGTGAAAAAAAATTAATGAATTCGCTCCAAATTATGACAAGCTGCCAAAAGTAAGTGGGAGAGATGCAACACGTTGTTTTATCGTTTCGGTAGGATGATTTTTGTTGGAACTTTGCATTTTGGTCCAAAAACACGATTTTGGTAATGAAATCGTGAAAAAAATCGCTTTTTGAACAAGGTTCTACAGTTTTTTTGATTAATTTCTTAAAAAATGTGATACATATCCTGAGGAAACTTTGAAAATGCGATATTTTTGGAATATTCAGATTTGACAGCATGTAAACATAATCATTTCGTCTAGTATTAGTCAATTGTCAACTGCCAAACCACAGATGTCAGATGGATGTTACGTGCACGTTTAAAATATGAAAAATACTGAATTTTCAATGTTCATTTGAGAATCAAAGCATGGTAGATCCTTTCTAAATATGTTGTGTATCTCGTTAATGGAAATAATTACCAGAAAGCTGTACAAGCTCGTTCGAAAACGTTCGAGATCGATCGATTTCAAAGAGGAATATCTCGAAAAGTATTAATTTTCCCACGATAATATCATCAAATTCGTGTTTTTTGGACCAAAACACGTGAAACGTCGAAACAACCTGTTGCATACGTTTCGACCACTTGTTGCATCTCTCTCACTGACTTTTGACAACTCGTGCAATTCAACCAACGTATTTTTTGTTTCGATTCAGGTTCGGAGCCGATTACTACGCCAGACAAGCCTCGTCTCCGGCTGGCATGAGAATCAAGTCTTCCGAGGTAAGTCCCCTAGACACCAGTCTGAGAAAAATCGAGCAACTGACGACCTACTCTAGCTTGCCCAGAAGCTTGTATTCCCCGAAAAATTCTAGCCGGCATTTCGTACAGAACCCTCTGCTCAATTTCCCGGAAAATTTCCACTCGACGTGATATGTTTTAGTTGAATTTAGTGTAGGTTCGGTTGATTGTTGTGGATTGGTGAATAAATTTATTGAAAACTACCCTCAGTTAGGAATGTGGCTTTTTTTTTTGACTCAGTACCCGATGAAGCGATTGGGTAAGTTCGAACTAGGCTAAAAGGTCAGGAATATCATGGAAGCGTCGCAAAAACTAACCCCTTTTCATCTAACAAGTGGGAAACAAGTCAGAACCAGTCGCTTCGGGCTTCGCTAGACAACTTCACTCGGTTCAAGGCCATTTCATCACCGAAACCTAGAATCTAGCTCCACCCCTCCAACACCCTTTGTCGTAATTTTAGAAGCAAGAACACTTCGGGTTCCCCGCCTACGACGAAGAAGTCCTCGAGCGGTCGCAGAAGTCGTTGAAGGCCGATGAAGTTGAGCTGCACAGGGCTGTTCCTGTTATAGTTCACCAGGAAACGGAGCGAATCCAGCCGGTGATTAAACCCAGTGCGAATCGGCCACCGGATCTGCCCGAAACGGACTCTCTGGCTTCGGAGATGACGAGTGATAGTGATCTTAGTTTCGTCAATTTCTACGACGTACAAAACGCCCAGGTGAGAATCTTTTTAATTTTTTGTTTATGTATTTTGGGGGTTGTCAAATGTATTTCAGAAAGCGTCAAATTTGCAATTTAGTGAATTTATTTCTGAATTATTAATTTTGTTATATGAAAAATGTATCAGTTAAAAAAATTAAACAAAAATCTAAAATTCATTTGTCAGTTTCTAAAATACATTTCATTATTCTGACAATTTTACTCTCCTGAAATACTTCCAAGAATTTCTGAAATAAATTCATTACTTTTCAGAAAAAAAAATCAAAATGTTCTGAAAAACATTTATTTTCCAGAAAAAAATTTAATTGTTCTAAAATACACATATATATCACTTTCTGAAATAATTTTATAAATTTCTGAAAAACATTAATTACTTTCCAAAAAAATTTAATTGTTCTAAAATACATTTATTACTTTTCAGAAAAAATTAAATTGTTCCGAAAAACATTTATTATTTTCCAGAAAAAAATTAAATTGTACTAAAATACACATCACTTTCTGAAATAATTTTATAAATTTCTGAAATACATTTTTTACTTTTCATAAAAAATTAAATCGTTCTGAAAACCATTTATTATTTTCCAGAAAAAAATTAAATTGTACTAAAATACACATCACTTTCTGAAATAATTTTATAAATTTCTGAAATACATTTATTACTTTCCAAAAAAATTCAATTGTTCTAAAATACATTTATTACTTTTCAGAAAAAATTAAATAGTTCCGAAAAACATTTATTATTTTCCAGAAAAAAATTAAATTGAGTGTAACAAAATGACTAGAGAAGTTACAAAATTCAAATCATTGTGGTATTTTCTACTACCCAAAAGACACTCAGCCAGTAATTTTTTGGTTCACCCCCTGGTCGTAAGGGGTTGTAAACGCACCTGAAATTAATTTCCAGTGTAATTTTTCACCTTTCCAATTGAAAATATCATATTCAATTGTGAACGAAACCTGCCTTTGATTGAATTTCCCCCCAAAAATAACCATTCTCAGGTTTACAAATCCACCAAGGGGGCACCCGACGAGAACGACAACACCATCGACGGCAACCCCCCGGAGAGGCCGAGATACCTCAAACTGAACTCCACGGCGCAGCCGCGCCCTCTACAAAAAGTCCAGCCCACAGTGCTGAGGAGGAACAAGAGCGAGACGGACCTGCTAAACGGCGACTCGTTCGACCGTCCCGTGACGGTAATCTCGCGCAAGAAAGACAACACGTTGATCTCGAAGATCTACCTGGACCCCCACGTGAGGAGCTTCGCCATGAGCAACAGGAGCGAGCTGCCCATCTCGCAGCCGGCGTTCAGGAGCCAATCCAGTGTGAACGAGGTGGGGGTGAGTGATTTTGGGGGGATTTCAACAGCTCAAACTGGGTTTTCAGGTTGGGGACTCGCTGTTGGGTTCCTTGGACAGCAACCAAGCGAGGAACTACGAGGTGAAGTCGGCTCGGATGTCTCTGAGCTCCGAGGAGGACGTTTTGTCGGACAAAGGGAGCTCCAGTAAGAAGTTCACGAGGTATTCGATTTACAGCTCGAGCGAGGACTTGCTCGGCGTGGATGAGGGGGAGAAGCCGCGCCAAAAGAAGGATAACACTTTGATATCCAGGATTTACCAGCAGACCAATGTGAGGAAGTATGTGTAAGTGAGGTCTCGCCTAGATTGAGCTCCACTCGCGTGAGTGACACTGAATTTCAGGGAAAACAATAACGCGAGAACCAGCGATAAGCGATCGACTAGCTCTGACGATGATGAAGCGAAAAGCGCCCCTAAAAAAGTGCCCACTACGAAGCAGTTCCTGGAGAAGTTGAAATCCGTCGAGAGTGACGAGGCGCAGGGGGGCGTGAGTAGCCCCGATCCTGATATAGGGGAGATCGCGAGGAAAAAAATTGTGCACAACTTTTTGTCCCAGTTTACTAAAGCCCAAGCGAATTCGACGGTTGGGAAGAGGAATAGCGAGGAAAACGTGCAGGAGAATGGGGAGGAGGAGATAAGCGTCAGTGTGAGAGATTTGAAGAAGAAATTCGAAAATAATCAGGTGAATTACAGTTGCCCCCTACCCTCCCCAGTTATTTCACTTTATTCTTGACAATTTCTTTACACCAGGACTGTTTACAGGGTAAAAGTATTGTCGTGTCCAGTTTGACTGCTAGAAGTATGTCCAAACAAGTGAAAGATTATCTGAAAAAGTGAAATGAGGAGATTATAAAAATTGTTCTAAAGAAAACGAAAGGTATCCAAGATGCCCAAGAGGCTAATTAATCACTAACCCAATACGTTTCGGACTAACACAGCGCTTAACAATTACGATTTATGTACAGGGTGTTGGAATATTCCACATTTTTACCACTTGATAATTGAAAATCTACAATCGATGCATGTTCTTATCGAATGAATAAAACACAGTTTTTAATGAATTTCCTTTATTCAACTTGGTATGAATAAATGATTCTGTGATTTCAATGATTATCAGGTATTTTTCTCAACTTTTTTCTTCTTTTTGTTTCAGGTTTAGGCGATTTTCAAACCTCTACAACGTTTCACTTCATCCAAAGATATTAGTCACAGTTTGATATAGTTTAATTATTGTTTTGTACATATTAAATTTTATATACAGTTTGTATTATTAATATTATTATTATATATTCATTGTTACTTTGCTTTCATGAAAAATGTATTCCTTCAGCATTGAAGGTATATAATATCCTGTAAAAAATGTGTGAATTAATATAATTTTTATTAATGTTGAGCTATTTGTTTTACTCACTCCATAAAATCGTCTATGTCCATGGTACGAGCTCTCTTCTGATCAGCATCTATTTGCTGCAGGATACCCTCAATTTTATCCTTCATATTGAAATCTTCAGAGATTTGCTGGAAAAATCACAACACGATACACAGAAATTCCCCTGAAATAGTCAAACACTCACTTTATTGTGTAAACTACAATGAACCCTGTAGTTTTTATCTAAAGCTGCTAAAACAGAGGTTTGGTGAAAGGCACTACCCAAAGTTTTGTTTTTCCGCGTGAAAAGTATCCTAGTAAGACCGTCCCACTCTGTGTAGTTGATGGGTGGAGGCGGGTTTCGAGGTTCTATCCTCACTACAGCAGATTCAACCTTCGGGGGGGGCCTGAAGTTGTTTTTGCCAACCTAAAAATTCAATAATAGTCACGAGAACTGCTAAAGGAAAGCACTGTTTCAATATACCTTCATTAACATGTCAGCTCTAGCCAAAAGTTGGGTATTAACTGAGAGTCTACAATACAGTTTGTCACCTGGTTTTGCTATTAGTCTTTGGGCGAATTCAAGCTGGAACATCAGCACTGCGCACCTGAAGAAAGGCCTGTGCAAAAGGAGCTTGAATACTAACGGAGATGAGATTTGATATGGTATATTGGCAATACAAATGTCAAAAAATGGGAAATCGGTTTTCAAAGCATCCCCAATTAATATCTGCAATTTCTGTTGATAATGCGTTCCTTGCACTCTTTTCTGCAGCTCAGCTACAAGCCTTGTGTCTATTTCACATGCAAATACTTTTTTAACTTTATCTAAAAGTTGCATTGTTAAATTTCCTGTTCCCGGACCGATTTCCAATGCTACATCAGTGGGCCTTAATCCAGCTTTGTCCAGCATAGCTGTTATTATCATCGGGTTTTTGAGAATGTGTTGACCGAAGTCTTTATTGAACATGATACCTAAAAGCAGATCGATGGTTAGTTAGAATATTTTGATAGTGTTAAGTGTTTCTTACCCTGTTTAACGACGCCATTTTGCGATTTTTTCTTCTTATCAGCCTTAACTTTCGGCATATTTGTGATTATTTATCTCAGAAAATTAAAAATGATATTGATTTCTCTTCTCACGCGTTCATTCTAGTGTTTTGATCCTACAATATTTTTTAGGTTAGAAAGTGACTAGAAACCCGTGCGAAGTGTCGTCACTATTCTAATTTGAATAAAACTTTGAATATGGCTAAAGATGGGGTTGAAAATTATATTGACGTATTCTGTATTGGATTGTATGACTTTTACTTCCACAATATCGCGAGTTTCAACAAATCGGCACACGTGAAACAGTATTCTTACGACTGACAAGCTCTAGACACATCCATTCTTCTTCTCTTTCTTTTCTCTCATGTCGGCTGTCACTATAGAATGAAGGACTTTGCAATTCCACTGAACTGCATCTCTATGGGTGCGTTCCATTAAGCGCTCACAACGATCACGCTCACGACCACGAATTTTGTCGTTCCACTTGGTTCTGTGCGTCATCGAAACGCTCACGCCGACCCACCTATTGAGATGGGTCGTCGTGAGCATGAATCATGACGTCATTCATGACATTTTCGCCACCACCCCAACGATCGTGGTCGCCATGTGGAACGTCTGAATGAGTGTTTTGGGCGTTGTGAGCGCTTAATGGAACGCACCCTATGTGAAACCAAGGTAGCTGTGACTGTCAATTTGTTGTCACCTATATTTTCAAATTACCTTATGTCATTGAAATTATTCGAAATGAAAAAGAAACTCAAACACAAACACGGCAAAAGTAAACCAGAAAAGAGCAGTCAAATCTCGAACCATCGATTCAATGTGAACCCTTTGATTAAGCAAGAGCTATTGCAACTCCTTAAAGACACGGGAAATAAGGCGCCAGCCGAAATTCCCGTAGAAAAACCCAACGAATGGAAGAACTACGATGAACCCCAAGAGTTTGTTATAGGAACCAGGAAGTTGGCTCAAAAAATGGGAGTGTTTTGTAACCATCTGAGTTCATTCGATATTTGAGGTGCCAGGATTGTTGCAGAAATGTGAATGGAAATATATAAGAGGAAATAAATTTGGTTTGCTTGTGTTTTTTTTTCTGCAGTTGTTTCTTGCGAATATTGAAGTGGGTCGGTAAAAATATGTAAAATTGTGGTCTAAGAAAGTGTGCTAGTTTGAAAACTCAACGAACAAGTCCATCTTTGAATTCCTGTTATTTATTGAATTCATTAGCAATTATTTAGTAGGTCAATACATACGTAGATTGTCCAAAAGTTCGCACACATTGTTTGATATGTTTCATTTGAAAGTTTTTCGTTAGAAACCATCCACTGATTACCATAATTAATTATGCCTATAGCCGAAAATAAAGTGTGGATAGACAGTTTCAGGCCAAATCGTACATAAGAAAGTTGTACGAGTTATGAAAAAATATCAACTCAAAATACCAATACCAAAAAACCATAAACTAATGATTCTTTCGATGCAGCATCTCATAGATTGAAATACGAACCAGAATTATAAAAGCAGTGTGTAGCAATATGACAAGCAATAAAATACCAGAAAAAAACGACCTAACATATGCACGTAGAACGGTAGTAAAATATTTTAGGATTACAAATGAGCTGGGCAGGACACTATCACATAAATTTCCTCAGAAACACAACGAAATAAACACGGTTTAATCCATAGGAGATGTATAGTACGGTCCAATGGAAACGTAACAACAATCACTGTTGACTTTTTCGAAGCATCTTGTGATATTTATTGAACAGTGGCAAGTTTTTTGATTCGAAATAAATTAGTGATTGTTTTGTTCATATTGAAGTCAATATCACTTATGACAGTTCAAACTTCAAATGACACAACTGTCATTCATGGCCAACTATTAATCAACATTTATTGAGAGGTGCTAAGAAATTCAATTCTATGCTGTGTGATATACAGGGTGTTACCTCGGGGATTTCACGATGTGGATTCAATTATGGGTGAAATGTGGATTGTACTTTTAGATTTTGTTTGGTTATTGTGTTTTGGTGAGGTTTTCATCACAGCTGGGGAAATATTAAGTCTGAAACTGAAGTTATGAAAGTTCTATTGTCAATTTGATATACAGGGAGTTGCGGCGTTTTTGGCACAACTCCACAAGCAATATTGTCATTGTAAGGGGCAATTTCGAGATTTAATCGACTCATAAACATACAGGAAGAGTCAACAACGGAAAAAAATGTTATGGTTTGGCTCCAGGAGAAATAAAAACAAGGTTCCACCGCACTATAACACGAAATACCATCCACGAACATCTTCTCCTAACGGTCCCGCCATACCCTTGACCCCGAGCGTTGCGTTGCACTCCACATCTGACGGCGAAGCCATCCGAAGACCGGTCGAGGCCAACAAAACACCAAGAATGTTCCTCCGACGGCCGGCCAGCTATAAAACCGGCGAAAGCACCCGTTCACCTCCAGTGCCGCTTCGAAGATGCTCGCGAAAACTCTCCTCCTCACCTGCCTCGTCGGCACCGCGCTCGCCGCCGCCGTACCCATCGACAACATCCCCGTGGAGGTCCGCTACGACGCCCACCACCTCGACGCCAAGGTGCAGCTGTCCCAGGAGCAGCTCGGCCAGGCGGCGAAGCACCTGCCGCAACCACCTGTGGAGGCCACCCAACCACCTGTGGAGTCCACTCAACCACCTGTGGAGTCCACTCAACCACCTGTGGAGCCACCTGTTGCCGTTCTGCGGGCGGCGCAGGCGCCCAAAGAGGCCTCGCAGCTGCAGCAGCTTCGCGAGACCGTCTTGGGGGAGCTGAAGCGGTTGAGGGACAGCTTCAGGCCGGGCCAGGGCCAGGCTGCGCCCGATACGGAGCAGTGGGCTAGTCTGGAGAAGGCTGTCGATGATTTGTTCGAGCGGCAGGACCAGATGAAGCAGGCCGAGGGAAGCACGGCTGCCCCAACTGAGCAGAACACCAATATCTTCCAGAATATCATGAACGGGGTGACGCAGCTCACTCAGGGATGGGTGGCTAATATTCAGAACGGGGGTCAGGGGAGCCAGGGGGATACGGGGACTGAGGGGAGCAACAACCAAGGGGGCTTCCAGGGGTTCGTGCAGTACTTCACCAATGGTGAGTTTTTTATTGGTGTTGGGCGATTCCAGAAGCGAAAATTCAGGATTTGAATCAATGGTTCAATTGTTTTTCAACACGTCCAGCTTCGCCATAGATACCTGAGAGCATTTGGGGAGCCCCACTCGCAGCTTCTTCAATATTTAAGGGGGTATTCTGGTCTAGAGCCCTACTTTTTGGGTAGTTTTCAAACTAGGATGAAAAAAAAAAATGAAAACATTTTCACTATAAATTTTTTTATATAATGTTTATTGATCCTTTATGTATGTAGAAAAAAATTCAGAACGAAGAAATGTCAAAAATTCGTCAAATGACAGGCCGGTGAAGTGGGGGCTGCCAATCAAACAGGGCTCCCTGGTTGACATGTTTCCAGCCCTTGTAGTCATCCGAATCGAACAAACAAAAAAAAATTCTTAATCAGTAAAGACGTCGCTATCGCTTGAACTACGGCCGAAAAAAAAATATAAAAAATTCACAAAATGGCGTCTACTTGAAAAAAACAAAATTCATTTTTACCCCTGTTTTTCGACCTTTACGAATTTTTTAGAAATACTTCGAATTGAAATTTTACAAAATCCTTAGTTTCTGCGATAAAGAGATGTATGAAGAAGATTCTCACAAAATTTCAAAGGAATCGGTCAGATAGAACTCGAGATATCGTGTCAACCACCTCAACAAAAGTAGTTTTGAGAAAAACGCGTTTAAAGTTTGAGAAAGATTTCCAGTTTCGCGTCTACTTAGCTCCAAGATCGAGACTAAACTGAACAGTTCCAGGTATATTGGGTACGTACTGGTAGTCAGGTATATATAAAAACTCAATTAAAAGGGTATACTACGAGCTCAAGTCGGATACAGAAGAATTCCTGGAAAACATCTGCCATTCATTGTGCGATCACTCCGCTCGGCCGGTTCAAGTGCCGCCTCACAAAATCCACTGTATCTCTCAAAATAATTCGAATTTCGAAAAATCCTTTTGGGAGCATACTTTTGAAAGTCTAAGCTTTGAAAATATGCAAAAAAATTGTTTTTTCTCAATTTTCTAGACCAGAATACCCCCTTAAAACGAGAAACCAGTACATTGACATAATCTCTATGAGCATTTTGGCGAAAAATAAGAATCCTCATCAACTCAGGCACGTCCTGAAACCAACTAAGCCCCTACCAAACATACAGAGTGATATTCCCCCCCTTTCCCCCCAAAAAACACACCAAAGAGACACTTCACATCCACTATAACCATTTCTATCCAGGTGTAAGCAACATCATGAACCAGCTGCAAAACAACCAATCCAGCACTTCGAGTACTGTTCTAGGAGACTCAGAGGTGACCAGTAGCTCCCCCAACAACCCCTTGGCAGCAGTGGGGGGATTCTTCAGCTCGGTAGCCAATAACGTCCAACAGGCGTTCAACAGACCCAGCAGTTCCCCACAAGGAACCCAAGGTATAGTTCTTCCATTATCAATTGCAGAATATAAAAACTCATTCCAAACCCTTACCGACAATTTTGTTTAATCTGCCATAGGCGGGGATACCTTATTTTACGAATTTATTATTTTCATAAATACGTTTGAAATCATATGCGAGAAAGTTTAGCTTGAAAGGCAATCGAATCATTATTACGCCGTTGTTTAGCACTCAATTATTTTCATTCGCCCACGGTCTCCAAACCGCCATATTTTGATTTATTTAATGAAATTTCTAAATTCAACACCCCACACTACGCCACTGATGTCCAGACAATCCAATCTGTTGAGTAAAAAAGATGATTTATAGCTTCCGAGCGTCCATAACTCTTCGGCCAATCAAGTGCCAATGCTTGCCTGATTCACTGTTTTCATTGGTCGAAAGGGATGTTGACACATACAACTCGAATCCACGTTGACCCTGGCGGCCTCTCTGATTTCGTACGAGTACTAATCATTATTTTTGTTTCTTAATTTGGCGTGAGTGCCATGCGTTTATATAGGGCGTATATTAAATATTGATTACTCCTCGCATAACTGTGTTCTGCAATTGATAATGGAAGAACTATACCAAGTGATGATAGTTGTGTTTTTCCGCGTGTGGAAAAAAATGGTTTTCGCATCAGTAGCATACCTGCAACCCCGAGGGGACAGCTCTTTTATGTTCAGTTGCACTTTGAACTTTTTTTGAGTGTTTCCACTTCTTGTAATTGACGTTTTGAGCTTAGTTGATTGTCTTCCTTCCTAGTATTATAAAATTAGAGTTTTTGGAAGGATAGACTCGGCTTGGTAGCAGAGAATCTCAATGGAAAACTGAGTTGGGATCTGTGTAGAATTGAATACAATAAAATAAAATCGTCTTCACCACAAAAAACAAATAATTCTGATCATGTTTTTTCGGAATTTTAGGCGATACTGATGGAGCTGCCCCAACTAGCGGGCCTCCCAATCCTATCCAGGCTATCCAGAATTTCGGTAAGAGCCTCAAAACAATAACGAACACCTCAAACTTCCAATCATGACTTTCCCCATCAATTTTGCGCGTGTTATTCCGACTATAGTCCATTTCAGCTGGGTTGACACCTGTGACGCGTCGCCCGATTTTGCCGTGTTGCCACATGTTTTTCACTTTTTCAGCGATGCTCCGAGTAAAGATTTGGCATCGTTCACTTCACAACGATGCCAAATTGTTTGGAGCGAATCCCTACAATCGTCTGTTTACATACAAATTGTTCTTTTATTGCGATTTTTCAAAATTGTTTTTTTGAGAGCTTAATATCATCGTATTCTCATCAAAATGTCGAGAGGATTGAGTGGAGATGCCCAGAAAATGGTTGCATCTTTCTTAGAACATTTTAAACACGAAATGGATAACAGGAGCCGCTTACTTTCATTGGATTTTATTCGAAAGGTGAGTAAAGAATCTTCATGAATATTTATTCACCACGATCTCACAATGGTTCAATAGTTTTCATGAAATATGATTATATACTCGAGTTTTAATGCAGAGTTAATTCGGAGCATCGCTGAAAACGTGAAATACATGTGGCAACACGGCAAAATCTGGCGACGCGTCACAGGTATCAACCCAACTGAAATAAACTATTGATTTTTTTCTCGTTAATTTGGGATAGTGCTCAGACGTACAACGTTGTCATGTCTCAGAAATGTACGCATTCAAAGAAAACAACACAAAAATCAGCGCGAGAAGTCATTCCTGGTGTCTCAGCCCCAAGAAAGTGTTCCTCAACTGTTCTTTCCTTCCAGCTAGCTCACCAAAGCACCAAAAACACCAACACAACAACTTTCTGATCCTAATAATGACAGTAACCAATAATATACACCTAAAACTCACCCAAGAGCATAACTTTTCTAGGCAACTCTGTCGGTTCAGCTTTCACCAACATCTTCCAAGGTCAAAGTCAAACCTCGACAAGCGGCGACGAAGGCGTACCTGCCAATGGAGGCTCCAACAACGTCAATTTCATCCAGAGCATCGGCAACGCGATCCAGAACAGCCCCCTGAACCCTTTCAGACCCCAATCTAGCACGACTCAGAAGCCAGTTGAAGCAGGTAAAAATACGTCGCAGCTTCGTTTGACGGGGAAAGTGAATCGGGAATGTTGTTTCAGCACAACCGAGTGGTACTGAAGCTCCTGCAGATGGTAACCAGAAGAAACCAGCCCAGGAGACTCCGGTGATTGAGGAAGTTGTCCCGGAGAAAGTGGAGGAGCCGCAGAAAGACAATGAGATTGAGAAAGAAACTCTTGTTGCTTCCCAATGATTTCTGTCCATGGGAATATTTGAATGTGCCAAGATTTTGTGACGTAGGATGTAGTTAAATTATTTATTTAAGTTCCAAAGCTACATGGTTTAGCTTTTTTATCAAATAAAAAAAAAACAATCTTGATTGACTTTTCTCTGAGAAAAAAAATTAATAATCCTTACCCACATCGGGCGTACCACAGGGATCCAATCTGGGGCCTTTAATATCCAACATTTTGATCTGATAATACTGATATCTCAACACCTTTGACTCTAAGTGAATTTTCTTTTGTTTTTCATATTTCTTGACATTTTTTGTTTGAGTAAAAATGAATAAAATAAATAAATATTTAGGCACTTCTTCTTCTTTTCGTTAGACACATAATAAGAACCAAATAAAATCATAAATTTCCAGAGATTTTTAGAGAAATGAAGAAAGTTTTCGTTCGAAATAAAATAAAAAAAAACGAATTTGGAAACTTCATTTTTCTGTTTCCATTAAAGTTTGGGGTACCCTGTATAAACAAGACTATAGCTATATTTCCGAAATACAATAAAATCACTAGAATGATTATCAAGAAAGCTTTTATCATTCATTTTTCCTCATTTTATTCTCATTCATTTTTTACATATATCCATTTGGTACCATAGTTTTGGAGTACCCTATATGTGATATTTCGGAGATACAATGAAAAAGACCAACTTTGAGAAACAGGAAGAAATTAAAAAAACTACCAAATTTGACACTTTCTTCCTGTATTTTCATTTGATAACATAGTTTAGGAGTACCCTGTATGTGATATTTCAGATATACAATAAAAAACCAACTTTGAGAAACAGGAAGAAATCAAAAAAAAAAAAACTACAAAATTTGACACTTTCTTCATGTATTTTCATTTGGTACCATAGTTCAGGAGTACCCTGTATGAGATATTCCGGAAATGGCATCAAAATATCAATTACAAAACACGCTCTACGATTTAGAGAAAGCAGAAGTGCCCAATTATTTTTTCAAGTTCCCATTTGAAACCCTCAACTTTGAAAATAAAATTAACCTGTTTTAAGAGGATCACCCTGTACATGTCCGTCCTATTTACATCTCGGAATGGCTCCCGTGGCCGGATGACCTTATGATAATTGGCGTCCTCATACAATTCAAATCCAAAATTAAAACAAGTGAAAATGAACCGCCGATTCGATTGACTATTTGACGACAGTTCGATTTCATCATTTGAACGGCGGCGTTTTGAAGTCGCGTGACATTTTTATAGTGGCCAGTTTTTAATTCGATAATATTCAGGTAAAATTGCATCAAATTACTTTGTCTGTATTTGATATTTTCTGTGTTTTGAGTCATGTTGTAATTATAACAAAAGTTGAAAATTAATTGATATTCGAGGCGTGAGTTTACTTCTGTAAAACACCCGGTATTAATTGCATCGTTTCCAAGTTTTTCGAGCAAATTTTCGAGATTCAATCCCCACCAATCCCCCCCGAAAAAAATTATTGATACAGCGATCTCTACAGGAGAAAACTAACAATCGAAAAAGGATGGAAAAACAGCTTCACTTTTCGAAAAGTGACAACGAAGCAAGTTGGGGATTCCGTCTGATAGGGGGGGCCGATTTTTCCCAACCCCTCCTAGTCGTCAAGGTGAGACTCACATTTCACCTACAGGGTGTTGCCATACTCCACCAACAATTATTTTTCTACGTGTATCAATTTATCGTAAAACAGGTGAACGAAAATGGTTTGGCTGAAAAATGTGGACTTGAAATCGGCGATATCGTGGTCAGGATCAACGATTGTTCAACTGTCAAATTGACACATTCGGAAGTTCACGAACTCATTACCCAATCAGGCTCAGATTTCATAGTAGGAATTCGCAGGTGAGACAACAACATTTTTTAATTGACGTAAAAAACAATTTTTTTTCAAGGGGGATCGTTCCAATTGACATCATACACGTAAGTTGACAGATGACCTCCTGATTAGTCGTTTCTCTGCTAGCGCTTTCTTCCTTTCAGGAAGGCGAGGTAAGCATAGAATTCCAGGACTTCTTAAAAGGAATACAAGCTTCTGTTGAGGAGGACATTCTCACTGAAGCCACTCAAATAGTTGACAAATTAAACAAAGATAGTACGTGTGTGTATACACTGATCGAATTGGTTGACAGTTCACACTTTTCAGCTTCGAAAAAAGAGAAGAAGATGGTGTTTTCCAACGCTACCCAGACACAAATGTCTTTGGAGCACGAGAAAGCGATGAAATTCTCGACCTTCATGATGAAACCTGACAAGCCAGTACCCAAACCCAAAAAGCCAGCTGCAGAACCGACTCCAGACAACAACCAAGACTCATACAAAGTCGTGATCAAGAGGCAGACGCTGGGCAGGAAATTCTTCAAAGAGAAAAAAGTGCAATTCGACCAGAACATCGTAAGTCCCAGTCCAATCACCGTGGCATCCACAAACCACCCTCGTGTTCCAGACTGAAGTAGAAATCGAAGCTAGACCCGAAGCTTCCCAAGACCACACCCCCGAAGAAACCGAGGACCAAGAAGCTGGAGAAGAAACCCACGAGCAGTACGAAGAACACTGCGAAGAACCTACCATCGACGAAGAAAGCAGCTTCGACGAGCCAGAGGACTTTGCTGAAGGAGCAACCGAAGCTGAGCAGCCCCCAGAAGTGCAATACAAACCTCTGTCGGAGATAAAAGTGGACAGCTCATCCGAGTTCTCGATGACTTTGGAGGAACAGCTGCTGGCTGTGCAGAAACAGCTTCAGGCGCTCTCGCAGCTGCCCTCAGCCATCCAAATGACCTTGGACGCTGTGTCCAAGCAGCTGGCGAGCATCGTGAGTGCTAAAGAAGCTTCCGAGGAAAGAGAGGAGTACGAGAATGGGGTAGAGAGCAGCAGCGATGGAGAAAAAGGTTAGGCAACGATTTGCTTTTGCGTTAGCTTCAGTTGGTTAGTTCCAGAGTGCCTGGAGGAAGCGTCTGACGACGAAGCTAGAGCTGATGGTGACAGGGAGCTGAACGAAGCTAGCAACTCGAGCTTGGACGGTGATTTCGACGACGACTCCATAGCTGAGGAGGAGATCAAAGCTATCTTGGAAAGAGCTCGCTTGGATGAAGATTACTACTTGGATGAAGAGTTAGAGGCCGTAGAGGAGCCTCTGGTGGAGATTTCTGAAGAGGAAAAATTGGCGCAGATGCGAGAGCAGGAAATGTTAGCCAAGAAGGAGAAGGTGGGACAAACTTTGAGTTTTTTGGACCTCTTTGAAGCTCGCCCCTTTCATGCCACGTGTCAATATGTTGTATTTTTTAACGTGGCCTAGAATTCGTCTGGAAATTGAAACGTCAGGAATTGTTGTGGTGATGCCAAAGCGAAACACATGACCAAAATTCCGAAATTCCCGCTCCTTAATTCAAAATTAGATGGGCTTTCACGATAGCTCGTTCAGTCTCGATAGTTTTTCAACCAAGCCAAAAACGTTTGAGTGGGTTGTGAGGTGAGGAAAATCAGTTCCACATTCTTCTAGAGGGAATATTTTTACCACCTGATTTTGGCAAGTTCATTTCACACTGTGGCATTCGGTGACGTTTTGACAAATTGACATATTTCTAAAAGTACCTGTTGATTCAGTTTTGATCTGAGCTTTCATTGATTCACTGACTTTATTTTACAACTTCAGTAGTTTTTTGATTTCAAAACTGGCCTTTTTTGAAGTCAATGATTTGATAATTAAGGATAGGACTTCTATTGCTCAAATAATGAGTTGGAATTTATGGAAATATGAGGAGACGTTTCGATTTTATGCATCTACAGTCGTCTTCAGGTGGGAAATAATGAATTTTCAAAACGTGGTCGTATTCAAATAAGTTTCCATATATTTTTGATCTCTAAACCAGTTTTCGTTTTGAGTCAGTTTGCTATCTCTGAATAAATTCTTACAAATGTCAAAAAGTCTTCTTGACCATTTTATACATCGACCAGTTTTTCGGAAACAATTTTCTGGCGACTTGTCACCTGTCAAAAGTCTACTATTGTCTTGAGTCCTCCCCCTTTTTCGTAACTTTTTTGACACTTATTTCAAGACGTTTCTAGGTGCATTTTTCACGAATTCATTATTCATAGTTGTTAAGACAATGAAAGTCCTAACCTCCTAATCACAGCCTGCCACTTGTTGATTCATTAACGTAAAACCTGTTGCTTCAAAAAAACAAAAAACTGTCAACCTCAGGCGATGGACGGCCGTTTATCGAAGCCAATCCAAAGACCGATCATCCTGCCGGGAGGCAGGAAATGGTCGAATCCCGACGACGCGGTGCCGACGTTTCGCAAGCCGAAAATGTCCGAGGAGAAAATTATCGAGACCATCGAGAGCAGTTTGGAAACGATCGCTGGGAAACGAAAGGGGTAGGCGAATTCATGTCAAGTTCCGTCTAAAACGGGGGTGTGTTTTTCAGGTGGGACGCTGGAACGACGCCTGGCCGTGGTCAGATAAGGTCAAGCCGGTCTACAGGTACCCCCCCCCCCCACCATTTTTAACCTCCCCTACGTCTCCTCGAACCCCGAGTGTTGGTTGAAAATCGTTGTTTAATGTTTTTCGAAAATCAGAAGTGGGATCTCAGAACTTCATGAGGGATAATTTTGGCGGACACCTGAATGAAAATAGCAATTTAAACAAAAGCATTTGTTTTTCGAAAATCAGAAGTGGGATCTCAGGACCCCATGAGGGATAATTTTGGCGGATACCTGAATCAAAATATCAATTTCACACCATCCTTATTCATGAAACATTCCAATGTCATTTGTGACGTATGTTTTTGTGAAAAACAGCATGCAAATTCAGTTTTGAAACATTTCAGTGAGTCGAACTGTTGGATGGTCACTAGTGAAGCAGCCTCAAAGCAAAAGTGAGTAGTTCATTTCATTTTACATCCTCGAGTGTTTCCAATAAATTATTTTTAGACGAAAAAGTGCAATTCTTCGAATATTGTTTTGCCTCTGAAACTCCCTTTTTCAAACAAATACACTATTTATACGAAGTCAATTCTGAAAAACACTACAACATTTCTGAAAATATCACAATCCATCATCATATTCATTTATCATTCCAAATTGGTCCAGAAAGCACAGACCCAACGGTGAGCTTTTCAATCTTTCCGAGACTGTATTTTTTCTTCAGTTGGCTAACCTATACAGTATCGGAAAAAGCGTATCTACGGTATAGTGCGAGAGAAAAAATTAGCCCACTAAAAAGAGAGAGAGATTACAGATTCCTACCTTTACCACAGATATATTTTCCCGATACTGTATACGGGGTACACCTCAAAGAGACCGACCGAACGTGTATTGCAAATAAAAATGCGAACATACATTGTTTATTTTTTCTAGAATCAACTTTTTGAAGTTTCAACCACCGGCTAAGAATTTGGACTATCTGCAACGTTCCGAGGTCTACAGATTAGTCCACGACATGGAACCCCCTGTACGTGGGATAGTATCGCGACCGGAAAAGGTGATCCCAGAGCAAGATTATTACGAGGTACGTTCGAAATGTATTTAACAAAAAAACTCACTTTGAAGACACAACCCTGAAAACACCTTTCTGTTTTAAAATTTCATTCGCGAAGAAGACGAGCAATGCTTTGGTATTTGTACACTCAGTAGTAATAATATTATTATTATTTTTCAGGCAAACAAGGGATCTCCTTAGTGCGCCACTCGGTATATCCACTGAGATGTTTGTGACATTGTATTTTTCGAAATATTTATTAAATTAGTTCATAAAGCTACACGACTTTTATTTGTTCAAAAGTATTTTTTTTTGGCGCAGTCGTATGGGTAAGGTAACCTCGTAGAGTTCTGATTTTTCTTGGATTCGTATCGAATTTATTGCTTCTATGAAATCATCACCAATAAAAAACTTGTATTCAATTTCATACTCACGTAAGTTTTTCTCAATTTTCGAAAAAAAAAAAAAACACTACACCACTTGAATTTTTATTTCAAAACGTGTGTTTTAACCGAAAAAAATTGTCACCCTATTTACTCTATCGAAAAATATTTTGATTTGTCCTGTTCATTTTTTTTTCAATATTATGATTTCATTAATTTTTATTTGTATTTTCTTTTTCTAATGTTGATTTTTGTAATACATCTGAAAACACTCAGTATTTCCGAAACAGTTGAAGATAGGTATAGGACATTATACATAAATTATGTCTAGAATTTTCTGAAGAATCCAAAAAACTAATAATATACAGGGGGTTGTATTTAAAATAAGAAAGTTGTTATCCGCCACTGCCACATGACACACCCTATATAATTATTTCATTTCGAAAAAAACGCGCATCTAAAAATACTAATCGACGTATCAAAGCGTTTTTCCCAACACGCTCTCATTTATTCGTTATCGAATTTATTCCATTTGGCTGTTCCACCCTGTATGTGAATATATAATCCATTTTCCTTAATACATAATATGTTATTGTTTTATGTGGAGTTTTATGTTCATTTTCCTGGACCTGCTACAAATATAAATTATATTTACGTAGTTAAATAAAATTATCTTATCTTTAATATCTGAAAGACTTTAGCACTGCATTTTACCAGAACGTACAAAGTGGTTTATTTAAAATTTCGAAATCTACCGCTGCAAAAACAACGGTCGTCCGAGCCTACTTGATGTCTCTGCGTACATGACCTGGACGCATCAATTCGCACATCGCGCCTTGTTACTTCGAATTTCACTTCTGTATGTAAGAGAACGTAAATGAATTGAGCGGCCGGTCAATCGCGGTACAGACAGACTTACACGATGATCGTCTGGCTTTTTATTTTCGTTATCGTCGCTTGGGTGCTCGCTATGTGGTATCGCGAAAAAAGGGCCACAGAAACAAAGCTACAGTGGGTGCCTGAAGTGAAAGGATTCCCGCTACTGGGGAATGTTTTGGAGTTTAAGAATTCCACAGGTAAGGCATCAACAATGAAGTTACGTTTTTCTCATTCGCTTTTTCTGCTTTTATCTTTACATGTTCTGTTTTTATTCCACTCTTTGATATCCCGATCAATTCACTCGGTTTACGTGTGGAAAGAAAAAGTGTAGATTCTAATAAACAAGGTTAGGTTAGGTTTTTGCTTGAACTTGAAAAACAATAGAGAAAGAAAGAGGGTGATATAGACTCGTGCTTTGTTTCAGAGAAGTTCATTGGTCTCTATGCAAATTAAATAAACTGTTTATTGAAATAGCTTTCCCTTCAGATTTATGGGGTTATGTTAGTGACAGGAAAAATAGATATAAACAATCATGAAAACATTCATAACATAGATAAATCAGTAAAAACTTACATTTCAAGCGAGGAAATTATTTTGGTACTTACGTGTTTTGGTTTGAGAGACACGATATCGTGGGAAAAGTAATACTTTTCGTATTCCATTTTGGAGTCTGAAATTTCACTTGAACGAGATTGTTCACTTCCTGGTACATTTCCAATGAACGAGACACATTGAGAACATATTTTCTCTGCTTTTATTCTCTGATAAACATTGAAAATGCAGTATTTTTCTTATTATGAACGTCAACATCGAACCCATCTGACATTTACTGAGATTTGACAGTTGACATTAATTAATGATTGACGGAATGATTATGTTTACATGCTGTCGAATGTAAATATGAGAAAAATATTGCATTTTCAACGATAAACCTTTTCATAATATACAAAGTGTTGCGTTATCGAAGAAATTAGCAAAAAAGCTATATGATCTTGTCTAAAAAGTGCCCCAAAAAAATGATGACATTTCGAGTGGAATATTAATTTTCCCACGATAATATGGCCAAATACGTGTTTTCTGGGAACAAGACATAAGCACAAATCAAAATCTAGATGGCTAAATAGGTATCGAGCAAGTATAATTAGTTTTTCGAATTCAGAACAATTTAGTAACAATAAGATAAAGCTCCACCATATTGAACACGTATTGTTAAGAAAAAGGTGCTGTGAATTTTCAAAATGACCTCTACCAAGGTTTTTGTAATAAATATTCTATATCTAAGGAACGCACTGTCTAAAGCACGGTCTAATACATAAGGTCTGGAATCTACGGCATTTTTGAGTAGTGGGGGGTGGCACCAGTTTTGAAGAAAATGTTTCCATAATTATCCGCTAGGAGGACCCGCTAGGGTATAATCACGTGATTAATCTTTGACAACAAAACAAACGATTAGGACTTGAATGGTAAATAAAATCAATGACAGAAATATTATATCTTCCGAAATTCTCTCGAATAAATAAAAATCATTCTTACTTTCAAAAAGCTGATCGGATCTGATTTGTGATTGGCTGACAAAGTGACAATAGAGGACAGCGCTGCAGGTGGCGAAACATGAGAACCACGAAAATTTCCTCAATGTTTGGGTCACCCCCCACCACACGAGTTGCAAGACCTATGTATACGATCGTGGTCTAAAGTTACCCGATAAAAAATTATCTTTACATACAGAGTCGTTCATTTAATCAGGAAGGACATTTCGAAAAACAAAATAATTTTTGATAATGCCTGAATTGTTGATTCCTTTCACCTTCAATAATCGATTTTTAATTTTTTTATACAATAACGATTATTATCATAATTATAAAAAATACCTAGAGGTGATAGGTCAAGTGACCTTGGACATTCCAATTGGATAAGGATTATCTCACCAGATGATGACATATGTGTTTACATGAATTTTGATGTACTCGTTCTAGAAAATGAACAACTTAGGACCTGAAAATAAAATGATATACAGCATGATGTATCTCTTTTAGATGACGAAAATGGGCATAAGTAATTTATTGTTTTTTGCTTCAGAATTCCTGAAAGTTCTCATGAGATACGCGTCCCAACACAACGGACTATGTCAGATGTCACTAATGCAAGAAAAATTTTTGTTAGTAGCAGACCAAAACTTCCTGAAGTTTATCCTGAATTCGACCGAAATCTTGAACAAATCAAACTCCTATAGATTCTTAGAACGTTGGTTGGGTCAAGGATTGATTGTAGCCGATGGTAAGTCATCTAGAAGCACACTTCAATTGTCAAAAACGTCAATGTCAACAACTTCAATTGTCAAAAACGCCAACATCAACAACTTGAAATGTCAAAAACGTCAATTTCAACAACTTCAAATATCAAAAACGTTAATGTCAACAGCCTCAAATGTCAAAAACGTCAATGTCAACAACTTGAAATGTCAAAAACGTCAATGTCAACAACTTGAAGTGTCAAAAACGTAAATGTCAACAACTTGAAATGTCAAAAACGTCAATGTCAATAACTTCAAATGTCAAAAACGTCAATGTCAACAACTTCAAATGTCAAAAACGTCGATGTGAGTTATCTCATGCAGGTACTAGATCCAGATGGATCCGAAAATTATTGACCCCAGCCTTCCACTTCACGATCCTGGAACAATTCGTGGACGTTTTCGATTCCAACACGAACACCCTCGTAAAAATCTTGAAGGAGATCGCAGATGGAGACACCAACTTGGACATTTACCCTTACATCACCAATTGCACCTTGGACGTCATATGCGGTAGGTATAGTTCTTCCCTTATCAATTGCAGAACACAGTTATGCGAGGAGTAATCAATATTTAATATACGCCCTGTATAAACAAGAAGCGGAGACACTCAAAAAACGTTCAAAGTGCAACTGAACATAAAAGCGCTGTCCCCTCGGGGTTGCAGGTATGCTACTGATGCGAAAACCATTTTTTTCCACACGCGGAAAAACACAACTATCATCACTTGGTATAGTTCTTCCATTATAAATTGCAGAACACAGTTATGCGAGGAGTAATCAATATTTAATATACGCCCTGTATAAACGCATGGCACTCGCGCCAAATTAAGAAACAAAAATAATGATTAGTACTCGTACGAAGTCAGAGAGGCCGCCAGGGTCAACGTGGACTCGAGTTGTATGTGTCAACATCCCTTTCGACCAATGAAAACAGTGAATCAGGCAATGCATCGGCTCTTTATTGGCCGAAGGATTATGGACGCTCTGAAGCCATAAATCATATTTTTTACTCAACAGATTGGATTGTCTGGATATCAGTGGCGTAGTGTGGGGTGTTGAATTTAAAAATTTTATTGAATAAATCGAAATATGGCGTTCTGGAGACCATGGGCGAATGAAAATAATTGAGTGCTAAACAACGGCGTAATAATGATTCGATTGCCTTTTAAGGAAAACTTTCTCGCATATGATGTTAAACGTATTTATGAAAATAATGAATTCATAAAATAAGGTATCCCCGCCTATGGCAGATCAAACAGAATTATCGGTGAGGGTTCGGAATGAGTTTTTATACCGGGTGATTCTTCAAGGTGGCTCGCCCCTATAACTTTTTTATTATTGGAGATAGAAGAACAAAATTCGGGGGTTGTGTATTATATGTCAATTCGCATTATTTGACGTATTCACTTGCTTTGCAGTACTTCCGGTTTGACCGGAAATGACCTCAACTTTCGATTTTCAAATGGAACACCCTATATATTTTTATTTTTTTCGATCAAGGATGACATTATCTATCCAACAAAACCTTGTTTGTGAATATTTGACGTATGAAAGAATTTTTATTTCAATTTAGGTATTGGGCTTCTTGCAATTATTGAGAAAGATAGTGAAAATAAAGTGGAAGTGTGTGGTATCAAATTGTTCGTAAGAAAATGATCTTTCACAAAAACCCGACGAGCCACCCTCTTTCCATTTGAAAAAATCGAGTTAACTGGAAAAAATGATATTTGTGACATTGAAAACATTTTTGAAACGACTCTGAAGTCATATGCCTCAAAGTTGTATTTTTCCCATGTCACTTGATCAAAAAGAAAGCGTTTCAAGCGATCCATGACACGCTAGATCGAAAAAAAAAATTCTTTCATACGTCAAATATTCACAAACAAGGTTTTGTTGGATAGATAATGTCATCCTCGATCGAAATAAGTAGAAATATATAGGGTGTTCCATTTGAAAATCGAGAGTTGAGGTCATTTCCGGTCAAACCGGAAGTACTGCAAAGCAAGTGAATACGTCAAATAATGCGAATTGACATACAATACACAACCCCCGAATTTCGTTCTTCTATCTCCAATAATAAAAAAGTTATAGGGGCGAGCCACCTTGAAGAATCACCCGGTATTCTGCAATTGATAATGGAAGAACCTTATCAACCCAGCTGAAATAGACTATATTGCTTTCTTCCCCGAAGAATCCACGATGGGGGTGTTCATCGATGCGCAGCGGGATCGCAAGTCGGACTACGTCAGAGCCGTCAAGGAGCTGTGCAGGATCGAGGTGGACAGGACGTTTTCGCCGATCAAAATGTACGACACGCTGTACCCTTTCACGTCCGACTACTACGAGGAGAAGAAGTGCGTGAAGGTGTTGCACGACCACGCCGATTTCGTCATCAAAAAGAGGAAGGCGGAAATGATGAGACGCGTTTCTAAAGACGAGGAAAACGACGGGATTGGGGCGAAAAAGAAATTTGCTTTTCTGGATCTGATGCTGCAGGCCAGAATCAGTGGGGTCGGTTTGAGAGATCAGGAGATTCGGGATGAGGTCAACACTTTTATGTTCGCGGTGAGTTTTTTTTTAGGTACAAAAAACAACAAAGTTGAAACTACAATATTCGTATCTTCTTTATATACAGGGTGTTTCAGAATTACACGGCAATATTTCAGGTACGTGTTCTCTGGTACAAAATAAGGAATAAAGTTCCCATGAACGTGTGTCCGATCTCGATTATTAACGGAGTTACAGGGTGTTTTTAAAAAAGTTTTTAAAAAATTTGGTGTTTATTTTATTGTACTTGATCTACTGCAGATGGAGCTTTCAAATTTTGTATGAGTATCAAGCAATAGGTGCTGCTCGACATGAAATTAATTGTTTTCCAAATACCATACAGGGTGTACGCCACTGGTGAATTTTAATATTTTTCCCAATTTCCTCAACTTATTACCTAAATTTTGTCCCTCTTGACTTTTGATCAAATTCCATGAATCAGATTTGATAAAAA
The DNA here is from genome assembly GCA_037013635.1 of Plagiodera versicolora. Lineage (NCBI taxonomy): Eukaryota > Metazoa > Arthropoda > Insecta > Coleoptera > Chrysomelidae > Plagiodera > Plagiodera versicolora. Next base: position 13,411,679 of record CM072981.1, on the reverse strand, counting down.
AGGGATTAATTAACAAATGTTCAGAGGAATTATTCAAAGAATTGAATTTATCTGTTGCAGGGACACGACACAACATCTTCAGCTATAGGATTCACCCTGTATTGTTTATCTAGACACTCTGATGTGCAGGTAATGTAAACACCCAATTATTTATGAAATATATTGACGATTTCCCCTCATTACACGTTCATTTTTCAAATTCATCAACATTTCCCTTATGGAGTATTGTTGAAAAAATTGACAATTAGCAACACCGTATTTTCTGGCGGGCTGTCAAAACTCCCTCACTTGAATTATAATAATAATAAACTGTCTCCTGAACCACTGACTTCTTTGATTGAGATTGTGCTACTTGAAGTATTTTTTTTTATATTTTAAGGCAAAAGTTGTTGAGGAACAAAGAACAATATTCGAAAGTGACAGAGATAGGTCGACCACATACAGAGATTTACAATCAATGAAATACCTGGAAATGGTTATTATGGAATCGTTACGATTATACCCGTCTGTACCGTTTGTAGCAAGACTAACTGATAAGGAAGTTGTTTATGGTAATATTTCATTGAAATTAAGGACAATATAAAAACTTTGCGTTTTCTCTTATGAAAGAGTGACGTCATAACGATGTTTCTATTAGGAAACAGGTTATATTTTGATGCAATTGAAAGCTTCTCTGGCAAATTTTATTAAAACAGATATTCACAAAAAAATTAGAGGGAATCAGTTTTGATTTTTTTTTCATAATAATTAATTTGAAAGAAATAGTGTTTGTGAGAAAAATCATGAAAAATATATATCAAACAAGGGTATCGTTTACCAAGTTTGATTGACAGAACTCAATACTGTATGTTAAAAAATCAGAGGCAAACTTTTTCGAATATCAAAGCACTGTACCTTTCTTTTTTGTACATTAATGCCTTTCAGCCCACCCTGTACATTAATTCCTAATTCATTTTTTTTCCAGAGGGGAACGTAATTCCAGAAAACATAGGCATCATTATATTCATTTTCGGAGTCAACAGGAACCCCGACGTATTCCCGGATCCCGAGAAATTCGATCCCACAAGATTCGATAGTGAAGACAGAAAATACACAGCATTCAATTATATACCATTCAGCGCTGGCCCACGGAACTGTATAGGTAAAAAAAATGACCTTGAAACGAGCCACGTTCGTTTTATCTAATCTGCTTTGGACTTTTCTCTGTTAATGAGCTCAAAAGCTCCACACCCTGTGTGGTAAAGGCCTCAAAATTGAAACTATAAAAAGCTACTTATTTTCACTGCATCATACAAGGTGTTGGACATTTATGAACACCCCATTTTTTCGCAGGTCAAAAATACGCAATGCTGGAGATAAAATCTGTTGTTTCCAAAATTATGAGGAACTTCGTTTTGCTGCCAGGGGATGAAGCGCCCGTATTGGCCGCCGAAACGGTTCTGATTTCTACCAATGGCATTCAGTTGAAATTGAGGAACCTACAGTGGTGATTAAATGAGGGAACGATTTTATGAACAAATTTATTTTAGGTGTTTGTTTACTTCTTTGTTGTTTATTTTAATTCAGTGCTTGATCTTTTGAAGTGAACATGCACTACATTTTCTGTGATGTCCAGATTGAAAAAAAATTAATTAATATAAACAGTAATAGTATTATTAATAATTATGTACATTATACGTTTTTTCTTGTATTTGTAGTGTTTTTAATGACAAAAGTATAAATAGCAGATGTAACTATGTAGTTTTTTTTTCGACAGTTATTGACATAACAATTGCATAACCAACTTTTTTCTGATATTCCAAAGATCAACCCAATGAATATCAAAACAAACAAACCCTGAAAATAATTGAATGCAAAATAACACACTAATAGTAGGTAATTCACGCAGAATTCTAGAGATCTTTTCATGATTTCCAACAAATCACCCTGTACATCAATGTATATTGAGAAGTCTTCGTGGGGATCCAAGGGTTTCAAATGGTATCACCCTGTACAAATAGTTCTACGAACTGATGTTTTGTGACAATGATTTTGACAACAGGTTCTGTGATTTCTGTGTTTCATGGTTTGAATTTGGCATATTGACGATATTCTTGATAGTGGCAATGATCTTGAATAATCATTTTGAATTTACAATGATTTCGCTATCGGATCTACGTAAGCTTCAATTTGTTTATCATGATTGATTATCGTGACACATCATATCAAAATAATGACACTTGAAGATATTCAACAAACTGACATATCTATATTTCATAATAATAATCGAGATGAATTTTTTCAATTTCAAAAACGTGTCTTATTTGAACTTGTATGATTTCGAGGCCAATGAGACAATATTTAATGATTTTAGATCCATATAACCGGAAATAAAACATTGAAATAAATGTATTTCACAATATAAGTTCGGTGATTCTCAAGCGAATTACTACGAAAACAGTGACGTACCTTCCCAATAGATTTAGCATCTTGCAAATCACCAAAATCCACAGAAAATAGTCCAGATGATTTGTTTGTACTTCTGATTCCACCAAAAATAACGAAACTGGTGGACACTAACATCAAATTACCCTACTGCATTTTTCATTTATACTATGCTAGTATATTACATGGCCGAACTTGCCAATGTGACCTTGAAAAGTTCCTAAACTTCACTCCACGCCACTGCATTCAATGCGAACATCAAAACGAGTTATCACCAGAATCTCCTAGGTTCCTTTCGATTATCAACCGCGACCTGGGATGAGTTTAGATAATTCGTCACTTTGTACGAACCCATGATGCTCGCTATTTGGACTCTCTTCCTAGTGCTCCTCACTCTGATTGTGCATCGTAGTTTCAGGTGCTATCAAATCAAAAAAAAACTTCACTGGGTCACGCATATACCAGCATGGCCGGTGCTGGGAAATGCGTTAGAATTTTTAGGCGACACTGCAGGTAAGGCACATCCACATAACCTCAAAATCGAAATTGAGCGAGGCAAAAATGACAGATAGCTACGAACACAAATCGATAATTAGGTCACTTCGATGTTTAGTTACGCCATCTGTAGAAGAGCAGCGGGAGCAAAGATGTAAATGCGAATTTCGATATGTTAATGAATGACAATTGTCAACTCCAATTTACAAATCGTCATTAGTAATGCGATGTATAAATCGATGCACGGTAGTCAGAACAAAAAACACCAAAGATTTAATAGCAGAAATCTTTGTGTATGAATCTTCTCTCGATAATTTTAGAGATATCAGTAATACAAGAAATTATCATTCACTGATTTAGCTTTGCTGTTGGTGTGATTTATTATAAGTTGGCCTTGACTGTTGAAAACAGTCGTTAAGAAAATGTTAGTTACTTTGTTATTATTATTGTGTAGTAATCAAGTATGACAAATGAGTTGTCAGTCTGTTAATAAAGCAGATGTTTTTGAAATTTTGCTACCAACTATTATTCTTATATTTTGATGAAAATATTGATATTTTCTTGGTAATAATTACTAAGAAATATACGATAATATCGAATTCTCTCTAGTTTACTTTGACGTCATGGCCAACTAGCTTTTCTGTGATTGTTCTTTTTTTTGTTTTAGCTATACTGGGTCGTATCTCAGGCTTGTTCAATAAGCATGGGAAGTTGTTGTTTATTGATTTTGCCGGCAAACCGAATATATTTTCGACAGATTACGAATTCAACGAATTCGTACTGACGACGCAGGACATTCTCGCCAAATCTTCCGATTATAGGTTCTTGAAAAACTGGCTAGGAAAAGGATTGTTGACCAGTGATGGTAATTCATTTTTCAAAGTGACATTCCACGTCAAATTTTATTTATATAAATGAAAATACATTATGCTTCAAGCAGATATATTTTCTTCAAATTCAAGTCAAGAGGGACACCTTGTATATTGAAAATATCTCGTACAATTTGTATCTCATGTGTGAATTCAAAGGTTGAGAGCTTTATCAACATCCAATCTGGAAATGAATTAGCATGAATATATTTTTATTATAACATGTATTGATATGACTAGAATTGTATTTGTGGATTGTGAATCATTGAAGGGTCTAAATGGAGAGTGAGAAGAAGAATAATGACCCCTACTTTCCACTTTTCCATTCTCGAGCAATTCATCATGGTTTTCGAGAAAAACGGCAACATCATGATCGACAAGATGAAGAAAGAAATTGGAAATGACAGTTTCGATGTATATCCCTACATCACCCTGTGTGCCTTGGACATAATATGTGGTAAGTTCAATAATTAGCCGAATCAGAAGTGGGATTGATGTAATCAGAAGTGGGATTGGTGAAATCAGAAGTGGGATTAGGAACATCAGAAGTGGGATTAAGGAAATCAGAAGTGGGATTGTTGGAGAAATCAGGAAAAACATGGTTTTCGAGGGATTTTTCAACAATTTTCTTTCAGAATCTGCAATGGGCGTGCCCGTGAACGCCCAAATAAACGAGCACTCCGACTACGTCAAAAACGTGAAACTAATGTTGAAAATCGGCGCTTTGCGATCCACCTCGATTCTAAAAAACAACGACCTTCTCTACCCCCTCTCTTTCGACTTTTGGCGCGAACAAAAGGCCGTGAAACAGTTGCACGACGTCACCTACTCCGTCATAGACGCGAAGCGCGAGAAAATGGCGAAATCCGTTGGAGAAGCGAAGGAAGAGGTGGATGACTTGGGAAGAAAGAAGAGGCTAGCCTTCCTCGATGTTCTTCTGAGGTCTACTCAGGACGGAAAGCCGCTTAGTAGGGAAGATATTCGGGAGGAAGTCGACACTTTCATGTTTGAGGTTCATGGTTTTTGTACAGGGTGTGCATAACTAGACTGATTCGATGTTTTTGCTTCAGGGCCACGACACCACGGCCTCGGCCATGTCATTCACTACATATTTACTATCTATCCACCCAGAAGTACAAGTGAGTGTGGACTAGAAAATGTAGTGGGGATGTCCTGATGCTTAATTTTGATTTTCAGCGAAAAGCTATGGAGGAGCAGGTGGACCTCTTCGGAGATGACGTCCACCGAGCACCGAGCTACAAGGACCTGCAGAACATGAAGTACCTGGACTGCGTTATCAGGGAGGCCTTGAGGCTCTACCCCTCCGTGCCCATGTTTGGAAGACGTACCAAAGAGGATGTCTACTACAAAGGTGAATATACCTGCAGGTCGAGCTCACACCGAAGGAGTTTTTTTTCACAGGAAATTTGATCCCCAAGGGCACCGATATAATCATCTACGACTACGGGGTGTTGCACGACCCTGAAAACTTTGCTGATCCAGAAAAATTCAAGCCTGAACGGTTCGAAAAAACGGACGGGAAGCTGCCCTTCAACTACATCCCTTTCAGTGCTGGGCCCAGAAATTGTATAGGTTGGTCTGAGTGTCATCAATTCACAGTTGATTACATGGTTTTTTTTTGTTCAGGTCAAAAATTCGCCATGTTGGAAATGAAATGCACCATTTCCAAAATTTTGAGAAATTTCGAAGTTTTGCCCTCGTTGCCTGAGCACAAAATGGTGGTGGTGTCTGAGGCTGTGTTGAAATCGGCCAATGGGATTAAGATAAGGGTGGCTCAGCGGAAATATTGAGAGCATTCAACATGACGTTCTACATACCAATGGTGGAAAGATGTTTTATTGTACCCTGTATATATATGTATAAATAAAATGTTTCGGATGTTTGCTGTGAGTTTATTATTATGTCAACCCTACCTCTAGAAATAATCGTGATGGCCACATAAACAATAGCACAAGATATTCAGAAATCACAAATTATATAAAAAAAAAACGAGTAATGAGTATGCCTACTATCAAAAATAAAGTCCAGAAAATAGGTTATAATGATATTATCTAACGTAAAAGGCACGGTTTCGATAACTTGAATCATTTTTGGGACAATTTATGCTAGAGGTCAAATGTTCACCTTCAATTCAATGTATCTTTCATAAACAATACAAGCACATGAACGCCATGAATATTTTACGTCTAAAATCACATTCATTTATGAGTTAGCACTAGTGTTGATACTTCAATTTCAACTCGAGATATTTCCCAATACACAACAATGTTTCTTTTATCATTTCTTTCAGTTTTTCTGGCAGGTATTTTCTCTGTGATATTGGCGAATAGATACAAAAGGAACCGTTCTAAATATTTGAAAAACTTACCCTACAAGCAGCCCAACATTTTCTTTGGTAATATGTTGGATTTCAACTGTCCTTCAGATCGTGAGTATTTTTGCTATTTGGTGGATATAGATGACACGGCATTTTTGGAGTATCAAAACAGCAATCCTACTTATTTTCCTGTGTCAGAAATCCGACTTTATGGAAGAGTTGAACAAAAACAAAACGACACACAACAATACATAACCTCACTTATCTCCTCTTCTTCTTTCTTTGAATCAATTTATATCGTATCACAATGACCATTCAGATCTAGACGTCATTGAACTTGGAATGAATTTGATTTTGAAGCTTTGATGAAATGGAGCTGGAATTACACCATAGTCGTTTTTTATGAGTTGAATTGTTTTTCAGAATTTCTGAATACCATTATGTCCTACGTCCAAACATACGGACCAATTATCAAAGTCTACGATGGACCAATGAGTGTAGTAGTTTTTGTAACAGATGAAAAATTCTTGGAATACATTCTCAGTTCCACAAAAATCATAGAAAAGTCGGACCAATATAATTTGTTTCACAATTGGCTAGGTGCAGGGCTTCTTATAAGCACGGGTATGATAGAGAAGATTTATATATTCTCGTAAACAACTGCTTTTGAATATAAATCGAATCTCTAGGTTCGAAATGGAAAAGTCGCAGGAAGATGCTGACTCCTTCCTTCCACTTTTCCATCCTTGAAAACTTCATAGACGTTTTCGAGCGACGAAGTGACATTTTCATGGAGAAACTGGAAGGGGAAATTGGAAAATCCTTCAACGTTTATCCCTACGTATCCAGATACGCTCTTGATGTCATTTGTGGTGAGTCCCTCAGGACTTCACACCTAGCGAAAGAGCCTTAAGAATCCACAAATTTTCCAGAGGCTGCCATGGGGATAAATTTAAACTCCCAGGAGCAAGGATCTGTTGAATATACCAGCGCAGTGAAAACAACTTGTGGTATTATCAACAAGAGAACGTTTTCAGCTCTGTCACCAAGTTTGTATCCCTTCACCATTGATCACTTTGTGGAGAAAAGGGCACTAAAAGTGTTGCATTCCCATACCGAGAAAGTTATCGACAATAGAATGAGGGAAAAGGAATCTCAAAGTTCCCAAGATAATGAAAGTTGTGATGATCTTTTGGGGATCAAAAAGAGATTGGCCTTTTTGGACTTGCTGCTGGAGAACAATTCAAAGGGTCATTTTTTGAGTAGGCAAGATGTCAGAGAAGAAGTCGATACATTTATGTTTGAGGTTTTGGAATTTCAAGCTTTATGCTAGGTTATAGCTTGAGATTCATTCTTCTTACAGGGTCATGACACCACATCGTCGGCCATAAGTTTTGCTTTGTATTCCTTGGCGATGAATCCTGCTGTACAGGTTGGTATAGAAAAAATAAAACATTTGGAGGTCATTCTGAAAAATCTGTTTTTACAGCAAAAAGCTCTGGAAGAGCAAAAGGAGATTTTCGACGATTTAAAAAATGCTAAACCAGGCTTTGCTGACTTGCAAAAAATGAAGTATTTGGATTTGGTCATCAAAGAATGTTTGAGGTTATATCCTCCAGTAGCTATAATTGGGAGAAAAGTTGAAGAAGATTTCGAATGGGGTAATCGTTTAACTGGGACTTCACATGGAGTTTCCACTTTAATCCTCAATTATTTCATCAGGAATGACCAATGAAATTGAAATAGACCTGAAGAAATGAAACATTGTTAAAATATTTCGATATTCAATTTCAGAAGGAACAATTTATCCCAAGGGTTTGAACATCGTCCTATTCCCTTATGGCATCCACAGAAGTGCCAAATACTTTCCAAACCCCTTGAAATTCATTCCAGAACGTTTTGAAAACTCAGAAAGAAAAAACCCCTATACTTACATACCATTCAGTGCAGGACCCAGAAATTGCATTGGTAATCAAAATCAGTGTTTTTTTGGATTGTCCTGAATGCTGAATTATGTTTCAGGTCAGAAATTCGCCATCTTGGAAATGAAGAGTACAATTTCGAAGGTTCTGAGAAACTTTCAATTGTTACCTGCAACTTCTCAGCAGGAACTGAGATTAGCTCCTGAGATCATCCTGATCTCGAAAAATGGTATCCATATTTCTCTGAGAAAAAGACACTGACTCTTTATTGTTCTTGAGTTGTTTTTCTTTCGAAATATTTTGTAGAACACTGGGAAATTATGATTAAAAAGTTATGATGGAAATATTTTCTACTTCTCAGACTACTAATTATTTCAAATAATATACCTATTACTATGTGTATGATTCAAATATTCATCATTATATCGAACCATACTTAATAATTACGCGTTAATAAAGTATACAGCCGAAGACACGCATATGCAAGTATAAATTCAAATAACAATATCAAATGACATAAGATTGAAATCACGTTCAATGGAATAATAAGACAGGTGACACTTTAATAATACTGCTTTTTAACGAGTATAATTGATACCTTGTTCATACCACTTTTTGGGAGAATTAAAAAAAATTACTTAATGCATAGTTAATTATGCAATTCGCTTCAAATGCTTTTTTTTTCATTGTTCACATCAGTAACATACCTACAACCCCGAAACTACAGGCAACTATACTTGAACAATAACTGTTATCACAAAAATGTCAAAAATGAGGTCTTCTTCCTAACTTTTATCTACACTAGTCTGAACAGAATATCGCCTAGTGGAAGTCAATAAATAACCAATAATAATTAATTATAAGCTAAGTGTACTACTGAAGGCCAACCAGTTGCGAAGATCAGGCAATCCCCCCCTTTAGTACCGCCTGTGAAATTTCTGTTATCATTGATTAAATGTCGAAACATACTGATATTCATTTTAAATGTGAACGCTTGTTTTGAACTCTATCATTTCGAGTTTCACCAGTTCCCAATCGAAAGTCATGTTACTTTTATCACTAGTGGCAGTTTCGTTAGCAGGAATTTTCGCCGTTCTGTTGACGAACAAATACAGGAGAAAGCGTTCGAAATATTTGAGAAACTTGCCCTACAAAGAACCCAACATTTTGTTGGGTAATATGTTGGATTTTAATTGTTCCACTGATGGTAAGTGACTTTTATATTCAGCTGGATATTTCCCCCATGAATCCAAGCTGTAAGACAACTGTTTTCGAAAACACTACGAGGTTTGTACATTGACTAACCCATGAAGAGCTGTAGAAGAAGTATAGTGTATGACACCTGCGAAATATCTTTTTCACATTTTCTCATGAAGTATTTTTGTAAGCAGGTGAAACATTTATACATTATCTCGACACCTTACATGATCTCAACGCAACACCCTGTATTCAACCAGTTCATTTATTTTTCAGAATTCTTGAATACCTTGTTTTCCTACGTACAAACGTACGGACCCATAATGAAAGTCTACGATGGGCCTATAAGTGAATTGGTATTAGTTGCAGAAGAGAAATTCATGGAGCATATCCTCAGTTCCACGAAAATTATCGAGAAATCGGATCAATATAATTTGTTTCATAAATGGCTGGGCACAGGACTTCTGACAAGTACAGGTTAAGTAACTTTTCATTCTCAGGCATACCAACTTTGGATGGGGATGAAAATCCGCACAAAAGTATTGCTTGGGTCCCCAGCAGTAGAATCAGGTTTGTCAATGGAAATGCCACTTCCAATTTTCAGGTTCAAAATGGAAAAGTCGCAGAAGAATGCTGACTCCTACCTTCCACTTTTCTATCCTAGAAAACTTTATAGAAGTTTTCAATCGACAGGGTGATGTTTTCATCAAGAAACTGGAAGGGGAAATTGGAAAATCCTTCGATATTTATCCCTACGTGTCCAGATTTGCACTTGATGTCATTTGTGGTGAGTCCCTCAGGACTTCACACCTAGTGAAAGAGCCTTAAAAATCCACAAATTTTCCAGAGGCTGCCATGGGGATAAATTTAAACTCCCAGGAGCAAGAGTCGGATGAATACACCAAGGCAGTGAAATCGACTTGTGGCATTATCATCAAAAGATCGTTTTCAGCTCTGTCACCAAGTTTGCACCCCTTCACCATTGATCACTTTGTGGAGAAAAAGGCCCTGAAGGTGTTGCATTCCCATACCGAGAAAGTTATCGACAATAGAATGAGGGAAAAGGAATCTCAAAGTTCCCAAGATAATGAAAGTTGTGACGATGTTTTGGGGATCAAAAAGAGATTGGCCTTTCTGGATCTGCTGCTGGAGAACAATTCGAAGGGTCAATTTTTGAGTAGGCAAGATGTCAGAGAAGAAGTCGATACATTCATGTTTGAGGTTTTGGAATTTCAAGCTTTATGCTAGGTTATAGCTTGAGATTCATTCTTCTTGCAGGGTCATGACACTACATCGTCAGCCATAAGTTTTGCTTTGTATTCCTTGGCAATGAATCCTGCTGTACAGGTTAGTATAGAAAAGGGAAAATATTTTTGGGTCATTCTCAAAAATTTGTTTTTGCAGCAAAAAGCTCTGGAAGAGCAAAAGGAAATTTTTGATGATTCAAAAAATGCCAAACCAGGTTCAGTTGATTTGCAAAAAATGAAGTATTTGGATTTGGTCATCAAAGAGAGTTTGAGGTTATATCCTTCAGTACCTTTATTCGGAAGAAAAGTTAACGAGGATTTCGAATGGGGTGAGCATTTTACTGAGACTTCACATAAAGTTTCCACTTTGATCCTCATTCATTTCATCAGGAATGGCCAATAAAATTGCAATAGAACTGAAGAAATGAAACATTGATATTCAATTTCAGAAGGAACAATTTATCCCAAGGGTTTGAACATCGTCCTATTCCCTTATGGCATCCACAGAAGTGCCAAATACTTTCCTGACCCCTTGAAATTCTTTCCGGAACGTTTTGAAAACTCAGACGGAAAAAATCCCTACACTTACATACCATTCAGTGCAGGGCCCAGAAATTGCATTGGTGAGAAACCCAAAAAGAATCCAATGAGTGTTTTTTCAATTGTCTGGAATGCTGAATTATGTTTCAGGTCAGAAATTCGCCATCTTGGAAATGAAGAGTACAATTTCGAAGGTTCTGAGAAACTTTCAATTGTTACCTGCAACTTCTCAGCAGGAACTGAGATTAGCTCCTGAGATCATCCTGATCTCGAAAAATGGCATCCATATTTCTTTGAGAAGAAGAAAATGAGTAGTCATAAATTCAAGCTGTGGGAATAATTTTGTTATGTAGTTTTTTTTGTTGTAGATCACTATTGAAACAATAGTGACTTGTTTTTATAATTATCTGTTATTTTTTTTTTCAATAAACGTTCAATTGGTTGATGAGGCATGTTTTTATTGAAACTACCAAAACTGTGAGAGGAATTATATGTCACAGATTAGATTAGATACAAATGGGAAACGTGGAATCATCCAGACAACAAATAGTCTATTTTGAATCCCTACTTCTTGAAGCATTATTGGGTAATCCCAGACAAATTTGGGGTTGACTAAGCTGGAGCTGATTGCTTTCATAACCGCCAAATCCATTCCTACAAAAAAAAACTGCACCTACTAATACATGTGCTCAAAACTGTGCCCGAAGAATCTCTCTACAGATACAGGAAATGAACATGAATCAACAAATTATAGTTGAATATGCACGAAACCTTATCTCATGGACGGTATAAGATATCGAATCTGGTTTTCCACAAAAATGGAGTTCTCAACATTTACATGGGATTGACTATGTATGTAAATCGGTGTTTAACTATAAGATGCATAATGAGATTAGAGGCTATATTTCTGATAATACTATACAGGGTGCACCAGAGCAGAAATTGTCAATAGATCCATTTCAAATTAGTACTGAAAAATTGGGATAACAATAAATCGAACTAGTTCACATTGGCCTAGAAATGTACAAAATTCGGTGATAAATACGCCTTCCTGAATTTTTCAATTTGCACTCACATTTTTATTCCTTTCTGAACACTTTAGTTTTATGCTACCAGCAAATCACATATCAAATTATATTTAATGGAATTTACGTTTCCAATTCGAAATTAACCAACATATCCCATGCTGAATGTTCTCATTGATTCCTGTCTGACTTTTTTCTCAATCTGAAATAGAGCTGATTTTCCACTTCACATCTTATTTTAGGAACACCCTGTATAGAATGTGTTGCATATCAGTGCCGGCCGATCAGGTGCAGAGGTATAAAACACAATCACCTTTGCTGTGAACAGTAGATTTTTTGTAGTCACTGAGTTAGCAACAAATTTTCATGAACAATCCATTATCATGTTCCTCTTATCACTAGTGGCAGTTTCGTTAGCAGGGATTTTCGCTGTACTGTTGGCTAATAAATACAAAAGAAAGCGTTCGAAATATTTGAGGAACTTGCCCTACAAAGAACCCAACATTTTTTTTGGTAATGTGTTGGATTTCAACTGTTCTTCGGATGGTGAGTGTTTTTTATATTCAGCTGGATATTTCCCCCATGAATCCATGCTGTAAAACAACTGTTTTCAAAAACACTACGAGGTTTGTACATTGACTAACCCAAGGAGAGATGTAGAAGAAGTATAGTGTATGACACCTGCGAAATATCTTTTTCACATTTTTCCATGAAGTATTTTTGTAAGCAGGTGAAACATTTATACATTCTGTGGACACCTTACATGATCTCAACGCAACACCCTGTATTCAACCAGTTCATTTATTTTTTAGAATTTTTGAATACCTTGTTTTCCTACGTACAAACATACGGACCCATAATGAAAGTCTACGATGGGCCTATAAGTAAATTGGTTTTGGTGGCAGAAGAAAAATTCATGGAGTATATCCTCAGTTCCACGAAAATCATCCAGAAGTCTGATCAATATAAGTTGTCTCACAAATGGCTAGGCACTGGACTTTTGACAAGTACAGGTAACGCGACTTTTCATTTCCAGGCACATCAACTTTGAATGGGGATGAAAAATTCTCCAAAAGTATTGCTTGGGTCCCCAAGCAGTAGAATCAGGTTTGTCAATGGAAATGCCACTTCCAATTTTCAGGTTCAAAATGGAAAAGTCGCAGGAGGATGCTGACTCCTACCTTCCACTTTTCTATCCTAGAAAACTTTATAGAAGTTTTTAATCGACAGGGTGATGTTTTCATCAAGAAACTGGAAGGGGAAATTGGAAAATCCTTCGATGTTTATCCCTACGTATCCAGATTTGCGCTTGATGTCATTTGTGGTGAGTCCCTCAGGGCTTCACACCTAGTGGGAGAGCCTTAAAAATCCACAAATTTTCCAGAGGCTGCCATGGGGATATCCTTGAACTCCCAGGAGCAAGGATCGGATGAATACACCAAGGCAGTGAAAACGACTTGTGGTATTATCATCAAAAGATCGTTTTCAGCTCTGTCACCAAGTTTGTATCCCTTCACCATTGATCACTTTGTGGAGAAAAGGGCATTAAAAGTGTTGCATTCACATACCGAGAAAGTTATCGACAGTAGAATGAGGGAAAAGGAATCTCAAAGTTCCCAAGATAATGAAAGTTGTGATGATGTTTTGGGGATCAAAAAGAGATTGGCCTTTTTGGATCTGCTGCTGGAGAACAATTCGAAGGGTCATTTTTTGAGTAGGCAAGATATCAGAGAAGAAGTAGATACGTTTATGTTTGGGGTTGGAGACATTGGAATCTCAGGCTGAGTTATTTCTTGAAATCATTCTCTTTGCAGGGTCACGACACCACAGCGTCAGCCATAAGTTTTGCTTTGTATTCCTTGGCGATGAATCCTGCTGTACAGGTTGGTATAGAAAAAAGAAAACATTTGGGGGTCATTCTCAAAACATCTGTTTTTGCAGCAAAAAGCTCTGGAAGAGCAAAAGGAAATTTTTGACGATTTAAAAAATGCTAAACCAGGTTCAGTTGACTTGCAAAAAATGAAGTATTTGGATTTGGTCATCAAAGAGAGTTTGAGGTTATATCCTACAGCACCTATGATTGGAAGAAAAGTTGAGGAAGATTTCGAATGGGGTAAGCATTTTACTGCGACTTCACATAGAGTTTTCACTTTGATCCTTACTCATTTCATCAGAACTGACCAATGAAATTGCTATAGAACTGAAGAAATCAAGATATTTTGATATTCAATTTCAGAAGGAACAATTTATCCCAAGGGTTTGAACATCGTCCTATTCCCTTATGGCATCCACAGAAGTGCCAAATACTTTCCTGACCCCTTGAAATTCATTCCAGAACGTTTTGAAAACTCAGAAAGAAAAAACCCCTACACTTACATACCATTCAGTGCAGGGCCCAGAAATTGCATTGGTAATCAAAATCAGTGTTTTTTTGGATTGTCCTGAATGCTGAATTATGTTTCAGGTCAGAAATTCGCCATCTTGGAAATGAAGAGTACAATTTCGAAGGTTCTTAGAAACTTTCAACTGTTACCTGCGACACCTCAGCAGGAACTGAGATTAGCTCCTGAGATAATCCTGATCTCGAAAAATGGCATCCATATTTCTCTCAGAGAAAGATAGACTTAGTAAGGCAAGCTCAAATGTTCATGTAATAATCAATTATACTTCAATAAATGGTTCACTAGTTCATCAGTTGCAAACTCTTTGAAAACACCGATTCCACTTATGTATATAAGAATTAAATAATTTCAGTAAGCTATTAATAGTAATACTCACCAACTTCTACACCGTTCGATCACAAAATTTGACACGTAATTCAACCTCTAGTAAACAACCCTTTCGCAAAAGTAAGTGCAGCAGCGCCATCTGTCAGAAACCAAGGGAAGCATTCACTATATCTATAAGATAACTGCAGTGTACGCAACCAGGAGGGTTTCGTTAGCTTCTGGTAGATGGCGCTGCTGCAACTTATCATCGTGACAGTGTGTTTTCGAAGTTCTGTCACGTTTGGTGCTTCCTGTGAAATAAAAAAAAACGACAGCTGACTCGTTCCACTCTACCTCCTAAATCAGATTACATCGTCGAGACGTCCGAAAAAAATACACCCTGACCCATTTCCGTCGAATCCTCCCGAACTTTCAGCACAACCTCGTCCGAAACCTAAAAATAATTCCCCACCGCTCCGTGTCCGCCGGCCAACGCCGTCTACGATCGGCTTTTGGCGAACAAACAAACGCGCATCGCATCGAGCATCGCCTTCTCGATTCGTACGTCGCGCGACAACGGTCGGTTGAATTTTCGATTCGAATTCGTACAGGAGAGAAAAAAAAAAAAAAAGAAGCGCGTCTGCGAGATCGTCATGGCATCCTTGATCACGGTGCGACTCAACAGGGGTGATTCCCCTAATTTGGGGTTCAGGCTGCAAGGGGGGAAGGATTTTGGGACGCCGTTGGTTATACAGAAGGTAAGGAAGGTTTCTTTAACAGTGGTAGAGATTTAGTTGAGTTTTTTTTGTTTTTTTGGGGGGGGGGGAAACGTTCCTCAGGCAATTTTCAATAGTTTTTGCATTGAGGGGAGTCTCCGATGTCATGTAATCAACTAGCTTTATCGTGATTTATCTTATCAACAACTTCAGCTTTCAATTTTTTTCTTAAATCTAAAAGAGAAAATTAGTTTTTCTTGGAGTAGATTTTGTTTTGTCGAGCCCTGTATACGAGCGTGATTTTTTCTTGTAGGCTTACATAATTATGTGAAATCCACAGGATGTTATTTTTAGGTCCCGATGTTTCACATTACTCTTTGCAAATTTACAAATAGTATTCCATCAGTGACATGCATGCTAATTTTAGATAGAGCAAATTTAGACAGTAATTTAATATCACTGAAATGTTCAACTGCCTTCAATAAGAATTATTACTCGTTTTTTCATCGCAGGACGCTCAAATTTCTGCTTATTTTTCAGTTTGTTACGAACATTCGTAATCTGTTTGTAGTTGTGAATATTTGCACGTCGTATTTTAATATCGAAAGCTCGCTACTTTATCGTGTTTCGTTTTTTCTGCATTCTTTCACATTCTTATCAAATCAAACCGCCATATGTTCCCATTTATCTATTCCCTATCGCTTGTACAAACACTTATCACTAAACTACTACCAACCCATCAGGAAACTAGAATTCAATCAGTTGCCACTCTCGCCCAAACGCCCTGTACGCGTCGAGAACGAAAACACCCAAATCTTCCGAGAAGTAAGAAAGGTCACGTATACATTTTCGTATAAACTGTTTGCGATGAAAGTAAACTATTCGAAAAAAAAAAGAACAGCAGTCCGCCATCGAAATTTCAACGAGTGGGAGGGGTCCGGATTATTTTTAACCGAAATTCCGATCGCAGGGCCGTGCGGGGATTTTTTCGCGAAACAGGCCGAAAAAAAATCCGGCGGGTGCGAATCGGGTGGTTGAGGTGGCCACCTGTTGCACTCCCTGGCATTGACCATCGCGATGTTTCAATGAGGTCTATTGGCAGTTCAATCGATGCTAGTTAACATTGTAATTTGTTCGAGGTTCATAATAATTGATTTGTTGACGTATATACTCCCATTTGCATGTTGGTAGTGCTGAAAAATGGGTCAGAAATGATTGACCTACTATACTTTAGCTTTTCCCACATGCAACATTAAAAATAGACACTCGGCAATGTGTAACCGATTATTAATAGTGTTCAATAAACAACAACACATAACATAAGCATTGACATGGCTTTTTCTGATCTCTGATGATCGCTGAAAAAAACGACAACCGGCAACAGCGCATATTCTGACAGCTGTCACATCTGCCTTCCTCCCATCATTTGTCACATCATCTGCGGCTTATAAATCATCGTACTCGTTACTTTTAGAACACACTGTGTAATCCCGAGGCAATTAAATCAGGAGCATAAAAAACGAACGTCGTCGAAGATTTCTTAAGTACCAAGTTATATCCGCTAATTAAAGTTTAAGAGCCCTGCGGTAATTTATTATGGGCGCTCGGACTGACAAATGACTTTTACATGAATCATATCTGATGTCACCCCCACCAGTCCTGCCGAATCAACAAGTGTTTTGTGTTACATAACCTCACATATTCTTCTTTTCTCCAAATAGACGGTTTCCAACCACCGGGTAATCATTTAATTGTCGTGTTATTTCGTATTTGCTCTCACCTCGTACAATTACATCTCAATTCGCGTTGTATATCGAGGTGTTATGGTTCCAGTTGCCTTGTATGGCGTCTAAATACTCATTACTGCACGAATTGTTCTCCAAACAAGCCTAGATCATCTTCGCCGAGGGTCGTATAAGGCATGGGAGCCTCATAAAGTGCAACCAACAGTGAGTCAACTGTTTTTTTTCTCCTAGCTAAAGGTCTCCGATGCCATAAATCCCAAGATATGGTGGGATTGAGCTTTTATAGACCAGCCTCGCTGAGAGGGTCATCCCCAGAAGCAAGGTCTTACACCACG
The DNA here is from genome assembly GCA_037013635.1 of Plagiodera versicolora. Lineage (NCBI taxonomy): Eukaryota > Metazoa > Arthropoda > Insecta > Coleoptera > Chrysomelidae > Plagiodera > Plagiodera versicolora. The sequence continues at coordinate 13,394,118 of CM072981.1, read as the reverse complement.
ACGTTAGGTTTGCTTATTACACGAAAATTTCCTAGTTTTAATGCTACCAGTGCTGAATATTCTCGTTCTCTCTCCATCCAAACCATTTTGACACTCAGAAATTTGAAGGTCACTGAAAGGATCCACCGAATATGCTCTTAGGAAGAGCCCGAGTCTTGAAAGTATGCTCTCAGTTGTACTGCCATTGACAAAACCATTCCTCGTCTCGTCGACGACTATAGATGATATCTTTAACGTAGTCCCCAAAATCGAATAACAGATCTTCCTGGTTTGTGTTACGTGTTTATTTTTCTAGTAGGTTTTCTGTGGGATTGAATAGTTGGTCGAGATCTATGCTAGCCAAACTTTGCCAGTAGGTATTTTTAGCATTGCGATAAATTCAATTTAGTAACATCGATGTAAGTTCATGAGTAGTCGATTTCTGTGAATAATGCTTGGATGAATGTCCTCGAGTGAGAACAGCAAAAATTCTTAATTTGACCATACTAGGAGACGACAAGGACCCAAAAGGTGTTAATATTCCTTAGTAACTACCAAGAGTTATATCATTTATCACTAATCTGTTTGATTTAATAATCAGATAATTGTAGCATTTACGAGTAATTGATACTATCGAATTAAATTCGTTTAGAGTGAACTTCTGTCTGGTGGATATATATATCTACACTTTGTAGGAGATGTCAGAGAGATGTAAATAAAGACCACCACCGTCATCTACTGACAGAATTTGGTATCACCTTGCCAAAAGTGTTCCTTGACATTATCCCAGTGTTTTTTATAATTATTTTCACCATATACAGTGACACTCATCAAGTATGCAACGAATGAAACGAAGAAGAAGAATACTATGGATTCTTCACTGTGTATAATTCGAGCTTTGCCCCATTTCGTTGACCGCCTTGTGTGGTTTCCCCAAAACCGTTTTCGATGTGTCCAATCGCAATGCACCGAACGGTAATATCGTTTCTGGGAAACGCGTGGCTTCCTAGAAGTCTGCTCACTCTTGTGTGGTCATCGCATTATCGCCGTAAGGATTGTGAAATATCAAATACTCTCACTATCGACAGGAAGGATTACCCGCTCGATGAGTAACACCTTTCTAGAAAAGAAATCCAAACGTTGTTTGATTTATCGGTCACCTCACAATGACTATTATTACGTCATTTCATTACAGCTCATTCTTGTGCCGTGTATTGGGAAACAAAAGTGAACCGTGCCCTGGATAAATGAGGTTTTGTTTGAAGGAAAAGTGAGGTTAGGACAGCGTTCCCCCAACGCCTCCCATGATTTTTTGATCCAGCATAAAACTCGCTTCGTTTCTGCGCTATTTCCGAACCCCCTGTATATCCCATTGATTTCGACATGACGAAAACAGTATAGGATTACCGCGGCGTAGGAGTGTTTTGTTTTTAACAGGCTCCTCTCTGCCAAAAATCCCGTCCGCATGCAGCCAACAGGAAAAAAAAACACGCGAAATTATCTACGAAATTCAGGCTTCAAGTTACGTTACGCAAAAACAACTGCGAATCAGCCGAAGAAATCAAGCTAACGTGACTTTTGAACTAGCTCAATGTGAAGTGCACTATGTTCGTCAAATAAATAGGTCAAGTGTAACAAATTCGAGTTCATAATAGTTATTCTTGTATTGCGAATGGTGAGACGTGAATTTTAGGCGTCTCCAACCAAGAAAACATCGAAGCCAGTCTATTTATTCAAGCGAGATACTTGTGACAGCTCGCCAGAGAGTGCGGTGTTGCCACGTTTCTTTTTTTCATGGATTCTCCGATACACAGAGTTAGGTTAGTAGTTTTTCATTAAAATTATACACCAAAATTGACGTTGAACAGTTTTTTCAATATTTGTTAGAACTTCAACTATAATAAACAAACTTATTAGTGGCTAAAAAATTCTGCATCGCCACTGCGAATGTTGTCATTATTATCTATTTATGAGTTTTCCTCGAATAAATGGACTAAACTACCCAAGAATAGTTAGAAAATAATATGTGGGTGATAACTTAATCACCACTTTACGCCACGTTAATGGCGACCTGAGTATTTCTTAAAGATAACGAAAACTACAAAACAGCGACCAGTTTTCGTTACCGCGTTCAATGCTATTTATACCGACCAGATGTTTATGAATTTCGCAAGTTTATACAACATATTGTTTGTTAAATCCAAACCCCAGTATTCCATTGAAATTCAGGCATCAAATGTGCACCGCAAGGCCTCGAACGCCCTGTATTTCGTCACATGGCCCACCAAAGTAAACACTCATTAAAGGGCACAATGACATACTTATATCGATATGAAACACAGCCAGGCTTTGATTATCACAGTTTAAATAAACACCATAATTACGTGCTACATAAGATGATGTATAATTCTCAATCTTATCCTAATAATCGAATAATCAGTATTTTTATGTTTAGTTTCACCTTCTGATTTGTTTTTCGTCTGATGAATATATATTTACACTTTGTAGGAGATGTCGGGGAGAGGTAACGAAATAACACTACCGCCATCTACTGACAAAACTCGGTGTCACCTTGCTAAAAATTTCTAGTGTTTTCCATAATTATTTTCACCATATACAGTGACACTCATCAAGTACGAATTATGGCTTTTTTCTGGATTTAACGTTGTCGTTAACGCTAAAGACCAGCGAAATCGACAGTGTGATTCGGCGAGTTTCGTCCGAAGGTAAATCGGCATGGTCTTGCGACGCAGACAAGGTTTTCAAAATAAAACAAAAGGATGCGGACGAGGTGGTATGCGAAGAAAACAATTTGTAAAAAAAAGAGACATTATATTTGTGGGCTGCGCTGATGTCGAGACTTTTTTAAGCTCCTGTACGATTGAAAATGTGCACAGTTATCAAAATTGCATTTGAACCAATGAGGGTTCATGCAAGATTCATCAAACTCTGACTGATGGGGTTCATGCAACATCCATCTTAAAAAAATACTGTTCAACCTATACATGGTGGGGCACTACATACGACACGGTCTCTGTAAACCAAACCATTGAATATTTCGGAAATTTCTCCTCTTCATCATCTGTATATCCACTGAGGCTGCAAAAGGAAATTATTTTGGAGTATACAGGGTGGCTCAAAAAAGTGTGACATATCAAAGTTGTGTTTTTTCAAATGGAACAATCTGTATTTTGTTACAGTTTTGGGTAGTTCAGGAAAAAAATAATACGATTTCATAGAAGGTACCATGTACCTAACTATAACCGTTATCGAGTTATTGTTTTGTTTTCGAAAATGGTGGGTACATTTGGAGACTGAATAACATCGTCATGTATAAAAACCATCCCTTCCAATTCTGACCAAGCATTAAGGAGGTTTCAGGCTATCGATTCCGATAGAACCAGTTTCTCAATATTATACAGGACGTTCAAAATTCATTGTCACTTTTTTATAATTTCATATGGAAATAACTGTGTTATTTTAAATAGAACACCCTGTATTTTTTCAATCTGAACAATACAGAATTCGATTATCTTTCATTTTATATTAGGGTTCTCTATACCTAGCTTGAACAGTTTTCAAGATATTGGCTATTTCAAATAGTAGTTATCATGAATAATGGTATTATTAGTGAAAAAAATTACAGGAATAGGAAATTACCCACATAATATTCGTTGAAAATTTGTGAAAACTGTCCTGTCTTCAACACTGCGAGTTTTATCTTATCGAGAAGTTACTAAGCGCAACACGTTCAAGGTCAAATGTTTTCGAACTGCATTATTATGAATATCCATTGTTTTGATAAATATGCAAACGCAACATTCCAAATATAATTATGACCGACCGTATTATTACTCATCCTTCCATCCTCGAATACATTCCTCGAAATAAATCACACTGTATATGCAAATTGATCGTCTCTGGTATGGCTGCCAAAAATGTAACGCTCGTCACCGATTTCATCATAGATTTGAATCAAACAAACTACCTACTCCATGAGAGAAGCTCGTCCAAAAATAAATGTGTCGAATTTCATAACTCCCAACTAAAATAAACGGCATGAAACTCAACTTAGACAATGACACCAGATACGTCAAAATGTCAAAAAGCATCAGAAGGACACTTATATCTCTAGTATCCCAATTCAAAACCACGCAGAATGTGACCCCAGTGGATTTCCTCCAACAACAAAAAACGACGTTGGATGAAGCGCTGATCCGCCATTTTGTATCCCTGATCCGCCATGACAGCTTCCTGGAGGACCTGGTGAACAAGTTCAGGAGCTTGCAGGTTGTCAAAAAGGTCAACACCATCCAAACTGCTGTCATGGTATACTTTGTAGTATTCCTGCTAGACCAATACAACTTCGAGGAGGTCTTAGAGGCCCCTGCAGGGGACACCATGGAGCTGTTGCTTTTCCTCAGCTCTGAAGAGCAGTACAGCTTCTTCACCATAACCGCCTGCAGCTACTTCGATGACACCTACGTGGTCAACACGATAATGTACCCACTACTGAAGAAAGCTGGGGTTCTTAGAGAACTCTCCAGCTACCTAGAACAGCAGGAGCTGAATAAACAGCTGAAGATCCCTGTGACCGTTCCCCAGGAGTTCCACTTCGAACTGCTGCACAAAAAGAACCCCCCTGCACCTCCCAACACTTCCCAGGGCAGCTTCTACAGCATGCCCAGCAAGAAAGTACCGGAAACCAACCGCAAGCTAGACCTGCGCATCCGGAAGAGCTTGAAGGAGAAACACAAGGCGATCCTCGGCAGAGCCCAGAAGCTGCTGAAACAAGCTGCGAAGATGCCACAGCACCTCACAGCTCCGAAGAAACCAGCTGCGGTAGCAGAGGAGCCTCCTCGAATCCACCTCAAAGCTAGGAAGGTGCCTGCCTCGCTGAAGAAAGACGTGGTTATAAAAGGGAACATAGCAACGACTCTACGCGAAGCTGCCCACTTTATTAAGGAGCAAGAGGACGAGATAAGCAGGATCGATGATATCCTCAGAGGTGGGTACAACCTGCAGAAGATTGAGGCGTTGGAGGTGGAAGACAGGAAGAGGGCGAGCCTGAAAGCTGAGGAGGACATCCAGAAGAAGCACCTCCAAGGGCTCATAACATTCGAGGAGGCTATACTAGCTAAGCAGAAGCTCTTGGAGGATAACAGGATGAAGAGTTTGGAGCTGAAGGCTTTCAAGGTGCAGCTGGCTGATGAACTGAGCCAGTGGAGGAGGGCTGAGCAAGCAAAAGTCAGCGCCCTTGTGGAGAAGTGTCGTAAAATCAAAACCGACGCTAGAGAATCCGAGAAAAAGGCCTTGGAGAAGAAGCAAATGGAGGCTAGGATCCAGCAGCACGAAACCAAGCAGCTGCTGCGCGCAGCCGAGCAAGAAAAAGCCAGGGAGCTCTCCAGGAAAATGGAGCTGATCGAGGAAATCAAAACCCTGCACGAGGTGACCATGCAGCTGAACCAAGCCAAGCTTCAATACGATCCAACCGAAGCCCCCAACCTGGGCCTGCTTTGCGAAATGTCAGTGGCGGAGCTGAACGAACGTTTGGCGCTAGCGAAGCTGCAAATGAACCGGGAGCTGCAGCAGAAGAGAAATCGCATCGCAGCGAAGAAAGTGGAGCAACAGCGAATGGTGGAGAAGGTCAAGGAGTTCATTGGGCAGACCAGGAGGGCGACCAAGGCGTTGGGGCTGCCGACTCAAGAGGCTAAGGCCGGGGACAGCGAGGACGTGGTGCAGCTCAGGAAGCTCCTGCAGCAGAAGAGGAGTTTGAGGCTCGGAGCTGCGTGAAGTTCTTGTTGTGTTTTTCTTGATTAAAGCGTTCGTGACCAAGCGGAGTTGTTTTTTTGGCTGAAGCAACGTTGCCAAGTGGTGGTGGTGATGTTTTCTTCCTGTTCCAGGTGAACGGGGGATCCCCAGCCGAACGCGCTGGGCTCATCGCCGGTGATGCCGTCATCAAGATCAACAGCACCGACGTCTTCAACTTACGCCACAAGGACGCTCAGGACGTCGTCGTCGGAGCTGGGAACAGTTTCGACGTGACAATTCAAAGGTATCGACTCGTGACGTCATCGAATAATTGACAGTTTGCCCAAAGTGGTGACACATCGTTTATTTCGGTACCACTCAGACGTTTTTTTTTCTCCTCCTCAGAGGTGGGTCGACTTGGAAACCTTCAGTCGTGCCTACGGGGTCCTACTCGTCGCCCACGCCCAGTATAAACAATATCAGTCCGGTTACCAGGACGTCTTTGACGGCTGCGAAGAGTGAGAATATCGGTGCTATCGGTACTGGGCATAATTTGGCTGCGAAACCATTTAGCCCACAGGTACAGGTGAGAAAAGGTGGTTTATTGGGGATATTCGCGAAAATTCAGTGGTTATACGTGTGTATAAATAGTTATATACGCAGTAATTTTCAAAGTTGGCAAAGAACTCGCTTATATAACTTTCGAAAATTGAATTGGCAAATAGTTCAGTCTCCCAACTAGATATTTTGATTTGTTTATCATGAGTGAAAGACATGGAGAAACGATAAATTAACTCCTGTATAAAATGTGTCATTTAAAGACGACTGTTTTGTCATTTTGACAGCGATAAAAAAGGTGCATCGTTTTTTATCACTGATAAAAACGCCTGTTCCTCTGTAGCGTCCACATCTAGTATGCTTACGTCACTTCAATGTCTGCCCTGTCAGTTATTTGAGCATTGTTGATTTAATAACTGTTAATTTAAATAATTTAATTGTATCAATAAAGATAATTATTATTGTTGTTCATTGATATATTCTGTCGTTAATTTATCTTGCCAAAAAACACTCGAGCTTCGGTCTCGCGATTTTGTCATGTCAGTTTTTCTCGTAAAATGACATGACATGACAAAATCGCGAGACCGAAGGTCGAGTGATTTTGTCAAATGTCAGTTTTTCGAGCAAAATTACTGATTGGCAAAATTATTTCGTTACAAAAAGAAGTTCATCCGATAAAAAAAAGCTCTTGTGTTTTTACTATTGAAAAAATATATATATATGTTATTACTCCTGCACTAAATTGTTTGTTTAATGTTTGATATAAACAATAATTATTGTTTATGTGATACAGGTCAACGGCTCTATGAATGGAGGTCCAAAACTAGTCAATAAGCAGTACAATACTCCTATGAAATTGTATTCTGAAGAGAGCATAGCCGAAACTTTATCAGCTCAAACTGAGGTTCTATCGACAGGTGCTTTAGGGTGAGTCAAAACAATACCCCTTAGCCTAAAAACACGTATATAAAATTTTCCCAAACACATCCGAGACCTTTATAGCTCGCCCTGTATCGATCTCAACTTCACAACAGAAAACGTCGTAGACCCCCTACTAAAATAGAACAACCGGCAACACCGCTTCTCTATAGACCTCCCAAGAAAAACACAAAGGGGCGTGTCGTTAACAACGCACGCGCTTGCTTTGCCTTATTAGGATGAGAAATAAAGAAAAATAGCTGGAGTTATCGAAATTTGAACCCCACATTACCGCGTGGCAAGCCATTAAAATCATTAAAAATCTTTTATTCGTCATTCAATAATATATAAACAAGGAACAGTTGGAAACAAACAACATAGATAAATAAATAAATAGAATAAATAACACTGATGTATAGATAAAAAACATTATCGCCCAGTGTCCTAGGTCCCCAGAACGATTCTGGGTTGGCTGGTGGTAGCCTTTTCGTTTGTTCTTCGTCCTTGGCCAAACTCTCATTCATCCTGCGCCTTCTAGGGCATAGGCCCCACCGACGAGATACTGTGAAAGAGCTCATATGGGCTGGAAATCAAATCTTTGAAGCTTTCTGCGAATAGAAGTTGCCATGTTCATAAGGGAAAGCGTGGCAAGCAAATGCGCAACAAACTGAGCTACGAACTCATTTTGTTATTGGACTCAACTATTTTATTAGGATATGACAAAATCAATGCTCTAGAAGCCTAATTACAAACACTGAAGACTTTTTTAAAAAATCATAAACGGTTCCCAAATTATTCTTAGACTTTATATATACTTCCCAACTGAATACCATATCATTTTTCATAGAGTCAACTTCAAGAAAAACGAGAAAAACTATGATGCTTCCAACAGTGCAGTTCTACGTATGCTCAAAGAATCTGAGAATGAGCCAAACACACCTGAAGAAGGTAAAAAAAAACAACTAACATACAGTTATACAAGCATGAAGTACTTCAGAGACTTGCAATATTTTTTTGAATTGTTGCCAATTGCATATCTCTATGTATTTCGTCGTCCCTCAATTCTTCTGTGATATACAGAGTGTACAAATAGTTACGTCACGTCATCATTCACGTTATAACCTCAAAAAACACCGGTTATTTTTGTCTACATAACCTAGAATCGAATCGTGTTGAAAAGGTTCATGTTTTATGTACCGCTCTGTATATCACGCCCCTCCCGAACCTCTCTAGAACCGGACTCCGGCATCGTCACCGCCCCCATAAGCGGCGTGGCCGGCTTAAGACACGTCAACGCCCCCGAGACACGCCCAGCGCCGCCCACCCAGCAGCTGCCTCCGGGCCAGAACATCTGCGCCGACTGCGAAAGACTCATCGTGTAAGTACCCCCTTCCCCCCCCCCACATGCCCCCAGGAATTCCCCCGGAACCGGAAAAGCCGCTCGTCGACCGTTTTGTTTCGCTTCCGAATTGTCGCGATCACTCGTTGAAGCTGGATTTTTTCTTCAACAGTAAACCGTTCCGATTTCTATTCGACGCACAGTCACGCCGTAGGCGGCGGTCACAAAACCGCCCCTAGCCGCCCCAGTCGGCCCGCCTCCGCGCAAGCGCAAGCCGCGCCCACGACGGTTAACGCCCAAGAGGGAGGGACGGTTTGCACAGACTGCGAAAGGGTCATAGTGTAAGCCGGACTGAGATTCGATGTTGTGAACGAACTGTCAGTTGTCCGTGGCGCCATACGACAGCTGTCAATGTCAATGTCAAAAGTGGTTATGCGTTTCTGGGTCCCCAACGTTATCTCCTTCTTCGATTTCAATCTGATTTCTAGGATTTTTCTATTACCAACCATTCCAAATCTCGGTAGTCTAATTCTGAACACAGTCTTCATGTCACAGAACGTTCTTAGTACTTCAAATCGGGACTCATCTTTCTATATTCCACATAAAAAACGTGATGAATATCATATCAATACAACACACGTTCCTAAACAAACGAAAAATCAGCTGACATAACCATTTTCCTGTCTCTGACCACTATTGACGTATGTCGTTTTATTTTTGGGGACTCAAATGACAGTTCAGTTGGTAGACGTAGCAGTGAATGTCAAACTTTAGAGCATGAAGCCTCCCCTTCTATTTTCCCACGTGACTTTAGCATTTTGCATGATCTTTCCTCGATTGTTGTTTAGATAGCTCCTTCCTCAGTAGTACTCTTTCTTTGGATGTTGATTTTCGTGATCACAGAACGACACTTTCTTAGAGAGCTGTCACTCATGACTGTACGTCAAGTTAATTGTTTGTTTACACAGGGTTTCCTATGAATCACTTATATGAGTGTTATTGTAGGATACTCTGTACTTGTGCGGGTTACTAATTGATTTTTTTCTTGCTGTAGCGGAGTTTTTGTGCGAATCAAGGATAAGAATCTTCACGTGGAGTGCTTCAAGTGTTCTACGTGTGGTACCTCACTTAAAAACGTTGGGTAAGAAAACAAGCAAAGATTTTGCATCATTCAACGATCCGAAACTCATTAATTCCATCGCTATTTCATCAATAAATCCAAAAAGCTTTAGTCTATTTTGATTTTCATAACATAGTTCCTGAAAAAATATACATGGTTGTATTGTAATTGTTTTAATTTATAGATACTACAACATAAACAACAAATTGTACTGTGACATCCACGCCAAAGCTGCTGCTATAAAAAACAACCCCAACCCGAATTTGGTGCCCATCACAGTTCAACCGTAAGTCCCCCCCCCATACCTCACCCCCCACATACCCCTGGATGATTTTTTTTTCTTTCAGCAGTGGAAAAATCCCAGCCCAGGCGATTTCGTCTGCTCTGTCATCCCACTCGTTACCCAGTCCATCTCAGCTGTCGCCTAGAGCCAACAACGTAGCCCCTTCCTATCAGGTATGGGGTCGAAACTAGCCCTAGGCTAGGGTTCTTTCTTTCAGTCTTTTTATTTCACCACTAATCGCACTTGTGTCGTCTGCATGAAGCACCTACTCTAACGAACCCCTTTGGGGGTGATTTCAGGCCCAACCTAGCGAGCATATCGATGTCGTACCCCCTCTGGCGGACACTAACGGTAACAATTCATTGTACGGTAGCCCTGCCCCAGTGTCGTTCAGCAAATTCTTGAACAAAGTGAGTGTCTAACTGACCGTAACGCGTCATTTTAACCACAGAACACACGTTCGACCTGTGGCTCTGTCTCAACGACTCGTTGCTTCCGCAGGCTTCCAATATTTCTGCTGGGCCCAAGCCGTTCAGCAGCGTGAGTGCTCCTGTCGCCCCCAAAGCTGCTCCGCTCTCCCCCGGTGCTCCCCCGGCGCCGAATTTCAACAACAACTACAGTGGTCCAGTTTATAGTCCTGTGTCTTCGACAGGTATGGGGTTTTGTGATTTTGGGGGTGTTTAAAGAGCCCTTGGGTAGTGTTGACTCTTGAATATATTTTTCGATGTTTCTTAGGGCGGTTTCCTTCACCTGTTAAACCATCTGGGGGCCTGTTTAAAGGTACAAATGCCTCGCTGGTTCTTCGAAGGGTTGTACCAGTGTGAGCTGCGGAGAATTAGGCGATTTTCGCGATTTTTTTTCAGAGAAATTGCTCGATGGATTGTTTTGGAGTTTTTTGGAAATTATAAGGGAGATTTTCAGCTATTTTTTGAGTTTTTTGTATTACAAAAATATCAAAAAATAACGGAGTTATGCATGGTTGTCTTCGGAGGTGCAAAAAAGGGTTCCATAAGTGCTGACAGGACTCTTGCCGAATGAGTTGCCAAAACGAAAAAAAATCGGATAGGTTATCAAAGTTAAAGGTATCTTCCATACAATGACGTATGGTTTTCGGAAAAATACCAAAAATCAACAAAATGGCGTAGTTCTGAAAAAAGTGTTCTTTTTGGGACGAATACTTCGTCGCTTTTTTGTTGTCAAACTGACAATTTTCAACCAATCGAAAAAATTATTGGTCATTGTGAAGCGAATATATTCAAGAATACTCAGTTTCAATTTGAAGTCGATCGGTCAATTCCTCTTTGAGTTATGAGCAATTTTGCAAAATGTCGTTTTGAGAAAAACGCCTCAAAAGTTTCAGCTGTCAATTTTATACTCGATATGGGTCGCTGCCATTGAAAAACTATTCAAGATAGAGCTTTGACACTTCCACAGGTTATTTTTGAAAGTATAAATTATCGATTGGGCTAAAAGAAAACTATTTTTGAAAGTGCCACACTGGTGTAGCCCCTCAGCTACTTTTTCACTAAACTTAGTTTAAGAATTACGTAAAATAGTATAACTCGAATTGTCTTCTCTTACAGAAAAATCCTACAATGCGAGACCCAGGCCCTTTTCCCTCGTTTTAGAATAATAAAATGAGCTAACAGCTTTAGCATTAAGTCGTGTTCCTCAACAGAATCAACCACTTTTGTCAATAATTATAGTTATACTATTTTATATCTAAGAAAGCTTCGAACTGCTTCACTAATCTAAATCTCTCTCAATTCTCCCGCCCCGCCCCTGTTCGTACTCAGCCTGCCCCCTCGAAAACGTAATTTGGCCCCCTCCCCACGACTCCCCCGAAATCCCCACCGCTTGTCCGCTGTTTTACCCCCCACCCTCCCAAATCGAGGCGCAAATCCACAGCAAAAAAGCCGCCGAGCTCGAAATCGAAGCTATAATAAGCGAGCGCCCCGAGTCTGCAGACTTCGAGGTGATGTCCCAGCTCTACGCCTCCTCGGGAGGCAGACGGAGCGCCATGGAGTGCAGGGAAACCATTTCCGAGTACGTGGAGAAGCAAAAGTTCGTGGAGAATATGGTCAGAACGACGCCTCAGCCGACGGAGGCGTCGGTGCCTCTAGTGGAGGCGTCGGTGCCTCTAGTGGAGGCTCTGACGCCTCGCAGAGTGGACAACAGCGTGCCCCTCAAGTGGGAATCCCCGCTTACTCAAGCTATACGCACGACGGCGCCCGACGCAGACACTTTCTCCCAGATCCCCTCCAAGTACTCGGGCTCGGCGCTCGCCTCAGCCCTGGCTGTGGCGCCCAGCGTCCCTTTCACCCCTGCAGGCACGCACTACGAGGCGGTACCGCTGCCGGAGGAGACGGTGCCTTACTTCCCCCCTGAAAGATCCTTGTGGGGGGAAGAAAACGCCCCAGAGAAACCTCTGGCGTCGACTCCCGAAGCTAACACGCCTCCGGTTAGGCGCAAGAAAAAAAACCCGACCGACGTGTACTTCGAGGACTTGCCGAAGCCTCAGGAGACGCTGTCGATGAGAACCGCGCTCACGACGGCGCCCGAGCGGCCGTACTCGCCCCTGGTGGCTGAAAGCGCCGGGGGCGTTGATAAACCCCAGCTGCAGAAGCCTACGAAACCTGACGTGTTCCCGGCTGCGTTCCAAATGAACAAAAAGGAGGAGAAACCGCCCAGCTACTACCCCCCGGTGGTTTTGCAGCAGCGCGTTGAGGAAACCTCGTCTGAGGAGCACGTCCAGGAGAGTGACACCAGCAAAACCACGACTATACAAAGGGAAACCATCCGGAACCCCCCTGTGGAGCAAGAACACGTGGTGCAGAACTTCCCGCCGCTGTTCCAAGGCTTCTCTTGCTCGTTCCAGAACAAAACCGAGCACTCCCAGTTCTCTGTCGAGGTTAACACTGCACCTCCTGTCATTTCCCCTCCACAAGCTGTTCCTGGTTATGTTCAGAAGGAAACTATAACAGAGGAGCAGCGTGAGAGGCGTCAGTCCACCACCAAGCAGGAAAAGCAAAAGGAAGAAACTAGAACTGAGAGCAGAGCCAAGCAGGCTGAAGAGGTGGTGGTGAAGATCCCCGTGCCTTCTGTGCACTTGCACAAGCCCGAATACCTTCCCCAGTACCAAGTGGATATATCGGCTGAAGCCGAAGCCGAGCTGATCCGCATGGAGAAAATGCGGCAGGCCCAAATCAGGCTGGAACAACAGAAGCAGCAGGTGCAGCCCGTGATTAAAATCGAGCAGGAGGTGGAACCGAGGGGTGTATTGAAGCCCGCGGTGGAGGAGCGACCTCCGAGCCGCGCCTTCTCGCCTAGACCGGGCGCCGTGACGCCGAGCTCCAGCCACAAACCGCCCCAGATACTGCCGTACTATCAAGCCAACTTGGTGCCGCAGCACATGTCGGCAGCGCCGGTGCACGTTTTTGACCCCAAAACCCCTGAGGTCTCCAGATCGCCGAGTCCGTGCCCGTGGGGTCGGGAGCGCAGCCCTTCGCCTGGGGTGCAGGCCAAGAGCGACCCCGTAGAGAAGCCCAAACCTCAGCAAATGTACCAATCGCAAGTGCAAACGCGTAGTTTCGTGAATCCTGTGGAGCAGCAGCAACGCGAGTTGGTTCAAACTCGAGAACAGACTCACGAAGCCAAGCGGCTGGAGGTTTCTGAGGCTCGCAAGGCTCAGCAGCTCGTTTCTCGAAGTGGAGACACCACCACGAGCACTTCCATCGAGGAGCAGAGCAAACAAGCTCGCTTGGAACAGCTGAGGAAGTCTCAGCAGGAAAGCGTCGAGAGATCCGCGGATGGATCAACTCGGATCCAACGCAAGAAAACCGTGACCGAGGAATTCGAGCGCACTCTGAAAGAAACCAACGTGCAGATCGAGCGCAACGTCACCGCGACCAAAAAGCTGCCGTTCCACCAAGTGAACGCCCCTTTGGTGGAGGCGGCAGCCTCCACAGGTCACGTGACAGACCCCCGCCCTCTCCCGCTGCCTCGGCAAGAGGCCTCTAACGCTTCGTTTCGCGCCACTAAAACGGTGTTCGGTCACGTGGAGCCGCCCGAAAAACCTAACCAACCCTCTGTTGCCCTCCCCGACACAGGTGCCGGTAGCGGTCGCCAGACAGGGGGCGTCAGCGTCGCCCCTCGTCGAGGCAGAGGGGTTCTCAACGCGGCCAGCCTAGCTGGGGCTAGGGTTCCTCTTTGCGGGTCTTGTAACATGCAGATAAGGTAGACACTAGCGTGGTGCTTGGAGCTAACAACCTTTGCTGTGTGTCGTTCTCGCATGAAGTTTTCGTTTTTTTTATTCTAGAGCCCCCCCTCGGCTTGGAACTCCCCAAACACCCCCCTCCCTTGCCCCCTGTCCCGGTGTACACCCAGATAAACATTTCGATTCCGTACCAGAGCGTGTCGCCGCAGCTTGACTCCAAGGGGTCGAGCCCCAGGTCGGACTATAGCTCGTACAGCTCTTCCAGCGGCAGGAACGGCCCCCAGGGGGACTCTGCTAGGGAGAGGGTGCTGTCCGACATCAGGAATCTGACCCCCAAACTGAAGAAAGTCAGTTTATCCGATACGCAGAGCCCCAGGCTGAGCTACCTCGCTAACGATGCCAGAGTTTCGGAGCCAAGTCGTGCCAAGCAGAAAGTCACCTCGGAACTCCATATTCCCGTTAGGAATTATCGATCCTCCATCCACATCAGCACTGACGGTCTTTCCCTACCCGATAATCTAACCTTTTCCAACGCAGACAGCGACTCCAAACCTGCACGTAGTGTCAACACGATTTTCATCGATGGGGCTAAGCGAGACGAAGCTGAAGACGCCAAAACTAACCCTGTGTGTTGCAAGTGCCAGTTTGAAATACCTAGGTAACTAGCATGGCTGCCAATCGAAACCCAGCACCACAATTACGTCATCAAAAATAACCCAGCTAGCACCAGGTCTGCTGGAGAAGTGCCACGAACTTTGAATTTCCCCAGGCTACGTGTATCCGATTTTCTAACTTTTTTTGTGGCGTCATGTTGGTACCCAAGTCCCTCACTTATGCTGACAAGATCGGCGAGTTTGAAGGTCTGGTTGATTTTTGACAGCTGTTGTGCTGGGATGTGTCTGCTACTCTTTTACAAAACATCGTTGTAACCTTAACCCCACGACTCTGGGTCGTCACAGATCGAGTTTAAGATCTCCGGAGCAATATTGACGCGGTGCCGTTTCAGGCTGTGATTAGGCGCATGCCCTAATCATTGGTTGAAATCGATACGCTTAGATCTTCAGCAACGGTGATTAGCCGTTACTTTTTCGATGTTTTCGTTTGTTTTTGACGTTGTTTCGGTCCAAGGCAGCTTCACCAATTGCCACAGCCAACTCCATATTGTTTTTCACACAATACAGATTCTTTGATTCATTTTTTTTGAAGGGTTAAAATCGCAGACGAGTCAAAACACATCCAATCACAACAGCTGTCAAAAATTAGCTGAACAGCCTGAACAAAGCCACAAAAAAATCAAATACACGTAGCCTGCGTGAAATCTGCGCTGCACGTTCGTTTTTTCCCACAGAGGGCCCTTCATCACGGCCCTAGGTAAGATATGGTGCCCCAACCACTTCGTTTGCGCGACCCCCTCTTGCAAAAGACCCCTCCAAGACATGGGCTTCGTCGAGGAGCGCGGCCAGCTCTACTGCGAGTACTGCTTCGAGCAGTACCTCGCCCCCCCTTGCTCCAAATGCAACGGGAAAATCAAAGGAGTAAGCCGTGGTACCCGTGGGCGACACTAGGGGGCTAAAGCTTCTGTTCCAGGATTGCTTGAAGGCCATCGGCAAGAACTTCCATCCGGAGTGCTTCAACTGCACTTACTGCGGCAAAGTGTTCGGCAATTCCCCGTTCTTTTTGGAGGACGGCAGTCCGTACTGCGAGGCGGATTGGAACGAGCTCTTCACCACGAAATGCTTCGCTTGTGGGTTCCCCGTGGAGGCAGGGGACCGGTGGGTGGAGGCCCTGAATAATAATTACCACAGCCAGTGCTTCAACTGCACGGTGAGTGAGGCTGGTGATGAGTCCAAGGGGTGGGGGTGAGTTTGGTTCTGTTTCAGATGTGCAAGAAGAATTTAGAAGGTCAGAGCTTCTTCGCCAAGGGTGGGCGTCCGTTTTGCAAGAACCACGCCCGTTAGGCGGCAGTTGTTTGCCCAACAGTTACCAAGTCTTTGCTTTTGTGACCAAACGCAAGCTAATTCGAGTCCACTGGATTTTATTCACTTAGTTTCGTTGTCCACATCTTATCTAATTTAATAACAGTAGATTATAGTGTATTTTATTTATTTCGTGTAAAGCTATGTAGCCAAAAATACAGGGTGTGACTTTATAAGTGAAACAAAATTGAGGGGGTGATTCCTCATCGAAAAAAACGAATAGGATCTTTTATATAAACAAACTTCATTGGAGCATCCTATGTTCGAAAATTTTTTCCACAAGCACTAAAAAAGTTACATTATTGAAATCAACCTGATAATTTCTACTACCAAAAAGAAATTCAGCCAGTAATTTATTTGTTTGACCCCCTGGTTGTAAGGTGTGGAAAACGCAACTCCTCAAATTTATTTCCAATGTAACTTTTTGTCTTGTCATCTGTTTGCCATTTAAAAATTCATTACCGATAGCATGTTTCATTCTGAACAAAAAGTTTTCCTTGCATTTTTTTCCCAAAATCAACCAGTTCGCAGCAAAAAATTATTTTACTACCTGCATTACATAATCGACCCCTCAAAATTGTTACACTTACTTAGTGACCCCCTGTATATCACCCAGCCTTGTAAATTTTGTTCATAGGTTTATGGACCACTTGTCAATGTTTCAGGAGGTGTCAAGTGTCAAATGTGACAGGTGCCATTGTAAGGAATATAAAATATTTGGATTGTTAGCTTTCAGCATCTTGTATAAATAAATATTTTAGTTGTTCGGCTCGTTTTATTGAATCAAAGCAAATTGAAAAAAAAATCAAGAAGCTCCAAGGTTTCCTCTCCTAAAAAAAATTTGGCAGTAGCGGCAGTTTCGTTTCCTTTAACCCCCTTCAAATGGGGGGGATCCAGACGTCCCCATTCATCCCAAGCTCTTCCTGGAGAAACTCGCTGAGCTGGCTCTCTGAAGCAGTGGGGTGCCTCTTGGCCAGCTCTTTAGCTTTCTTCGTGAATTTCGCGACCTAAAACCCACCATTTTCACCCAAGCACACCTAAAAAAAACTACCCCCTCACTTTTTGAACCATTGCTTTGACTTGGCCGTTGACATCGCAGCTTTTAGTCGGAGCTTCGATGCTCAGCGGCCAGATTCGGACCCAACCACCTTCTCTGGCTTTGGGATGGCTCCAATCCCGCCCATTGCCCCAGCTCTTGGTCTCCCCTTGCTTGGGGGGTGCCCCAGTTGGTCTCAGATCAACCTGGACCTTCGGCAGCATTATGTAGTTTTCTAAAACAGTAAACAACGTGAGAAATTCACACTCAGACTTTCTGTAGAGCTACTTTGCATGTTGGCTGAGGTGGACCTGCTCCTGGTTCGTATAGCAGACCCAGATCTGGAGTGTATGGCGGACATTTTCTTTTGTTTTCTGCGCCAGCGGCCTGCTGCGTTCACAACAGTGAAAGGGTTCATCAGGGGTGGTGTTTTGTTCTCCCTACAAGCCAAGAAATCTCAAAAGTGCAGTGTTGGAGATGAGCTCCACTCACTTTGAAGTCTCCTCGATCTCTTCTGAGAAAATATTGAACACTGACAGGCCTGTGTTGTACATTGGCAAGCCCAGTAGATCGAACATATCATGAAGCATCGGCTTCTTCACCAGTCGATCAGCATCGCAATCGTTGCTGAGTGCTGGGCTCAGATTCACCTGGAACAGAACCAGTTTTCAGCTCAGCTGGTGCCACATTTGTCACTCCCAACCTCTAACAGCCAAGCCCTCAACGACTTGTCGATCAAAACATCGAAACCGAAGAACTCGAAGCAGTTCGTGGTGGGGGGAATCTGGCTGACGTGGCTCAGAACTGTCAAAGTAATCAGGGAGTTGATTTTCTGCCATAGCAGCCAGTCGGAGATCCCGGCCTGTTGGAAATAGCGTCTGAGCTGCCTCAAAGTCCATTTACAACCTGCAAACTCAGAGTCACCGTCACGGTTCCGCTCAGCAGGTACTGGTTGGTACCTGAGCCGACTCTGTCCTTCATTTCTGAGTACCCCGGACCCAGCTTGTTGATCGAGCTGTTCGTCAAATGCCTGAAGGGGTTTCTGAGGTCGTTCAGACTGAATTTGTCCGTGCCGAAACGGGCCAGGCCTTCCCTGTACATGTAGATCGTCACAGGGTGATAGGACGGAATGCAAACGTACAATCTGAGATCGAATTTGTAGCCGCCGATCAGCAAGGGTTTCTCGATGTATCGCTGGACGATTGTGTTCGTGTCGTAGTTGAGTTCACTCAGTTTCTGAGAAAAAACACAAGCAACAGTCGAGAATTACAGTAACTGGATCTACGGAATTATTTTAGAGCTGGCACCTGCGCACATTCTGACAAGCTGTCAGTGTCATTGTCAAAGTCAAACAGACCCACTTCTCACCCGAAACAAAAAAATTCCCCTTCCTTGACTTTGGGCTACTGGTTTGCAAATCCAAATGGGTTTTGCTTCCAAATATCTGTCCTGATCGTCTTTTCCAGTCGTGGGTCTTCCTCTGCTGCACTCTGCAGCTAGCTTGGTGTATTCCAGAGGTAAATTATAGCCATGCGGACTGAAAGCATTCTGTTACTCAACAGGTAGTTGTTGAATTTGTTGTCTCACATGAAATCATAGATGGCGCCATAAACCTTCCTCATGCACCTCAGGTACCTCACCAGATTGTCTTTCCTGCAAATGGAGGAGCCTTTTGGAATGTGATTCAGATATTGCCAAGCATAGAGACTTCTGTGGTGGCTCACTGGGAAGCCAGAAGTTTTCCACCATAAGTTCCAGGTCTCGTTTTCTGAGCCGTACTCCCTCCAGCCTCTTTCCAAGCAGACCTGGAAGAAGGGGTAAAGCAGAAGTGACGTCACAGCCATGTCTTGTGCGGAGGTTACGAAATCATGACTGTTTTATTCGTGGGTATATTTTGGGGGTTAACGTTGGTAACATTCTGAGCACCCTGTATATGGTTTGGTTGAAATGTTTGGAATCTGCGAGTGAAAACAAGGATGCTCTCAAAACTACATTTTCTTTGATGATGTGGTTATTCTCAGGATGCTATTTCATGGATTTCTTGCATATATTTTGATTTTGGCATGGTTCGTATTCTGATGACTAATATTAGTCACGCAAAATCTACAAATAGTTTGCTCTTCCTCTATTTATATCCCATGAAAGATTATTAATTATAGATATTTCGATATCAATCAATACCATATCGAAGCAAAACATTATTTCGGCGCCACAAAAATAATATTCGATCCTAACCTAAAATTCACAAATGACATTGAAAAGAATAATACACAGGGTGTAATTCAACTGATGACACACAGTTGGTGTCTAAATTATCTCAAAGAATCAGAATTCCAATGATATAATAATTACTTTTTGATTTGCACTAATAGAAGTGAAAGATAACCTAAAATTGACTATTTCTCTATATCCTCAATGTAACATTCATGGCCAACTATGTTTCCTGAAAACGCCAACTTCATTATCTATATCATATCTATCTTCATAACTATAATATTCATGGCTGTTTTGATTAATAAAACTCGTCTCGTAATCCAAAACACATTGTGGGACAGAGTTTGTGCCATTTGCTTGCCTGAAAACTCTGCAAAACAACCATTCCTGGTTATGCTACTAATGAAAATTGTTTACATAACTAATTCATTCAAGAATTACAGCCCGACATCACGC
Organism: Plagiodera versicolora; assembly: GCA_037013635.1. NCBI lineage: Eukaryota > Metazoa > Arthropoda > Insecta > Coleoptera > Chrysomelidae > Plagiodera > Plagiodera versicolora. The sequence continues at coordinate 13,374,272 of CM072981.1, read as the reverse complement.
TACCTTGCCTAATGCCACAATAAAATATCAAGTTGGATGTTTTTAGTGAAATATTTGAGCCATTTATACTCTCCTATCCAAGAAATTAACGTTATGCAAGGTAAAGGGCACGAAATTCTAATGTCATGTTGTAGGGATTGAAATAACTGTCATTAATATTCAAAACAAAACCTCTCGAGAGTTGCAATCCCGTGCGGACTTTTTTGAAATTACGACCGGGCGATGTATCAATACAGGTGGGATCAGAAGTGGGATTGGTGAAATCAGAAGTGGGATTGAGGGAATCAGAAGTGGGATTGGGGGAATTAGAAGTGGGATTGGGGGAATCAGAAGTGGGATTGGGGGAATCAGAAGTGGGATTGGGAAATCAGAAGTGGGATTGGGGGAATCAGAAGTGGGATTGGTGAAATCAGACGTGGGATTGGGAACCAGAAGTGAGATTGGCGAAATCAGAAGTGGGATTGGCGAAATCAGAAGTGGGATTAGTGAATTCATAAGTGGGGTTTGAAGTATAATTCCTTGTATTTACTTCTAGCGATGTTTTGAAGCAATTTTGTATGGTTGCAGAAGTTTCGACCCACTAGATCTGCATTGTTTGTTGTCTTGATACCCACGTTACTACTTTTGCCAGGAAAACGCATAGTAAACGTTACCTTCATCGCATTCCGCCATTGTCTATTTCATTCTTCAGCCCTGTGATGACAAACATGACACGCAAGGAAAGAGAAACCTCCATTTAATAACTTGAATCTAGTATTTTAATGAATTTGAGATACACACGCAAAGCTACCAAGGGAGACCTTGAGGTATACTGAGTGTTCTCAAATTTTGAGGCCAGCAAATATTCCAATCACTAGCAGGAAAGAAATTTGAATTGTCGTTGGAAGCTGAAACGGAATTTCTTGTGTTTTGTTTGATTCACGTGTGCATCGCCGACTTCTAGGTCGCAACACGTTTTCAAAGACAATTCAAACGAGGTCGTTTACAGAAAAGAGTGTGTGGAAGGTTTTTGAATGATTTATGTGATTTTCATGAATTTTTTTGGAAATAAACATACTTGTGTCAAAAGCTGGGGTCCTAAACCGTTATCATTGATCCTGAAGATGAAAGGACCATTGCCGAAACATTCCTCAAACATATTACTTGAAGCTAGTCGCCCAAAATCCGTTATGGGGTTCAAGTTTTCAAAAACCACCCAAAAGCAATTCTGAAAAAAGAGTTTTAACTATAAATATTTCGCACAGTTGAACTCATTGAGGTGTAAAAGTAGCTATAATGGCTAGAATTCGAGCTATCACGTGTTAGATGAACATAAAAACAAGCTAAGAAGTTCATTGATACTAAATCATTATCATTATAATGCCTGTTTTGATAAAAAACCCCGAAAATCAACACATCAACGTACTTACCGCTCATTTCCTCGAGAGAAACCAGGTAACAGGCGGTGGAAAACAAGTGCACAACGCGAGAGCGGCCCAGAAACGAAATCGTATCGAAAACAGAATCGCATCGTGAGCGTCGCGACGTCGATTCGGCGTCGGCCTATCAGCTGCGACACGCGACTTTATACCATTCATACGATCGGCAGTCATTAAAGTCGGTGGTCTTTTTTCTTTCTCGTTTTTCCACCCCTGATTGTACCAGGTCACTACGTCACCTCGATTGGGATTTTTTTTTGGGTTTATCGATGGAGTATTGAAATTCAACTGATCCCACTTCTGATTTTAGTAATCCCACTTCTGATTTACGTGACCCCACTTCTGATTTACGTGATCCCACTTCTGATTTACGTGATCCTACTGCTGATTTACATGATCCCACTTCTGATTTAAGTAATCCCACTTCTGATTTACGTGATCCCACTTCTGATTTACGTGATCCCACTTCTGATTTAAGTAATCCCACTTCTGATTTACGTGATCCCACTTCTGATTCCGCGATTTCCCTAACATTAAGGAATTTGTGAATGAAACAAAACATTATTCAAAAAGATCATTTATAATATCTTCATCAACAAAATAAGTTGACAATTCAACATTAACATTTGATCAAAATGATACACGCAGAGTATTTCTTGCTTATCGATATGTTGGGTTGATTTCTATGACCATTTCATGAGAAAGAAAAATAACTATACATTCATTTTGCAGAAATAAAGCTACTGGAATTATTTAATTACAACAACATTTTTGTATAAATAAAAATCTCAATATAAATACACAATTGAATACAATAAAATATTTGTATAATGATATCTTTGATATGATTATTGTCATATGTTATTGTCTGATGGAAATTGAATATTTTTGTGGCCTCAAAAGAGAATCCATAACATTTATTCTAGTCTAATACTTTCAACAGGTATTCAACTGTTTCATGAACAATTAATCTACAATACTACAATTGTTATAACATCACAATCATTTTCAATACTATATCAACAACAAAATATAAACACAACATTTTTTTCTACTCTTATTGTTGTCAAATAACTCTTACCTGCCAAACTTGATTAGGAAAATTCTATTCGAGTTTGATATGGCACAATCAAAGTGGATTACATGCTTGAAACTAATCGATAAATGATTATTTCAAACACTTCAAACTATCAACTGGAATAATACCACTACGACGAAAGAATTGTTGACAAACGGAAGAGCTAGATTCAGTGAATCTGTGAGTATTTATCATTTACTACCCATTCCACATCTCGATAAATCATCGATTCAATCGTTTTAATGATTTATGTGTTACTACATTGAGTGGAGAAAATTTGCCACTGTGAATAAAAAGTACCCCTCTTCTGATTTAACCAAATCCCACTTCTGATTCCCCCAATCCCACTTCTGATTCCCCCAATCCCACTTCTGATCCCCCCAATCCCACTTCTGATTTCACCAATCCCACTTCTGATCTGTCCCGAAACCCAATCCAGCTCATTTCACCCCATTCTTCTCCTGGTGGGCCGCCTGCCTCCTCAGATCCGAGCTGGTGAAAGCCAAAAGAACGACCCCAAGAACCAGGGCGATGCTCATGGCCATGTTAGCCCAAACGTCACTCACGTGGTAAAACAGAGCAGAGTAGGCGTTGGTGAATGCGATGCCGAAGACGTTGGAGGACGCATTGAGGAGGCCTGCCGAGGTGCCCTCCGGTTCTGGGTAGGTCAGTTCGGCTGCCAGTTCGAAGCCGACAGGTAGAAGACCTGTCATGAAGAATCTGGAAGTCGAGGGAGGTTAGTGGACAGCCAGTCGACCGGATTTGGGTACGATTGACGGTTTTTGTTATTACGCATCAAGTGAGGCTGTTGAGTTCCACTCAATGTTGTCTACGACGAATTATCGATATGTTTATCAAGTCCTTGAGATAATGACAGCTGGGATTATTGATCAATCACAGTAATTGTGTTCTAATAGACTACACGAGATAAGGTAGAAATCATATCAAAATTTAATGTAAATAGTATACGATAAACCAATCTATGGAATTCCAGTTGGTTCGTACGAAAAAGTTCGCAAAATGAAATACTCACCCTAAAGCAAATGAAATCACATACACAACGTAGATTCCCTTCGAAAGAGTAAAAGTAAAAACCACCATTCCTATCAGTGAGAAGGCATACACCACTAGAGTTGTTTCCCTGAAAAAAACCAACTTGGTGAACTAAAACGCAACGTTACTACACGAAACTCACTTAAACTTATGATATTTGTCAAGAACGATGCCGCAACAGACAGATCCCAGCATACCAGCCACCACGATTGCCAGACCTATACGTCCTGCATCAGCAGAAGCATCCTGAAACAAAAACTCACTTGATCCCACTTCTGATTCACGTTATCCCACTTCTGATTCACGTTATCCCACTTCTGATTTTTCGATCCCACTTCTGATTCCGCCAATTTTTTCGCATGTCTCGTGTAACCGAAACGACACACGCGTGGGCAATAAAAATGGCGAATACGGCTGAATAAAATCGCACAAAATATGTGACCGCCTACCTTGTAGTAATGCAGGATGATTTGATTGAGAAGGGTAGAAATGGCGTAGAACACCCCAGTGTTGATGCCGTAGGCGCACAGAAGCAGAACGTACGATCTATTCTTGACTAGATTGATCAGTGACGTCACGAATGCCGATGAGCTCTCCGTCGAGTCTTGCTGAGCCGCCGCGTGAGACGGTGGGGTGGGGGGGCTGTTTTTGAAAACTGAAAAAAAAAGCATGTCGAGTATTTCGTCGATTGGGTTCAGGTCTGGGCTTCCGAAGGCCATTGTACTTACATAGTAGTACTAGAATGAGAATTACCGTGGTCAGAGCAGCGTTGAAGCCATACATGACGTAAAACTGAGTACTAGTTTCGTCATCAGATAGATTTGGTTGGACAAAAATGGGTGGCAAAAGAAATCCCAAAGCAATCCCAAGCTGAAAAAGAAATATTTCAATTTTTTCGTCGCGTGACTTGAATTAAAGTGATTCCTGATGATGTAGGTAAGTACCAACATAATAAACTATGGCCTAAAAAGTCAGAATTGGTTTATTAATAAATTACTCTGAAGGGGGGTCTAGTCAACAGCAGTGGCGACAATTTTAGTTCACCGGAAATACAACATGAGCTGATATAACTGCAAACAGGACCCCACTCGGCAAAATTCAATATACAGGTTGTCCCTCTAGGCCCCTGTAAATAAACTCCTCCTCACTTGGTTTCCAAAAACTCCGATACTGCAAGCCGACGAGACTTGAGAAGGTCCGAACCAAACAGCTGCCAGTCTGGACGGTACTGATAGGACGAAAACTTGGGATAGAGCTACTATGGATTGTCCCAGGAAAGCCACCCAGAATCTGTCCTGAGCGACAGAGCCAAGTTTCACCCAGGAGCCTAGACATGTGCCTATTATACCCAGAAGCACGGATCGACGGAGGCCCTGGAAAAGAAAAGAGATGGAGGATTAGATGAGCTTGTATGACAGGTGGGATAGATGGCGGCACTTACAGGTCTTCGGTAGAGGTCTGATGATATCTTATATATAGCAAAAGTAATAATTATATAAGTTTAAACCAAACATAAGTTAGTATACAATACCCAAATATTTGCTATTATATTAATTTAAACTACAATAAGATCAACAGAAAATTACTAAATTGACTAAATCAAACAAAAATGAATAAACCAACGATAATGACGAATCATGAAAATGGGGAAATTGCGTTCATTGAATAAATCAATTCTCTATTAGTTCAAGAAATGATTTGAAATAAGGTCGCTCTTTGGTTCCAAGGTAAGGTCACAGTATAATAAGAACCAGTAGTCGCAGCTCTGTCGGAACCTTTGATGTTTGTGTCCCACACTTTCATTTTTTTTGGACCACTGCGCATCATGAATTTCCCGCTGGGAGTCGATTAGTCAGAGTTAGACATTTTATACACTGCTCAACAAGTCAATAATAGATATATACTGCTCAACAATAATGAAAATTTTATTGAAAACTAAAGGGTTTATATAGTAAGTGATATGGAAGTATATATTCATTTCTTGATTCTATTGAAAAGTGGTATGCGGGGTTGAATATTTTTTATCACAATGGACAGCCTAAGTCTTGACGTTACAAGCTTTACATTAAAACCTTTCCAAACGAAGCGTTCATTTCACGTTTTTGCTTCTTTCAGTTGAAACTAAGAATAAAATTATTTGTATATGGTGATATTGAGTTATCATTGACTAATTCTTCTGGAGGAAACAATGCATATATTCCTTTGTTTGTAAAGGTTTTATGGGCTCCGCCCATTTTGACGTCACACTTAGGTAGTCCCACGATCATATACACAGGTCTGGCAACTCGTATGGTGGGGGGTGGCCCAAACATTGAGGAATTTTTTGTAGTTCTCATGTTTCGCCACCTGCAGCGCTGTCCTCTATTGTCACTTTGTCAGCCAATCACAAATCAGATCCGATCAGCTTTTTGAAAGTAGGAATGATTTTTATTTATTCGAGAGAATTTTGCAAGATATAATATTTCTGTCATTGATTTTATTCATCATTCAAGTCCTAACTCTTTGTTTTGTTGTCAAAGATTAATCACGTGATCAAACCCCTAAATCCTCCTAGCGGATAAGTATAGCAACGTTTTCTTCAAAAATGGTGCCAACCCCCACCACTCGAAAAAAGTTCGATGAAGTGAAATGTTACCATTGAATAATTATTCAGGTAATCATGACAAATGTACTGTACGAGATAAAATGCCAATATATGGAAGATTTCAGGTGGATCAATGATACTGGTTCACACAATTCTTATTATTACACATGCCACAAATTCTCCATCTGTTGAGTCGGTGCATTGATAGTGGTAAATTCCAAGAAAATGGATTGACCTGGAAACGGTGTAATTTTTCAAGGCAATTTACGGCGCATCCAAATACCTCCCGCTAGGAGTGGATCATGCGCACTGGAATTTCATACCACGAATTTGACAGACTGCGACTACTGGTTCTTATTATACTGTGGTAAGGTCATTATCGCGAAACCTTGTTTTAATTTGTAATTCATTCTGGTCGTAGGTCGACAACTAGGCGATGAAATTTTCATTTCTTGACACGTATGAATTATTTTGCCTAAATTTAAACTAAGAAATTTGTTTTGATCTAATTTGAATTTTGAGCATAATTATTCCTTGGAGGAAAATAAATAATCCTGTGTATGTACGAAAGAAACATTTTTTTTTAATACTAAAAGTTGTTATCAACGTGTACGACAATGAACATGATTTTAAAATGCATATTTTTACAATCACTACTTACAAAAATGCAGTGGAAATTGAAGATAACAGTGATAGACGTAAATATCAGTGACAATATTGAAAAAATATTTCAATAAGTATTCAGTTCGTAAAATTTAACACTTACTAGTTTTTCCAACATATAACTAGCCGGAAAAATAAACGGTATATACAACACCATGTATATCATAGACGTCCAATCAACGAGGGAAGTTGAAATTTTATAATATCCCACAACCGCATCTGTGATGATAGAATACTGGACCCATTGCATGCCATTTGAAGCACTGAACGCGACGAAGATGGCTAGTACCAGCCATCGCGTCTTGTAGACCTGAATCTTGTCGATGTGTGGCAGACTGACGTTCGATTCGAATTCGTTCATGGTGTCGAGGGGTTTTCCTGCAAATCGTTATTGTTATTTTTGCCAATGGTGATAACACGTTTCGTTCGAAGCGATTGGTGATTAGTTGTTGATCGTTGGGTTATTCGTGATGTATAGACCAAACAATTTTCTTGGAACATTCATCGGTCAGTTTATATCAGATTAAGGGGTCGACAATTGAAATGATATTTGTTTCCTGTATATTCGTTCAATTTATCGGGGTTTTGTTTACACTTGAAGTTTTAAATATATGGTACAATGAAATTGAAAATTTCACAAAATGATTATTATAAAGTTTCAAGGGTAATTTTCCCTTACCTTGGTTTATTATTTATAATATTTGTAGGCTAGATAAATACAGGAATTTCCTGAAAGACTTTTTTTTAATTGAGTAAAGAAATATTCCACAGCCATATAACTCGAAACTACTTCAATTAACTTCGACAAACGTTAATTTGAAACCATTGTTCGATTTTACTAAGCCTGATTCACACTAAACACACTTCGAAATTTCTAATTGGTCCACAATTTTGAAATGGTAACCAATAATGATAATCCACGAGTATCATTCTATAAGATCGAAGTTGAAGAGTGAATTTGAGTTGATATCAAATATTGGAATGTTGATGTGTATCAATAAAAACGTCATCGTAAATATCTAAAGTAATCAATCAACTGAATTTGGTGGACAGATTTGAATATTTTGGACAAGTTATGTCTGGAATCGTACCTTCAAAAACTGGATGAAATGTGTTCAGCCACTAAAACTACAGAGTTCTGAAAGAAACTACTGGGGTTTCGTCCAATATGTCTCGAAACTAGAAACGATTGCACTGCTTCAAGACATTAATTTGCCATTTCCCGAATTACACTGAGTTTAAGGACTAATTCACACCAGATTTATAATAACCATTTTTGCAAGTGGTCGATTAGCGTCCCGATAATGTTATAAACAAACTAAAAATTCTTACGTAACGCTAGGAGGTAAATGTGACGAAAATTAGGCGATCAAATTTGAACCAAATATTTCGCCAAAACCAGTCAGATGTGGAATATTTATCGGCCTTCTTTGATATGTCAACTGCTAGTGATCTAGCGGATAGTTTGGTGGAAACCAGTGGCGATGCAAATCAAAATTTTACGGGTGAAGGGTAAAAAATTATTGATAAATAATTAAGGGGGTATAACAGTGTGTCACTTTGGGAAAATCAATTTTTTTGGCTCTTTCAATAGGTTGGATTTTCAAAAATATTCTTGAAAATATTTCACTATACAATGAACTATGATTGATTGGTTGAAAATGGCCATTTTGGCATTAAAAAACGACCCAAAAGATTACAGTTTTTTTAGAACAACGCCATTTTGTTGAAAGGTCCAAAAGCTATGAAAAAACGCCGAAAAAAATCAGGAATCCATCACTCAGTATAAAACGCGAATACTTCCTAACTATTACCTCAGAATACGTTAATAAATATAATATATAGTCTGATATTGAAACACTATTAATCCAAATAAAACTAAACATTTGTCTTGCAATTCTTCTATAATTATTACTATCTAGTAAATTATTATTGTCAATATCCTTCTTGATGTAGTCGCATTAGCTTACATAGAGATCTCATTATAATACTCTGAAATTTCCAAGTGCTAATTTTTAGCAATATTTTAATCTAGATTTCGTCTGGAAATATCACAAATTGAGTACTTGAGAAATTTTAGCAAAAGTTCGAAATCTTGAATAATACGTACTAGTAATAATGAAAATCACCAAAACTGTTGTATTGATTCTCGTTTGTTTTGTAAAGTGGTGCCAGATTTAGCTCAGCCGAAACTTTCAACGATAAATACATCGTCATCCAAAAAATGTTTAAATTGGCGTTTTTGGTATCTGTCCACACATATAACCTATCGTATTTTCTTGTAGACTACGTGTAATTGATAATTATCATTTACGGAAAATCACTAGGAACATGAAAAACGTTAAGGTCGACTTATACGAGGTCGTTAGGAACTAGATCAATTTTTTTCGACTTATTGTCACAGAATTCATTAACATCTTGTTATATTTGTTGAACTACAGATATCGGTATGCAATTAAAATCGAATATTTTCCGTTATAAATGACTCGAAATCGAATTTTATTGCAGTGTTGTCAAGTATTTGCAAAAAAACTGTCTAGAGGAATTTTATTTGTACCACTTTTTGGAATAATTTGTGGATCTTTCAGCAGTTGATTAGGTAATGTTCATCGTGCATACTCTGAATTCGAAGTAAATTATACAGAATGTCCAGTAGATTGGCCCAGTTTGACGAAATTTAATTTTCTAAAATAAAACTATACATTTCCTTTAGTATCAACTTAGTTTCACACGAGAACAACAAATTCTACAGGGTGTTTGTGAATATAGTGGTGAAATAAATGAGTGAATATTTTTGACTTACCCCGTACATCGACTATTCTCCTAACCTAAATTCGCCTAGTTTTTTGAAGATGTTTAGTTCCAGTTGAATGAACGAATACACCAAATGTTTATACACCTGATTTTTTCATTTTTTTTTTTTTTTGAGAAAACGGTGCGAAAATTTTGAGCTCGAATAATCGAAAAATTCACTCACAAAAAATTCCAGACTCCCCCAACTCCTTTGGGATGAAAACCGACACTCTGTATCCCGAAAATCTCGTGTGTCAGCAGCTCTATCACGTACTAACTCAAGTGGTATGGTATAAAATATGATGATAATAGATAATGACTATTGAAAAAAATTGCCGTGATTGTTGTTGGAAGGGCGCATGCGCCGCAATTCGCGTGGGTTATCCCTTCGGGGACCCTTTGACCTACTTCTGCCAGACGGCAAGGCTCCCGGAAAATCCGGGAACGCACCACCGGTGTGGTTTACACGACAGAGTTGGTCCGACTTTCATTAAAATGTGTAATTAATGCAAAAAATTAGTGTGAATCATTATTGCATGTGAAAAACTGAAAATTCTCACAGTATCTTGAAATATCTGATATTTTTTGAAGTTGTCTAGCGAATCTGATGAGAAATACATTTGATACTGCTAGTGCCATCTAACGGATAATTGTTACATCAGATCCATTATCTGATGTCGGTAATCAGTACCTGAACATAATTCTAGACGGGTCTGTATTGAAAAAATCAATGCATTATGAATTGATATCAATTGAAACGTTTGAAACTGTACAAAATCCAAGCGAATTCAACAGTTTTGAAAGAATTTCCAACCAAATCCAATCCAATAAATACTATTTATGATGATGCTTGTGTTTTCTAACGGAAAGGCCCATAATTTGATGTCGGTAAATAGTTCTTTGGTGAATAGTTAGATGTCTCTGTTTCATCACAAAAATGATTTGATGATATATTGACAAAATAAATTCAAATTGTCAACGCTATAACTTGAATGACATGTTTTTGAATTAATAAAAAGTCATAAAGAATTTCACATTTATTAAGAATAACTTAGATCACAATTTGCTATTGAGAAATATCAAGTTGGCACTCTTTCTTCAATGTCTTCAATAGCTGCCAGCAGCGGCACTGGAGAAAGAACTTGAAGAGGCTGAAACAAATAATCAACATTTCAAATTTGTGAATCTTTTATATTCATCTGGAAAAAAAATGTCATACCTGATGAAGCTGACGCTGAGGATTCACTCTTGGAGAACGAACCAGATCCGCTGAAAGATCCAGACTTAGCTAAAGCATCACCAAGACCCAAAATCTTGGTCAAAGGTTCCAATGCACCAGATCCTGAAAAACTGCTAGAAGAAGAAAAGGAACCACTTCCTCCTTTGACCCCACTGAAGGACCCACTGCTCGATCCACTGAAGCTTTGACCGATGGCACCAAGAGAACCACTACCGGAATTTGCTAGGTCACAATTTCCACTGGTGCAGCCTACAAATCGGCTCGATTTGGTACCTACAGATCGTTTCTTAGAAACCAAAGACTGACTCACCTGATGATCCAGCGGTACTGCTTGAATAGCTTCCGGATAAGGAACCACTTGCTTTCTGGGAACCACCAGTACCATGTGCAAAGGCATCACTTGTTTTCTGGGAACCACAATCTGTTCCCGAACACCCATGTCCTACTGTGGTACCAGAACCACCATAACCATGTCCGAAGGCACCACTAGAACCTATGGTACCACTACCAGAATTTGTAAGACCACAGTTTCCACTGGTACAGCCTATAAATCAACCCGATTTGATACCTACAGAACGTTTCTTAGGAACCAAAGACTGACTCACCTGTTGATCCAGTGGTACCACTTGCATAGCTTCCGGATAAGGAACCACTTGTTTTCTGAGAACCACAATCACTTCCTGAACACCCATGACCTACTGTGGTACCAGAACCACTATAACCATGTCCAAAGGCACCACTAGAACCTATGGTACCACTACCAGAATTTGGAAGACCACAATTTCCACTGCTGCATCCTACAAACCACCCCGATTCGATACCTGTTGATCGTTTCTTGAAAACCAAAGATTGACTCACCTGTTGATCCAGAGGTACCACTTGAATAGCTTCCGGATAAGGAACCACTTGTTTTCTGAGAACCACCATAACCATGTCCAAATCCATCTACAGTACCTCCTATGGAACCACTACCTTCTTTTGGTGCATCCAGTACAGAGTACTTGGTACCATCTAATTTTTGAACCACAACATTGCCACTAGCGTATCCGTCTGTAAAATTTTGGGTTTTGCTCATGAGGCTCGCAATTGATCAATATTCCGTGAGCTTACCTTGCTTTTGGGACTGACAGGAGCCTCCGAAGCAAGATGGCTGCACGTAGTAATCGGAACCTTTTGAACTATCGTACGAAGAAGACTCAAGAGGAAGATTTCCTGTGCCTGGATAAACAATAGGAGTTTCCTTCACATAGGTTCCAGAAGTACCAATCGGTACCACTGGTATGATGGGTACCACCACTGGTTCCACCACTTTATTGGAGGAGTGGTACGACCCGACAGAACCTTGTGGAACGGCTTCAATGACTTCTATGGTGCTCACCGAGGGTTTCTTATTCTGGAAGTCACCAGAACCCTGTGGACTTACCAGCCCAAGATCGCAAGAAGTCTCGGAACAATCTATCAACGGTTTCTGATCGATGATTAAGCTAGGAACTTGCAGGGAACCACTTGACGACCCAGAATACGAACCACTGTTGCTCGATTGCTGTTGGTAGGAACCACCTGTGGGTACTATGAGCTGTGGCTCGGTGTTGCAGAAAGCTCCTGAGCAGGTTGGCTTCTCAGACTCCAATTCAACAACAACCACAACTGGCTTATGTTTATTACCGCTACTCACATGGTGAGAACCTCCTGGATAGGAACCAGGTTTGGTTCCACATTTTCCTCCATAACACTCATATGTGGGGTTAGAGAGATCGATGTTTATAGCTGGAGGGCTAGATAAGTCAAATCCTTGGGTGGTGTCATGTTTATTATAAGATCCTCCCGAGTAGGAACCACTAGTTGATCCAGAAAATGATCCAGAAACACTTGGTTGGCTGCAAGATAGCCCAGAACACGTCTGATAAGTCCCTGGTTTATTTGGAGAAACAGGTTTGATTCCTGTGATTCCTTGGGAAGGTGGTTTAGGAGGCAAAATATCAACAGTCAGAGGTTTTTGGTCATAAGCCCCTGCACAAGAGCCTCCAGAACAACCACTAGAAGGCACCGACTGGATTTGAGAACCATAGTTCGATCCACTATTGCTGCTGAAAGAAGAACTAGAGCTGAAGGAGCCAGCAGAGGCCTGTGAAACTGGTTTAGAGTCGTAGATACTTCCACTTGGTCCAGGAAAAGATGGCGGAGGTTTGTTGATTGGCTGAGAACCATAGTTTGCTCCAGTACTGCTTCCGTAGGAAGAACCACCAGCTGAAGCCCCAGCGTGAGCTTGTGAAGCAGGTTTAGCATCGTAAATAGTCCCACTAGGTCCAGGAAAAGATGGCGGAGGTTTGTTAATTGGCTGCGAACCATAATTTGCTCCAGTACTGCTTCCGTAGGAAGAACCACCAACTGAAGCCCCAGCGTGAGCTTGTGAAGCAGGTTTGGCATCATAAATGGTCCCACTAGGTCCAGGGAATTGGTGAGTAGGTTTATCACTCGGTTGTAGCTGTTGGGTACCATAAGAGGACCCAGAGCTGCCGCTGAAGGAAGAACTAGCACTGAAGGAGCTGGAACCAGCCTGCGAAACCGGTCTGAAGTCGTAAATGGTACCACTTGGACCGGGCAACGAATGTATCAGACTGTAAGACAGTCCTGTGCTGCCTTCATAGTAGCTTGTATGGCTTGGCGTGCCAACTGTCACTGCTGGAAGTACTGGTCGGCTACTTCCACCAATGAGTACTGGTTTAGAGTCATAAATACTGCCACTAGGTCCAGGGAAAGGACCTTTGTCAGCAACAGGTTGATAGGAACCTTTATTTGATGACAGAATCTTGCCAACTGTATTCAACTTGCCGTCTACAGTCGAGTGTAGTGAATCAGAAATAGCCCCTGAGCTCGACCCAGAAAACGCTCCTGATCCTGAAACTGCCCCTGAGCCAGGCAATATTTCTGATCCTGCTCCTGATCCTAATCCAGGCAAAACTGCTGATCCGGAACTCGATTTGGAGTAAGAGCCTGAGCTGGATCCAGAAAAGGCTCCTGATCCTGAAACTGCCCCTGAGCCAGACAATATTTCTGATCCTGAACCTGCTCCTGAGCCAGGCAAAATTCCTGATCCGGAACTCGATTTAGAGTATGAGCCTGAGCCTGATCCAGAAAAGGCTCCTGATCCTGAACCTGCTCCTGATCCTAATCCAGGCAAAATTCCTGATCCGGAACTCGATTTAGAGTATGAGCCTGAGCCTGATCCAGAAAAGGCTCCTGATCCTGAACCTGCTCCTGATCCTAATCCAGGCAAAATTCCTGATCCGGAACTCGATTTAGAGTATGAGCCTGAGCCTGATCCAGAAAAGGCTCCTGATCCTGAACCTGCTCCTGATCCTAATCCAGGCAATATTCCAGATCCGGAACTCGATTTAGAGTATGAGCCTGAGCTGGATCCAGAAAATGCCCCTGAGCCAGAAGTTGCTCCTGAGCTCGATCCAGAAAATGCTCCTGAACCTGCTTCTGAGCCTAACTCAGGCAAAATCCCTGATCCTGACCCAGAAAATGATCCAGAAATTGCTCCTGAGCCCAGTACAGGCAAAATTCCTGAACCTGAGATCGATCCTGAGCTCGATTTGGAGAAGGAGCCGGAGCTTGAACTCGAAAAGGCTCCTGAGGTCGAGAAGGAGCCTGAGCCTGCATTCGCAACTGATTTCAAACCGTTGCCTAAAAGATTGGTCAGGCCTCCCAATACGCCTGAGCCTTCAGAGGAAAGTGATCCTGAGCTGCTGAACGCTGTAACAATGATTGAATGAGATTTTCGGGTTTTCTGTACGGAGTTATGGTCACTGGAAGGAAATTTACTTACCAGATGATGAGGAAGAAGCGAACGCACTGTCTGTTGACGAATATGAAAAAAATTAGTCATATCAAATGATCAATTAAAATTTTTCTTTTATTTTGATTCCAAATGCAAAAATTTACTTACTATGATCTTCTTTGAAATCACCTCTAACTCCATATCCTTGACCTGTAATAAAAATAAAAATGGAGCACATCTGAATACATCAAGAATTAAAACAGTTCCACGAGTACCATCAGTGCAAAATAAAAAGTATCTAGCTAGCCCCTGAACTTCTAATTGGTTGAAACACAGCTGGGAACTTCAATAATTATGACAAAACTTCACAGTGACGTCACAACAATGCCAAATTTATTTGGAGAAGAATCTTTGATCCGCTTTTTTTTGTATACATTTTTTTTAATCTAAAACATTTTTCAAAACAAATTGAATGATGGAACTTAACCTAACTTTCTATTTCGGAGTTTCACTGAAAAAAAACAAGCAGCAACATCGCACAACCATCTTGCTCAAACAAATAGATTATATTTTTCGTATCAGTAAAATGCCAGCAACCCTGACCAAACAGCTTTCCCAACATGCAATAAATACAGTTACTAGCTCAGTAATTTTTCTGATTTCCTCGTATATAAAACTGGATTATTTGCTCTGATCTCATTTGGTATCTGAAGGTCATTGAAAATTTAAGACCGTTATGAATTGAGATAAGTCAGATTATGTGAATAGACGTAGGCGACTGAACCGGATCTGAAAAATATGAAAAATAAATTGGCATCCTTGGCATCAACAGTAGGTAACTTATTCATTATTTAATTGCTATAATTTGATGAATCGCGATAAATAAATTAAATTCAAAATTATATTCGATGCTGGATAGATTTTTTTGGTTCTCTGAATTGATTGTGATTTATTAAATTAAAAAACACGTCATCTGTTTTGAAGTTAGTTAATAACAATTCAAAAAAAAACGAGTACAAAATTCAACAAAATTGAAATGTTTGAATGCCCCCTACTTTTTTTAATGCAGATATTCAATTTCTGAATTAAATACTGTATTTTTCAGAAAAAAATTCAAACAATCTCAAGTATTTCCAAATAACCCTGTATATTATGATTTTGAACATTTAGAATCTATACTTCGAAAACTGTATCCCAAAAACAATTCGAAATAATTATGTATCTCGATTCTGTGTTCATAAATATATTTTTTTAATTCACACACATTGTGGCACACCCTGTATGTGGGTAGAAGCAACAAGCAACTCCACTCAAACCCAAAGATTATTCAAAAAACACTTACAACTTCCCAATCCAGCTATCAACAAAAACACTAACGATTTCGATATTTTCCTTCTCATGGCCAATCTTGATTGTTTTCTATCCGTAAGCTCGTCTTTTCTACACTGAGCTAATCGCAGGTGATCAAAGATGTTATATAGGTGTATTTATAATGGCAACTGGTCGAGACTGCCTTGGAAAAAATCTCGGTGGATGCTTGGAGACTCAGGAGTTAACGGTAGGATTCGCAGAAATTTATTTTGTACTGTTAGAAGTTGATTTTTGGTATTTCCATAAAGTGTGGAAAGCATTTCGAACATAGGTATTGATTTGATAATGTTTCATAGTCTTCTTCGCCACTTTCAAAATGACATCCGATTCTCTATTGTTTCATATGAAACAAAACCATGTGGTAACTTGTTTTGATTTGTTTTTTCGTCTGTTTAAACTTTCCAGAATATTCTTGAATTATTTTTGTATGTATAGTCGATTTATTTAAGCAAGATGGTCAAGTGCAGTGTTGCCACTTGTTTTTTTTTTCAACGAAACTCCGATAACTGGCGAATGTTTTTGATTTATGAGAGTGTTTCAATTTCTTCCGGTTTGAAATTTCAATTGATGTTTTTATCAACAAATCAAAATAATAATAATAATAATATTTATAATAATGATTATAAATCACATCATATAAATTTATAAAAAATATTTTTTTTTAATAAACGAACAGAATTAGCATTGACTACTTGTGTATGTGATTTCCATTGTAGAAATGAAATTAAAGTTGGTAAAATCATTGAAAAGTGTTGAACAATCTGAGAAAAAATGGTAAAAAAACAAAAAAATCTAT
The DNA here is from genome assembly GCA_037013635.1 of Plagiodera versicolora. Taxonomy (NCBI): domain Eukaryota; kingdom Metazoa; phylum Arthropoda; class Insecta; order Coleoptera; family Chrysomelidae; genus Plagiodera; species Plagiodera versicolora. The sequence continues at coordinate 13,357,492 of CM072981.1, read as the reverse complement.
AAAATGGGTACACAGCCAGGTAAATTATTACATCGTAAATAAAGGTTTTATTATTTATAATTTTTTTATATTATTTCTATTTTTCTTTTAATTTTTTTTTATTTTATTTTGTTTTTTTTATGTAAAACTTCTCACGAAAGGTGACATCATTTATGTTTTTATTTAATTTATTTTTTTTGAAGAACATAAAACTGTGATACTGAGAAAGAAAAATATTTTCGAGATTAAATCAAAAAATATAATAAATAAACAAGGTGCTGTTTGAATAATGAAGTCAGAGTCAGTTGAACGTTCATAAAATTTGCCCAATTTCAAAATAGGTGAGATAATCCACAACCTCAGAATCTCTATTAGAACATGTGTACTGGGTCACCCTGTATATTCGACCACCTCTTACTATTCCATTTACAGTTTTCGATTCGAAAAATGAAGTTCTGTTCCACAGCTTTCAAAATATTAATTGATAAATAACTGGACCCTAAAAATTGCTGACTTTTCCTGAATACGCCGCCATATATTTATTAAAATATTCTTAGTAAACCTTCAGATCATACCATCACCATTACATTGGCAATCGGTATTTCCAAATTCAAAAACATTGTATCTGCTTGACATTGATAATTGTCCAACGCTCGTATATTCATTTCTTTGGATTCAAATCCGACTCGATGTTGTCATTGTTCTAAGCTGTAAATAGCGACAGCAATCATGTCCTCAATGGTCTGACGATGGCGTGCCCATAACACGGAACGTGTCAACTCGGCAAGACGTTTGAGATTTGTTCGATTTTGAATCTTCAAGACTGTTTACCGTAAAAATAAATAGAAAATAGTTGAGACCTACAACAATTTGTTATGCCGCATTTTAGTGATGTTTGATGTATGATTTTGATATCTCATCTGAAAGTTGTTGGAACGAACACTACTTCAAAGTTAGAGCTCTCGTTTTTGAAAAAATTGCCTACCACCACTGTTTCTGATTTTTTTTATTCCGATTTTCTAACAGTGATTGAGAATTGTAGTAACGCACGAATTTAATTGTTGTTGGATTAGAGTATCGTGCAGATGAGCCCAGTTGATCGTCTCCCCAATTTTTGTGACTTTTCAAGTACGACACAGGCGTATATACCCGTGGATTGTTAGAAATCTGATTCATCGTCTCTAAGTAAAGGCAAGACATTGTTAATGCATAGCCGCGTATAAAGCAAGTAAAAAAAATGCAAAACTTCATAACAGGATCTAGATTTTTTTTTTATATCCGTAGTTATTTCCATAATTCGATGCAAAAATTGTATGATTGTGAGCAGTATTTCATTAATTATTCTACAAACTTTGTTCCTGGTAGCTTATACCAAGTGTTCTTTTATATTATCCGTCCTCATAATTCAAAAAAACAGTAAAAACAAATTATTATATGTACCGTTAACAGTCAAAGCTACTCCACTGGTCTAACTTTTCATACAGGGTGTCCCTACAACTTGAATTCTTAATCTGAAATATTTATTTTTTCAGATAAACCTACCATAATCCAGAGTTACTTTGCAATATACAGTGTGGATCAGCCAAATGGAATAAATTCGATTGGTATTTTTAGATGCGCATTTAAAAAAAAATAATTACATAGGGTGTGTCATGTGACAGTGGCCAATACCAACTTCCTTATTTCAAATACAACCCCCTGATGTATATTATTAGGTTTTTGGATTCTTCAGGAAATTCTAGACATAATTCATGTCCCATACCTATCTTCAATTGTTTCGGAGATATTGAGTGTTTTTTTTTACATTATTTGTGAAATATTTTTTTTTTATTTTACAGAGGGTTGATATAAGAGAGTTGCTATCGGCCACTGTCACATGACACACCCTATATAGTTATTTTTTCTCAAAAAAATGCACATCTGAAAATACAAATCGACGTGAAAGAGCATTTTTCCCAACACGCTCTCATTTATTCGCTATCGAATTTATTCCATTTGGCTGTTCCACCCTGTATATTAAACAATACTGAATTACGATTTTGGTTTAGTAATATTGAGATTTGTGTCAAAACTGTCAATGTATGTGATTTGTTTTGTCGTTTTTTAAAGGAACGTAAAATATTGTTTGGTCTAGGACGATGTTCTAAGGACACCCTGTGTATTGTTTTCGAATTATATTGGCAGTAAATTCATGTCTTGACATGTTGACGATGTTTCACATAATCTGCATAAAAACCGGTTACAAATCTAGTAGTACGTGTATAAAACAGTCAAAGACTCTCTTGGAACTATATATTTCATATTTACATAAACTCATAAAGGAATAAGAATATCACGTGGTGCTCGATTTGGTGTCGTCATCGCTGTCCCCTCTTTTCGTTTCAGGAGAATTCGAAAGCAAATTCAAACCAGGGTGAGTTTCGATCAGATGCCTCGATTTCAAATGCCTTTCCAAGTCACGTCGTCTGACCAGAATTTTATCGCAAATATCGCACCTGAAAACAAAAACTCTTTTACTTAAACAAATATTACGTCACCTGTACTAAACTCAATGCCTCCCAGTGTTGCCAGCTGTACAATTTTCAGCGCTTCGCGGATATTTCAAGCGATTCAAAAAACAAACCACACTCACTTATACGGGGTGTTGCCTTCAGCATGCAGCCTCACGTGCTTGTTGAGGTTGCTTGGGTCCCCGAAGGGCCTGCTGCAGAACTTGCACTGCAGCGGCTTGTACCCCGTATGGGTCCTGATGTGAATCTTCAGCCCGTACTTTCTGGAATAGCACTTGCCGCAATACAAGCACACGTGACCTTGCCGCGACCTTCCCAAACTGCTCACCAAGGTCTCGATGTGCGCTTCGTCGCTGTACGCAGCTGAAGGGGGCGAAATCTGGACGACTTGGTGGCCGAAGCTAGCAGTCTCCGCTTTCCTGAACGGCTTGAAAGCCGAGACTGAAGCTTCCCTTTCGTAGGGTCTATAAAGCTTGGTGCTGGAAAGGTCTATGGGTTTTTTTTGCTTCTCCGGGAGCTTGGGGGGAGTTAAACGGAAGTCGAGGGGCGGGGAGGGGTTGAAAGCTGGGGGGCTGAAGCTGGAGAGCTTCTCCCACAGCCAGGAGACGGGGAACTTGCCGCAGCTTAGAGTTATGTGAAGCTTCAACGGGTTAGGGGATTCGTAGAGTGCGGAGCACTTGTTGCAGACGTACTTCTTCTGACCTAAAACCATCGAGGAATTAGTCGTCAGCTTCGACTCGGCCTCACGAAGCTGCTTCTCACCTTGTATATTCGCTGGGGTCAAAAAAGCCATCTGCAAAGTGGCCAAAACGTCTTCGGAAAACCACAACAACAACTCCCGGCCAGCCTCGATGGGTCTGACGGCTTGGAGCACCAGCTTCGGGAGCTGGTGCAGCTTCTCCGCTGCTGGATGCAGCTTCAGCTGCACGTTGTAAGAGTGGCAATCGTCTGACAACCGTACGGCCCTGATCCAGTGGGTTTTCGGGTTCCATACGTGTGTGTATTTGTCGTCCAGGTCTATAACGCCGTTTACCTTGCATGCGACTGAAATCTGGAGAGACAGGAGGACGATGTAACACCAAATGGTAACCAGAATCATCCCGAGCTACTCTAGATGGTGGAAAAGTGTTTACCTGTTGAACTTCGGTGTGCCCGACTAGTTTGAACGCTTCTATGGGCGCCGTCGCGGTGCCTTGGGGTATACCAGCAGCTGCCGTCACTCTCCCGGGCACTAATAACTCGGAAGAACCGGTCGCGTAGCCGAGGATGTTTTCCAAGGCGGAATTCGAATGGAAACCAGTGGGGAACATTTTCTCGAATTTTTCACCGGAAACGTCACTAGTCGATTTGACGTTTCAATGTCGACTGCGATGACATACAGCGCGATTTTTAATGCGGCCAGTGGACCTGTCGGGGTGGGAATAAGAAGATCGGTGGTTTCAACACCACCCACCACCCTCGATGGGTAACATCCCTCTGCGATGGACCGTTTCTGATTTGCGACAGGGGTGGATTTTGTGTTTTTAGTGCCCCTTTTTCTACTGTGCATTTACGAACGTTGAAGTTTTTTGAATTTTTCGACAAAATCCAGGATTTCAAAGAATAAATCTGACTGGAAACACGTATACAAGGTGTTCAAGAGACGCTGAACAAGGCACTTGGCTCCGTTTTTCAATATCTAGTATAGTTTTTGAGATATTTCAAGTTGAGAATTCCAAAAAACCTTGAAAAGTAGCAAAAACCCACAAAAACCTCCCAAAAACCTCATATTTTCAACGAAAAAACCCATGAATAGTCCATGTCTATGCTCTGGTAGCCTCCATACGAACATTGAAGACTTTACGATGACTTTGAATTTTTGAAAAAATGCAAAGGTACCCTTTCGTCGATTTTTAGAAAAATTTCAAAAAATAAATTCTGAAAACTCGTCTATAAGGTGTCCAAGAGGCGCTGAAAACGGTGGTGAAATCCGTTTTTCGATATCTATTATAGTTTTCGAGATATTACATGTTGAAAATTTCGAAAACTCGCGAAAAGTCGCGAAAACTCACGAAAATTCCCAAAAACCCCATATTCTCAACAAAAAAACCTATAAAAAGTTCATGTCGAAGCTCATTTTCATTTTTCGAAAAAATCCAAATGTATCTTCCTTCAATTTTGAGCAAAATTACAAAAAATAAATTGTATACAGGATATCCAAGAGGCGCTGAACATGACACTTCTTCCATATCTAGTATACTTTTCGAGATATTCGAGATTTTCTATCATCTAATTTATCGAAGAAGACCAAAATCCTTCAAACCCATTAAAAAACTCACCTGTTTCGGCATCAAAAAAGCTATAAAACACCTAAGACAATACTTTGGAAGCATATTCGACGTCATTGGAAATTTTGGTATCTATATTTCAAGCAAAATTTCGAAACTAACCTGGTCACCAAATTCGCCGAGTCCGTCCCTGCACGTCAATGCAAGTGTGTGTTCTCTATCAGGTTGCAAAATAAACTTATTGTTAAATCAGCCCCGCCCACAGTTAATGTGTGTTTAATGCCGTCCAGCACTATACAGTACGATGCGTGTACACTTGTCTTTAGGGGTGGGAAATGAGGGGGTGGCCACCCCCTGCCCATCGGGCTGGGTTTGTTGATCGGGGATTATATTACAACTTACTCTCACTACCCCTCATTATTTCATTAACTTTGCAGCTTCAGTTTCTCTGGTTTTTGATCGACTGCAGTGGAATATTCTTTGTTTGGGCCAAAATATATGGAACAAACCTCGTATAGCACCTTTACAAGGTAGTTTATTGATTAATTTTCAGTCAAACTACCTTTTCTTCAGGAGTACATGAATTCCAGATGGAAATAGCCACCAAAAAAACCGTCTTGGTGATCAGACTTGGCCTCCTAGATCGCATGATTTAACACCATTTGATTTTTTTTGTGAAATTATTCGAAATCACAGATTCAGGTCTTGGTTTTGTTCAAAACACCTCTAAATTTCCATACAATTTCTTGAAATGAGAATAGTATGATCGAAAATATACTGAATTGTAAGTTTTCTAGAAATTTTCGAGATATTTCCAAGGGGGTATCGAGATACGCTTTTCACTAGATCATTTTGGTATTTCACTCACTAAATGTGTTGCAATTGATTTTCCACAGAATTTCGCGATTTTTTGTCGTCATATCAAAAGCTGCCCTCTAGTGGCTCCAAACGGAATCAAACACATCACGAATGAATGGATTCAATAGATTAATCAATGCTCTTTCCAATGACACTAAGTTTGTTGAAATCCGTTGAGTCATTCAGAAGTTACAGCTGTTTTTTTCGAAAGAACTTTGTATCACCCCCACCACTTTATTTCGATAGATACGTCAAAAAGTGTATGACGAAAATCACTCAGATTGAGGCCAACTTTAAGATGTATACATTCATTTGGTACGTTTGCTATGTATCTTTCGGTGAAAAGTTGATTTTGTTTCGGAGTAAAAAAAAGGACAAGCGGCAACACTGCACTTTCTGGCAAGCTGTCACAAATATCTTGCTTGAATAAATATACTATATCTTCAGGACAAGGTTAATTGTATTGGAATTGGACGAGTGTAGAAAATTTTACAAAAACTATCAATCTTCTTTTGTCAAAATTCAGTTTTCCCTACAACACACATAACCTCAATTCGTCGACAACATATGCCGCGTGAAATCTTCAGCGACCATCCGCCCATGACGGCGTCGCCTCTCGGCTTGTTGGCCCTTCGAAGGGCTCGCAATTAGCGGCGTTTACGCCCCGCCGACCGAGCACTTGTCGACAGAGACACCTTGCGATCGGCACGTGCGGCGGTTCCCTGGCACGTGCCGGTTCCCAGACCACTTGCCCTCGCCCTCCGAAGGGCTCGAAGGGAGCGCAGATTTCGCCTGGAGATAGCCGCCGAGAATTGGCCAGGTGCAGCGTGGTCGGTGATTCGATTTGGTGATTTTGGTACTGGAATTGGGTTGGGTTTGGAGTCTGGTAGGTTTTAGGTTGGTTTGTTGGTTGCTGTTCCGTCTAGCAAATTTCGAAAAATAAATTTGCCTCGTCTATTATGTGTCTAAGAGGCGCTGAAAACGGTGGTGAAATCCGTTTTTGGATATCTAATATAGTTTTCGAGATATTTCATGTTGAAAATTCCAAATAATCGCGAAAATCCGCGAAAACCCCCAGAAAACCCAAAAAACTCCATTTTCTCAACGAAAAAACTCATATTGATACTTTGGAGGCCCCCATACGAACATTGAAGACTCTACGACGACTTTGATTTTTGAAAAAATCCAAAGGGGGTACCCTTTCGTCGATTTTTTCGAAAAATTGCGAAAAATAAATTTGCCTGAAAACGTCTATAAGGTCGTCTATAAGGTGTCTGAGAGGCGCTGAAAACGGTGGTGAAAACCGTTTTTCGATATCTAGTATAGTTTTCGAGATATTTCATGTTGAAAATTCCAAAAAATCGCGAAAAACCGCGAAAAACCGCGAAAACCCCCAAAAACCCCATATTTTCAACGAAAAAAACCCATGAATAGTCCATGTCGATGCTCTGGGAGCCTCCATACGAACATTGAAGACTCTACGACGACTTTGATTTTTGAAAAAATCCAAAGGGGGTACCCTTTCGTCGATTTTTCGAAAAATTGCGAAAAATAAATTTGCCTGAAAACGTCTATAAGGTCGTCTATAAGGTGTCTGAGAGGCGCTGAAATGGTGGTGAAAACCGTTTTTCGATATCTAGTATAGTTTTTGAGATATTTCATGTTGAAAATTCCAAAAAATCGCGAAAAACCGCGAAAAACCGCGAAAACCCCCAAAAACCCCATATTTTCAACGAAAAAAACCCTTGAATAGCCCATGTCGATGCTCTGGGAGCCTCCATACGAACATTGAAGACTCTACGACGACTTTGATTTTTGGAAAAATCCAAAGGGGGTACCCTTTCGTCGATTTTTCGAAAAATTGCGAAAAATAAATTTGCCTGAAAACGTCTATAAGGTCGTCTATAAGGTGTCTGAGAGGCGCTGAAAACGGTGGTGAAAACCGTTTTTCGATATCTAGTATAGTTTTTGAGATATTTCATGTTGAAAATTCCAAAAAATCGCGAAAAACCGCGAAAAACCGCGAAAACCCCCAAAAACCCCATATTTTCAACAAAAAAAACCCTTGAATAGCCCATTTCGATGCTCTGGGAGCCTCCATACGAACATTGAAGACTCTACGACGACTTTGATTTTTGGAAAAATCCAAAGGGGGTACCCTTTCGTCGATTTTTCGAAAAATTGCGAAAAATAAATTTGCCTGAAAACGTCTATAAGGTCGTCTATAAGGTGTCTGGGAGGCGCTGAAAACGGTGGTGAAAACCGTTTTTCGATATCTAGTATAGTTTTCGAGATATTTCATGTTGAAAATTTCATAAAATCGCGAAAAACCGCGAAAAACCGCGAAAACCCCCAAAAACCCCATATTTTCAACAAAAAAAACCCTTGAATAGCCCATTTCGATGCTCTGGGAGCCTCCATACGAACATTGAAGACTCTACGACGACTTTGATTTTTGGAAAAATCCAAAGGGGGTACCCTTTCGTCGATTTTTCGAAAAATTGCGAAAAATAAATTTGCCTGAAAACGTCCATAAGGTCGTCTATAAGGTGTCTAAGAGGCGCTGAAAACGGTGGTGAAAACCGTTTTTCGATACCTAGTATAGTTTTCGAGATATTTCATGTTGAAAATTCCAAAAAATCGCGAAAAACCGCGAAAAACCGCGAAAAACCTGTCACAGATCTCGAATTATTTTCGACCATGAACTATCCTTCAATTAACACTACACCACTACCAAATCGCCTACGTCATCAAAAAGATAATAACAATAAAAAAACATCCACACAAAAACGTCCTGGTGCAGAAATCAAATCGCCGAATACGCCAGCTGTTTCACCCAATGTTTTTCCAACTTTAAATCAAGAGGGCTATCCCTCTTCCCTTTTTCCAGCTACTACCCCCAAAAGTACAGGTGCACCTTACATAAACCAACTCGAAAGGATATTTTCACGGTTTGCTGACCGCTGGAGATGCAGATTGGCATCGAGATCTGGATCAGAAATTTGCTGAGGCGGCATTGATTGGATGGCATTGTGAAGGGCCAACGCATTGTGGCACGATTTTAGATTAAAAAAACTTGGAATTAGATATGCGGTAGGGTGGGTAATGCCAGGGGTAAACAGAGGACAAGTTTGTGCTTGTGGGGTGCTTTATTAATTTTTTCAAATCTCTCATGTCATGATATATTATTGGCAAAAATGTTGAGGAATCAAGGTTGAAAACGTTGTTGTTGTTGTCAATACTCTGCTAGACAAAAACATGTAATTAAAGCTGATAATAATATTCCCCAATTATTGTTTAGTTTCGGGTACCATAATATTCAATTTGACAGTTTTATTAGTGTGTCCTGCAGATGAATTACTCATGAAGCACTAGGAACTGATGTTCCTCCCATTGAAATGCTTCTAGAATGAATTAACATGGTAATAAATCAATAAATACCTGTGAAATACAATTTAATCATCATCAAAGCAAGTTTTAAATTCCATTGTGTAGTTGAGAGTAATAAAAATATCAAATGTATTCTAAAACCACTTCAGCTCAGCATAGTTGTTCCCAAACTCTTCAAGATTTTGTCTGAAACAATAAAAAACTGAGAATATGAGGTCATAATTCATTCCTTAACATAATCATACTTACATAACATAAATTAAACTTTCCTCATATTACATGACCAGCACCAACTTCTTCACTTTCATGAATAGCTCTGAAAGTGTTTGTGCCTTCAAATAACCCCAAACTAAATCTAAAACAAAATAATTGTTATCAGGATCCTGTATACATTTTGACTGAACCTTACCTCACATTATTTTGATAATGATAATGTTTACCGCTTTTAGACAAATGAAAAAACATACACATTACTTACTAGTTCAATGTATAAGTCTGGAATGTCTTTATTTCCATCATAACCTCACATTTTGTTGAGAAGAAAACACAACAACTTCTCAATTTCAATATTTATACTTTATAGTTCTACTAATTCCCAATCCCTACTTTGGCGATGCATTCTCAAACCCATTCACGAATTGCGATATTTCGTCACGTTTCTTTCCGCACAAATTCATCTGTTTTTGATGATGACACTTGTGTGCGGGTTGGATTTGCATAACGTGCAGTTTTCGACCCCTAAACTCGTCATAATGTCCAAGGATATCCCCGTATATTAAAAAGCGATATCGAAACCCCGAACAACAATGGCTTTATTATTTAATAGACGTCCTATTGTGGTGCGACGCCTTTGTGACAGGGCGCGCGTCGAATGTTCATTTGTCACACTTACGCCGGTGTGAGCTTCGGACAGAGGCGTAGCCGACAATGGGGACGGAGGGGTACTACAGCTTCTGTAAATAAATTTTGATAACGAAAGAGGGTGAATTGATTCGCGTTTTTTTGGGGAAGAAAGTAACTGTTTATTGCTCAAGTGATTAATACGTGTATAGGGTGGATAATTGAAGGGGATGCACTCAAATTGCGGGTGTATTTATCGAAGCAGAATTTTTTCTGTTGATTCGTTTACCAAAAAAAAAACAGTTGTAACATGAGCTTAACAAAAGTGGCTGGTCACAAATATACAGGATGTATCTAAAAGTGTATTTTAAACCGATTCAAGAAAAAAAAAAACAGCGTACGCCACTGTTCTCTCGTTCTACGTAGCATCCATCATCCCTTTCGGCCATCCCTATTTCACCACCACAAAACCACCCTATCCGCTCAATTGATTCCTAATTTCGAATCGTAATACGATTTACGTTTGAAAATCGCGTACAGCCGTATTGGCGAGGGATAAGAATCAGGATTAGGAGCTTGTTTGGCCAAAGGATTTTGGAAAAAAGCTTTTTCGAGTGATTTACATAACATCTTCATCAACGCGTATTATCGATAGAAGGGTGTCTATGGAGGGATTTCAAAAATGGTTAATGATATCAATACTAGACTATTCATCATTGGCTTAAATTTTCTGAAACTCGAATTCATTGATTTTTGTAATAATGATATGTCTAAATAGCCTCTTTAACTCCTAAAAAAGGAAATAATTTATTTTACCGAAAAGTTAATCAAATCCTCTTGACATTTTGCAGTTGACACGATCCGCCACTGCACATTGTCTCACTTCAAGGTCAAATTAATCTTGGGTTTACTGTAAAGAAAACGGTCCTACAATTATGAAATGTCACGAGAGGTACTCGAAAATCATTTGAGCCAGACTATTACAGTACAGTTTCATTTTGTTGACGCTTTGTGATTTCCATGCATTCGAGATTTTTGTAACAAATCACGACACAATTATTATGTAACGTCAAAATGTAATCGGCGACGCTGCTTGTTATTCGTTTCCATGGCAACTGCTGTAGGCTCCATCTAACTGGTTATATGTCGAGCGATTTACTTTACAGATGATACCGTATTGGTTGTTGATTGTGCTGTTTTTTGGCGGTAAAGTTGAATCGAACAGTTTTACATCACCCAGTGCTTAAATAGACAGTTGACGAGTTGTCATTTTCTGTAGGGGGAGTAGAAAAAAACTGGTTTTCAAAACCCAAACGACTGATAATTCAATCGAGATCATTCACAGATACATTTTGTTGGTATATTCCAAATTTTGGACAATGCATCGATTATTCTTCGTACGTATTTGAACCGATCGCCCTGTGTGTAAGTGCACCGGATGGCATCAATTGCGACTCTTACATACCCTTGTCTAATTCAATTCATCCGAATTCGCAATATCTCCACGAATTTCAAAGAAATCGTGTCGCAACAATAGCATGTGCTCCACTGCCTTTTCCTCGTTGATTTCCATTCGGCAGTGGCTACTGGTACGTCCGTACGGCGTCGTTTTTTACTGATTTTAATTTTGAGAGACTAAAGCGACCATGTGGAGACGTCGTGTGTTTATGTTCACGTCTCGAACGGGGCACACGCCACACCTGCATTATACATAGTGTTTATCGGAGTATGACCGAGTGAGACTCTCAAAATATTTCTTTCGTTAGAAACTTTTAGTGTTTCACTCTCTCTTATTGCGTTCACGCTGTTCTGAAACAAGTGCTAGTGCATTTTCTATCGCCGTTGAATAAAATTCATTCAATTCAATCCATCGATGATAATTATAAATATTGTTAGCTGGGGAAGGGACAGTTAGTAATTAGTTGATATGTTTACTATCGTACTAAATTTAGACTCTTTATTGATTGATCCGTTTGCTTGGTGATGGAAAAGTATGCTTCGAAAATGCAGCTATCAAGGTTAATTTTTTTTTGTTCTTTGTTACTGAATTGTCAATTTATAATTGGTCAAAGGGCCTGCCCTCCAAAAGACTTGATTCTACCATGTCGATGCCTACTACGATCCGAAGAATTTCAAATTTGGTGAGTTGAACCTAAAAAAAAATTGGTTTTCATTTCAAAGCAACACAACTCTCTCAGGTGTTCGCATAGCAACCTACCAAGTGTTCTGGGGAGCCTGAAATCCATAGCAAAACACCTGGCACACCCAGTAGACGAACTTATCCTAGAAAACAACTTCCTACCCTCCTTACCAGGCAGAACTTTCTACCCCTTACGAGTTCTCAGGCTCATGCTACGTCACAACAACCTCGAAAGAGTCTCCAGCGACTTTCTATCAGGCTTGGAACCCAGCCTGATGGAGATCTTCATCGTAGAACCGCGCCTCACCAGCTTACCAGACCTCAGCTTGGCGCAGCTGAGAAACCTCAAGGCTGTGACCTTACAAGCGAAGCTGCTCAAGCGACTCCCACTCTTCTCAGGCTTGCCAAAGCTCAAGTACATCCAGACCGAGTCTGAGCACCTCTCGGAGCTGTCGCCGAGGAACTTCAAGAGCCTCCCGTCGCTGGAGAAGCTGCACGTCAGCTTCAGCCCGAAGCTGACCAGGCTGGAGGCGAATCTGCTGGGGGATTTGCCCAAGCTCGAGCTGGTTAACGTCACGGGCTGCGGCATCGAGTGGGTGCATGTCGGGGCGTTCAGGGGGCTACCAGCTTTGAGGGAGTTGGCTTTGACAGGTAACAAGCTGGCTGATGCAGCTGTTGTGGGGAGGGGAAGCAGGGGGCTGCCACGGTTGGAGGTTATCAGGTAGGTGATTGTTGAAGCTGAAGCTTGGTTTGGTGAGCTCTTGGAGTGTTTTCAGGTTGGATAACAACAATTTGAGTACAGTGGGCGAAGCTAGCTTCAAGGATTTACCTTCTTTAAGAAGCCTCAGCCTGGCTAATAACCAGATCAGGGAAATCCAGCAAGGAGCCTTCCAGAGGCTCCCCAAGCTGAAGAAGCTGGATGTGTCTCACAACTCCCTCAGAAGCTTCAACGCTAGAAGCTTCTCGCATTCATCAGAAAGCCCAGTGGAAGAAATTCTGCTCGCTCACAACGACATCAGCGATGTTGCCGAGCTCAGAAACATCCTGGACAGCTCCCCCACACTTTCATTCCTGGATCTGAGCCACAACCAGCTCAGAAACATACCGTTCGGGGCCTTGCGTGGCCACCCAACCTTGGAGCAAATAGACTTGGGCTTCAACAAGCTAACCTCGATCGATAAAGAAGCTTTCATCGCCATGCCGGCGCTCAGAGAGCTGAGGCTCGCCAACAACTCAGTCAGCGATCTCCTGCCACCCCCTTTCTGGAACCTCCCGGCGCTGAAAGGTCTGGATTTATCCAGAAACGGGCTCGGCAGACTCGAGCCGATGTTTCTGAGGAACGTGGGGGCGCTGAGGCGCGTGGATCTGAGCCGAAACTCGCTGGGCTTTGTCGATCCGGAGGCTTTTCTGCCTACCCCGTTTCTGGAGCACGTTAACATGTCCAGCAATGTGCTGAGGGGGCTGCACGTGGTCACTCTGAGGCATCTGAGGCAGCTCTACGAGGTCGATGTGAGCGATAATTTTCTGAGAGCTGTGCCAGGGGGGTTGCCCAGGAATTTGGAGTATCTGCGACTGAGGAACAACGAGATTGGGGAGGTTTCCTCCAGGGTGTTGGATCTGCCATCTTTGAGGCTCCTGGATTTGAGCAGGAATAGGATAGAGGCTATCCCCAAGGGTGCACTCAGGGAGTTGGTCAAGTTGAAGCGGTTATATCTAGGTTCGAATTTGCTGAGACACCTAGAAGAATTCTCTCTGGATGGGCTCAACAATCTGGAAACTCTGGATCTCAGCAACAACAGATTGGTTCAAATGTACCAAAGCTCGCTCAAATCGCTCACCTCCCTGAAATATTTCAACGTGGAGAACAATCAGCTGAGCGTGTTGGGCTCAGAACTGCTGATCTCCAGCAAGAACGTCCTACAGATCAATCTGAGCGGCAACCAGCTCCCAGAGATCCTAACAAGAGCCCTGGACACAAACAAACAAACCGAGCTCCTGGATTTATCCAGAAATCTCCTGATCCAGATACCCCAAACCATCCACGGTAATACCAACTTGAGAAAACTCGATCTGACCGATAACAGGATCAAAAACATCAACACCACGATAATCAACAGCTTGGCCCAGCTGAGGGAGCTCAGACTCAGCAAAAACTTCATCCAGGCCATCGAGGAAGGCTCGTTTGTGGATCAGAAGCATCTGAAGGTGATCCATTTGGACGACAACGAGATCGAGTACATGGAACCCAAGTCTCTGGGGAACTTACCTGCCTTGAAACTCCTGAAGCTGGGCAAAAACAAGCTAAAAACGTTGCCCAACGCAGCTTTGCACAACCTGCCCCAGCTTCAGGTCCTGGAGCTCCAGCACAACAAGCTCACCAGCATCAAAGCCAAAGCTTTCAGTCAAGTTCCTCAGCTGCTGATGCTCAATTTGAGCCACAACGAACTGGGTTTTCTTGAAGACGTAGGCCTGCAAGGCCTGAGCTCCCTGGAGCTTCTAGATCTCAGCCACAACAAGATCACCAAGCTCTCAGGTAGAAGCTTAGACAAGCTAGAATGGCTGGTTGAGCTCAGAATCGACTCCAACACCATCTGCGAGGTAGAAGAAGGAGTCTTCGACAAGCTACTGCGCTTGAAGCTCCTCAGCATCAAGCACAACAGGATCACGTACATTCCTGAGATGGCGACTCAGAGGCTCAGAAGTAACATCGCAACGATCGACGTGCAAGACAATCCCTTGGTGTGCTCCTGTAACATGCTGTGGCTCCAAGCTTGGATCAGGGAGACTTCTGAGGCAAGCCCGACTTGCTCAGACGGGAGCTCGCTCAGAGAGGTGCCTCTGAGTTCTCAGGACTGCCCTCAGGAGGAGCGGCAGAGGAAAGGGGGGAATTCGTGCGAGGCTGAGATCTTTACGACGTCACAAGTACTCGCCAGTTCGAAGTACAGTCTTCGGAATGGCAGCAAAACAGGGTTTGGGGGTGACAATAATTTAGCTCCAACGCCTGAGGAGTCTGAGTATTTTTACGACTACTACATCGACTATCCTTTCAACGAGACTTTGATGGATCCGAAAATGGTTGTTACCACTCAAAGTGCGCTCGAGAAGTTTCTGCAGACAACTTCCAACGACAACGTCACAGGTACTCGCTTCTTCAGCTGTCAAAGCAGCACCCCCTGCACATTTCCTCTTTTCTAGGTGACACCCCGACGCTGTACGCTGCTCCTTCAAAGAAGCCCAAGCCAGACATCCCCCCAAAGGTCAGCCATTCCCCAAGCAACAGCGGCTTCACTTTCTTCGGACTACCCCTGCCGGAAGTGAACCTGAAGACGCTTTTCAAACCCGAACGAAGCCTCGTCCCTGCTGCGGAAGCAAAAGCCGCCATAGTCAACGAACCTCCTAAGAGCAAGAGGCAATTTGGTGCGCAGCTAGAGGCGATACAGCCTCCGAAGATGCCTGAGCTCCAAGGAGGTTTCGTACCGGTGTTGCCAGGCTATGGAGGCTTCAAGCCCATGGTGGATCCTCCCAGGACGTCTCCTGGGAAGCAACAGCAAGTGCAGCCTCAGCAAGTGAAGCCACAGCAAATGAAACCACAGCAAGTTCAGCCACAGCAAGTGAAGCAACAGCAAATGAAGCCACAGCAAGTGGAGCCACAGCAAATGAAGCCACAACAAGTGGAGCCACAGCAAATGAAGCCACAGCAAGTGCAACCTCAGCAAGTGAAGCAACAGAAAGTGAAGCCACAATTACAAGAGGAGCAACAAATGAAGACACAGCTACAGCAGATGCCAGTTGAACAAGAAGCGTTGCAGCAAGTTCTGGGGCAGTCTCAGTTACACCAGTTGCAGCTGGAGCAACCTGAGCCAGAGCAGAAGCAACCAGAGCTACAGAAAAAATCAATGGATGTGGAGCAGGTGAAGAAGTTCACTGTGGAACGTTCCCATGTGGTTTCCAATCAGAGCATTTTTTTGAACCTCACTGGGGCTTCTTCAACGAGCAATAGAAGCCAGAAAAGTCAATTGGCAGCTGTGAAGCTGGAAGCAATAGCAAATGTCAGGATCTCCAATGAGAATATCAGCCTGGCAAGCCCAGAACTTACTGGAACGAGTCAAATAATCCCCACCACGATACTTTTGGACCAAACAAAAGACAAGTCTTCGGTTCCTACAACTGTGAAGCCTCCACAGCTGAAAGAAACACTGAAGGGGTCAGTTTTGACCACTTTACTAGCCCCCAGTGGCCAGCAGCCTCAGTTCAAGCCTACAGCAAAGTCTACGATAACCAAGGTGCAAAATCCTAGGCCTCCAGATGGCGGTAGTGAGGAGAAAGCTTCCTTGGAGTCAGCTCTGACGTTCTCTGAGTTTCCAGACTACGCCAAAGTGGAGTCAGCTAGAGTTGAAAGTGTGGTTTCGGATGATTCTATAATAACGTCTACTGAGGATGGTGGTGGATCAGAAACGAATGGTTGGTACTTTGAGAATTACGATAGGACGAACGTGGAGCCTTTTGTGGCTAAGATAAGGGCTAGTAGGGGAAGCAGGAAGGGTTTTGTGTGTAGTTATGTGATTGTAGTTTTGGTTAGATTGATTTATTAAATGAATTGTTTGTGTTGGGTGTTTTATTTCAACAATTGAAGCCTTCAGGTTTGTAAGTACAGCTGCTGGGCTTGGCTGCATGAGTAATATTGACGTTGGACCATTTCCAATCCTTGCAAGCCCCTTCCGCACAGACTATTTTGACAGGAATAGAGTTTTTGCCTGTCATAGTCCCCGTCACGTTTACAAACGTCAAATTCGTGATCGGGATGTTACCCACTGGTTCCGAGGACCCGTTGGGGTAGTTCTGCTGGATTTCCGCCCCAAAGTTGGTGATACCTGCAAAGCACCTTCAGCATCATCAAACGTACCACCCGTACGAACCCACCTGTAAAGTGAATGTTCCTGTAGACAATATCCCTGATCTCCCCCAAGTACCCGTCACTGTGCGTTTTGACGTGGATGCCATTGGCTCCGTTTCTGAGCACGCTGTTCTCCATTACGACGTTGACCACGCGGTTGTGGAGGAAGGAACGATGGCTGAAGCCCACGGAGATGCTGAGACCGTGACTGCCGGTGCAGTCCATCTGGGTGATGAGCATGTTTTCACCTCGGTTTATGGCTACGCAGTCGTCCTGATTTGAGACCGTTGAGTTTCTGATGGTCACGTTGCGGCCGTAGATGATGTCGAAGCCGTCGGTGTTGTGCCCCAGGTCTTTCTATAGGAAAGACAGATGACTGATGAGGTTTTGGTTTTTTCTCATCCAACAAAAAAAAACCTGTTTGGCGATTCATGAATATTTTAAAAAATTTAAGAGATATATATTTTTGTGTAATAAATACTGTTGACGTTTTTTATTTCGAGTGCAAGCTTTATCAAAAGTGTTTGATAAGAAAATTGGCAGAACTCATACTCATATCATGTAGTTGTTTTAATAAAATTTTTAATAACAATTTCAAACTTTTTTATTTGAATAAAATTGTTTTCGCACTGTTCAACCTCGTTCCAATAAATCACCCTGTAGATTCATTGGGAAATGGGCGTACTGTAAGGGTAGGTAGAGGTCGCCTAGCTGCTTTTGAAAACCCCCCATAGCACCCTGTATAAGCGAGATACAGAGTGTTTTATATATATCTCCTATTTCTTCAATGGCTCATAACATACGATCCGCTTTGTATATTTCATTCATTTTCACAACATAAACTCATTATCCTGTATGCTACCGAATACCGAATGAATGAAACTAATAATCCAGGTAAGGACTCGGAAAAATTAAAGGAACTTCATCAGTTCAATACAACACCCTGTATGACGAAATTTCGAAAATTCGTTTGCAGTTATGAAAAGAGCAGGGAAAAATATTCCTAAACAAATGAGTTTGATACTTCCGCATGTCATTCTTGCACCTGTTAATTTGAGTTAAAATACATTTTTTCGATGAATAGGTGGTACGAAATTCAAAAAAATACTTTTTTCGTCTCTAAATTCTCTTCTTCCACTTTCAATCAATCAAATTACTAACCATTCCATGATATCCTGAATTTTAGATCACAACTTTGATGTAGATAAAATAAGCCGACAGGTCCGTATTTAGGACAAAGTGCTATGAAATTTATTCTATTTTCTACCTTCGTTTTTTTTTTGAATGAACAATTTTACAAAATTTGTGTTTCTTAAAAAAAGTCATACCTTTTCGGAATGTGATTTCTTCTCATTTTATCATTTGCATGGTGTAGCATGACGAATAAATGCAATCTTCATTACACATACGGGGTGTTGATGAAATAGGAGAAATACATAAAACACTCTGTATCTCGCTTATACAGGGCGCTAGACCCATCATATGAGGGTTTTTCACAACCAGCTAGGCGCCCTCTACCTACACTTCCAGTACGTCCATTTCCCAACGAATCACCCTGTATAATAAACTCACCTTATTTCCATCAGACACATCAACTGTCCACCTATCCAAAACGATATCTTCACTAGATATAATAACACAGTGGTGGGGACAATTCAAAAGGAAAATATCTTCAAACAATCCACCTGTGACGTCAATTTCGATCATGTAGGGTTTCCCAAGGGTTCCACCACCAGTTCCATCCCACCACAAAGCACCCTGGCCATCCAAAATTGCGCCTAGAATATTATCACGCCTGTATCAACAATCTCTCGTGGAGTTATAAGCGTGAAAACATGCCCCACTCGATTTTCAGGCCTTGTAGGGGCGTGTAAGAATGTAAAAAGTGTGAATACCTTCGGCTCCTTTGAAGTGAACGTTTTCACCACGAACTCTGATCAGTGGTCCTGCCCAAAGATGGAACTCGAACTTGGTTCTTCCTTCGAAGGTTACTTTGGCACCTGTCAAAAGGTCTAATTCTAAGATTTTCCCTCCTGGGACTACTAAATTGGAAATGACGATGTCGCGACATGATTTCACTACAGATTCAACTTGAGAGAATTCGGTGATGGTGCAATTTGTAGCTGCCTCAGACTTTAGAGAGAAACCGAGAGCTGCCGAAGACAGAGCTAATAATAACGCGAAAATTGGCCTCATTTTGGCGCCGGCTTTGGTGGTTTGGATACACTGAGCAGTTGTTCGATTCAGATCAATATTTATTGTAGGCATTTTGAGTATTTTGTTGACCACTTAGAGATACTTTTTTATCTTATCTTTTATATTCGTAATACGAAAAAAAATAAATCAGTTTTTATTATCAAGAAATAATCTTGATTTGTCCATTTTGTGAAGGGGTAAAAGTGTAGTTGGATTCAAAAAACATGGCATTAGTTATTTTATTACAAATACAAAACATATAATACAAGCCAATATTTTGCTAATGCTTTTGACATTTCAACATTCCAATGAAAATGAATGACAACGTCGTTTGGTGAGAATTGAAGAGGTTGTACAACCAATGACAAATCAATCGCGTACAAGATTTTTCATTATGAACAATCGAATCCTTCAGGAATATAATTACAGCTGTTAGGAATGGCACCTCTTGTTATATTGACGTTGGACCATTTCCAATCCCTGCAAGCACCTTCAGCGCACATTATCTTGACACCTACAGAATCCTTCCCTGTCATAGTGCCCGTGATATTAATAAACGTCAAATTCGTGATCGGGATGTTGCCCACTGGTTCCGAGGAACCATCGGGGTAGTTCTGCTGGATTTCTGCCCCAAAGTTAATGATATCTACAAGAGAGCTTTAACATTACCAACACTACTACACCAAAAACTAACCTTTCATGTGGATATTCCTGTAGACAATATCCCTGATCTCCCCCAAGTACCCGTCACTGTGCGTTTTGACGTGGATGCCGTTCTCGCCGTTTCTGAGCACGCTGTTCTCCATGACGACGTTGACCACGCGGTTGTGGAGGAAGGAACGATGGCTGAAGCCCACGGAGATGCTGAGACCGTGCGTGCCAGTGCAGTCCATCTGGGTGATGAGCATGTTTTCGCCTCGGTTTATGGCCACGCAGTCGTCCTGATTTGAGACCGTTGAGTTTTTGATGGTCACGTTGCGGCCGTAGATGATGTCGAAGCCGTCGGTGTTGTGCCCCAGCATGTCCTGTAGGGGAATCGGGAAAATGTCTATTTTTCGGAGAAAGTTTTGAAATAACAGTTGACAAAGTGTTGGGGATATCTATATTAATTCTAATTCACAATTTCGTAATAATAATTCCTCCTCCAAACCATATTTTCTAAATGATTTCTTTTTGAGTTCCTAAATTATCCCTAAATATTATTTTTCTCTACGCCTATGTCAGAAAACGTCAAACGTCGCTCTGTTGACATTTCTTGTGAATGACAATAGATACACGTACGTTTTGACAAGAAAACTTGAATTTCTTGCTGTAATCAAACAGAAATAAAATTTTTAACAATGCACGACTGCATTTTGTCTATTTACATAATTTCAGATTATTTAACTCAACATTAGTGAGATACATTTTGAATTGGAATAGTGATTGCCCCTCAATGTCGATAAAACATTATACAATTTCTTTCAAAATCAATCCAGTGCTCTTAGGAAACAAACGTCATGTCATTCATGTGTTCAATTTTTACAACATATTATTGTATCCGAATATCTTCTGAACTTCATGGAAAATAATGTCTATTAGTAGTGAAAATGATGAATCCAATCCATTGAAGATTTTAGACAACGCTGAAGCTGTCACAGGTATAATTTATTACCGCTAAAATCCACAGAAAGGTATGAAGTTTAAATCTATCTTTTTCTACTACTGATTACCAAATATTCGATAAGAAGATATGTAGTATCAATTGAAGATACATATCCAATACTCAAATATTATCTATGAATACTTTTTCAATTCGAATATTTATTTCAATTCACAATAGATTGAAAAACAACTCTTCTCCTTTTTCATATCATTTCACTTACTTTGTTTCCGTCTGATATATCAATGATCCACCTATCCAAAACAATATCTTCACTAGATATAATAACACAGTGGTGGGGACAATTCAAAAGAAAAATATCCTCAAACAATCCACCTGTGACGTCAATTTCGATCATGTAGGGTTTACCAAGAGTTCTACCACCAGTTCCATCCCACCACAAAGCACCCTGGCCATCCAAAATTGCGCCTAGAATATTACCACGCCTGTATCAACAATCCCCTGTGGAGTTATAAGCGTAAAAACATCCACTCGATTTTCAGGCCTTGTAGGGGCGTGTAAGAATGTAAAAAGTGTGAATACCTTCGGCTCCTTTGAAGTGAACCTTTTCACCGCGAACTTTGATCAAAGGTCCAGTCCAAAGGTAGAATTCGAACTTGGTTCTTCCTTCGAAGGTTACCTTTGTACCTGTCAAAAGGTCTAATTCTAAGATTTTCCCTCCTGGGACTACTAAATTGGAAATGACGATGTCGCGACATGATTTCACTACAGATTCAACTTGAGAGAATTCGGTGATGGTGCAATTTGTAGCTGCCTCAGACTTTAGAGAGAAACCGAGAGCTGTCGAAGACAGAGCTAATAATAACGCGAAAATTGGCCTCATTTTGGCGCCTGCTTTGGTGCCTTGAACACACTGAGCAGTTGTTCGATTCGGCTCAATATTTATTGTAGGCATTTTGAGTATTTTGTTGACCACTTAGAGATACTTTTTTATCTTATCTTTTCGCGTGATTTTCACTTTAATATCCATGCATATCATTATTACTGAGACATCAGAGAAGTTATACTGGGGTTCATGAAAACCAAGTCATAGTATGAGTCGTTTTATTAAAGTTGGTTATAAAGTTCAACATGCGATAAATCTAAAAAATACAATATATGGGTGAATACTTTGCTAATACTTTTTTTTGGCTTTCTACTCAATAAAGGATAAACACTAAGGGTGGAAAGCAGACGTATAAGAATCAAAACGATCACGATCGTGACTGTCAGTCATGTAAATGCAAAACATGCAGGTTCCTGTAATAAAGAAAAAAACAAATAAAAAAAACAAAATATTACACAGTAGTAGCATTCAAACGAAAACCAAACAAAAACTTGTACATCAACATGCAGAAAAATTCGTATGTTTAGTAACAGGGGTTAATAAAGCAGAAAATAAAATCAATATCAATTGGTGTGGTGAGAAAAAATTTGGTGATAATAGGTATAGAATAAAAGCTATAGTAACAAAAAAAAACGATTATTTTTTATTGTATAAAATATGTGTATAACAATTAAGTACATGATTCACAGATAATGGACGGAATGTGATTACCATAATTACCTAATTCAAAATAATACAACATATTGCTATTCATTATTCGAGAGATTAAAACATTTTCAGTCCCCATTTTCTAAGTACTCAGTAAATATCATAAAATGACTCACATTAGTGAGTATATTTCGCCTTTTTGCAGATTTTTTTGAAGACCTAGCGATATTCAATCATCAGATTTAACAACGTAGACAAGGCCCCAAGTTTTCTTCAATAAAAAGTAAATAACAAAAACAATCGTACCACCACCAAATCAGCTAAAATCTAACGTGCCACCATGTGATGATTTTTTTCCTTTCCATTCTAAGCAGTAGAACAAAGTATGGCACTATAATTTCGCCTGAAAGTGCAAATTCTTAATAAAACGTATTTTCAGTAGGTAAAAACTATGTTTGGACTTCCTTCAGAGAGATTCGTGAGAGTATTTCGCAGCTTTCATGAATTTTGTTCATAATTCGCATTGAAATTGATTGACAGTGATTTTTTTTATTGAAAATACTGAGTCTAAACGTTCCCTAGATAAAAATCATTGAAGCGATCCTCCTACTTGGCTCCCACGAATTTTTCCTACAACTTCAATCAATTGTCACTGATGAGACTCAAGTTGAAAAATAACTCGAAAATCGAGGGAAACGCGCCGATTTCTGGCCTCCTACAGCATCGTGCAACCTTGAAACTCCACCTTTTGGTCTGGAAGAGAAAACATCTTTTTTACCGACAACTTGCCTTCCGGTTTGCAATGCAACTGCTCTTCGACGAACTGGCATGGGCACGTTACCGAAGAGCAATGGCGGCCGCCTGCGGCAGGGGGGCTTTGGAGGCGGCCGCGAGACCGCTCCCTTCCCCACCTGCTCAGGTAGCGCAGGTATAAGAGGCTCGCGCGCTCCTGAAACAACGAGAAGAAGAATTAGGAAGTCGGCACTGAAAACGAAATATTCGCGTTTTTTTAGTTTCTCCACCGAATTTGTTCCAGGCAAAAAATCCACCTTGTATAAATCCACGAATTGATCATTCACAGTCGCACCAGAACTCATTATAGTACTGTCGATGATTAATGCATGGTAGAATGGAAGGTTAAACCGTATCCAGTCAGGTAATCTATGTAAGAATTATTGAATCATTAAACGATAACAACTTCCTGCATATTACCTTGGAATTTATATTATCACAAAACATCAATTTTTAACGATTTTTTCTCCATTTGTTTCGTCAGGATATACTCGGATTTCTTTTAAATTCAGAAGAAATCAATTGTGGTTCGACTTTACACCTTACAAGCCAAGATATCCTGACAATTGACAGATGATGTCAAATATATTATAGATCAAATCAGATCAAAATTAAATCAAAGAAGTGATGAGCGATTAATTCGTATTTCTACTCAAAGTTATAAGTTTTTTTCAATTTGTTGCATACTTTCTAATGTCACTGTATAATCCAAGAAAATGCCTGTTTTTGCCCAATATTTGATGGTGCATTCAACAACCCCACACCCAAAAAAAACAAGCTAAAAATTAAAGTTTCAACGATTATTTTCCATTTATTTCGTCAGGATATACTCAGATTTCTTTCAGAATTCAGAAGAAGAAATCAATTATGGTTCAACTTCACGCAATACAAGCCAAGATATCCTGACAATTGACAGATGATGTCAAATATATTAGAGATCGAATCAGATCAAAATTAAATCAGAAATAATGAGTAATTAATTCGTATTTCTGCTCAAAGTTATAAGATTTTTTTTTTCATTTGTTGCATACTTTATGAATGTCACTGTATAATCCAAGTAAACACCTATTTTCGCCCAATATTTGATGGTACATTCCCAACCCCACACCCAAAAAAAACAAGCTATAATTACTCAGTAAATGCCCATGCGGACCATCAGATTGGACCACGCAGGGCAGCAGTCCCTGCCCTGGTCGCCCCTAACCGGCTTATTGCTCAGAATCTCCTGCACGTACTGACAGGGACACAGGCCTCCGGAGACGTGTCTGGGATTCGAGGGGTTCCCACCCGTTTCGTCCATGGTCCAATCGAGACGACGACGCAAAAAATCTTTGCCCCACCTCTGCGAGTATCGCAGGAAGAGCAGCTCCGATTGGCCCTACGGTGACAGAAAAATGCGATGGAAAATGGAGGATCAGTTTCGAGTTATGGTTTCTCTAGCCATGAAACTATTGCAAAGTGAAAGTTCGTGTTGGTTAGGTGTAGTTTTGAGTTTTCCATCACACTTTTCCACACCTTTGACGCGAGTCCCAGTTTCTGTGCTTTTTTCAAACTGATTTTTTTGTGTTCTTGGTGTGTTCAAGTGTGATAAAATCGCTATAGCATTGTGACAAATTTGGTTATTTCTCACCAATCGAGTTGGCAACACTTCCTAACGATGCCAAATTAGATTCCATTAAATTAAAATAAATTAATTCCTCCAAAACGTACAAGAGTAGTTGAATCTTTGAGTATACAGTGATATTCATAAAGTTTTATATTATATTGAAAGCAATTGTAACTTTTCGAAGCTTTGCTGAAGAAAAAGGCGAGCGGCAACATTGCATAGTCTGACAAGCTGTCACAACTGTCTTGAATAAATTGACAAGACGACTTGTTCAAATGCACCATCAAGATTTCTGCGACACTGATTTCAATTTTATTGGAATGGGGACAAAGATTTTGCATTTCAATTTGTGAATGGATTGCAGACATATTATTTCCATTTAGCATACATAACAACAGGTAAAAATCGAAGTGCAAGTGTTTTTATCAAGTTTATTCAATGACTCATCGTATCTGAATACTCACCAAAGTGTTATCTTTTATTGCAATTACTCATTCCACTGGAATTTAAAGAACACAACCATCACTTTATTAATAAATTTCATGGCTAGATATGAACTAGTGCATATTACTTGTAAAAATTATTTGAATGACCTCATTTTGAAACTTTTCCAACTATTCCGATCCAAGAGTTGAATGAATTTCTCAGATTTGACCCAAAGCTTGAAAGCAGTTGACAGGACACCAATTCCCAGTTTACTAACCTGCTTCCTGGACAATCTTGTTGTTCTACTGCCCTGTATAACAATATCCTGAGCTGTTATATCCATCCTTTGTTCCCAACCACTTGAATGATCCCTGTCTTGTTGGTCAATGCTCGTTTGGAGGTGTGCTATACAGGGGGCACTATCCATGTATATAAAACACAAATTCACTTTGTGACAACTGATTTTACCCCTATCATCCAAGGCTACAAGAAAAATAAGCGCTCAGGATTCCTTTGGGTTGACACTTTTTCAACATACCAATGACAATCTTGTGTCTCAAGAATTGCTTGTTCACATGGGCCATGCATTGCTCCAAATTCCTCTGCAACCTGAATTTCAAGTACATTGATAAAAAAATAGCTGCTGCGTTGAGTATGAGCCAGCCTATGCCCATTCCGAACAGAGTGAGGCCTGTCAAACCAGAAAACAGGAGGCCTAGGAGTACCAAGAAGGCCACTGTGATCCAAATCACTAGTACTCTTTTGTAGCAAATGTTATACATGGTGAATCTGACATCATTCACCAGTAGTTCCATTGCTTGTACATACTCTTCCACTGTGAGCTGCAAATAAAGACTGTTTTCAACTGGGTTTTTGGGGGTTTTCACCCACTCACAGTTAGGCCTTGAGCCATCAATTCTTCAGGTACCAATTCTGGACGGAATTGTGCAGGGGTCACCCAAGGAAATCTTGTATTCACAGGCAATAAAGTCACTATAATATCTCCATTTGCTGCAAAAGAATGTTCCAGAGCATGGCTACATTTACACACTAGTACTCACAAAATCCTTGTCGAATTGGTTCAACTGTTGCTATCGGAAGTTCTACGGTTCGTAAAGGTTTTGGGTCCAAAACAGCCACTCCATTATTCCCATCCTGAGATCTACTCAAGCTGCGATCCAAATTCACTTGAACGCTTTCCGTGGATATAACAGCAGCAGGAGAGTCTCCATTTTCTCTGGTTGTTTCTTCATCGAATTTCACCCAATTTTGAGAAGTTGGACTACTTGTGGATTGTGAAATTGGAGAAACAGCAGAAACTTTTCCATCTTCAGGCTTCTTTGGTGTGTTATTGTCGGCCATTCTTGGTTCTAGGTTTTGAATTTTGAAAATAGAATATCACATCATAAAATGAGCCCGATACTAATTGTAATCATTATAATTACATCAGTAACATTAATAATAATTACTGTTTTACACGTCAATACACCTGTAGGTGCATAGTTGCCAAATTAGATTTTTTACATATTCAGTAGAGTGGATAGCTCTAAAGATGAACGGGAGTATAGATGAAATACCGAGCTTGTCCGGATAGCCCTCATAACAAGTTCGGTGACCGATTGTCATAAGTTGTCATAGGCATAGAACATGGATTTATTAAATTTGACACAAGTGGTCTGTGCTCAGTAGCTCGTGTTATGGCAGACTGGCAGAGATAGAGAGGATCATTTGATTATATTTGGTTATTTTGATGCTTATGTTTGAATAGTGAATATAGAAACAAAAATATAGTTGTAATGGCACTAGAAGGTATGGAGTTCATGTTTGTCATTCGTATAAATTGCAATATGGTTATTGTTGTTGATACTAATATTTATTTACAGCTCCCAGAAGACTCCGATTCCGACGATTGGGAGCACCTGTTACCGAAAAAAAAGTGGAAGATGGTACGTATATTATTCACAAACACAAATCATTCTCTTTAACCAACGATAAAATTGTTCAGAATTCATACAAAAAAACCTGGAACAACTGAAAGCAAACGCTGAAAAGAAAAAACGTGCACAACAGGCCTATTACGAGAACAATTTCAACAATTGTGACGCCAGCCCTCTGAGCAGGGATTCCTCAAGAAAACCTGTGAAGCTGAGACTGGGCCGTAGGATTCCCTTTAATGGCACCAACACCTCTGCAATCCCCCCCAAACAAAGACTCAGAGTGAGGAGAATCGGGACCTTAAACAACTCGATAAATCACAGGAAAACTAAAATGCACTCATTCACTGTCCAGCACAAAATGAACCAGTTTAGAGCAAGGCAACAGAGCAGTGGGGTGCAGGCTCCTGGAGGCCCCAGAAGGTTAAGATTGAAACGGCTTGTGAATAACATGTCAAATGGCTTAGTGAACATGCCTAAGAACTTGAGAGTTCAGGTTAGTTTGTGGGTGAACGTTTTTGATTCCTGTTCTCACATTTTTAGTTTTGTAGGTTAGGAATAACACAGGTTTTGAGGACAAATCTCACTTATACCAGCATAACCCTCACAGATTCAGGCAAATTCTCAACCATGAAGTACAAATGGAAATAAGGAGGATACAGGTAGGATGGTTATTGGAATCAAAAACAGTGGAATTTTACACTTTTTTCCCCAATTCCAGATGGACTTTCAAGGTACGACTATCACACCTATGATGATTAGACCAGTTTCTACAAAAATTTCTACCAGTGTGCGTTTTGGAGCTCTCCAATAATTGCAAATTTCAATATAAATAGGAATAACAGATTGACTAGTAGAGTTGATATTGAGAATTAAATTTATTTGTTATTTTGTGTGTGGGATCATTTTATCAAAAGACAGGAAATCTAACACTTTCTGGGCCCATGAGAAACGTTTAATTTGATTCAAGTTTTATATGTTAGTTAACTTTACGTGCTGTATAAATACATTTTCTTAATGAAACCGAAAAACTGAGGTTTTTTTTCAATCTAGTATAGTTACAATTAATTGTACATGATGTCAAAGATAAGTAAGCAATAAGATGTATGCGTCTTATGGAAGACTTAGAAATATGGTCGCGGCATTAATTTTTAACAAATTCGAATGTGACTATCTGAAAATGATTATTAAGCGCCTGCAAAATAGAAAACATTTGAACTCGTTTCCGTCATTACCCAAGAGGTAGAGTTCTCAATGCGTTGCTTTTTTTAATGGAAGCATCCCCAGTAGGCCTACAAACCATGTTCTTCAGAAATATTTTGTTATTTACCCCTTCCAGAAATTGAAATCAATTCCTGAAATTCGTTGATTGGCATTTGTACAAAATAGCAAAATGCACTTCATATATTGTTTCAGATTATGTACCTGAAAAGTAAAAACCGCGCTTATTTCATTTGTTGTCACTTATTTCACTGAGAATGGTTCATCTGAACGAAATCGCCAGATGATACCTATTCGAACCGCATTTACCCCTTCCAGAAATTGAAATCAATTCCTGAAATTCGTTCATTGGCATTTTCACAAAATTGCAAAATGCACTTTATATTATATCAGATTATGTGTGTGTCTGAAAATCCACGAAGAACCATTCATGAAAAAATATTCAAGCTCAAAATAAAACGAATTCGTTTCATTTTTCAAGTCTTAAATGTAAATCTCAAGAATATCTGAATTCGAGAAATCATAATGGGTCATTTGAAAAGAACGAAGAACTGATCATCTGAATGAATTCACCAGATGATACTTACTCGAACACCATGAGCCCTTTTCTAAATGATTCCTGAAAAAAAAATCCTGAAAAAGAATAATTCTTGAAAAAAATAATTCCTAAAAAAATAATTCCTGAAAAAAAGACAATTCCTGAAATAAATGATTCCTGAAAAAGAATAACTCCTGAAAGAGAATAATTCCTGAAATGAAATAATTCTTGAAATAAAATATTTCCTAAAAGAGAATAATTCCTGAAATAAAATGCACTTAATTTGAAAACTTGACATCTTAATCGTCAGGCATACCTTCTTTTTCATGAAAAAGTGTTTCAAGTAACAAGTCGTTTAACAGACAGTACATCAAAATACTGAGAAGAATGTTCATTTCCGAGTTGAAATCCTCAACATCGCAGTAGCAAAAGTAACAGTCGTCTACAGTGCGATGGTACAAATCAAAACTACAATCGAAAATGCGCTTGAAGAAATCAAGTACGCCGTCAAATGAATCACAGCTGGAAGTTCCATCGAAATTCAAATGCGGTGGGTCGAAAAGCGATTTTCTACCTACATCAAGAACTAGGAAGACTCCCACGACCACGAAAAACACTGTCATACCGACTTCTTAAGGTGACGGCCTCTTTTGCAGAGAGGAAAACTTACAAACACCAAAAGTCGATACTCTCCCCTCGTAAGGGTACCGCGCGTGTTATCGGGTGAGGTTGTCAACTGTCGTTAATGATCGGGTAGAAAATTCGCTTTTCGACCCACCGCATTTGAATTTCGATGGAACTTCTAGCTGTGAATCACTTGACGGCATGCTTGATTTCTTCAAGCGCATTTTCGATTGTAGTTTTGATTTGTACCATCGCACTGGAGACGACTGTTACTTTTGCTACTGCGATGTTAAGGATTTCAATTCGAAAATAAACATTCTAATCAGTATCCTGATGTACTGTGTGTTAAACGACCTGCCACTTGAAAACACTTTTGCATGAAAAAAAAGGTAGGCCTGTGTAATTTGGAAAAGTGAGTTCAAAATCGAGAAACTGCAATTTGGAAATACTGTACGTATATCCCTGCTATAAGGATTCTCTGGAATCCTACGAATTCCATAGTTCGTCGGAATATTTTAGGTGCACCCGCTGTAATTCGTGCAAAAAGTCATGCATAACCCAAAAATCACTTACCTTTCTCTAGAAGAAACTACTTACTACCTGTAAGAATGAAAAAAATCATTAAATCTCAAGAATAAATTTCGGATTTCGAAAAATCATAATGGACAATTTCAATTATAATAATAAATATCCTTTATTGAACCAATTTACACTAATAGGCAATCGATCTAAGTCCTTCTACCCTTTGAGATACTCAAATATGAACACAAATTGAAAGAACAAAAAAAAAACAAATCGATACAAAAAAAAATACATCAGTAAGTTAGAAAAAGGTTTTATGTGCAACTAAGAAGTGGAATGTGAAATATTTGAAAGTGAATTCAATGGATTTAATCATATAGATGTTTTCCAGAATTTTCTGCTGACTGATTTTTTGAACAATTTTTGAGTGAGGAGACAAAAGCTCAATGTGGAGTTGTAAAAGTTACAGGAATCAGAAAAAATCACTCACCGATTGGTAGTAGTAGTTTACACCTTCTATCCTAGTTCTTTGTTTTCCAAACGTCACATGCCATCTCTCTATAACAAAATTAAAAATGAATCTATAAAATTGCATATTTTATTGCATCTTTTCTTGAATGTTGAGACAGGGTTCATTTATCATGTATTCATTATGAGAAAACATTGAAAACGCCGCTCTAAAAGTACAATTTCACCAAAATATCAGTAAAATTCAATAAAAAAACCCGATGTATCATGATGGAAAATTTCGAAATCGTTCAGTTGTGTGAAAAGACGTGCAAAAAAACTCACCCATTAATTTTTCTCAACATGCCCACTCTCAAACTGTCCTTGAAACACACACACACACACGAAATCACTGGAAACACTCACGAAAACTTTCCACCGCACTAGAAAGTCTTTTTGTCACGCACGTCCGATCCCAACGGAGGTTTAAAATCGACTGAGTAATATGTGCCGTCTTATCAGTCTGCCAATTCCTTTACGCATGACTAAGAGGGTTGTATAATCGAAACTTAGTCATCTCTGCCGTACCGAAATGTGTGTACAGGGTGATAGAAATATTTTCAAATTAAATTCTGCTGCCTATATTAGGCGATTGTCAGAACAGAACTCGGACTCCTCTGACTGATTCAAAGATGCCTCTAGGGCTTCGCTAAATCAATACTATTACTTTCATCATGCGACTCACTTAAATGAAAATGTTTGTTGGTTTTTACGTATTTCGGTACGAAAACACGAATTTCAAATTTCCAAAACGAATCTGTGCTATTGTTGTTCATACCTCAATCTGACATTTTGTCATTCGAAGCGCCATCTCGCAGTACGTGATCTTTCCCTATATACCTGAGGTTGCTTTTTTGACCATATATAAAAGTTGTTCAAAGAATAAATTTGCCTGAAATCCGATTTTCGATATCTAGTATAGTTTTCGAGATATTTCATGTTGAAATCTCCAAAAAAGCCCAAAAAGTCGCGAAAATCCATAAAAAACCCCCAAAATCCCCATATTTTCAACGAAAATTTCACAAAATAAATTCACCTAGTATATTTTTCGAGGAATTCACGTTTTTACATCATCCGATCCATCGAAACAGATCAAAAAAACCCAAAAACTTCGCTCCCTCCCAGATTCATCGTCTTGGGATCGTCAGGCGAAATCGTGAATGAAAAGTATAGACCGCGCTTATTTCATTTGTTTTCACTTATTTCACTGAGAATGGTTCATCTGAACGAAATCGCCAGATGATACCTACTCGAACCGCATTTACCCCTTCCAGAAATTGAAATCAATTCCTGAAATTCGTTGATTGGCATTTTCACAAAATTGCAAAATGCACTTCATATATTGTTTCAGATTATGTACCTGAAAAGTAAAAACCGCGCTTATTTCATTTGTTTTCACTTATTTCACTGAGAATGGTTCATCTGAACGAAATCGCCAGATGATACCTATTCGAACCGCATTTACCCCTTCCAGAAATTGAAATCAATTCCTGAAATTTGTTTTGATTGGCATTTTCACAAAATTGCAAAATGCACTTCATATTATTTCAGATTATGTGTGTGTCTAAAAATCCACGAAGTTTCATTTTTTAAATCTTTTATTCCAGAAAAAAAATAATTCTTGTAAGTTAATGAATAATTCCTGGAATAAAATAATTTCTGAAATGGATGATTCCTGAAAAAGAATAATTCCTGTAAATAAATATTTCCTGAAAAAGAATAATTCCTAAAAAAAAATAATTCCTGAAATGGATGATTCCTGAAAAAGAATAATTCCTGAAATAAAATAATTCCTGAAAAAGAATAATTCCTGAAATAAAATAATTCCTGAAATAAAATAATTCCTAAAATAAAATGATTCCTGAAAATAAATAACTCCTGAAATGAAATAATTGATTCCTGAGATAGATTTTTTGCTGAAATGAATTGATACCTGAAATGAATTGATTCCTGAAATTCGTTCATTGGCATTTTTACAAAATTCAAAAATGCACTTTATATGGAAACTTGTCATCTTAATCGTCAGGCTTATACCTTCCTTTTCATGAAAAAGTGTTTCAAGTAACAAGTCGTTTAACAGACAGTACATCAGGATACTGAATAGAATGTTCATTTTCGAGTTGAAATCCTCAACATCGCAGTAGCAAAAGTAACAGTCGTCTACAGTGCGTTGGTACAAATCAAATCTACAATCGAAAATGCGCGTGAAGAAATCAAGTACGCCGTCAAGTGATTCACATCCAAAAGTTCCATCGAAATTCGAATGCGGTGGGCCGGAAAGCGAATTTCTACCTACATCAAGAACTAAGAAGACTCCCACGACCACGAAAAACACTGTTCATACCGACTTCTTAAGGTGACAGCCTCCTTTGCAAAGAGGAAAACTTACAAACACCAAAAGTCAATACTCTCCCCTCGTAAGGGTACCGCGCGTGTTATCGGGTGAGGTTGTCAACTGTCGTTAATGATCGGGTAGAAAATTCGCTTTTCGACCCACCGCATTTGAATTTCGATGGAACTTCTAGCTGTGAATCACTTGACGGCATGCTTGATTTTTTCAAGCGCATTTTCGATTGTAGTTTTGATTTGTACCATCGCACTGGAGACGACTGTTACTTTTGCTACTGCGATGTCGAGGATTTCAATTCGAAAATAAACGTTCTATTCAGTATTCTGATGTACTGTGTGTTAAACGACCTGTCACTTGAAAACACTATTTCACAGAAAAAAAGGTAGGCCTGTGTAATATGTAAAAGTGAGGTTGAAATCGAGAAATTGCAATTTGGACATACTGAACGTATATCTCGACTGTAAGGATTCTCTATAATCCTACGAATTCCATAGTTCGTCGGAATATTGTGGGTGCACCCGCTGTAATTCGTGCAAAAAGTCATGCATAACCCAAAAATCACTTACCTTTTTCTAGAAGAAACTACTTACTACCTGTAAGAATGAAAAAAATCATTAAAACTCAAGAATAAATATCGGAATTCGAAAAATCATAATGAACAATTTCAATAATGATAATAATAAATGTCCTTTATTGAACCAATTTACACTGATCCAATAGGCTATCGACCTGAGTCCTTCTGCCCATTGAGATACTCAAATATGTACACAAATTGGAAAAAAATAAAATGAAATAAAACATAACAAATTGATAGAAAATAAAAATATATCAGTAATTTAGAAATATGTTTTATGTGGAGCTAAGAAGTGGAATGTGAAATATTTGAAAGTGAATTCAATTAATCAAGTTATATAGATGTTTTGCAGAATTGTCTGCTGACTGATTTTTTGAACAATTTTTGAGTGAGGAGACAAAAGCTCAATGTGGAGTTGTAAAAGTTACAGGAATCAGAAAAAATCACTCACCGATTGGTAGTAGTAGTTTACACCTTCTATCCTAGTTCTTTGTATTCCAGACGTCACATGCCATCTATAACAAAATTAAAAATGAATCTATAAAATTTTCAACAATTTTCTAACACTTTTGCTGGTACTTCGGTATTAATACAAAGTTGAAATTTCACCTTCTTTTCTTGAATGTCAAGGAAGGGTTTATTTATCATGTATTCATCATGAGAAAACATTGAAAACGCCGCTCTAAAAGTACAATTTCACCAAGAAATCAGTAAATTTCAATGAAAAAACCCGATGTATCATGATGGAAAATTTCGAAATCGTTCAGTTGTGTGAAAGGACGTGCAAAAAAACTTACCCATTAATTTTTTCAACATGCCCACTCTCAAACTGTCCTTGAAACACACACACACAGTTACACACACACACACACGAAATCACTGGAAACACTCGCGAAAACTTTCCACCGCACTAGAAAGTCTTTTCGTCACGCACGTCCGAACCCAACAGAGGTTTAAAATCGACTGAGTAATATGTGCCGTCTTATCAGTCTGCCAATTCCTTTACGCATGACTAAGAGGGTTGTATAATCGAAACATAGTCATCTCTGCCGTACCGAAATGTGTGTACAGGATGATTGAAATATTTTCAAATTATATTCTGCTGGCTATATTACGAGATTGTCAGAACAGAACTCGGACTCCTCTGACTGATTCAAAGATGCCTCTAGGGCTTCGCTAAATCAATACTATTACTTTCATCATGCGACCAACTTTAATGAAAATGTTTGTTGGTTTTTACGTATTTCGGTACGAAAACACGAATTCCAAATTTCCAAAACGAACCTGTGCTATTGTTGTTCATACCTCAATCTGACATTTTGTCATTCGCAGCGCCATCTCGCGGTACGTGATCTTTCCTTATATACCTGAGGTTGCTTTTTCGACCATATATAAAAGTTGTTCAAAGAATAAAATTGCCTGAAAACTCGTATAACTACAAGGTATGTCTTTGGCAGTTTGGGTGTTGGTTGTTTTTTTTTTAGGTATGGGGAAGAATCTCGGAGTGGGCGACATCTACTTTTAATCGTTTGAAATAGTCGAGGTGTGACCAACAAACTAACCTGTGTGTGTGTTTGTATGGGTGGAGTGTTATCTTTTTATGTTATTTTAGGCCATTTTTGTATTGAAAGTTGTATATTTGGATGATATTTAATGAACAATTGTTTGAAATAAACTTTATACCATCTGAAAATGCAGCGGATTGGATCACGAAAAATGTACTCCGCTCCTCAATTCTCATCATATGGTTCTTCAGATATCTTTTGACACAAATTTAAAAAATTGAATTAAGAAATGGCAGACGATCTCGGTTATAGGGAAATCTATTTATTAACCTGATTTATTTCAGTGATTTGAAGAATCGTACTGGGTAGTGAGGTTATTTCACTGAATTCATATTATTTGTTGATAAGAAATGTACAGGTATTGTTGCGAGGACAAATCATCTTGCAGGTACTCATTCTCCTCGAACACATTTTCAGAAAATTCAGCTGATTATGTACTTACTATCTAAAAATGGTGTTTAGGCGTCTGCAGTTAAATAGAAAACATTTGAACTCGTTTCCGTCATTGCCCAAGAGGTAGAGTTCTCAATGCGTTGCTTTTTTTAATGGAAGCATCCCCAGTAGGCCTACAAACCATGTTTTTCAGAAATATTCTGCTATTTACCCCTTCCAGAAATTGAAATCAATTCCTGAAATTCGTTGATTGGCATTTGTACAAAATAGCAAAATGCACTTCGTATATTGTTTCAGATTACGTCTCTGAAAAGTCTACGCGGCACTTTTTTCACCTTTTTCAATTATTTCACTGCATTTACCCCTTCCAGAAATCAAATAATTCCTGAAATTCGTTGATTGGCATTTTTACAAAATTGCAAAATGCACTTCATATATTGTTTCAGATTATGTACCTGAAAAGTAAAAACCGCACTTCTTCATATATTTTCACTTATTTCACTAAAAGCCGATTGAAAAATTGTATGGTTATTATAGTAAAAAAATACCGAAATTATTTCACTAGCATTCAAAATACGTTCTGTTCATAAAACTATGGTAAGCTGATTTCGATACGAGTACTCGAAATTTTCCAAGAATAGCCTTCAATTGTTCCCTGTTACGTCTTGATTTGTCATATCATGTCCTTAAACACACGTTAAATTGCCTCCACCTGTACAAGAGTGGAGTCGGTGGGGATGCAAGGTAAACGCGAATCTATCAACACAAGCGGATTCGAAAAATGCGACACTAAGCACTGAGGCGCCGCGAAAAGCTGCGTCCACATTTCCATTCGAACTCAATCGCCAATTCGTGCGATGTGTTTGGTTTTTCGGATTTAGAAATGAGGTGTCATTCAGGAATGTTCCTGTTCTTCTTCTTAGTCTTAGTGTCCGCTAACGTTCAGGGCCACAAGGAATGTCGTACGGAGGTTAAGGAAAGTGTTTTCCAAAATTGTTTAGTCGACAATTCCAACGAAAGTTCGTTGCCTCTGGCATTTTCGCGGACGGATAACGTGGAGCTCGATGTTAAGAAGACGGACCAAGGAAGGGCATGCCTCAGAAACATTACAAAGTGCATGGAAAAAAGTGAGTATTCTCAAGCACAGTGGTAATAATTATATATAGTCACGTCTATATTATATTGTAGATGCTGAACACATAAATTGATCACTTGTCTTGAATTGAACAGCGATATGAATAATTCAGGATTCATTCACTTTCTTTTTAACGAAATTATTTTCATGACAAAAAATATTCGTGACGAAAATGTTTTGCTCGAAATAAACATCATTCATAAATCTCTGAAGCTCTCAATAAAACCTTACATAGATACATCATCTTCGATAATATTGACCATGAAACTGAAATTATTTCAGTGATATTGATGAATAATGATGTAATTCCACTCCTACCAATTTTCAAGATCACATAATCGTCTATAATAGATAGTTGTGAATTTTTACGTCTACACATAATATGCTAAATAGAGTATTGAATGAACATAAGAAATTATCAATCGAGAATTGCATAATATGTTGCATCTATATTTGGCACCATCAGTATTATCTCAATAATTACTATGATGTTTATTTTTATTATATACAAAACAGGGAATACCTGGAGTGAATTGGAATCCTTGAAAATCGTTTCATTTTCTCACTACGTGAAATCAGCTACCACAATTATTTTTTCGTTCATAGGTTGACTTTTCATTTGAGTTGTTTTTGTTTGAAACGTAACAAGTTTGATTCCAATCTCACTTTCACCTATTGAATGATTTCAAGTAAGATAATTCAACTTTATAATTTATCGTTCAGTAGATATGTTATGTTACCATTTTACTACATTCTCTTAAAACAGAATAAATCTTCACTCAAACAATATACTTTCAATTTCAATATTTACCAAACTGTCCAAGGCCAACTTCACAACAATAATAATCTGAGAACTTCAACCCTTTTCGTTTGTCAGGGATCTATGACGCAAGGCTATCCGGCAAGATTATATCACTTGACGCATGCGTCGATACGAATTTTCAGAAGAATTTTTTCGTTGACAGTTAACCATATCTTTCAAAGTTTTGAATCAGTCCTTATGACTTCAAGCAGAATTATCCTGTAGTCAACCAACAACAAATAATTGTTGTTCAAAGTGCGTGTAACAGAATCAACGAAGATGACCCTAAACAATGAACGTTTAAGATTAGAAAACCATCAGCCTTGGCACTGTTGACAATTTCCGTTCTGATAATTTGGAAACACCTATCTTGCGTAAATCAGAGGAAGCCTCGTTATTCGATTATCTCCATTGGTGGACCATTGTCCAGTTGCCTTGAAGACAAATTTTTCACTGCAATCGTTACATGGATCTCGTGGAATGTTTGAATATTGCAATGATCGACTATTTGTCAGGAGCTTTGCACAGGTAATTGCGAATTTGAAGTTTAATCATGAACGACATTGAAATTTTGTTTGTTCTGGTTGGAATTGTGCAATAATTCTTAGATAAACCTCTCTAATATAGTGCATTAATTGAGTAATGAGAATAACATAACGGTAATGTAATTAATGAGGAAAATCAACGAAGAGAATTCAATGTCAACCCATAGATGTTTATTGTGATATATTTAAACTGCAAGATATATTTAGCTTCCGCCTTAATAATGGATGGCTAGATTTGAATCTACAACGATTTATCAATTTGCTCATACTGTTATTGGTGAATTCAAGATGTCTTAAACTACCTAACAAATATTGAGGTTATGTTCTCTATATGACTTTTGCGCATACTCACAAATGTCTTCAATCAAAATCAAATGTCCTGAGTATGATTTGTTGCATTTTTGAAGAATAATTATCCTGTAATGCATTTAAAATGACACGTTCGCTGAGACTCGAGCATACAAAATGATTTTTTCAAACGCTCATATCGGATATCAGAATGTACAACCTTCTAATACCAAATGGATCTGCCACCGTCAATACTGTTAAGGTCGCAATAAATCACACCTGAATATTCGATACATAATGAAGAACATGCGACAATGTTCGCATTGTAATGCGTTGGCATGTTGATATTGATGCTTGTTAGTGATTTTTCTGCCTTGGCATCTACTTTTTCATTAATATCGCACGTGTTGCATTTCAAATGATCTAGAGTGTCTTTGTTTAATGCCATGGCAACTACGTGTTTACAGATTTCTTCTCATAAAGTAGTGTGACGTCAGTCACCTTTTCTGTAAGACTATATCCGTGCTTTTGATAGTAGCTCCAACTTTGTCAGAGTTTTCAAAGCCTTGAAATCTCCCAAAAAGTACTGGACAGATAATAAACCGGAAGTCAATCACGCATAATTCTAGAATACTACAAAAATAGACTCTTCAAATAAATTAGTGAATTTTTCTAAAATAACTCTAACTAATCAGTTGATCAGCGTTTTAAACAATGGTGATATACAGAATGTCCTTTTTCTTCATCGCATTTAACGACAAACACGAGACATGCGCATATAAGGTTAACGCCATTTTAATTGATGTTACGAATTCATTGCCATGGGAACTCTAAGCGTCATTACAAATAGTTTTTAAGGCGGTGAAAGTTTTTCGAAGTGTATCGCATCAAATTTCATCAATTAAAAACTAGTTTGTACTGTAACATTTATTGAAATATAACCAGCTTAGAGCTAATTGATCCTTATTAATTAAATACGCAGTTAGATGATCTGTCATTGTGAAATATTTATGTTACTCATAACCTCAAACTTGGTTGAATTTGTGCAAAGTTGAGCTGAATGATAATAATCTGAGAAGAAATCTAGAAAATCTCTCTGATAGTGTCGAAGATATCGCAATTTTCGTTTCACGAAGAGTGCTTTGGAAAAACATTGTATTCTTTCTGCCAACATAGTTTCGAGTCGAAATCGAAGCAGACTTCATTTATGAACGAAAGGCGATTATTATTATCGTTACAATCACCCCATATAAATTTGTTGATTTAGTAATGACATCAGAAAAATAATTATGTCTGCTCGGTACTTCGTTCTTTGTTTCACGCTACAAATTTGCATTATTTATGTTGGCATCATTGTTGTCAGTAAAATCTCCAAGAAATTGACTTGCTCATGCAAAAAATGTCATGCACATCGTCTTCTGAATTATTTGGCATGGCTAACAGGCACCTGAACAGAATTTTTATTCAACGGATTGACGTAATACTTGTATTAACCTACCTCACCAGAACTGTTACGTTTTTTAAGGAGTGTTCAAAATCGGATTTTCCACGTTTTGACGCAGCATTGGTCAGACTTGTAGTCAGATAGTATGACACTTTGATTTGTCATATCATGTCCTTAAACACACGTTAAATTGCCTCCACCTGTACAAGAGTGGAGTCGGCGGGGATGCAAGGTAAACGCGAATCTATCAACACAAGCGGATTGTAAAAATGCGACACTAAGCACTGAAGTGCCGCGAAAAGCTGCGTCCACATTTCCATTCGAAACCAATCGCCAATTCGTGCGATGTGTTTGGTTTTTCGGGTTGAGAAATGAGGTGTCATTCAGGAATGTTCCTGTTCTTCTTCTTAGTCTTAGTGTCCGCTAACGTTCAGGGCCACAAGGAATGTCGTACGACGGTTAAGGAAAGTGTTTTCCAAAATTGTTTAGTCGACAATTCCAACGAAAGTTCGTTGCCTCTAGCATTTTCGCGGACGGATAACGTGGAGCTCGATGTTAAGAAGACGGACCAAGGGAGAGCATGCCTCAGGAACATTACAAAGTGCATGGAAAAAAGTGAGTTTTTAGGCACAGATCAGAGTTATATTTTTCGAAACAAATCAACAACGAATTCGCGAAGTAAAATAACTGTCAATAAAATAGTACTATGGGGGCAACACAACTGAAATGTTATCAAGATGGCAGCACTTCCGGTTAGACCGGAAGTCACTACGTTCCACTTTGACAGTTCCAAATTTACACGCCGTTTCAGTCTCCACCTCGAAAAAGTGCCTACAACTCGAAACATCCTGGTGAACTCATCAATATCGCCGAAGTTAATGCACTTTTTATCGCACAACAAATAAAATCCTTGACACGATGTGACGAAATCCTATACCGCAAAGCTATGTAGAAATCGGCAGTACATTTCATCGAAGATGATTTACCTTCACGTGTATTTTAATTTCAATTTTACGATGGTGGACCTTCAAGTATGATTAATTTTTCGCTTTTAATATGTCGAGGTTATTCGATGATTTTCGGTTAATGCTCCTCAATACAGTGCAGGGGGGGCGTGGTCTCATAAAAATGTGGAAGTTTCAATAAAAGATTCGAGAAGAGGGCCCCCTCTCGAAATATTTTGACCTGGCCCCCAAAATGTCTAGTTCCGACTCTGATACAGTGTGTAATAATGAAGCAGAGACATTTATCTATCTGCTTTCGGAAGTGCAAATTATTTCCTGAAGATGTCATCGACAAAAATCATGTGAAACGTTCACAGTGTCAAAGTTATTCGGTTTCTAAAACATATTTTTTCGGTCTCAAGTTCAGCCCATTATAATTTCAACACCCTGTAGAGTTGTTCGATTAGCGGTGAGGCAGATAAAGTCCAATTGCTTTTCTTCAACGTACCAATTATCATGATGTCAAGGTGACTATAGACAGGCAGAGAACGAAAAATCAAACCTAATCCAATTGACTTTCGATATTATGCTAAATTTCAAACTAGATTGGTTAATTGGCTACGTCACGTGGGTATAAATGAAAGCATAAAATAATAAAATCAAATCAGTATTTAAATTGAGGAAAGAACGAACCGATTGAAACTGTCAATGTCAACTCCGAAAAAATTTTTGACGACATCTGGTGGTGAAATTGTGAACAGGGAACATAGAACACACTTTATTTCATGTGATTTTTGGATTCCTCTTACGATTTCTATCCAATTCCAGGCTTTATACTTGTTTAATTAACTTTTTCAAATGGAAATACAATTTTTTCATCACATGATTCAATTCTACCCTAGTTTTTCCGATGGTTTCCAGGTGATGGCTACCGAACCACCACCGACAAACTATCCAAACTCCTCTTCTCTTCTTTGCCACCCTTCGACTTGAGCCAAGTCGAAGGAGTGTCAAAGAAATGCAGAAAACACAGCCGGAAGTACGTGCAAGACCTCCAGAAATTCCGGTACTGGGCCTTGCAAAGTGAGTACACCCTGTCACTTTTCGACACACTTCAACACCTGTTTGCCACCCTTAGTGTACGATTCCACCGGCAAACTACCCTCTGGGTTGCTCAACGGCAACGTCAACCAGTACGGAGATTTTGACATCTGTCTCTCGGCGCATTCTTTGAATGACGATATCAAAGGGCAGTATTGTTTGGCTTCTTTGGAGGTGCAAAGCCCTCAGAACCCTTATTTGGTGGGTCTCTACCAACTGCTACATGCCCATCACCATTTCAAGAGCAAATTGGAAGATGTGAGTTTTTTTTTTTTGGAGTCAGATTCATACAAAAAGATCTCTTGGTTCATGACTTTATTTCAGCAAAGAAATAAGGGGATGATACTTTTCATTTGGAGAATATTTATTTAAGAAATTTTAATATTTTTAGAAAAATCTGCTATATCTGGAGGTGTGCTTGAAAATTCACTGTTACTGTCTATTTTACAAATAGCAATTTATGAATAGAACTCTTTCATAAACAGAAAATTGAATAATAACGTTTCATTAATTTCATATTCTACAAATTTAGAAAAATATAAAAAAAACCAATGAAATGGCGTTATTTTTTTTTCTAGCAATAGCAATTTTGCCAAAAAAATTCCTAAAGTTGGGGTGCATTTCTGATAGATCACTCGGAGAACGTACAGCGTTGTTACGTCACAAGTACTACTTTATCAGATATTCTATAATATTTTGCAAAGAAATTCCACAAACAAAATTTTTTGTCGTCATATTTGATCTTGAAGCAACTTCGATTCATTTAGATTCTTTTGTATTATTTAATATTATGAACAATTTCTTACAATTCTTCACAGTCGTAGGATGAAAATAAAAATGGAACCAAAATCAGTGACAGTAATAGAAGGAAATGAATATAATTCAGAAATCAAAATTTATATATTCCTTTTGTTTGTTTTGAAAATTAATATTTTTGGTGAAGGTTAAGATATTCAAAAATCGAAATTAATAATTTTTGTGTGTTTGAACATATTTCCTTTATTAAATAATAATATTTGAATATAATACATTTTTCCACAAAAAACGGTCAAAAATAAAATATTTAATTACTTGTAAATATATAAATCACATAAATAATCACATTTACATTGATACATTTCTTATTTGGGGAAAATAATTTATATAAATCGGATAAAATCATGTGATCAGCCTGAATCTTCAATTTATTTGTATTGATTCGAATTATTAAAAAAAAATAACACCAGAACAAACTTAGACAGTTTTTTTAGTCCTTTCACTGTAAATCTTGACTTTTTATTTTTTTTTAGGTGCAAATTTTCTCAATTTCATCTAAATGTATTTTTTAAAATGCGCAGCTCATATTTTTTTCTGATCTTTAAACTATTATATCTTGTCTTATTGCCCATTTCCAGCTTAGCGTAGACTTCTGGGACACCCTGTATATATAATCTTGGGTGAAACAAATCAATTATTCATATTCTTGAGTTCGCAAACGAATTATTTTTCCAAGAAATTTCGTCACCTCTGTGGAAGCATTTTCATTTGCAATTTGAACAAATTATATTCCCAATTCAATAAAAACGTACTGGACCTGTACAAAAATTTCCAAAATGCGCGTTTTATTGCCTAAAAAAAAATACTGATCACAAAACGGGTGCAATTTTCTCGTGTGTAATGCCAATGACACTTTTCAAACAGCCTGGCCACAGAGTGCCCCGTTTCTCTAGCATCAACTGGGCGCTCTGCGTGCCAGCTTCTTGCACGCCTGAAGATGTCCGACTGGGTCTCGAAACGCACGTTAATAAAATGGTAGAAGGCACGGAGTTGCGTTTGCGGTACCAAGTCGATCCCTCCATGTGTCAGAAGAAGACCGACTGGGAGCTACCTGCATCGTCTCGAGTAGCTTTGTGAGTTTTCAGCTCTGAAATTACAGCTCCTGTGTGATGATTCGTTTGTTTCCAGAGCTGTTTTCGTGGTTTTCTTCCTGTGGGAGCTGCTGGCTACTTTCTACGATTGCTACTCTGTGGGAGAGAAAAGTAAATTGACTCCAAACAGTTCCTCTGGGGTTGAATGTTTCATTGCAGGTTTTTTTGCAGAT
This sequence comes from Plagiodera versicolora, assembly GCA_037013635.1. Lineage (NCBI taxonomy): Eukaryota > Metazoa > Arthropoda > Insecta > Coleoptera > Chrysomelidae > Plagiodera > Plagiodera versicolora. The sequence continues at coordinate 13,313,890 of CM072981.1, read as the reverse complement.
AAATGGGTCGTTGCTTTCTCCCTGAGAGAAAATTTTAGGTCCTGCATCAGTACCCAACGGTCTGCTGACGATATTGAAGTGGTCCATGGGATAAGGTTCATGAACGCCTTGCTGCTTTTAGGCTCTCATAAGTCTATGACGTCGTTCTTTGTGCCTTCGTCCAATAGGACTGAATACGTGGAGGTATGTTGAATTTTTGATCCAAATTTGTTGATTTTTTTGGGCAATAGGGGTCTTTCTTGAAAAATAAAATGTTTTGGAATTTTTTGTACATGATAAGGAATATTTTCAGCTATATTTTGAGATTTTTTTCAAATAAAAATATTGACAGATTTATCTATCTTCGGAAATGCCAAAATAGCTATTTGTATATTGAAAGCAGAATATTTCTCCCATTTTTTTTTTATTTTCTTTGAGGGGCACCAATCCATGGAACAAATTGTACTGTTTTCAGAATTTACATCTGTATTTTGTTGGCAGAAGAATAAGAGTAGTATTTTTAGCAAAATGTGCTATATCTGAGGTGTGATTGAAAATTCACTGTCACTGTCCATTTTTCAAATAGCTATTTTTAAACAGACAACTTTTTTTTAAACTCAAAATTAAATAATTACGTTTGATTGATTTCATATTTCACTATTTGCACAACATAGTAGGTAATTGTAGGTTTTTCCTAAACAATGACCTATAAAACCAATAAAAGGGCGTTATTTTTTTTCTAGCAATAGCAATTTTGCCAAGAAAATTTCCCAAATATAATAAATCAGTTGTAGATGGTACAGTGTTGTTACGTCACAAGTACTGCTTTATCAGATATTCTATAATATTTTGCAAAGAAATTCCACATACACAATTTTTTTCTTGTCATATTTGATCTTGAAACAACTTTGATTCATTTAGATTCTTTTGTATTATTGAATAATATGAACAATTTCTTACAAAATGGCGCAGTCGGTAGGATAAAAATAAAAATAGGATCAAAATCAACGACAGTGATAGAAGGAAATGAATATAATTCAGAAATTAAAATTAATATATTACTTTGTTTCTTTTAAGAATTTAAATTTTTGTCAAAGTATGCAAGAATCGAAATTAATATTATTTTGCATTCCCACATATTTCCTTCAATAAATAATAATAATAATAATAATTATATATAGTATGATTTTTTTTTCAGTTATGGGATTTTATGGGTCATTTATAATACCATCATGAATATTGAAATACAGGCTGTTCGTTTTTAACATTAATATTTTTATTGAGGTATTCAAAAATCGAATTTAATATTTTTTTTGTGTTTGACTTATCTGCAGCAAAGTTATATTTTGCAAAGTAATTCCACATACCCAATTTTTCATCATTATATTTCACCTTGAAGCAACTTTGATTCATTTAGATTATTATGCATTATTGAATATTATGAACGATTTCTTACAAATGGCGCAGTCGGTAGGATGAAGGAAATTAATATAATTCAGAAATCAAAATTAATATATTCCTTTTGTTTCTTCAGAAATTAATATTTTCTTTATTAAATAATAATAATAATATATGAATATAATGAATTTTTTATTATATCTGAACTTGAAGGAACTTTGAGGCAAAATGATGATTTTATAATCTCGCCCATTCTCCTTGTCCAGTACATGTCGAGACCCTTCTCGGTGTTGGGCAGAGCCGCGAGTCTCTACACCGACCCCTTCATCATGATGTCCGGCATGTTGACGACCTACTCCCTCCTGAGCCGTCTCAACAAGACCGAGAGGATCGACGTGCTCAGGGAGTATGTCTCTCGGCTGTTCAGGATAGTGCCGGCCTTTGCAGCTCTCATAGCTTTCTGCACGTTTGTGCTTCCTTTCCTGAGCTCGGGGCCTCTGTGGCCCCAGGTGGTCACCCAGCATGCCGAGATCTGCAAGAGGAACTGGTGGAGGAATTTGATCTTCGTGCATAATTATTTTGGTTTCGAGGATATGGTGAGAGTTGTGACTTTTTCGAAATGCAAAAAACGTATTTTATATCTAAATATTTGTTTTTTGTATTTTTTATATTTTTTTTCAGGTATTTTCTATCTTTTTTCAAATATCTCCGATTTTCTTATTTTTTTATTGATATAACACGAATTTGCTACAAAAACATTGTAAACACCTTTTTGGGGGGGTTTTCGTTCACTGTCAAGAAAATAAAACATGAATTTGTTGAAAATACATTGGAAATGCCGTATTTTCGAAATATTTCTTTCTTTCTTCAAAAAAATTACACGAATTTGTTGAAAAAAAATAAATTAGAAACGCCGTATTTTGGAATTATTAGTTCTTAGTAAAAAAATATGAATTTACTTGTCAAAAAAAACTCGAATTTGTTGAAAAAAAATCAGAAACAATTCTTCATTCTTCATGAAAAAACTATGAATTTCCTGAAAAAGCATTGGAAAAGCAACAATTTCGTTACTTGTCAAAAAAACTCGAATTTGTTGGAAAAAATCGGAAACGTCGTATTTTCGGATTTTTTTCTTCATAGAAAAAAGTGGATTTCTTGAAAGAATATTGGAAATGCAATATTTTTTCGATTTCTTATCAGAAAACAACTCAAATTTGTTGAAAAAAATTAGACACCGTATTTTTGGAATTTTGTCTTAAAAAACTGAATTTGCTGAAAAAATATTGGAATTGCAATTTTTTGGACTTTTTCGTTGTTTGTCGAAATTATAACACAAATTTGCTGAAAAAAAATTGTAAACTCCGTTTTTTCGGAATTTTTTGTTTTCCTTAAACACGAATTCCATAAAAAATCATTGAGAAATGAAAAATTCGTACGAAAATTTTGAAACGCCATATCTCTGGATTTTTTTTTTTAATTTTTATCAGACGGAAAAGCACAAATTCCACGAAATGCAATTGAAAACGTCATTATTCTAGAATTATTTATGGTAAAAAACACGAATTTTTTCAAAAGTATTCCAAAATTATCATCAAAATTGCAAATTTAAAAAAATCCCCACCAACGTAATAGTGCACTGTTTATCCGCAGTGTCTGACCCACACGCACCACATAGGGATCGACACCCAGCTCTTCCTGGCCTCTCCTCTGCTGGTCTACACGCTGTGGAGGTGGCCCAAGAGGGGAACCTTGTTTCTTATCGCCTTGGCGACGGTGTCCACCGCGATGCGGTTTTATGTTTCCTACACGATGAGGCTGTCCAACTACGTGCACTTCGGAGCATCGTAAGTTGTTGGGTGTGATGAGGATTTCCATTCGAAGTGAAAAAAACCGCGATGAAAATCATGAATATTTGTTTATTTCATAAAATGCTTCGTAATAGTGATGATGATTAAATTATATATTTTTCTGTTTGCTCAAAATATGAGAAAAATATTGTTTTCATTGTTGTGTGGAATTTCTCCAATAATTCCCAAAGTTGGGGTGCGTTAAATATAAATTACTTGGAAAACGTACAGCATTGTTACGTCACAAGTACTACTTTATTAGATATTTTATAATATTTTGCAAAGAAAATCCACAAACGAAATTTTTTTTTCGTTATTTTTGATCTTGAAGCAACTTTGATTCATTTAGATTCTTTTGTATTATTTAATAATATAAACAATTTCTTACAAATGGTGCAGTCGGTAGGATGAAGTAAATGAATATAATTCAGAAATTAAGATCAATTTATTCCTTTTGTTTGTTTTCAAAATTAATATCTTCGTTGAGGTATTCAAAAATGGAATTCAATGATTTTTTTGTATTCACACATATTTCCTTCAATAAATAATAATAATAATATATAATTATAATATTTATTTTTCATTTCAGAGATTTTGTCATCAAAAATGCCACAATGAATTGTGAAATACAGGCTGTTCTTTTTTCGAATACGACTTTGAAGATCTCACTAATCATCAGCAAAGTTATGCATTTTCTTGCTAAAAAAAAATTGAGAATATCTTCAATAGCTATGAAGACATCGCGATTAAACGGAAATTTGATTTTTTTCCGTTTTTTTTCTTCATTTTAAATTCATTGTAATGAGTATAAGAATATTTCTAGGTGATATTTTTATTGAAATTGCATTTATAAGAGAAACCAAAATTGATGTCATATCCGAAAGCATTGTCAAAAAGTGCCTGAATGAAGTTTTGGTCGAAAATATCCAGCACAATCATTTTGTCACAGAAAAAAAAATTAAAATAACAAGCGAAAAACTTAGTTGAAATTATTGAAGATATTCCCAATTTCTTTTCAGTTTCTAAATGCAAAATTCTAAAGCATATTATGTAAACTCCAAAAACGTATTCAATTCCCAAAAAATCCCCTTCAGGGATATTTTCATTATCTTTAGTTTATTTTTATCATTTTCATTTTCCTATTATTATTCCTTTTTTATTTTTATTATTATTATTCATTTTCCTATCATTGTTCCTTTTTCAATTTCATTATTTTTATGTTCCAATTATTATTCCTTTTTTTATTTTTATTTTCCCATTATTCCTTTTTTTATTTTCATTATTTTTATTTTCCAATTATTATTCCTTTTTTTATTTTCCTATCATCATTCCTTTTTTATATTTCTTATTTTTATTTTCCTATTATTATTCCCTTTGTGCCTTCATTATTTTTATTCCTGTTTAATTTTTTCTAGCATACGTCAATTATTCGACACAGCCGACCACATGTACATCCTACCCGCCCACAGAGCCACCGTCTACATCATGGGCATCCTCCTCGGCTACCTCCTCAGGAACTTCCCCCACCTCCAACTGACCAAGGTACGCCACACGGAACCCCTTCACAACCACGCCTCTAATTTTCCTTTCCAGCTACAAATCAACCTGGGCAACGCCCTGGCGCTATTCAGCTTCTGCGTCTCCATCATCGGCCCCTCCTTCATGGGCAGCATCGACTACGAGTACGACCCGATGGACAACGCTTGGTTCGCCGCCTTCTCCCCCATTTTCTGGTGCCTCTCCTTCGCCTGGCTTATTTTCACCTGGCATCTGGGGTACAAAAGTGAGGGGTAGAATGGTGGTTGTGATTTAAGCTCAAGGGGTTTTTTTGCAGGTCTTCCAGGGCGGGTTTTCTCCAGTAAAGTGTTCGTTTTCTGGACGAGGATTTCCTACACCGTGTACTTGACGCAGTTTCCGATTTATTTCTACAACGTGGGGAGGACGAGGGCCTCCTCGGAGGTGGAGTTTTTCAGCACGACTTTTAGTCTGAGGGAGTACGCGTGGGTGGTGGGGCTGTCGTTGGTTTTGACGGTGAGCTTCGAGATGCCCTTCCAGAGGGTTAGGCAGGTTTTGCTGCAGAGGCAGAAAGGGAAAGTTTCTTGAAGCCGAGAGGTGGGGAAGGTTCACGTGCTGCCCGGTGTTTTGAGTTTAGTTTTAGGAGAATTTGCCATTTGTTGTAAATAAGTGACTTTGGTGAAACGACATGCAGAGACTGAGGATTTTTTTAGGTGTGTTTGTATTCGCCATGGTGCCTGTTTTTATTGTCTATTTATTTGAGGAAGACAGTTCTGGCAGATTTGGTTATTTTCCAAAAAAAAACTAAGATTCACTAATAAATTTTGTTGATTCTAGTCCAAGAAATATACAGGGTGTTTCATTATTATGGTGAAAAAATAAAACTGAGAGTGTTGATGGTTGAAAAGATACAGGGCGTTCAAAGTTAAAATTTTATTTGTAAATTTCTAGCTTCGACAGTTTTTATGATATCGGTTTGAAAATTGGTGCATTGGGGGTTTTTAGGGTGGAAAACAAGAATATTTTATCAGTATTAACGTATATAACTACGCACAACTTTTCTGTCCTTCAAAAATCAATATTTTCGATTGAACATTTATTAAACTACATTCTCTTTTGAACAAAGAAGTATTCTTGGAAAAAGTCGAAAAACCTTACCGTTTTCACGATAAACCCGATTTTAAGTATTGAAGTCACAAATAATCAGTTTAATATTTTAACCATATTAATGAAACACCCTGTAGATCAAACATCTCAACAGCTATTCAATCAATATTCATCCAATCCAAGTGTATATTTTTTTATGAATCCATAACATTTTTCCCAATAATTTGAATGGTAAACTTAACCTTACTTTCTATTTCGGAGAATCGTTGAAAAAAAAAACAAGCAGCAACATCGCAAATTCTAGCGAGCTGTCACAACTATCTTGCTTGAATAAATAGGCAATACTGATCAGCTGATTTTATGTCAATAAAAAAATATTATACGTAAACTTGTCTCTCTCTACATATTTCAAAAAAATATCATTCCCAATAAAAATAAATGAAAATAACGTTGAAGAATTTGATATATGCGATGAAACAGTGTTTTTGGTGATGAGGTTGCTATGGAACTACACAGAAATGGCGTCAAGAAGGCAGGAGCTCTGACAGCTTGGCAGGAAATACACTGTTGCCGTTCATCGTTTTTTTCAGTGGACTTCTGAAAACACAACTTATCAACAATATCGAAACGTATTCACGAAAATATTATTAAAAAAAATATGACAAATCAATTTTTGGCTTTGTATTGTGAAATAAAATTGCGAGATTGCATAAAATTTCACGAAGAAACGAGAAAACCCACAGACGAGTCACCATTCCAGTTAAAATCTCGAATTCAATGAAATCCATTGTGTCTTTACCACGACCATAATCAATTTCCGGGAACCATAGGCGGGGGGATATCGGAATCACTCAATGATAAAAATATGACGTCTGTCTCGCGTTTGCAGTAATCGTAAGTGAATTCAACCGGCGAGTGTGTCTTGCTCTACAGGGTAAGTTAAACTTGATTGAATTCTCTAGTGCACCAATTAGTCGAGACGTCCTAACAATAAAAATAAACGATCTTGATTGCTCGGAATTGCATCGTGAGGTCGGAAACCAAGACGCCACTCACATACTGGCCATCACGGGTTTTTCTAAACATAAATTAGTTCGAATAACGTAACATCGCATTGACAAACGACTAGTAATCGTTGTTTTTTTTATCGCCTCTCCAGATAATTAAACAGATAAAGTGTCAAGCTTTCGATATAATTCGTAAGTAGACAAACCTTCAGTGTAGTATTGTTTGTTGTTATATAACGAGGTAAGAAACTTATATAGTTTTATCACTATCAATACGCAATTTACAAGCATAGTAGACTCTGATAGTTGCATTCATCACGATAACAAACATCGACCTTTGAAATGATGACCTCAATTTCAATTCGGCTCGCATTTCGACAAACAAATATTACGAATTTTGATACGGGCAAGTATCGAACATGTTGTTGTTGATTTCGCTAAAAAACAATATCCAATGCGGTGTCACGTGAATTTTAAGCGTGACACCACGTCGGGTACACAATACAATAAAAAGGTGTAGAAATGTGGACAGAGAATTATCGAGTACAAAAAAGCAATTTTCCTATAACCGATAAGTAGAAAACAGGTTTTTTCGCGTGTACCCATATTGGTACACGGGGCATTTCAAGGCTATATCTCAAGAAAACTTTACTACTACCTCTCAAATTTGAAAATGAGTACACGTGGCTACAATGCAGCGTGACACCACGTTGGGTACACACAACAGGAAACGAGCTAGAACTGTTATTTGAAGTGGGAATGAGTTTATCACCACTGTATAAGGGTTGAAAGTGAAATTTATGGCGTGTACCCATATTGGTACACGCGGAATTTCGAGGCAAAAAGGCCAAGAAAGCGTTACCACTACCCCTAGAAATAACAAAATGGGTACACGTGGCTCTAATGCGGCGTGACACCACATTGGGTACACACAACAGGAAACGAGCTAGAACTGTTATTCGAAGTGGGAATGAGTTTATTACTACTGTATAAGGGTTGGAAGTGAAATTTTTGGCGTGTACCCATATTGGTACACGCGGCATTTCGAGGCAAAAAGGCCAAGAAAGCGTTACCACTACCCCTAGAAATAACAAAATGGGTACACGTGGCTACAATGCGGCGTGACACCACATTGGGTACACACAACAGGAAACGAGCTAGAACTTTTATTCGAAGTGGGAATGAGTTTATTACTACTGTATAAGGGTTGGAAGTGAAATTTTTGGCGTGTACCCATATTGGTACACGCGGCATTTCGAGGCAAAAAGGCCAAGAAAACCTCACCACTACCACTAGAAATCGCAAAATGGGTACACGCGACTCAATTACGGCGTGACACCACGTTGGGTACACGCCTGCTTAAAACGTTATTCAGGGCTTTTTTTCAGTTTGTTGATTATGGGACTTATTTGGAGCATACTGGGATACCCCAACACGGGAAGGACAGACGATCCAGATCCAGTCACAGGACTCACTTCTAGGGATAGATATCTGGTTAAAAGCTCGTACGAGGCAGTTAGAAAAACGCCTACTGATAGTGGTGTCGCCTTGCTCAATTTGTGAGTTTTTATTATGACTGGAAATGATTATCGAGACGAAAATGTGGTAATCTTACACAAATAATTAGGTTGGATCAACAGTGATGAAATCAATTCGGATTATATGATTTTTATTTGTAATTTTGATAGTAACACGATAGATACCTACTGATAAATTTGTTTGTTCTAGCTCAATAAAGTAACACCTGTGAAAACAGTTGAAAATATAATCGATATGCGCAATAATTTTGATAACTATTCAAGTATATTTCCCAGTTTGTCCAATGTTGAACTAGAATGCTCAATTTTCTGCTGTAGATATTTCAAAAACCACCCAGCAGCCAAACAACTGTTCCCGTTCAGAGACCTGCCTGATAGCGAGCTATCATTCAACAAAAGATACCAGGCGCACTGCAACAGCGTCATTTACGGGTTCTCCGCCGTCGTAGACGCCATAGACGACGCCGACATCCTAGTGCCCATTTTGTCGAAGCTTGGTGAAACACACGTCCCACGAAAAGTCACCAAACAACTGTTCATGGTGAGATTGAACTCTGTTTAGCAAAGTTCTGAACCGCGGCGATTGTTTGTGTGTTGTTTCGAGAGATGGCAGCACTGAGGGGAAGCGAAAGTCTATTAGTTTTTTTTTCTTTCAGCAACTTCGGGATACGATAGTGGAACTGTTCTCTTCTTTTATGAAGCCCGAGGAAATGGATGCTTGGAAGAAAACTCTCAAGGTTGCTTTTGATGTTATAACCGGAGCCATGAAATAGTGACAACTCAGTTTTTTATTTATATAAGTTATTGTACATATTAGTTTTGGAAAGTGCTTCCACAAAACTTTATAATGTCCTACTGTATCATTAATATTTGATAAAAATACTTGAAACGTCATTTGTTTCTTATTTATTCTTCTTATAACAACAAGTGATCATCCATAGCCAATTGAGAATAGAAATAATGAAAAGGCAACATATTACTGCGATTTTCAACCATTGGTTTATTCATCAAACAATTTTTTTTTCAATTTACTATCAATCTCATGAAGCTCTGTACCCATTTCTAACTCACCCTATATATATATTCTTCAATTTTGTGAATCGTAATGAAAAATTGATCAACTAAATTTGGAGATTAATAAAATTTGTCAGCCTGCTACAAGAGCATGAGAAGTATCGTGTTTACACTCTCCTGAGTCTAATCCCAACTTTAAGCTGGCTGAAAAGTAAATTTACCTTCTTGGAACTAAAAATATTACATTGAACTCATTTTTTCCGATCACAATTCCGTGAACACCGATTACCAACGATATCGAATAATCTATCCCGCGCAAGTTGTGCAATTTCTCCAGTCCCTATATTGATAGTAGCAAAACCAGCTAGCACACGTAGTACACATCCAACCAATTGAGATAATTGAACGTTTTTCCTGTCTCGCACTGTGATAATTCGGTCGTTGCAAGTCGGTCAATTTCTAGAGAGACGCGCAATGGTTTTTTGGATTTGGAATAAGCTTAAAGAATGGACAGCTAACGGGGAGGACAGAGGAAGATCGGACGATCCGGACCCATTAACAGGGCTTACTTCCCGAGATAAATATTGCATCAGGACGAGCTGGGAAGTGGTTATGAAAGAACCTACTGGGAATGGAGTAAAGCTTTTTATGAGGTAAATGAATTGCACTGATTACTATTATGATATATAAATCCAAAATCAGATACGATTTTCGCACAAATAAACACATAAAATTATTATCGAGTTGTTTATTCAAACTTACTGATCGTTGTATTGATTCGTTTCCTTGTTAAAAATACCCTGGAAATTAATTTATAATTTATTCATCAGTCATTGTTTTTCTTGATTGAATGAATGACAAGCGATTGCCTAACCTCAAAAATCGTTCCCCTCGAATCAAACCAACCGCATAGCCCTGGCAGCTCAAGACAGTAAAACAGAAGAAGAATAAATCAAAACATTGCTTCTAGGTTATTCGAGATCCAACCAAAACACAAACAAGTATTTCCTTTCCGCGATGTCCCTACAGAAGACCTGCCAAAAAACAAACGATTCCAAGCACATTGCAACAGCATCGTCTATTCTTTCGGCTCGATAGTGAGCGCAATGGATGACCACGAACTGTTGAAAAGCATTGCTGAAAAACTAGGAATATCACACGCGAAAAGATCTGTGGACCGACAGGCGTTGAAGGTGATTCAATTGTTTTTGTACTGGTGCATTTCTCAACTAAATGTTTTTTTTAGGATGTTAAGTTAGCCTTGGTGGATACTTTTTCGTTTATGAGTCATGAACAGCTCGCCGCGTGGAGTAAACTCTTGGATGTCGCGTTTGAACAAATGAACGAAGCTATCGAAAATACACAGAAATAATTATTTGACTACTATGCACATGTAACTGTATTGAGAAGTATCGTGGTATGAATCAAACTATTGTAAAGTTCAATGTAGAAATGCGTTGAGACAAATATCGATTCAAATTAAAACGTTTTTAACGATGTCTGACATCGTTACATAAACTGTCAAACAAGCTTTTTAATTGTCAGTTGCAGCAGCGCCATTTGCCGAAAACAAGGGGAATATTCACAGAAAACAGAAGAATTATACAGGGTGAAAAAATGTTGACTTGGTATATACCTATCAAGGTTTATCAATGTGGTGTTTTGAGTTTATAAATTTTAATTTTCGTGAACCAGTGGCGTAGTTACGGTGGTAATAACCATATATTTTCCTTATTATTTTGTCTAGACAAGTTAATGGACATGTTTGATATCAGAGCTTGTTGGTATTATTCTGTATTTATGAAGATATATCTTTAGTGCTCGCATATGAGTCAAATATTGTATTTATGAGTAAATATTTCGCAAACAGCTTTAGTTTTATTATTTCTTGAATAAAGTAATTTAAATTGACACGTGTCTCATTCATAATCATAATGGAAACCTGTTTGCTTATAGAAAGTCCACATCAAATACAATTAAGTTCAACACAAGAATCATTTAATTTATGAGCTTGTATTATGAAACAAACACATGAAAAGTTTCGAGGCTATTTCTGGGAGTCTACTCAGAAATCAGTTTCATAAATAACTCTCTTGATTTTATCATTATGAAGAACAGTCTAGAAGAAGTTTTTTATGATTTTTCCAACAAACCAGTGCAGAGCAAGAAAAATGAGACCCTATTCGTTTATTTTTGTTTATTCTCAGGTAAAACTACCACCAAACGCTTTTCCAAAAATTCGAACCTAAAACTAACATTTCCAGCTAGCATGGTGTTATTTTCCGCCGCTGCTGATATGGTGTGGACATCCCCAATGCTCCCCAAACTAGCCTCGAACGACACCTCCATCAACCCCCTGGGCAGACCCATCACCTACTACGAAACCTCCATCCTAGCTGGTCTTCCAGCTCTCACCAGCATCCTCGGTGGAGTAGTCTTCATGAAACTACCCGACCTCATCGGGAGAAGGAAATCCATCATCTACCTAGCCCTAGGCATGCTCCTCTCCAACATCCCGTTGGCTCTCCTGGCCAACTTTCCCTGGTACTGCTTGGCCAGAGCTTCGTTCTCGCTGTTTTCCGGGGGCGCCCTCGTGGCCCTTCCGGTGTACGCGAGCGAGATCTGCGAGGAGCACGACAGGCTCAAGTTCGGGTGCCTCCTGGGGGCCACCATCCCCGCAGGCAACCTCTACGCCTACGTCCTGGGGCCTCAGACTTCGGTGCCGGTTTTCACGCTGCTCTGCGTGGCCCCCTTGGTGCCCAGCCTGCTGTGCTTCCTCCACGTCATCCCCGAGACTCCCGTCCACCTGGACCACCTGGGGAACGGCGTCGAGGAGGACTCCACGTCCAGGAGCAGCTACGCGTGCCTGTTTGGCACTCAGGCGTTGAGGAAGGCTTTGGTGATCGCCGCTGGGGCCAACCTGGCTCAACAGGCTTCAGGTGTGGCTGTTTTGATGGCGTACCTGGAGCCTATCCTCACCGAGGCTGAGGCTGGTCTCTCGGGCACTTCGGCGTGTGTTCTAGTGGGTTCTGTCCAGGTTTTCATGTTCACCATCACGTCGTTTTCGGTGCACAAGCTCGGACGCAGGGCTTTGCTGCTTTTTTCCTGCGCAGCCTCCGGGGTCTCCCTCTTCGTCCTCGGGCTGTGCTTCTACTGGAGGAGTCACCACCCAGGTTTGATGGCGCAGCTGCAGTGGTTGCCTCTAGCTTCGATTCTAACGTTCGTGGTGGTTTTTTCGGTGGGATTGGGGCCTATCCCGGTGGCCCTGATGGGGGATCTTTTCCCCAGCGAGGTTATTTCGGTCGCCATGTCTTTTCTCTCCACTCTAGTGGGGATCGTTGTTTTTGTTTTGCTGTTGTTGTTCCCCATCGTGGCTGAATGGTTGGGAGTGCATTTTTGCATGTGGGCTTTCAGTGCTAACTGTTTTGTGTTTTCCTGTTTCATTTACTACATGTTGCCCGAGACAGAGACACAAAATATCTTGGAACTACCGTAGGTGGCGCTGCGGGATGTAAATAAACATGGCGGATGACAGTAATCGTTTCATAAACGTTTTTGTTGTGTTTTGGGGTGATTTTACGTGGTGCCGTTATTTAGTGACTGTTTTTCTGGTGAAAATAAGCCCAATCACAAATTTTTTCCTTCACCTGCAGCAGCTGTGTGCAGCTATTTAGAGGGCCAACAAATTTTGAAAATATTCCATGCTATATGCGAAAATAAAGAAAATTCGACACAATTGACTCTTTATTTCAACGTAACACATTGTTTTATAGGAATCACGTTGTTTACAAACAATAACTGTCAAAAATAGTTCATAATTTTACCACCAGTTCGAAATTTCTTCCAGAAAAAGTTCGGAAGTTTTGTCCCTGTCACAATTTGAAACATAGAAAACATGTCGAACATGCATCAAATCCTGCTAAGGACATAAGCATGACTTGGTGCCACAACTCCGAGTAAGCAAACTTCGTGAAGTGAATAAAGAATCTAACCTCAATCTTGTTGGATAGTATGTGTAAATCCAGCGAAAAACTCATAATCTGATGAAAATTCGTTTCGTCCTTTTTATTACCGATGAAAGGTCATGCTAATTTAAATACTTCACAGAGGTCGAGAGACCTAAACAGCCTCAAGGTTAGATGGTGAAGGCTGATATATATTTTTCTCGTCTCATTAATATTTATGCCCCACGAATTTCCATTTGTGTAAGGGGTTGCTTATTTGAGTTTTTCATTTGGGTACAGCAAGGATTGTTTGTGTATTATTATGGACTTGTTATATCGAAAATTATTCTCCTCAAGGTCAATGACCTTATTTCTTGAATTCGTAATGAAGGAGAAGTATATCCGTACCTAGATTATAATCAAGAATTCCAGTAACGGCATATCGATGGATCATTTCTAGACGATGTATTTATCATTAGAATAATTTAAAATACACATCGATCAGCTTCAGTGGACACCCACTTTTCTTCAGTGAAATAAACGTCAAAAAATCAGCATCGATTGCTTTATCCTTTTTCATCAAGAAAAACACTCGTAGCATAACTTTTTTGCTGCCAAAGCATAAGAAAGTCCGCAAAGTATCTCGACACCTTTTTCCAACGAAATAATCGATAATGATTCGTAGAAATGACCACGGCATGTTACCGCGCATGCGCAAAGAAAACGAAATAAACCGGTGTCCAACTGTTTCACCGGACTTTGGTCAGTCCAGTCTGGAAAAGTCCGGTGACTCTTGAACGTCGCGATGGCAAAATCCTCGATTATATAAGGAAGAGGAATTAAAAAAAAATGGTACCTCTACCTATTGGGAGTCAAGACGAAGATGTGGCTTTCAAAGTGCTGAACCAGGATAACTTACCCATGACTATCATCGGGGAGCCTATTCTCAAACCTCTGGATAAGAGCAAACCGAACTTGATTGTCCATCCGACCAGAAGGATCAACAAGGATAATTTGGAAGTGACAAAGAGCAACGGATTCTTGAATGGATTTGGCGGTGATGATAAAGTTGATGATGTCAACAAGTTTAATAAAACACTAGGTATGAGATTTCCACCATATTTTTCAATTTGAATTTTTTAGTGAAATATTGGAGAACGTTTCCTGATTTTTATATTTTATTAATCAGAGACATTTGCCAAAACATTTTGGAAAATAAACTCGACCTAACTCTCGTTTTCGGAGTATCTCTGAAAAAAAATACAAGTGGCAACATCGCACTTTCTGTCGAGCTGTCACAACTACCCAGGCAGCAAGCTGACGTCATAATGACGTCTCTTTTTGGTATTTATTGGTCCGCAACGTCATATTACCAAAAAATGACGTGAATACTGACGTCATTTTTTGAATGTACTGTAGACGTCATAACCAGGACGTTAGTTTGACGATATTTTTACGTCATTATAAAACGTTAACTCATTGTTTTATATTTTTGCATTTTGATGATTATTCCAATGATCCTTATAGGTTCCTAAATATTTTTCATCGAAATGCAAAAGTTAAACGAAAGTTTACCATAGATACCTTAAAGTGTGTATAGGCAAGTGTACATTGTAGGTACAGAATGGAATCAAATTTCTCTTTAGGCGAATAAACAGACGCAATATAGGTATTATTATTCAACCACAGCCCATCTTTTATGAGGTTCGTATGATTATCAACTCATTGAAAAACAGTTTGAATTTGGCGCTTCAAAACAAAACGTTCATTATTTGTTTGGCGTTCGGCAATCTCCGGAGTTATCGGTATCGGACAAGTTCGGCCACAAGCCAACACGCAACGTTGACGACGCACACGGCCACACGCCATTATCACAAAAATTTTGAGGTTGTTATGTATTCGATTTCGATTGAAATTTCCTATTGATTACAGAAGTCGATTTCCGACCGTCGGTTGTGAATTGTGCATTTCCTTTACTAGTGATTTGTAAGGTAAGTTTAATATTTGGTCTATTGCATGTATTGGATTTGATGTCATGTACTCACCACTTACTATGATTCCTGTACCTATATCATGATGCTACGTTATTTTAAGGCTTTTTCCTTTTTGTGAAAATAATTGTATCCTTAAGGTTAGTGTGCTGATTAAACTCACTAGGATTTTTTGTCGAGATACTGAAATAATTTGATGAAAAATCAAGAAACATATGATGAGAGTCCAAATTAATGTGTTAATACTGGTGA
This sequence comes from Plagiodera versicolora, assembly GCA_037013635.1. Lineage (NCBI taxonomy): Eukaryota > Metazoa > Arthropoda > Insecta > Coleoptera > Chrysomelidae > Plagiodera > Plagiodera versicolora. Next base: position 13,298,298 of record CM072981.1, on the reverse strand, counting down.
AAAGAAGCTTCTTATCAGTGAATCTACCTATAGAAAAAGAAAGAATCTTAGTTATATATACACAATTCACTTATTTTGGTTAACTGTATAATAAATAGAGTCGACTCTTCTAAGCTATGAAAGATCTTGAGATGAGTCTGCACAAATAACTTTCTGTTCTGACAACTCAAGGTAATTCTTTCTTTCCTTCTTTTCCAATGGTTTTTTCCTACATATCTGTTATAACTGGTGGTAATCTAGAAGACAGAACTTTCAACAATTTGTTCGACCAAATGAAATTTTTAAAATACTATCACATCTGTATATTTTTGAAATTTGTTGTTTTAATAGTTTGTGAATAATAGTAGAGTTTTCATTTATCTATTGGTCATTAACCATTAAATTATATATATTTTTTAACAATATTTTTTTATTTCTAGAAAGTTCCTGTGCCTTGGGGATTTCTACTCTTCTCACATCCCCAACAAGTGGAGTCGACTCTTCTAAGCTATGAAAGATCTTGAGATGAGTCTGCACAAATAACTTTCTGTTCTGACAACTCAAGGTACTTCTTTCTTTCTTACTTTTCCAATGGTTTTTTCCTACATATCTGTTATAACTGGTGGTAATCTAGAAGACAGAACTTTCAACAATTTGTTCGACCAAATGAAATTTTTAAAATACTATCACATCTGTATATTCTTGAAATTTGTTGTTTTAATAGTTTGTGAATAATAGTAAAGTTTTCATTTATCTATTGGTCATTAACCATTAAATTATATATATTTTTTAACAATAATTTTTTATTTCTAGAAAGTTCCTGTGCCTTGGGGATTTCTACTCTTCTCACATCCCCAACAAGTGGAACAAGTACCCCTACATCAACTATTCACAATAAAATTTGGCATTTTTTCTTCCTAATGAGCTAATCAATTTTTGGTTTAATTCAAATGTTCTAAGTTAACAATTTTACTCTTGATAATTGTGATCCTCATAGTTCAAAAAAATAACTCCCTCTACTCAAACTGTTATTTTATATATATAATATAAATATATATATTATATTTCATTATATCTTTATTATATCCTTTGATGCCGATGGAACATATAGATTTTCGTTCTCTAATTGTGATTTTATTTACAGACCTTATAACATCATAGATAGGATATTGATTTGTATATGCACTAACATCCAAATAATATGAGCTTGAGACTAGCAAGTGAATACAAATAATTTTGAACCAATATCAATATATATATATATATAATAAATAGGGACGGCCCATTAACGTCGAAATATAACGTCATAATGACGTTACAGAATGACGTCTTTGGTCTGTGACATATTCACGTCATCCTACCGTCTTTATGGCGTCATTCTTTTCGTCAGCAGGACGTGTCTGGTGTCGAAAAAATGACGATAAAATCACGTCAGCTTGCTGCCTGGGTACCTTACTACTGATTCATAAACCTTGAATGTTTGACTCATGTCAATGTCATTTCCCAACACAAATAAATTGCACAGTGTGTTTTCCAGACTTGAAACTGAAAAAACTGCAAAAAGACGAATTGTCGAGCAGGCAAAACAAAAAATCTCCGACAGAAAACGTAGCGCAGAAAAAACCGTTCGTGACGACAGTGAAAAAAGGTCAGTTTTTGGAACCGCCTCCTGAAGTGTCCGCGAAACCAGAAGACCAACTGAACAAGCCCAGAAAATGCAAAGAGAGCAAACTACTATACGCATATGCCAGTCGTCCGAGAGTACTCAGTAGAACACCACCTAGAAGTGTTCATCAGACCAGGTGGGATTTTTAATCGTCAAAAAAAAGATCATATTTGATTACCAATCTGTCAAATTGACATTTCAGATGCGATGCTGCAGCCAAAGCGCACGCCAAGCTTGTGGGGGCCATAATAGGAGTGAAAGCCGATGAAAAAAATGGCGGGTGAGTCACGTGGTTCAAGCTACGTCTCTTCGTCGATTTGTTGCGGAGAAAATGACCACGACGAAAGAAATCGCCGAGATTATTTATTCATTGCAAAGACCCTTGCGTGTCGAACGCCACTTTCATTAAACCGAGACGTCTGACCTCACCCCTACCGTGCTGGGTTATTTTTTTAATCTAATTTCATTTCACGGCAGCGTGTAAAAAAGATTTCTACTGCGATTTGAATAGGCATTTTTCTTTTGCAGATTCTCGTTGCCTAACGAGCATGCCTTGGAAAAAAGGGTTGCCAACCAAAATCACCAGCAAGTGAGTGAAGGTCGAATTGTAATTGTTTTGTTTTGTTCAACGAATCGGCTCATTTTTTGTTTCTAAATTCTTAATCTCATTGTTGATGTCCACGATAACAAACAAAATGTTTTTTGGCAGCCAAAATGGAACCCTCATTTTGCATACGCCAAAATGCTTTCCAAACATGAGGTATGTACGATCCCGATACGCCAAATCACTCACCTGCTTTATGTTTCGGAAAATAAGCCGATTCATAGCCATACAAATGACTATCAAACACCGATGACGTTGATACGTGTTTAGGTCAATGCTGAAAACGGAACATCGAGGGCTGAAGAAGCGAAAAGGCGATCCTTGGCAAGAAAAAGAGCCAGAAATCAACACCTCAAAACAGCTCAGAACTCTTGCCAAGTCATTTCGACAGAAACACTCAATATCGATCAGCTGCAAAAGGTTTTAGCAAAACGACAGCTCACCGATATCAGTACACAAACTGAGGAAATTGGGCAAACAGCAACTTCGCTTGATGTTTCGCCCAAAAGTGATATTGAGACTCAAATATATCCCGGAGACGTAAGTACAATATTTTCAAATAACAAAGTTGTCAACTGCCAAACCAACGTAATTGACAACATACGTGAAGTAGCTTTCCAATTCTTCTCAGCTCTTCGATTTCAACAAAGAAGTACAGCCTGTCATAGAAGTGTTGGTGGGTAGAACAATAGAACAAGCTCTCATCGAAGTTTTGGAAGAAGAAGAGTTGGCGGCACTGAAGAAACAGCAAAGGAGATTTATTGAGGTCATGTCTGATGAAACAGCTGAAAGTATGAAAATAGCGAAACTCAAACGACTGCAAAATCGCGAGGTTGAGAAACAATTGGTGACGGCCATTGTGGCTCAGTACGATTACAGGCCAATGCTGATTGGTTCAGTTTGACGGGTTGAAAGATTGTGAGGAAAAGAATGCAGGAATAATTATTTTTGTAGAGATAAGCTGTAACGAAAGGAGGGAATGACTCAAATTCAACGAAATATGTAAATTTTTAATCGTCTGTTAGGTGAACAATACTCAATATAATTATTAGTAATTCATTGAAACAAATGTTATTAGCAGATTTCATCTGTTAAATATTGGCACAAAAATTAGAAGGAAACAATCGCTACTTGTCTTTGTCATTGACCCCCATACCTGTCAATAATGTCAGATAAAAAAGTGAGTCTACACAACAAATATTGCTCTACTAGTCCATCATTTTTACTCTGACAACTCAAGCTAGCATATTCTTTTTCAAAGACATTTTGTTTAAATTTCAATAAACTTCTCTCGAGAGCAGGTAAATGACTGAAAAACTGCAATGGGTAACTATCACTGAAAATGGTGGAATTTAAATACTTTTCATCACTTTCTTCACACAGCCACACAAACAAGAGTGCTCTCAAATTAAAAGAAGCTCCCTCATAACTCAAATACAAATCATTTTTAAACAAGTGGCCACAGATATATCTGTATTTTGCTTGGCTCAACTTCACATCTAAAATCACTGAAACTTCTTTGAAAGTGAGCTCAATCACATCATGGATATTTCTTGGAATGAAAAACCCATACTCCATCAATAATTTCTTGCTGTTATGATTTCCATAAGAAATGAAAATCTGTGTGTTCTTCTTGAATGAACTCAGTGACTTGAGTTGGTAGACCAATTTGCCATTGTAACTGTTCAATTTAGCCTCTGTATTGGCAGTGTAATGGTGATTGAACATGTCCAAGAAGGGGCACAGGGCTAAGCTTGGTTCATCCACTAAGAAATCACCCCTGCCAACAAAGCTTGGGTCCACATGAACAGCCCTTGTGTTGACCATTAAATAGGCCCATCTGAATGAATCTTCATTCAATTCAATGCAAGGAAGCATTTCATGTTTGATTAAATTCCTTACATTATTGAGACTTTTCATAAATGCTTCTTGCTTCATTCTGCCAATTTCTTGAAGTTCATTGGACTGGTTATGCCAAGGTAAATGTGGGGGCTCTTTAGGTAAACTATCAATATAATATCTCCAGCTAGATATATCTTTCTTTATTGTTTCATACACCAGAAATAGTGATAGAAGTTCATGCATTGTCAGCTTTGATCCAGGAGATATTATATGTGCTAAATGTTTCTCACAGGTTGCATAAGTTATCATTATTTCAAAAGGAATGGTTATCAAAAAATCATTTGAATGAACTGCATATTTTGAAGACAGTCCCCTGCCCGTGTCTGGAAATGATCTCAGCGTCAGCTTAGTATCATTTTTCCAACCGTTACGATTCATCCATTTCTGCAGGTTGATAATTGATTGATCTGTGCTCACAGTTGATTCTCTGTGTGGTCTTCTAGACCTCTTTCTTCTAGTTCTACCCATTTTCGATGAAATGGTACTGAACGTATGATTTGTATCGAGTATTCAGTGATATGTTTAGTGATACACAGGAAATATTACACAAGAACAACTGTAGATTATATGATACGTTCATTGCCTGCGAAGTTTTTGAAAACTAAAAACTAAATTAACCTAGTGTTCTTCTTCTTCTTAGTTGTCTGGGCTATCCGTGCCACTCGTTTTGCCGGATAGTCCAACGAATTTATTGATGAATCAATCCAAATCAATCTAAAATCTAACCCAACTTTTGGGATTGGAACCAAGAGCACCAAAGAAACACTTAAATAACATTACTTAGAATCAACTATGGATAGTCAAAACACTGATGTTAACGATAGTTCTAACATAGAATTCTGTAAGAAATATGGAAGTCTTCACATTCTAGCTCCGAACGATCAAATCAAAAACCTACAAACAATATTACGAGACAAGTAAGTTGTCGATGAACGAAGTCACAATGTATTAATCAAACGATTCACCATTTAGAAATACTTCGAGAAGTGACTTTAAATTCTACTCTGATCGATTAATTCGCTTGGTAATAGAAGACAGCCTTAACCAGCTGCCATTCACAGATTGTAAAGTCATCACTCCAACTGGAGCAACTTATGAAGGCCTAAAATACAAATCAGGAAACTGTGGAGTATCTATCGTTAGATCTGGAGAGTCAATGGAACAAGGTCTCAGGGATTGTTGTAGAAGCATTCGAATTGGTAAAATACTGGTTGAATCTGATGCAGACACCCATGAAGCTAGAGTGGTCTATGCAAGATTTCCTGAAGACATTTCACAGAGGCATGTGAGTTGGCTAGAAGTGCACACTTTGTTATACCTGTTTTAAAATAATTTTTGCAGGTGCTGCTCATGTACCCTATTATGTCAACAGGAAATACTGTGAGTAAGGCTGTGCATGTTTTGAAAGAGCATGGTGTTATGGAAGAGTGCATTATTCTGAGTAACTTGTTCTGTACTCCTCAAGCTGTTCAAACTGTCTTAGATTCATACCCAAAGGTAGGTGATTATTGCTCAACACAGATTACTTAATAAGTGAACTTATGCAATGATTTTTTTAAGGTTAAAATTCTGACCTCTGAGGTTCATCCTGTGGCTCCAAATCATTTTGGCCAGAAATATTTTGGCACAGACTGAATATATTTTAATGATCATACTGTATTGTTGGCACTTTTACAAATATTTTACGTTAACTTTGTACGAGGTATTGAACTACTGAGCCACTTTTAATTCTTCCTGAACACCCTCATAGGAATATTTTTAATATGTACTTACCATTCATCAACTTTGAATATGAACTTTTATATTTTAGAGAGATAATAAAACTGTACAACAAATTGAATGTTATTCGTATGTTTATTCTTTATTTCTCAAGTTAAAAATTATATGATACAAACAAGGCAATGGTAGTTTAGATCAACCGATTTGCATATCTTCAAATAATCGAAAACTAGAAAATAATTCAAAATTAAAATAAAAAATAGTATTTACAGCCGATTATATTGAATCCCACTTGTCTTTCCTCAACACTACTCCATTGTGACATTTGAACTACTGTACAGAATCATTTTTTTTTTATAAAATTTTATGATTACAACTACGTTTTATAGCATAAAAATTACAAACGAAAAATATCCAGAATAAATTCAGCGTCACATTTTCGGTTATTGTTCACAAATAAAATTGCACATCAGGATACAAATCATAAAAAAAGAAAATCACCTATCCTGTGGTCCTATTCCAACATCCTGTGAAGTACTAAGTACGTATCATCTACCATAGTGAGGGAAAATTTGCTCTGAATAAACGATTACTATCCTATAATGTGTAAAGTGAAAAACCACCATTCTACCAAAAAAAACACGAATTAAATCATATCATCTTCCAGTCCAGGTACTGGCGGCAAAGTAACCGCATTCCTATTCCTTTTAATCGCCGATGCTTGACCCTCCGAAGACCTCTTCTTTCCTTGTCCCTCCTGCTCCTACAAGACATTGACACATGACACGGTGACATTTGATTGACATTCGACACGCTGACATTTGACGTTATTTTACCTGTAACATCTCGTTGGCCTTCTGGATAAGTTGTTCCTCGCTGAGCGAGCTGAGCACGCCGGCCTTCTCCTCCTGACCGTAACCGGTCTGCGAGGACCGCCCTTTGGGCAAGTTCAACGGTATGGTGTCGGGGGCGGCCAGGTCCGGAACGATGACGCCCAGCGGGGGCGGGGGCACGCTCATGTTCAACGGTCGCGAAAACGTCTTCGGGATCATTAGGGGAATTGTAAGATCGGACGAAAGGGGAGGCGCTTGCGAGGTCGAAGCCGATGAATCGGTGCTCTGAGACAAAAAAAAATAGTTTGAGAAGATTTCCACGCAAGTCAAGCTAATATAAGCGTGACATTCGATCGAAAAGTTTCCACTCACATCCTCGATGGTTTTGATGCTGTCCAAAATCTGCTGGAGGTTGCTGGGCAGAGCGATATTGGCCAGACTGGGGCCAATGTCTTTGGAGGTAGACGTCGAAGCAGCGCTCACGATGTTTTGCGTCATGCTCGTGATTTCGGACTTTTGCATTTCGATCTTTTTGTTCAGCTCTTCCATTTGTCGTTGGATTTCCAAGGTGCTCGAAGGGAGCGCAGTAGAAATGCCTACGAAAAGAACCGCGAACGGTCGACATTTCTCCTCTTAAGAATGACGTAAAAGTGACAGCTGTCAAGAATTTTTCATCTCGTGGGTTTTGTCGAGTTCAAAATCGATTAATTAGGTAGATTTCGACGCGCCGATCACGAATATGTTTCATTTTTCACGATATCTCTAACCGTTTCCGAGATATATGCGTTTGAAAATGCAAGTTTTTGATTTGGGAAAAGAATTGTGTTTTTCCAGGCATTTTCTTCAAATACTCCGGAACTATCTGAGATATCAATCAATCGTAAATAACGAATTTATAGAGGTACAATTTTTTCCAAATTTTCCTCGAGGATCCGTAAAATCTCTCTAACCGAGGAATTGTTTCACGAAGTCGGCCACTAGATGGCGCCACCAATGTTCAAAGAAAACTTTCATGAATAAGGTCTTTTTTTAAGAAAGTTGTGACGGATCGTATTCGCTTTCGATGCCATTAATGCAAAATAAAAATTCATCTAGTCCACCATTTATCTCTCATTCAAATCGAAATTGTTGTTTTTTTTTCATTTTCTATAAAGAAAGATCATTAAACTAGGATTTATCAATGGTTTTGGTGTAATACAATTGAATAATTCGACACTATTGCGTCATTTTACTGTCATAAGCGATTGTGACGCCATCTTTACGAAGTCATGAATCGAATTATTTCGAAAACATCGCACAACTAACCTGGTATCGTAAAAGGCGAAATAACACTTTCCAAAACGGCAGTTTCTGGTACCAAAGACGACACAGACTTTGATTTCGGAGCCATTGGAGTTTCCAAATCCGAATCTTCAGGGCTGTAGGGCTCATCTAAAAGATATTATTTTTTTTTTAATCGAATTACTTTGGGGAATATTACGTAACATGATTTTGAACAGGGCAGTTTTTTGAAGAAATGTTTCGAAAAATCAACAATTTTTCTGCAATCCTACGAATTCAACTCAGCTACAAAATAACACACACACAGAACTCCAAAAACCTCACCTCCCTCGTCCGGTGGAGGCACTTCCACTTTGGGCAGCTGCTTCAGCCTGGGGTCCTTGACGGGGGGCGGCGTGTAAGACCTCGCGGGCAGAGCGGCGGCGACCGCGGGAGGCGACGCCGGCTTCGCCATCGGCAAATCCGTCTTGGTCTTCTTGACGGGCAAAACGGGATACTCGGGAGCGTACAGAGGTCGTTTTCGTTTGTCCCTCACTATGATGCCCAACAGCAGGGCAGGTCGAGACTCCTCGAAGCCTTCGGGGATAAGGAACGGATGATTTTAGTGGGGGAAATGTGACGAAATGCATGAATTGGCAGTTTTGAGATAGTTATGTGGAAAAATCCTCACCAGGTCCGCTGAGAGGCAACAAAACCTGCGGGATAGGCTTCTGCGGCGCCAAAGGATAAATGTAGAAATCCTTGACGGCCTTATTGAGACTCTTAACCACGCCCAACCTGTCCCGGCTGCTCAGGTAGCTGTAGAGCGCCAAATAGGGCATCTTTTCCTCAACGTTAGTGGCGTTGAGTCGAATCAAAGAGATGCCCTTGCTGTTGGAACACTTCATCTTGCTGATATACTCCCAAACAGTGTCGGGAGAGATACGCCCCACTATGTCCAAGTTCGGTGACAGTTCACGGCCCAGACCGCTGCAGTCGCCTTCAAACGTCAAGAGAGTGTCAGTTGTCGAAATGTACAGTTTCGTTGACGTTGCTAGACGAATATTCACCTGAAACTTCGTGGGCCGTTATGGAAATTTGCGCGACATCAATCATATTGACGGCGCCCCTCCAAATTTCCGCGGGCGGCTTCTTCCTAGGCGGTGGGGATGTGCTCCTGACGCTGGTCTCCTTAACTTCTTTGTCGTTTGCATCAGTCGGCACCAGTGGTGGGGCTGAAAGTGAAAACGCCGCGTTATCGATCGACTTTTTGAGGTCAGCGCTGAAAAACTAACCAGGCTTTTCGGTTTCAGGTGTTCTGCTTCCCCCGACTAGGTCATCGCTACTGTCAGGCACTCGAGGAGGAGTAGGGATAGTCACAGTGGAAGTCGGTTCGTGATCGCTGTCGCTTTCTATGGCTGAAAACAGGAAGAAAACGTTCTTGGGTTCCGGTAGTTCAAATGACCGATAGCTCCCAGAGACGTGCTGCTGCTGCTGACACTGTTTTGGGGGGTTTTTGTGTTGTGACTCACCTGGAACGATGTCTTCTTGTGGTACATGCTTCCACAGCCTGTCCTCCAGCGGAGGCACGATCTTATTATCCACCAACTGCTCCAGAATCTCGATGGACTTCTTGTCGAGCTTGTCAGTCGAAGAGATGACGTCCTTCTTGTGCTTCGACGACTTGTGCGACGACTTCCTGTGCTGCCTGTCGCGCGACCTCTCCTTCGACCGCGAATGCTTCTTTCGCTCCCCCCCGTACTTCCTCTCCCTGCTCCTCGACCTCCTCCGGCTCCTCTCCTTGTCCCTGCCGGACCCCTTGCCGCTCTTCCTGTCCTTGTGCTTTGACCCGCCCTTCTTGTCCTTGCCGCCCTCGCCATGGTCCAAGGCGTGGCCCTCCGTCAAACTCTTGATCATCTCCGTGTTGTCGATTTTGTCGGCGCGGTCCTCCTCCACCACCTGCTCGCCCTTGTGGGTCTTCAGCACGTACTGCCTGTTGCAGTTGAGCAGCTCCAGTTCCGATTTCTTGATCATGTCCAGCGTGTGCTTGGCCTCCTTCTCCCGCCAGCTAGCCAGCTCCTGGCTGGCCAGGTCGTCGGGGGACAGCCGCACCAGCTCGTAGGGGTTGACCGATTTCTCGCAGATTCGGCGCCACAGCGTCTGGTTTTTGGGGTCCTTGATGTTGAAGATGAGGCTGCGGTACTTGTTCCTGTACTTCTGGCCGGTGTCGCCGAAGCACTTGTGCAGCTGCGTCTCGATCTCCGTCGAGATGGTCTTCACCTCCTCCTCGCCGAGCTGCAGCTCCGCGCACTCCCTCAGGCGGTTGGTCAGCTGTTCGAAAATGGTTTTCTGCACGTTCTCTCGGATGTTCTCTTGCGGCTTCGTCGGCGTTTCCTCCTTCTTCCGCACCACCTCCTCCTTCTTCTTCGGGGTTTTCTTCTTCTCCGCGCTGGCAGGCGCCGGCGGCGTCCTCGGCAGCGTCGTCTGCATCAGCTTCGACGGCTTGGGGGTGACCACCGCGGCCGACTTGAGCGGTTCCACCGGAATCACCTTGATCTTCGTTTCCGGCTTCTTGACGCTCGTCACGACGCCCTTGAGGGGTTGCTTGGGGGTCGTCCCCGCGCTTTTGGGGGCGTGCTTCAGCACCCCGACGTTGGTGCCGCCCTTTTTCTGCACCGCCAGCGAGACGCCTTCGTCGTTGCTGTTTTTCACCAGCTTCAGCTTCGACTGCGTCAAGTTGCCGGCTTTGGAGGTGACGATTCGGCCTCCGGAGCGCACCACCTCGTAGCCGGGGTGCTCTTTCAGCCACTGGTCCAGGTTGGCGGCGCTGGGGGCTTTGCTGTCGGTCAGCATCTTGCCGGTCGATCTCTCGAACACGATCACCTGGAAATGGAAATTTCATCAGTATGTTTGACAGGTGACAACGTCAATCTCCCTCACCCTTTCGATTCCTTGCGCGTGCGCCAAGATGCAGGCTTCGCTGCAGTAGATCGAGTTTTTCCTGGACAGCTTTTGACAGACGACGCAAGGCACCGAAGCCGCCGGCTCGGGTTTCTGGGCGCCGCTGCCCATACTGTCCGAAGAAGCCCTCGAAGTCCTCGAGGCTTTCCTAACTCTGCGTGCGGCGGCTTGCGGCCTCTCCAACTGGGGATCCTACAAGAAAAACGACAATTTCAGATGCAACCACTGCCCCATCTGGGCGAATATCGTACCCTGCAGAAGAGACAGATCCACTCCTTGCCCTCGGCTTCCATTTGCTGCCCCATGGACTTGGTGATGTTGACGCACTTGCCGTGGTACCACTCTTCGCAGGTGTCGCAGCAGATCATGAAGCGGTTGTTGTGGGGCTGGTTGCAAATGCACCACAGTTTGTTGGGATCGTCTTCGGACTCGTCGTCTTGCTCTTCGTTCGAGCTGTCCAGCTCGTTCCCGGACACGTGCTCGTTGTCTAAAGGCTTGTGCACAGCACTAAACACACACCATTATCGCTTTGCTACACCAGAACTCGAATTGAGATTGTCTTACATGTGTGTCGGCTTGGCCTCCTCCTTCTTCTTGTTCCTGCTCCTGGTCGTGGGTCTCTCGATTGGGGGTATAACAACGATCCTCCCGTCAGGTCTGACGATCTGGGTGCCTCCTTGCCCTGGTTTCTCCTGCGGGGGCTGAAAACAAACGAAACCTCAAGCTCGTACGCCCTCTGGGTCAGGATTTTGATGAAACTGAAGTGAAACACCTGGGAAAGTATCAATTCCCCCGCGATACAACGCCAAATTCGTGTTTCGAAACAATTTCACCAAAACCCAGATCACTCACTAAGCGCACTTTCACTACACTCACATCCATTTTGATGTTCTGGTTGGGAGTGACATTCTGCTGTACAGCTATGGAAGGGTCTAGAACCCCCTCGTTGATTCCCTTGTCGATAGCATTTTGCAGCTCCGGATTAGAAACCAAGGACTTGGCCACTTCGTAGAGGATGTCCTCGGATATTTCGTCGTTGTTGAGGTTGTCCAAAAGGGTTGGGTCCAGGTCTAAGCCGGAGGCGTCCAAGTTGAGCTGAGCTGTTTCCATGTTGGACTGCGCCAGATCCGTGTCCATGGTGTACGTTTTCGTGTCTTCGTTCATGATGATAGAGCGAATGTATTCAGCACTGGGTACTTCCAAGTTATCACCGATACTCGTGGATGATTTTTGTGGTTTCTTGCTCTTCTCGGCAGTTTTAGGTGCTTTTTCGTCCAGGCTGGTTCGTTTCGATGTGTTCAACCTTCTTTCTTTAGTTTTCGTATCATCTCCTAGGCTGCTTCTCCTACCTAGAAAGTAAAATGATGTACAGGAATACGAGATAGAGAACGCATCGAATTCACTCACTCTTGCTGTCAGTTTTGTCATCTACATGTTTTTCGGTTCTACTATCCACACTAACACGTGATTTGCTTGGTGATTGGGTCTGATCCAAGGATTTCCTCTGAGATAACGATTGTGATGGTATTTTTGCAGGCTTGGTGGGACTTGAAGACTCCGCAGTTAAGGGTTCTTTACCTCCAACTCGTCTTATTATATCTGGGGTAGAAAACAAGAGGAAGTCATCTGGGATTGGTTTTGGCGCTTTTTTATCCTTTTTCTGTGGTTTTTTCTCCTGTTGTTTCGCCTCTGCTGTTTCCAACTGCTTTTCTTGTTTATCATCGGATTTCTCTTTCAGAGCAGCTTCCTCCTTGGATACTAGCACACTCTCACCTTTAGTACTTTCTTTTTTGGGTTCATCTTTGCTATCTTTCCGCTTACCTTTCTTTGAGAAAGTTTTGGGAGTCTGCCTTGTTTCAGATTTAGTTCTCTGGCGTTTGGATTGTTGTTTACCTTTAATTTCTTCCTTCAAATCAAAGTCTGAATCATTTTCGTCATCTAATAAGTCAAAGTTCAAGTGATTCTCATCCGAATAGTCGGCTTCATCACTCTCTTCCTCGAAAACTTCCTTAACTTGTATCCTCGTTTTGGTTTTCACTCTTTTCGATCTTGGCGTGGTGGTTCTGATGATTTTTGCTTTAGCTTTTACCTGTTTCTTAGAATGCCCATCATCAACTTGTTCAAGTAATTTTTTTGTCATTTTAGTTATAGAAGTGTCATTCTCTTTGGGAATGATGGCAGTCTGATTGGCAGTTTTATCATCACTGATGGATTTGATTTTTCCTGTTGTCACTTCTGAAGAAACTCCACTATCAAGATTCTCCTGTTCTCCAGCAGCTCTGTTATTTCTAATTGCTGGATTGATGGTAATTGACTGAATGACCTTGATTTTTGGAGGTGCTTTCGAATTGTTTTGGGGGCTATTCAAAGAAGAATCAGTGGGTATGATTATTTCTTCTGGTCCATCAAGTATACTCAATGTTTTGGCCAATTCATCTTCTATAATTATATTCTGACTACTCGGAGACAAGAATGTTGTGTAGTCATGATCTAACTGAAAGTTGTATAGATTCCTAGCAATATCATCCATTTTCGCACTTACATCCCCTATGACTTCTGAAAATGAAAAAATATCTCACAAAACTACCTCAACAGCACTCATACAGAAACACATATTAAACAATATATTTGATACATGCATTTATTGTAGAATAAGTCAGAGTTTATTTGTTTTACATGCATTTTATTTACCTTCATTAATTACATCAGGAACATATGTCAAATTATCAACAGCAATATCTATGCTCTGTTCTTCTGTATTCATGAACTTCATAACTTGAATGTTAGTTGGACCACTTTGATGTTCTATAAAACAATAAACATTGCAGTCTTCAGAAAATGTAAATAAGGACTGAATACTCACTCAAAAAGGTCTCCACCGTCTCTTGGTCTGGTGTTACAGTACCGTCCTCTCCAACTAACAGTAGTAAGCTGTTTTCACTATTATCAGCATCGTCTTTGATATCTGTTACTTTAACAATACTATGTGCCATGTTCTAGCTGAAAGTAAATATCTCTAATTGTCATTTATTTCTTTAATACAACGACTTTGATCAAGCATTGAACAATGTTATGGTAGGAAATCTACCGATTACAACGAAACAAATAATAAGCAGTTTGGAAGATGTTTTTATTAATACATAATACTACAAATGGGAGATAATCACCAACATGTACATATGTTTACATAAATATGCTAGAGATATTCAAAGGTTATTGTATTTTGTTTGATTCCAGTACCTATAATCGGGATAAACACGCTAACCCGCCTAAACCAAGGCGACTTTTTTAATCAACAAACAAGTATTGATTATCTTCAATCGTAGGCTTCCACTTCACTTTCTATTTCACATGTCTGCTGCACATTTTGAAAACTCGAATATTGCTGATCGGGTGCTATGATTATATAGTTTTCACATAAAAATTAGATTTTTCCAGGTAAATTATTCGAATAGCCAAGCAACCATTTTGTTTCAATAGCTTCGCGGACGTGCGTGACAGCTGGCATTTGTCACTTGATAATGGAACGAAAAGGTTTTTTAAGTGATTGGTGATTTATTCAGATTATTTTACAAGTGGACGTATATTTGGTATAATAAATTAAAAATGATGACTATGGAAAAAATGTTGATAATTTTCAATCTCCACCAATGTCAGAGTTTTTCGGATCCCGGGTTGTTATTACCAACCACCACCTGCAAAAAATAATGAGTTTGAAATTGACAACAGAACACAAGATATGTATTTAATTGACGTAACGGCAAAAATCTCTGACGTCATATATATATAATTACTCTTCAGAAAATACACACCTGACTTCCAACCACTGCTTCCACCTCCAGATTTCCAGCCGCCACTGCCATGTCCACCTCCAAAACCACCGCCATAACCACCGCCGCCTCCGCTTGGTACAATTATTTTTATTATTTTGACGGTGCTACCGCCTCCAAATCCCCCACCACTTCCTCCCGATTGCCATCCACCGCCACCTCCTCCTGATTTCCATCCACCGCCGCCTCCTCCGGATTTCCATCCACTTCCGCCTCCAGATTGCCATCCGCTGCTTCCTCCTGAAAGCCATCCACTGCTTCCTCCACCCGATTTCCATCCTCCACCGCCTCCACCTGATTTCCATCCACTGCTACTGCCACCACCATATTGCCAACCGCCGCCGCCTCCTCCTGATTGCCAACCACCGCCGCCTCCTCCTGATTGCCAACCACCACCGCCTCCTCCTGATTGCCAGCCGCTGCTGCCACCTCCACTCAAGAAACCAGCTGCAAAATTTGTGAATTTTGAATATTCGAACTGTGTAGCGATTATGAACGTTCGATACGAATCGAATTTCCTACGGCGTTTCGGTTCGTATCGAGCGTACATAATCGCTATGCTGCTTCTGTATGTTTGGTTGCCTATATTCAAAATTAATTGGGTCATAACGAACTAAATCTTGAAAATAAAACTCGTTTATATTTTATAGACCAAGTCTGGATTGTGAAATAATTATTTGTTTTCGCAAATAACATCTACAATCAAGAAACACAACAAGCAAACTATATTGTAGAATTCTTAAAATATGATCACTATATTCTAAGATCATATCAAAAGAATAGTTGACTAACCTTGAGTAAAACTTGCAGTTGCACACACAACCAGCAAACAGACAAACACCTGTAATAATAAAAAACGATGAATAAAATTCAAACAACTTCTAGAATATTATTTGGTACCTTCATTGTAATTGAAGAAGTGAAACTGATGCCCAAATCTCCATTTTCTTTGCTATATATAAGAGTAGAGGAGCCTTGAGCCCCCCGATGGATCGATCCCCTGATAACTTTTACATCTCATACCGAACATCCCCCCATCTTCTCAACATTTCCTAATAATTTACTTAATTATGATTGCAGTACCGGTGCTTCAATATCGTGTGCTTAGTTTACACGCACGTTTCAATTTAGTTCATGAACTGAATTAAGCAGCTTTGATTGGTCCAGAAGGTCATGGCTTATTGGATTGATGACATTTGAGAAGAGACCGTTTCACAAGAGTTTAAAATAATCATCAGTTTTCATAAAATAATAATAAATTCTAGATATTTATTATAAAACCGGCTCTTGTGGGCTATCCACGACGTGAATTCTGGTTAACTGTGTGAAGATTAATTGTCATTTCATCTCCTGAGTTCAGAATTAGATAATGTCGTGTAAACTCGTTCCTAGATTTAATTTGTTCTACAAGAGATTGCAATCAACAAATTGAAGATTAAGAAGATTGATATTGTTGCCTAATATTTTGAAATATTCTTTATTCCCATTCGTTATACATACATAATTGTATCGACCATGATGATTATCAAAAGTTTATGGTAGATACTTTTAATTGTTCTGTTAAACCATGTATATGAAACTATATTTTCTATGAAATGCCATAATGATAATAATGTGATCTAGATTGGATCTAGAAAGTTACCAGAAGAGATCATTTTTCTATTCAAACAATTATGGACTAACGATTACATTTGCGTTATGCAATCGAAGTCTGCAGACCATGAAAGAAACAATCTAATACATCCATCCAATAATATTCAAGTATTACAGTCATATTCTTCAGCAGAGTCATCGGATTTGTGATGAATCGAATGAATAAATTTTCCAAAAACATACTTTATTATTATAAATGTTATTTCAGACAATTGAACTTTTTAATTAAAACATAGAACCTAATTTGACCCAAATGTCACTGTCAAATCATTCTGACTTTAATCGGGTAACGACGCGCATGAAGATTTGATTCGAATGAGCTTATATTATGTATCACTTAATGATGGAAAAAAAAACGATTTCCTCTAATACTTTTTCGATGAAACATGCCATTCGTTTGTTTACTCGGGAATTTATACAAAACGAAATAAAATGGACATCTTCATTTGATAACATTGATCATGAAAATATAGCCTATAAAATATGTTGCAATAAAACAAATTAACCAAATATCAAGGATGGTGATGTCATTTCTACAAATCATAGCCTACTATTTGCTGTTTGTAATTAAGAGTCAAGTTGTATTTCAAGGAAATTGTACACTTTTGTTGCAAAACAAAACAAGCGGTTAGAAATAATTCGTGTATTCGTTTTCAGAAAAAAAAAAACAAATTGATTTGCATTCATTTATTTTGTTGATGAATATAAAATTTCAAAATACAGTTCAAAGTATTTATTTTCTATGTAGTTTGGAACTATCCCACGTAGTTCGTCTCCAATCACGTCCAAGTTCACTGGAAAAAAAAAAAAGTCTTAGAAATAAAGAATTTTTTCATTCATAGATAATTGTTAGATGAACATTGCCCTTTTCCGATATAAAAAAACAGAAAGGAACGCCTATGTCAGCCATTTTATTTAGCACAAATTTGGAACATTTCAAGAAGACATGCTTCTAGAACTGTGGACATTACAATGTGCAAAACAGAAAAATTTCAATCGTAATAATATAACTTATAATACCTTGATTTTCCTAAATGGAAATTTTTTCCATGTATGCATTTTAAGAACATCTCAGCAGTTGGAGTTCATCTGAAAAATAATTATTTAAAATTAGTGTAACTGTAATAAATAATGCAGGTAGTAGAAAACATTGTTGAAATCAGTGCTTTTGATAAAAAATCATAAGAACTTCATAAACACGGACCAAAAGACAACTCATCATTTAAAACTGTGTATTCAGCACCCATATTGAATATTATCGAAAATATTACTCACCAAACAACTATTGAGATACTAATATTCGTGGAAATTTTCAAGTTGAATGACACCATTAGTGTATATCTGAAAAAAAAAAAATCATTATGAGATACTTTTTTAACCATATTCGGCTAGAAAGCTGAGACATCGAAAACTGAACATGTAATTCAAAATCCTAACCTCTAATCTTTCAATTATCTCACCTGTCAAACGTGCTAGATTCATCTGTTGAAATGGAGTTGGCCATGATGCCATGGTTCTGAAAATAAAGAATGGAATACTTGAAGCGGTTCAATACACTAATCGCTAGGAATTACTTGATAGTTTGTCTTCAGAAATTAAAACAAGTAACCACAGATTATACTCTGACAAATTTTCTCATCTTTGGTGATATCATTTGGTCTCACATTTAATGTATGTGATGACTGAAAGTTGAACTGTGTGATGAAAAATACGCGAAAACTCACCTAATTGTACTTTATCCATGGTTTCGCGCCTCAAAGGAACAAGTGCAACGAATCCAAGATACATGATAACCTAGAAGTAACAAATGCATCAAGAAATTTTCTCCAAAAAAGGGTGAATTTCGAGAAAAAATATATATTTCAGGTGTCAACAGGTAATCATAGGTTTCATAACCCAATGCTCTAATTAAAAGTATCATCATTTGAGAAAGCTCCTAAAAATTCGGCACCACGTGGACTTCTACAGCACTAATGATAAATATATTACTTTCCTTAAAAATGAAAATAATAAATCATGTTTTACTTTTAATGAACCAGAATTAGATGACTTCACTCCGATTTCAATAATTTTACTCAAGAATTGACAAATTAATTACAAAATTCAAGCGATAGAAAACTCACCTTGCTTGCTCGACCGCTGCAAGAGGAAAGAATGAACGGAAACGAATGATGACTCATGAAGCTGAAATCAGTCAAGTCGTAGAGGGGGTGAAAAATTAGTACAATGTTGCCAACCTAAAGGCGGAAAATGTGATAAATGTCAATACGTATTGACATCATGACATATCTCATCTCATAGATTAACAAGACATCGATAGATTACGTACTTACGTAGTCTGTGGTGGTTTCAAAAGAAGCTCCGAAATATGGATACATTCTAGGAGAATGAAAAATGTTAGATTTCAGTTTCACACAGTCATTGGTTTAATTATCGAAATGATGAACAATTTGAGCTTTCATTATATTTTATTATGGTATGAATTATCAGAAACAGCTTACAAAACTTCGAAAGTAATATGAAGTGAAAATCATTAATGACCCAATCTGGAAAAATTTTGTTCTTCTAACGGGTTTTTATGATCCCGAGCCATAGGCCTTGCTTCATATGTACAAACAGTGACACCATGAAAGTGACTTGCACTAAACTCACCCCTAAGACCTATATAATACACTTTGGTTGATTCACTTCCAAAATTGCTTGGGAAATGCAAAGTGAGATGATGAACATTATTAAAAGTAACAACCCTGGAAATCAGAGGAATGAATCCGAATCGTATGCAGAATTATAAGCATTACTTTGTAGGGTACTCCAAAATTCCAGTATTATCTTTAGCTAACTCAAATTCTTGATCTGCTGCAGCAGAAACATCATCAAATGTCATTGAAGGCCTGTTTTTGAAGCTGAAATCATTAATTTTCATCATCATGATGAAAACCCAAATGTAATGCTCTTACAGTCTTAACTTGGAAGGATGTGATTCAGAGTCTTCACCCATGATTTTAATGCCTTTCAGCTTCACATTTCCAGTGAAAGGGATGTTAAATAAGAGTTCCTCATCAGCATCAGATTCTACGAACTGAAATGCATGACTCAACAAAAATATTTCCAAGCGGAACATATAACCTTACATTATCGAAGTTCAGACGATCTTCCCAGGCTTTGAAGACAGTTTTTCCTGAACCTTCGATCACTTCGTTCAGGCATTCCAAATTTTCTTTGTCGATTTTGGTATAGAGACTATATTCGATTCCTCTTTCAGCTGAGTCTTCGTCATGATTATGATCATGATCTTTATCACCACAACACTTACCGTTTGACATACTTTTGAAATACGAAATCGGAGAACGCTATAGTGGTTATTCTCTTTTTCTTCTATTTTTTACGTTTCACAATCGAATGTAAATACATATTTCGATTTTTTTTATCTTATCCGACGATGTGGTCGGTATTTCAATGTACAGGGCGCCTCCAAAGATCGTAATCCAATTTAATCAATAAAAATACCAGAGTTATTCAAACTAAGAAACAATATCAACAACTTCTAGAGTAGGATTCAGTGGTCAATGACCTGATTGATTTTATTCCTTTACTCCTCTTTGAATAACAATTTTTTTTGCTACCACCCCTGCGTTCTATAGACACTCCGTCTTTTCCACCCCTTTATTATAGGGCAGAAATCCACCCCTAACCTAGTAGATAATCACCTTGCGTCACGAAGTAGCTCATTCTAAACAGGACAGCATTTAACATTTTGTGCCCATCAACGAATTCATACAATTTTTGAATTCAAAGATTGTGAATTCAACAAAGTATTGTATTAAAGTCTATCCGTTTAATGTATAGTGATATGTTTTCAAAGCCGTTACTCTGTCAGGTGTTGTTTACCTAGGATGCGCCTGTTATGCTGGCAACACTGAATACAACATTCCTAGATTATTCACCTAACGATGTATTTCACAGATTTCTGAGCTGATGATCATGATATTTCATGTGAATTCGACAGTGATTTTCTTTATATGTGTATGTATGAATTTTAGCATTGAATGAATCACACAATAATAAATCTTTTCGCTAGAGAATGCGAAGCGGCAACACTGCCTATTCTGACAAGCTGTCATAATTCTCCTAGTGCATTGTTCTCCTTCGTACAAGGAAAAAACCTTCGGACATCAAACAAACCAACAAAAGATTCGCATACATTATCATTTAGGCGATCTCGTCTTGAAATCCGGCCCTGTGCAACGTTCATGCGCGTCTCGACGCCGACGGAACGTCATCGAAATCCCTGCGAATCGGCATATCCATTTGTTTCTGTCGATCTTCGGCCGCGAAATAGGTAATTTCATAGGCAGAATTATGACAAGTGTGGAACAGCCGAGAAAAATCGAAAGAGACGTTATCGCTTGCAGGTGAGTGATAAGCTGATTTTGTTTCATAAATTTATCTGGAGAAGTTCGTTGGTTGTTGAATTGTTCATCGCAGGATAATCGATATATTAGATGTGATGAATTGCAATTAAGGCAGGGACAGTTTCATGTTTTATTTTTATTCATAGCACACTTTGTAGAGTATGGAAAATAGATTTGCCTGAAAATTCACTGAATTAAAATGCGCCAAAAACGGTACTGAACTCCGTTTTCGTCTAACTACATTCATTTTTAGAATTATTCGAGATTTTTTATCACCTGCTAGATCGAAAAAGTTCACAATCCACAATTCACGAGAAGTAACTCACCTAAAAATATCAAAAACTATGCTCTCAAGGCACTTCCTAGGAAATATTATAACCCTATATGTGACCTTGGATTTTTAAAAAATCACACGAGTGTGCAAATTCCTCTACGCCACTGGATTGAACAGAAAAAAGTGAATTGAAACTTGCAGGTGTATCATCAACAATTGGCAACGTTGCACTCTGCATTCTTTATAGCTCCGACGGTGTTGCCATTCGTGGTGATTTAAAAAACATCCTAATTCGAAGTATAATAATGAGATATAGGCACCTTAATTCGCATTCACATCACTACAAAACAAATTTCTAGCGACACATCTAGATGGTGGGAGAACGACCCCTAGCATACGGCGTCGGCGGTCGACGACGTCCTCAAAGACGTCGAACCGTCTGACGCCCAGCCTCTGAGATCAGGCTGCCTCGACTCCTGGGTCTGGGAATACACCTCCTTGAGTCCCGATACTCGGCTGAGTCACAGACAACGCATAGCACATTTCCATCCGAAATGGAGCAGCGGCACGGCTGGGGTACGAGGCACTAGGTTGCTCAACAACGGCAGGTACTACTGGGAGGTACACCTCTCGAGGAGGATATTTGGCACCAGCATGATGGTGGGAATCGGTAGGTATTCTTTGATGATGAATTCGAATGAGAACTGTAACTTTTTTATTTTCGCGGGTTCAGGTTGAACACGATTTGAATTCGAACAAATTTAATTTCACAACACACTTGATTCACTTCATGATTTAGGTTAAGAACGATGTTTACTTCGTTGATTTTCGAAAAAGATCCCGCAATAAGTTTCTAGTCATTCCGTGATTCAGTTGTCAAACACCAAACGTTACCATAGCAACTGTTACGAACAGTGGCGATACATAATTAAATTCACGGGGGAAGTCAATTGAGGAATTCGGATACATTTATATTTTATCTTGTTATTGAAGTCGCTGTTATGCACAATGTATGATCACGAAATGCACTTTCCAGGGACGAAAATGGCGAGCCTCCACGCCGACTCTTTCACGAACCTCCTCGGCCGAGACAAGCACAGCTGGGGGCTCTCTCACAAGGGCCTCACCTGGCACGACGGAAAATCGTACCGGTACACACTACCGTTTCGAGAAAACGTCCCCACCACCGTCGGATTGCTATTCGATGGCATCGAAGGCACTTTGACCTTTTACAAGGACGGCGAGTGTCTTGGAGTTGCTTTCAAGAACCTCAACGAAATCAAGGAACCGCTTTATCCGGTCGCTTGCTCAACAGCGGCGAAGACCCAGATGATTTTGGTGTCTATGAGGAGGGATTTTGTTAGTTTGCAAGACATGTGTCGGGCTGTCATTGTCAAAAGGGTTCGGTGCAAAGAGGACTTGGATAAGTTGTATTTGCCGCCTTCGATAGGGCAGTATTTGAAGGAGAATGTGGATGATGAGAAAAACTCTGAACCTACCAAGTGTTTGTGTGGATGTGGGTGTTGATTTGGAAATGGAATTGTACAGTGTTGAAAAACATTTGTGGAAGTGAAAAGTGTCGTCACTTGTTTTGATGTTGTTCAATGCAGTTAAAGATAAAAAATTACATATTGAGCGATCTTGATTTTATGAATTAATTCTTGATACAATATCTCACTTAGATTTGTCAAGACAATTGAAGAACTGCTTTGAATGACATGAGCGTACCTTAAACATTACATTCCCTGTTTTTTGTCATGTTTCATTGAGTATGATTTTCAACAAAATTCACAGCAAGTGTTCAGAATTGTTGTTTTTTGCGATAAATGGAGTTTATTATTCTCATTAGATAAATAGCCTCTAGAAGTTTGGAAAAATCATACTTGTTTGAAAATGATCATAAATTTACTGTAAATAGATAGCATATTCAAGATGACTTGGATTCTTCTGTTTTATTGTGATTTTTAATGTGCATGATCATTGTGAAATTTAGGCCAGTTAGTGCAATAAATCCTGTACATAAAATGGTAAAACTTTGATAGTTCTACCACTACCAAAAATTGTCTACAAACAAAAAAAAAAATTCAACAACACAGTGAATCTTCAGGGTACCTCCATATTGGAATTAGAGTAAAGAAACTGTTCATGATATTGTGTACTTGTACCTTAAGTAACAGAATCTGAATTCTCAAGAGTATTCCAGCAAATAAAATAAAAACCACATCAGTACGAAACTTTTTATTGGCGAACATTTCCAACCAACTTAAGGATTAGCGTTTGCTTCTTTAGCAGACTGTAAAGCCTGAGTAATGTACAACTTAGCCAGAGATTGTGAGCAAAACTGAGAAATCGACTGGCTATAAGTGTTGACCTGTCCAGCTATTATCATCGGGTTCAACCTCGGTGGCACTGGATGAGGCTTGAACACCTTGTTGATGTCTTCCTCTGGCAACGCAGGTTCATCCTTAGCAGCACGAGCAGCATTCTCCTGAGCTCGTTTCTGTAGGTATCTGTGCTTGTCTTGCTGCTGTCTGCTAACCAGCTGTTGGTACCTACAAAAAACAAGCAAAAACTTCAATTTGCCACTTCTAATCGTCAATATACGACAATGTACCTGTTGAACTTGATAGCTTCTTGGTTTAATTCATCAACTCTATCCATGAGACACCTCAGTTGGCCTTCAAGAACAGACGCAGTTCCCAAATCTAAGAATTTTGAGCCTTCTTCTTCAGGAACCATTTCCGCTAATTCCGACATCATAATGTTGCAGAGAGGTGAATTCTTGATAAGGAATGGTACTTCAGCAAATAAACTCTCAAATCCAACTTTCAGCTTCAATAATGCTTCAGGGGTAAACTCCCCCTCTTTGTACATTTCAATAGCTTGTGGAGTGAGACGGTAGGCTTTGAGGGTTAGGAAACCTCTTGAGGATTTTTGGGTATCGTAAATGACCACAACTGATTCCTCGATAGAGGTTTGGTAATGGAATTGTGACTCCAACAGTGGGAGACTCAAAAAGTTTCCAACATCAGCACTTTGATACCAGCCCACATGAAAATGATCAACATTCACTCTTCTCAGTCTGCGCATCATCGCTAGCTGATATTCATCCTCGTCCATGGTTTCATCAGTCTGTTTGGGAAATGGGAAACAATTTGTGATTTCCAGACGGTTGTCTACAACCAAACCCAGTAGAGCTCCCTGAGCAATGTCCATGTTAGTAGTAGACTCTTCATGGCAGTGTTTAACGATTTTCATAACAGCCTAAAATTATATCATAGTTTCATTTATCGTGCTGAACAAAGGTTCTAGTGACCTTACCAATCCATCTGCTTGAACATAATTGATGGTGGAGTCGTTTTCGGAAACTGTACGTTTAGCAGACGACCGACTTGCCATTTTATTGTGAATAAAATTGATCTAATAAGGCTAATAATCAATGGATGATTAACGAGCACCCACTAAAGACAAAATTTTGTTTCAGAGGAAGTTCCTAACCTCAATGAAATCCGAAATGACGTATAGACAGACAGATAGAATGTGTTCTGTGGTGAGAATGGACCTGCAAGTTCATTAAAGTTGAATGTCGTTTAGCGAACGATTGATTATGGATCGCTTTAATTCATGAAAGGAAATTACACTATAGTACTTAAATTAACTACCATTGTGTAATACAATGAAACGAAACAGACACGCTTCTTTAGTGACATGCCGCAGATGTCACTTTGGATGTTGAGAAGAAGTTTGTTTCATCTGACAGTATTGACCTTGGCCTTACGTCACTTATTAAAAAGTCAGTGGTTAGTGGATTTTAGATTGTTGTGTTTCTACAAGAGTGGAATATTTCAAAAATATGCCACCTTTAATAAACATCAGTCCAAAGTTATTATTTTTCGTAATCTGCCTTTTCTCAGTATCAACTTGTTCCAGTAATCTTATTGAAGATGAAGTACCATTATCGAAACTTAGTCAAACAGCGGGAGCTCCGACTATAAAGTTCCTTTATTGGTGAGTTGCAGTTGAGCCTTCATTTCGTCAATTCAGAAACTTAAATTTCAGTTATTCGTGTGGTTACAAAAAGATGTATGATCAATATGTTGAAGTCATAAATCAAAAGTATCCATACATTTTAGTAGATGGTGCTCATTATGATCCTCCGGGTATAAACATGTTTTTGGCCAGGGTATTGGTGAGTCTCCACAAAAATTGGATTTATGTAATCTCCACCAGTCAAACTCCTTGACAATGTGATATTAAGTATTCAAATAATTGGATTAGTTGTCCTATTACAGTGTGTGTACATTTCCTATGCAATATTTACTGAAGACTTATCTTTTCAGGGTGCATTGAAAATGATTGTTATTCTGTGCATATTGGGGAATGTGAACATTTTTGAATACATAAATCAACCAAGACCACAGTGGTGGACATGGTGTACAGAAAATAAGATGTATTCCTGTATGATGTTGGTGTTCCTGTGTAACATAGTTGAAGGACAGTTAATTCAGTCTGGGGCTTTTGAGATTATTCTCAATGATGTCCCTGTTTGGTCCAAATTAGAAACAGGGCGAATACCACAACCAGCTGAATTGTACCAGATTATTGACAGCCATATGCAGTTTGATACTAAACTGGAGCTGAATAATTTTGCGAAATAGTATTAATTTTGTAGATAATTATTTGTACTGATGACATAAAGTTTGTAAATTATAAATGAGTTTTCTTTTATAATAAAATTTATTAGTTTATAATCCTTGTTTTTTGTTTTACTCGTCCTATTTTTGTTAACATACAATGAGACTTTTAATGAGATCATTACCATTCACGAGGATCGTTCAATAATAACCTATTTATATTTAATTGTGATTTAATCACTCGGAACATATTTATAAACCAATTAACCAGACTAAACGAGAATGTAATGGAGGAAATTACCGTGAATATTGATAATTTCCATTTGATTCATGGATAAAAACGAAATTTATCTAATGGTATGAAAAATATACGTAAGATGATAAAAAAAGAAGACTCACATTTCTATGTAAACATAACCTGAAAACTGGTCGATGGAAAATAACAGTGTATTTGCAAGAGTAGTCAAAAATAACTTCGATGCGAATAATGAATCTTGAAGAAACCGAAGACACTGTTGCTGAGAGAATCAAAACCGAGGAATTGCCAAATAGTAGTGATGTGAAGTGTCTCAAGACTGGAAACATGACTGAAAAAGGATCAAGTACTACAGAACATTGTGATGAAACCACTATTATGGCATTAGAAATAAAACCTATCTTGAATACAGTAGATGATTCATACATAGAAAACTTCAAATTTTTCAACACCAGGTACTATGAAGATAGATATTTTGTGGATTTCACAAATAAACAAAAATTCAAAGAAGACATATTGGTTAGAATTCATACAAATAAATTACTGTTGGTGAGTTTGGCCCCAGGAAATCACATAATGGAAAGTAAAAAGAGCATAGAAGAAATCAGCTTCATTGTTAATAACACAGACAGGTCAAAATTGAAGATACAGGGCAAGAGAAAGCTAGGAGCTCGTCAACTAGAACCTCACACAATATTGTGCCAAGTGAGACTAGAAGGAGATACTACCTTCTCCAATATTAGGGCAGGTGTTCGAGGCTATTTAGTGGAAATAAATGAGTTGGTCAAGACAAACCCAAATTTGTTGAAAAGTGATCCGAAAGGTGATGGATTTTTAGCAATTGTGATGCCAAAGGGACCTTTACATGATACTGAGAATAGTGTTAAGAATTTGAATTTGTTATCAGAGGATGAATACATGAACTGTCTTTCAAAAAGGTGATGTAAACTGATATTAAAGTAATTTTAATGTTATCGAATTTTATTATTTATTATGTCAGGTATTTATCAAAGGAGTTGAGTCAAGGTACTTTGTTCTATCAAAATATTGTGAATCAAATTATAGCCGATCGGAAATAGGCTGAAATATCGGAAATATTCTCATTTTGACAGCCTCAGTTGACAGGCGAAACGACATATGACAATACTTGTCAGCAATCCTCCGAGTCCATTTTGGAATTTTTGACGGGGACTTTCTTAGCAATTTCACCCTCAGATGGCGTTTAGATCTTTGAAATTATTAATTATAAGGGATATTAGGATATTTAATGATGCTCAGAAAAGAGTTTTCTAAAAACTTTATGTGAATAGAATTTCGTATAGCATTAAAGGTATTTCATAGGTGTGGCAGTGTTTATAAAATCTCTGGAACACAAATTGGATCATACATTTTTCACAAAGGAATCGTTTTTACCATTATTTAAGAGCAGGAGTTAATTATTATTGCAAGCAGTATTGCACAAATAGCACCTCGATCCTCAAAATCTAACAGTAAGAAAAGTAGACTATACATTTCCAAAAATATTAAGCTAGAGTTTACTGTACACATATAATTACATTCACTAAGCTAATAATTATTCCATGGCACTTGGAAACTATGCGCTTTCAGGCTCCCTGCCCTCCGTTCTCGAATAGCTAGTAGGTCTCCTCCTCCTACCAACCCTCTGACGTTGCGGCCCAAGATTTCTGTACAGAGGATTCCCAGGGGGCAGAAACGGTGGCGGGGGAGCCGCCCCAGGTCTAAACCTGCCCCTCCCTTGACTCCCCGGCCTGTAGACGATCTGACTGGGCGGCTCCTCGGGCTCCTGCACCGAGTGTCTTCTGATACAAACCGAGCACCGGCTGATCTTCGAGGTCAGGTAACCCGCCTTGAGGGTTTCCGGCCTCGGTTTCCTGAACATGGAGTAGTCCTCGATGGTGGCCAGCCAGTAGGACACCGCCGTGGTGTAGTAGTTGCACCGGCCGTGCGCCTGGCATTCCACGAACGGTTTCGGTCTGAACTCTTCCAAGCAGGAGCCCGGCGAGACCAGGGATTGGCCCGAGCCTTCCGCCCCCGAGTCGGTGTGCTGGAAAAACGTTGGAATTTGAAACGCTGTCACTGTTTGACAGTTAGCCAGGCATTGAGCTGTCGAACTGTCACTTGCCATGGCTATTATTGACGTTGCGTCAGTGTTTTGTGTCAGGAATTGTGTGGAATCTTGGACTTACCATCAAAAAGCTGTATCCAACCCAGAGTTGTTCCCATCCGTTAGGGCATGTAGGAGTGGTGATTGTCTGACTGTGGATCGCCATGACTCTTGTAGGTGCCTCGCAAACTGAACACCTGAAAATAATCATTCAAGAAATCAGCCAACTGAATTTGCACAAATCGACAGCTGACAGTTTAGGGGGCGTTACAGAGTAGAACAACGTGCTGTCATTGTTGAACAATATTTGAAAAATAATGAGTACCATTCCATATCCTTAGCAGTTTATGATTCAATCGAAAATCTACGATCAAAATACTAAAATTGTGTTTTCTATTCGACTAAAATCTCAAGTTGGTTTCGCGACACCCCCTGAAATTTCCCGTACAAATTTCCATGTTAATCAAACGACCTCACCTCGAAATGTATCTCTGCGAATCCCTGGCATCAATGGGCGTCATCGTCATGGGCATGGGCTCGGTGGTAGACAACCAATAACTGTACTCGTTGCGCTGCGCATAATCGCACACATCATTGAGATTACAAAACAGGAACGGCATAGTATTGAACTTCCTCAAGCAGCTCCCAGGAGCCCCCAAGTCCTGCCCGTGCGACTTCTCATCCCCCATGATATGCAGCAAAGAGTACCCGTCCCACATTTTAACAGTATTCCGAGGGCACACCGGCACGATCTCGGACTGCGAGTGCCTGGTGAAGTAAAACCCTCTGCTCCTCGGTCCGGGGTACTGCGCAGCGGGTATCCCCCGTTCCCCAGCCGGCCCCCGGTACCCCTTGGCGCCCGTCAACCCCCTCAAGCCTTGATCCCCGCGCATCCCTCTGGGCCCGTTCAACCCGGGCAGTCCGGGCTCACCGTCGTCCCCCCTGAGGCCTTTGTCTCCTTTGGCCCCCGAGGCGCCGGCTCTTCCGGGCAAGCCTTTGAGACCCGGGGCTCCGTCGAAGCCTGGCAAACCGATGTCTCCGAGCTCCCCGACCAGGGCTTCGTCCGCCCAGTCACCGCGTTCTCCTTTGACGCCCTTCAGGCCTCTCAAGCCTGGGGCTCCGTCCAAGCCGAAGTCGCCGGGGTAGCCTTTGGGGCCGATGGGGCCCTCTAGGCCGGGGAAGCCGTCCAGGCCCGAGTCCCCGCGTTCGCCTTTGGTGCCGTTGAGGCCTGGGGGGCCTCTGAAACCGTCGTCGCCGACCCCACCTGCAAGAAAGTGTGCTTACCCAGTTGTAGCGCTCACCGAAAACGTACCTTTGATGTTGATGGCTGGGTAGCCGTAGTCGCCTTGGAAGCCCTTGAGGCCTTTCACGCCTTGCGGTCCCTCCAGCCCGGGCACGCCCTGTCCGCCCTGCCTGCCCGCTCGTCCTTGCGCCCCGTCGTCTCCGTGCTCGCCTTTGACGCCGGGCATGCCGAGTCCCGGAATACCAGCTCTTCCTACGGGTCCTTCCGGTCCGAAGTCGCCGGGAGCGCCCTTTTGGCCGGGGCGGCCCACCATGCCGGGTCTGCCGTCTCTTCCAGGAAGTCCAGGCTCACCTGGGGGCCGAAACGATTTCAACAGTGAGGCAAACACGTAGCGCTATATTCACCTTGCTCTGGGTTGAGCCCGGGCAGCCCTGGTGGCCCCGGGGGGCCGTCGTCACCGGGCGGGCCTCGCAGACCCGGGTAGCCCGGCTCACCCTCCAAACCAGCGTAGCCTTCATCGCCTCGGACACCCTTCAAGCCCTGCAAGCCCCTGAATCCGATATCCCCACGAACGCCCTTCAGACCTTGCAAGCCGATCATCCCCTCCTCTCCTTCGTCTCCCTTCTCGGCGTACCCGAAGGACGCGACCCCGGGCAGACCTTGGTTGCCCTTGGCCCCCTTGGGGCCGGGGAAACCGGGTGCGCCGGGGAATCCCAGATCCCCGGGCATGCCCGGTCTGCCCAGCAGTCCGGGCTCGCCGTCTACGCCGCGTTCGCCTTTGGTGCCGTTCAGACCGCGCGCTCCGGCGTACCCCTTCGGTCCTCTCGAGCCCGGTACGCCGTCCCGTCCTGGATACCTGTGGGGGGGAAGGTGAAAAATGATCTCTGAAATGTCGTTGTTGTGGGTTTGGCTTACCCTTTCCTACCCTTACCCTAATCGATTTATTCAGTTTGAGTTATTTATCCAATATATTCAATTGAATTCATTCATTTATTCAATGCACAATTCAACTTATTAAATCAATTTATTCATTGAATATATTCAATTGAATTCATTTATTCAAGAAAATTTATCATTTATTCAATATATTCGATTAAATTCATTTATCTATTTAATTCATTCCATTCAATTCAATTTATCAAATCAATTTATTCATTGAATATACTCAATTGAATTATTTTATTCAATATATTCGATTAAATTCATTTATTCATGCAATATATTGAATCAAATTGATTTATATATCAAATATATCCAATTGAATTCATTTATCTATTCAATTTATCCAGTTCAACTTATTAAATCAATTTATTCATTGAATATATTCAATTGAATTGATTTATTCAAGAAAATTTTTCATTTATTCAATATATTCGATTAAATTCATTTATCTATTGAATTTATTCACATACCCTTCGCGACCAGCCGTTCCTTTATCGCCGAGCAGACCCGGGGAGCCGACCGCTCCGTGCGCGCCTCTCTCCCCTTTTACTCCGGGTGCGCCGTAGTACCCCGGCTGCCCGGGCTCCCCCATCTCGCCTTTGGGGCCTGGCGGCCCCACTACGTCCTCTCCGGGCTGCCCCGGAAGCCCGGCGAGTCCCGGCCGCCCGGGCAGTCCGTCCGCTCCCGGTTCCCCCCGCTGGCCGTCGTCCCCTTGATCGCCCTTCTCCCCGCTCACGGATCGGTCCCCCTTCTCTCCCTTCCTGCCGTGGTAGCCGTTGTCGCCCGGCAGGCCTGGCAGGCCCGGCTCGCCGGGGAAACCCTCGTTGCCTTGGAAGCCGACGTCGCCTCGCTCGCCTTTGAGGCCCTGCGGGCCCGCCCAGCCTCTGGGGCCGGTGGGGCCGCGGTTGCCGGGGTAGCCCATGTCTCCGCGCTCTCCCATCCTCCCCGAGATGCCGGGGAGGCCGTCCGTGCCTCTGTGCCCCGGGTACCCTTCGGGGCCCTCGTCTCCTGGCAGGCCCGGTAGGCCGGGCAGACCGGCGTCGCCCTTGGCGCCCGGCAACCCCGTCTGGCCCGGAGGTCCCTCCTCCCCGGTCGCACCGACATCGCCGAAGGCCCCCGGGAAGCCTGGTTCGCCCGGTAACCCCTCCCGGCCGTCCGGCCCCGGAATCACGACGCCTCGCTGCCCCTTCGAGCCGGGCAGCCCCGGTAGCCCGTAGTACCCCGGGGCTCCTTTGGGCCCTTTGAAACCCTTGAAGCCCGGTCTGCCCGGGAGCCCCGCTCGTCCGTCTGCTCCGAAATCTCCCGGTTCACCCTTGAACCCTTCCGGACCCGGCGCGCCGATTTCTCCGTTCAAAATGGCCAAGCCGTGGTCGCCTCGGTCGCCCTTGGCTCCGGGGAAGCCGGGGATGCCGCCGATTCCGGGCTGGCCGGGCTGCCCGACCGGCCCCCTCGGCCCTTGGTCTCCGGGGATGCCGGGGTAGCCTCTCAGGCCGGTGGGGCCGTCGAAAGATACGCCGGGTTTGCCTCGCAGACCGGGAAGGCCCGGCCAGCCGGTGGAGCCTTTCAGGCCTTTGAGGCCCTCCGAGCCGCCCGTGCCGGGCGCGCCCATTTCCCCGCGCGTTCCTTTCGAGCCTTTTTGGTCTTCGAGCATGCCTACGATCTCGCCGGGGTTGCCTCTGCTTCCCGGTGCGCCTGGGGTTCCTTTGTCACCGCTGTTTACAAAATCAATTAGTTTATAATTTATGTATTCAATTAAATTCATTAGTTCATTCAATATATTCATTTTCATACTTTCAATTTATCAAATTCTATATTTATTTATGCAATTCATTCAATTAAATTGATTTATTCAAGTAAATTTATTTATATATTCCATATATACAACTGAATTTATTTGTTCATTCAATTCATTCAATCGAATTCATTTATTCCATTCAATTTATTCATTTATGCGATTTATTCAATTCAAGTTATTCATTTATTCAATATATTGAATTAAATTTATTAATTCATTCAATATATTAATTTTCAATCTGTCAATTTATTTATTCAATTTATATATTCAATATGTTGAGTTGAATTTATTTGTTCATTCAATTTATTCAATTGAATTCATTTATTTTATTCAATTCATTCATTTATGCGATTTATTCAATTTAAGTTCTTTATGCAATTTATTCAATTCAAGTTATTCATTTATACAATATATTCAAATAAATTTATTAATTCATTCAATATATTCATTTTTTATCTTGTAATTTATTTATTTAGTTGATTCAGTCATTTCAATTTATTTATGCAATTCAATCAATTCAAGTTATTTATATATTCAATTAAATTGATTTATTTATTAGATTTATTCAATTAAATTATTTATTCAATTCATTAAATTAACCAATTCAATTGAAATAACACACAAAATAGTGTGTCTAGATGAGTTTTATTGCTGGTGAAACTCACCGTAGACCTTTTTGGCCCTTTCTGCCTCTCAGGAACTCCCTGGGGATGGAGGCGCGGTCGCCCTTTTCCCCTGGTGCTCCGTTCCGTCCTGGTACACCGTCGACTGCCGGAGTGCCGGGCAGGCCGTCGTCCCCCATCAGCCCCTTCAGCCCTGGGAATCCCACGTCTCCGGGTTCTCCCTGAGCCCCCTCGTCTCCGTAGGGTCCGATCGGTCCGGGATACCCATCGTCGCCCGTTTCAGCGAATTCCGGTTTGATTTGCGACTGGGCGGGGTAAATCAGCAGACCTGCAAGGGAACGTTGAGTTTTTCGCTGCCAGGAAAGACTGAGGGTGTACCTTTCGGCCCGTCGAACCCTGGAGGCCCTTCGATTCCGTTCGTCCCCGGCGTGCCGTCCAATCCAGGCTCCCCGACTAGCCCGGGAGCTCCGGGGGGGCCCCGCGGGCCTCTCGGCCCCGGGAGCCCCTGGTACCCCACGATGCCCGGCCGTCCTCTCCTGCCGTTCTCGCCCGCGTCCCCCTTGAGCCCCGGCAGACCTGCAGCATCGACAAAGTGTCAACCACGTCCTGGGGCGCTCAGTTATCACCCTCACCTGGTTGGCACACCCCGCAATCATCGCCCCTCTTTCCCTTCAGCCCGAAAAGGCCGTCCCTTCCGGGGAAGCCCGGGTCGCCTTCCAAGCCTGGGGGGCCCCTGGAGCCTATGTCACCAGGTGGTCCTCTTATGGGCACTCCCACGCCGGGAAAACCTTTCGGCCCCGGGTCCCCGGTGTCTCCTCTGTCGCCGGGTCGGCCGTCGAATCCGGGCACCCCCGGGATGCCGTTCGGACCTGGGGGACCGTAGACTGTCTCGCCCGCGAAGCCTTTCTCCCCCTCGCGGCCCGTCGGGCCGGGGAAGCCTGTCGGTCCGGTGTTGCCGGGTTTGCCGGGCAGGCCGACGAGGCCTTGCTCGCCTTTCACCGATGTTCCCTTAGAGTGGATTTATTCATTCAATATATTCAGTTTAATTCATTTATTCATACAATTAATTTATTAAATTCATTTATTTATTCAATAAATTCAGTTGAATTTATTCATTCGTTCAATTTAATTAATTGAATTTATTTATTTATTCAATTCATTCAATTAAATTCATTTATCTATTTAATTTATTCCATTCAATGCATAAATTTATGCATTGTATTCAATATATTCAATTAAACTTATTTATTCATTCCATTTATTCAATTGAATTTATTTATTCGATATATTCAATTAAATTCCTTTTTTCATTCAATTAAATTCATTTATCTATCTATTCAATTTATTCCATTCAATTCATTAATTTAGGCAACTTATTCAATCACGTTATTAATTTTTTCAATATATTCAATTAAATTTATTCATTCATTCGAATTATTAAATTGAATTTATTTATTGGATATATTCAATTAAATTCCTTTTTTCATTCAATTTGATTCATTTATTCAATTCAATTTATTAATTTTTATTCATTCAACTTAATTCATTCAATTTGATTCATTTATCTGATCATTTCGGTTTATTTATGTATTACATTTATTCAACTCAATTTATTCATTTATTAAAATACAAATCAGCATGAAAAGACAATTTTGATATGTGCAGACAAGTATTGTATTGAGAAAAGAATTAAAATAGCAAAACAAAAACAATTCGATTGGATTGACTTGTGAGTGATGGGGTTTTTGGTTGAGAGTTACCTTGATACCAGGTTTTCCTGGTGCTCCTGGAGGTCCGGGTTTGCCAGCTTCGCCTAGTGGTCCTGACGATCCTTTCCTGCCGGGAATACCAGCCATGCCTCTTTCACCCACCGGTCCAGCAGGTCCTTGTCTCCCTACGTTTCCTACTTTTCCTTCCTCGTCCAAATTGGGGTCGAAGACACCTACTCGAAAGGAAAAAAATTCAATCTGATTTTCTCTTGAAAATAAGAGGGACGTTGCTGATAATTGATAAATTAATGAATAAATAATCAAACTTATAATTAAATGAATAAATGAACGAATAAATGAATGAATTAATTAATTCATGACTAAATTAACAAATTAATGAATGAATAATCAAATAAATAATCAATCTGCTTTTATACTGAATTGATAAATGAATAAATAAATAAATGTATATCTGAATAAATGAATGAATAAAATAATGAATTGATAAATACAGAAATGAATAAATTGATGAATGAATGAATAAATAAATAAATATCTGAATAATGAATGAATCTAATGAATTAATAGATACAGAAATAAATTATTTGATGAATGAATGAATTAATGACTAAATTAACAAATTAATGAATAAATAATCAAACGAATAAGTGAATAATCAATCTGCTTTTTTTTTTGAATTGATAAATGAATAAATGAATAGATAAATATCTGGATAAATAAATGAATGAACTAATGAATTAATAAATACAGAAATAAATAAATTGATGAATGAATCAATTCATAACTGCATTAACAAATTAATGAATAAATAATCAAATAAATAAGTGGATAATCAAATGAATAATCAATCTGCTTTTCTTTTGCATTGATAAATGAATAAATAAATGAATAAATATCTGGATAAATGAGTGAATGAATAAATTAATTAATTATAATTAATTAATAACTGAATTCACAAATGAATGAATAAATGAACGAATAAATTAATGAATTGACAAATTTATAACTAAATCAACAATATATCATAACGATATGAATAATCAAATGAATAAATGGGGCAAAAAGACAGAAACGATCACTTCACCTGGAGGCCCTTCACGCCCTTGTGGCCCAGGCGTTCCCGGCCGACCCGGCTCACCAGGCTCCCCATTCCATCCGTCCTTGCCGTCCTCCCCAGAGTACCCCGGCGCCCCCTTGTCCCCCTTCTCCCCGCTCTGCCCCAACGGTCCCGGGTGTCCTTGCTTACCGAACGGCCCGTCCTTGCCGAACTCCCCTCTGTATCCCTGCTCCCCCTTCCGGCCTGGCACCCCCTTCGAATCAAATTTTTTTTTTCGTGGTCAGTTCGACAAGGAGTTTAATAATCGGGATTATTTTTCCGACCCAAATATCGACCAATAGAATTGCACCATTCGACGTCACGTGGTACAACCTACATGGTATTATACTGATAATTTTTTGATTATTTTCTCTGGTAGTTGCTATATATGAAAAACAAAACATGATCCAGTCAAATTAACCACACGTCAAACTGACAGGTTGAATTCAATTGTGAAAATTGGAGATTTTGCATGAAAATGAGTCGATTTGGAGTTTGTTCTCTGTCCACCATCGATAAAAAAGTCAAAGGAAATGTTCCCATTAATACGGAGAAGGCAAAAAAAAACAGTTTGGAACCAATTTACTACTTTTTGTACTGAGAGGGAATACACATTGAGTGCTGAAACGAGTGAAGTGCAATAGACCACATTAGTGTGACGTCACAATGTATGCAACCAACAGTGCATTGAGTCCCAACAAAATATTTCTGAACGAAGATGCCCTAATATGAACCTTAAGTAACCATTATCTAAGGTTCAGAATCTGTGGTTAAAATTATGATGTTATTTATTGAATTATTTCGCTGTTATAAGCAATATTTAAGAAATGTATCTGTTTGAATTCGATAGAAAAAGAATGAATACGTCGTATGGAATGGGTATCGTAAAGAAAGTTTTCTCAAATACTTTTGAATAAATTCCGAAAATCGTTTTACGAAAATATCGTTACTTCCATCCTTCATATCCAAGGTCCCTTAGATGCAATTTCTTAAATATCAACTTATTTCATGTGAGAGCGTAAAACAAAAGGGCCTGTTACGATACTTCTATTATCGTTCTTATGTCATCTGTATTTAAGGTCGAGTATAAAGCATATCATTTCACGCCAAACGATTCAGGACTCAGTGTAATGTTGGTTGCATATTTGTGACGTCATCACTAATGCGGTCTATTGGCAAACATTATGAAAGATTACGCTTACAATATGAAGAAAATGGATGGAGAAGACTATAAGGAAGGTACAATAAAAACAATTCTATTGGCCGACATTTGGGACGGAAAAATAATCCCCCGAATACCACACGAGCTTCAAAATTATCTGGCATTTCCCTCAAGGTTCCCTGCAAACAAATAAAGTCGTCAAGTTTTTCAGGAAAAATCACCTGAAAAACTTGACTCCTTCATTTGTTGCAACGAACCTATCGGGAAATACCCGATAATTTTGAAGCTCTTGTGGTATTATAAGTGAAAATTCGTGTTTTTAGCGTAGAAATTCGAGCTCTGAAGCAAAATTTAATATTTTTAAGGTCGAAATTAGAATTTTTATGGTCAAAATTCTCGTTTTTCAGTTCAAAGATTAGTCTATTTTGGGTGAAAAACCATGGTTTTCTATGAAAATTCGTGATTTCGGGGTGAAAATTTGTATTTTACAGTAGAAATTGATATTTTAGAAGTGAAAATTTGTGTTTTTTGAATCAAAATTAAACTTTTCGAAGTCAGAATACATGTTTTTGGGTGAAAATTCGTGTTTTTATCGTCGAAATTAGTATTGTAGAAGAAAAATTAATGTTTTTAGGTCGAAATTATTATTTTTATGGTCAAAATTCTCGTTTTTCAGTTCAAAGATTAGTCTATTTTGGGTGAAAAACCATGGTTTTCTATGAAAATTCGTGATTTCGGGGTGAAAATTTGTATTTTACAGTAGAAATTGATATTTTAGAAGTGAAAATTTGTGTTTTTTGAATCAAAATTAAACTTTTCGAAGTCAGAATTCATGTTTTTGGGTGAAAATTCGTGTTTTTATCGTCGAAATTAGTATTGTAGAAGAAAAATTAATGTTTTTAGGTCGAAATTATTATTTTTATGGTCAAAATTCTCGTTTTTCAGTTCAAAGATTAGTCTATTTTGGGTGAAAAACCATGGTTTTCTATGAAAATTCGTGATTTCGGGGTGAAAATTTGTATTTTACAGTAGAAATTGATATTTTAGAAGTGAAAATTTGTGTTTTTTGAATCAAAATTAAACTTTTCGAAGTCAGAATTCATGTTTTTGGGTAAAAATTCGTGTTTTTATCGTCGGAATTAGTATTGTA
Source organism: Plagiodera versicolora (assembly GCA_037013635.1). NCBI lineage: Eukaryota > Metazoa > Arthropoda > Insecta > Coleoptera > Chrysomelidae > Plagiodera > Plagiodera versicolora. The sequence goes on along the minus strand of CM072981.1, from coordinate 13,260,449 downwards.
GAAGAAAAATTAATGTTTTTAGGTCGAAATTATTATTTTTATGGTCAAAATTCTCGTTTTTCAGTTCAAAGATTAGTCTATTTTGGGTGAAAAACCATGGTTTTCTATGAAAATTCGTGATTTCGGGGTGAAAATTTGTATTTTACAGTAGAAATTGATATTTTAGAAGTAGAAATTTGTGTTTTTTGAATCAAAATTAAACTTTTCGAAGTCAGAATTCATGTTTTTGGGTAAAAATTCGTCCAAATTGGTATTGTAGAAGAAAAATTAATGTTTTTAGGTCGAAATTATTATTTTTATGGTCAAAATTCTCGTTTTTCTTTTGAAGCTCTCGTGGTATTATAAGTGAAAACTCACCGGCGCCCCTCTGTCCCCGACGAAACCCTTCAGCCCCACATCGCCTCTCCTCCCCTTATCGCCGTCGTCGCCGGGCTTCCCCTTCAGGTTGAGGTACGTCGGCACCACCACCAACGTGTCGTTGGTGATCCCCTCCCCCTTCTCCCCTTTCGGCCCCTGCAGCCCCTGATCGCCGGGCAGCCCGGGCGGGCCCCACCTCTCCTCCCCCGTGTCCCCGGGCGGGCCCCTCGGCCCGGCCTCCCCCACGAGGCCCGTTTGACCCGGAGGACCTCGCAGGCCTTCCAGACCTCTAGGTCCTTGCACCCCTGGGTAGCCTTCGGCGCCGTCGTAGCCCGACACTCCCATCTCCCCTTTAACGCCCCTGGAGTTGCCTCCGCCCTCGCCCGGTTCGCCCCTGGGTCCTTGGGGGCCTTCGGGGCCTGTTTGGCCGCGGGTGCCCGGCCGGCCGGGCAGGCCCTGGACGCCGTGCGCGCCATCTGTGCCGTTGCAGCCGTCGATGCCCGCCGGGCCTCTGTAGCCTGCCTCGCCCGGTTCTCCCTGCGAAGGAATCGCCCTAGAAACGGCACTTCAAAGCGCTGCTTTCGTACTTACAGATCGCCCGGAGAGGCCCGTCATCCCCTGCAGCCCTTCGTCTCCCTAAAAACACGACATTCACACCCTCACACTCGACCGAAATCGAAACACTCACTCTTGGCCCTTTGTCCCCTCTAGCTCCATACTCCCCGTCAGCTCCTTTTTCCCCTTTATGACCTTGAGGTCCCGGTAAACCTATGTCTCCGTAATCACCTGGGCGGGCAGGCATACCTCTCGGGCCGTCCGCCCCTGGCCGCCCTTTCAGACCCCAGCAATCGCATTTGTAAGTGCCGTTCAAGGCGCCAGGACATCCTGTACATTCCTGGAGCGAAAGGAGTACTTCAGGATGAGTGGATTCGGAGAATACTTCGGAAATAATTCGAGAAGTACTAGGAAATACTTGAAAGTACTTGGAAAAGTGTGTTGAACAAATTACGTAAAGTACTTTGGTAATAGTTTGAGCAGTACTTCGAAAACACTTTGAAAATACTATGAACAAAACTTTGAGAGTATTTTTAAAAGTACGTTGAAAATACTTAAAAATCTTTCGCAGGTACTACTTCAGTATGGGATGATTCCTCACAAACTTCTTCAAATAAAAGTACTTTGAAAATAATTTGAAAAGTATTAAAAAACACTTTGAAAGTACTTTGATAGGTGTACTGAAAACATTTCGAAAAATACTTTGAAAAACACTTTGAAATGTACTTCGAAAGTTATTTTAAAAGTACGTTGAAAATACTTGAAAAATTACGTTAAAAATACTTTGAAAAGTGCTTCCGAACTACGAAATGATTCCTATCACACTTCTTCAAATGAAAGTACTTTGAAAATAATTTGAGAATAACTCGAAAATACTTCGATAGGTGAGGTGTACTGAAAACATTTCGAAAAATACTCTGAATAAGACATTGAAATGTACTTCGAAAGTACTTTCAAAAGTACGTTGAAAATACTTGAAAAATAACGTTAAAAATACTTTAAAAAGTGCTTCCAAACCACGAAATGATTCCTCTTACACTTCTCCAAATAAAAAGTGACATATAAGGCACATTTCCTGAATTTTTGTGTATTTTGATCATTTAAGTGTATGCAATACCTATTCATGCCAAAGATTTCACACTGCTTTACTTTGAAATACTGATTTTACGATCGTATCCCGAAATAAAACTCAGCTCAGCTTTATTTGAGAGTTTATAGGTCCCGGAAATATAAACTGCTTCGAGTATACAGTTTAAATTGTTTATTATTTGAGAAATTCGTTCTTAGATTACTCGTCCGTTCGACAATAAATAATACAGACCTGAATTAAAGCATTGCAAGAAAATGATCCATGAAATTGTTATTTATACTTCATTTTCAATCGTGATATAATTCCCCAATACCAATCTACGAGGTAAGTCAAAAATAGCAAAGGGATGATAGGAAAATGATAAATTATTATTCTGTTATATCAGTTGGAGTCATCTTAGGTTAAATTTTGTTTTCGTATACGCATTTAAATTAGGACATGCGTATGTAGAAATATGTAACCAGGGGTCAGATTTGTTTAATATAACAATTTTATCACAAAAAGTTACGTCATTGATTTTCATTCATTATACCCCAATATGCCTCTTTTAAATGTCATTTGCACTGTCAGTGAGTAGTATAGTGGATTTAGATCAGGGGATCGTACTGGCCATTATACAATCTCTCACAAAATTATCGAAATGGTGAATTTGGGATAATGTATTAAGGCACTGTTTTACTTTCCATTCACTCATAAACATGCCAGACTGACATTTTTTAAATTGGTTTACTGAATTAACATCGTCATGGTTAATTAGGGCGAAAAAATTAATGACTTTTCTCTTTTGCTGATATACGAGCTATTTTTGCATTTCGAATAAATTGCTTGGGATAAATCAAGTGGTTAATGGACATTTTTTCAGGTGTTTTGAGTAGGATGTAACGGATTAAGAATGCCTTGCGATTATTGATAACGATCACATTGATTTTTAGGACGAAATGTAAAAACAAGTGAGGAACCTACAAATTTTTATTTGCATTTTAAAATACTCCAGGAGCTTAAATTTTTTTCCAAATACAATAATGGTTGTCTTTGTGATTTTCTATTCGAAATGAAATTGAATAATTTGTAAATTAACGTTCATAATAAAGGAGAAGAGCCACAAAAATACGTGTTTTTAAAAATTATTGAATTCGTTATGAAATCACCATCATCTCCTGAAGCCAATGCACAATCACGCGATAATTTTGTTCAACAACTCTATCAATAACTCAAATATCTCTGACCTCATTTCCAAATATGGCGGCGACAGACAAGTGCAATGAAATCATATTCCAGTTTGCATATTGACCTTTGTAAAAAATTGATCCAAGTTGCAGGCGGCTTCATTATAATATCGCATTATGTTTCTCAAACTTTGTCTGCAATTGCAATTCATTTGTCGACAACGAAAGCTGTGAACTTGAAAACATAACCTATTTCAATAACTGACGTCACCTCCCCAGAAATTTGCTTCGCAATTAAGCGATTTTCAACGATTGAATTCAAGTCTAGTTTCCGTTGGATCGATTCCACAAGCTAAAGAGTGATAACCATATAAACAAAATGCGCGTTACCATGACAACTCCCTAACAGTCGACAGAGAGGACGTTACGTATGTGATCCAAGCCATCTTGCAGCGTTTGTGTTGATGTATTTCAGGAAAATTGCGATATATTTATGTTCGGAATGTTTGTTTTTGTAAATCATAATTAACATGGTACGTGTGAAGTAGTATTGGAATATTTATTTGTTCACATGGGCATCGGGGAAGTATTTCATCATTTCATTAGTTCATTGATCTAAACTTTTGCATCGAATATACGGAAATATTGTTATTCAATCCAATCTTCCACAAGTGATACGTTGATTGTTGCTAATCATACAAATTGTTTACCAAATGAATTAAAGTTCAATTTAAATTCAGAACACCATGTTATTTTAATCAAAATTAGTTTATCCAATTAAATAGAGCATAAATCAATAGGTTTCCAGTTGAGTCTCCAAACGCAGTGGTGTTACAAATAAGCCCCAAAAAAATTGAAGGAAATGTTCTTATTTCCAATTATTTCTCGAGAACTCTGTAACTAATTTTGACATTGCATGACGTGGTGCCACAACTCCTAGTACGCGAACTGCTTTTTCCAATGTTTTCACCGAATATTTCAAAGGAATTGTAAAAAAAAATCCTTGAGCACCCACAGCATCTCAAATTCAAGATTACTGAATATTTGTAGATATCATTTTCATTCAGAATTCATGTCCTGGAGAAGATAAAATTGGCATCGACCGTTTCCGTACTCAATGATAAAACTGCAATCTGTGATTGTCGAAAAGAACAACACAATCTTACCCACATAAGTTGACAAAATCATGGGCGGAGATGCCAATTTTTTATCGGCGATTCAAATTTAAAATCACGACATTTTTCAGCAAAACAATATCAAACATAACCTTACTTTAATTTCGTTTTATTTCTCCTATACTTCAGCATTGCAAAAATCTCATATTTTAACAATCTGAATAATGAAAAATTGGAATTTTCACCCAATTATACAATAATTTATTCTTGTTGAAAAAAAAAAGCATAAACCACAACTTTTCAGTGGATTGTTTACAAATTTATATACATTTTTTTTACGTTTAAAACCAGTGCTAATAAACACTCCTCTAATGGCGTGTTGATGATTTTATAAATCAGAAAACCCACTAAGAAAAAAGCCACTGTATAAAATAGTAAAAATTGTTCAAAAAACCAGCCTCGATAAATTATTGCCATTTGAATTTCTAGAATAAAATCATTAAATTGTAGATTCATGAAGATGAAATGTTCCGCCACTGTGTGAATAATGTCACGTGTCTTCATCGAAGACTAATTGTGTGGGCACATTCGTAGGAAGTAAGATAAATGCCCACCCACAACCAGTGGCTTCTGGTCTGAATAGTCTTTCTCCATCGAAATCAAACCGAATGATTTTTTGTTGGAAGAATTTTCAACATGAGTCTCACAAAAAGATTCGAACAACCACATTTGAACGAAAAGTAGTTCAACTTTCAGAATGACATTTGACAGCAGTTTGAACTACGGTTGATACATATACAGGGTGTTCCTTAAAGACATGCTAGTATTTGAAGGGGTGATTCTTTGACACATTTTGAGAAAAAAAACTTCCTAGAAACGTATGTCCTAAAAGTCTCAACTTTTGAGATACAGGGTATATTAGCATGTCTTTAAGGAACACCCTGTAAACGATATATCCTTGAATTACCTTTTTTCATTATTTCAACTTCCAATTTTTTTCCCAATATTTTCATATTATATTTATTTAATTTATTGAAAACGACCACAATATTATTGTTGACACCATCCCACTTTTCATTAACCAAACAATTAAATCACGCAATTCTGGGATCTAAAATAATGAGGGCATCCATGGAGGTTAATGTAACCGGAAGTCATATCTGCGCACTTCATATCACAGAACACAGATTGCAGATTGACAGAACGCGTGCACGATAGTCGGTCATGTCAGACGTCACTGTCAATCAAAATTCCTAGAGTGCTACTTCCTAACTTACTATTCCTATTCAACTAAAAAAAAAAAACAAACGGTATGAATTTGTTTTTGGGTATTTTTTGAGCACTCCCCTCTTTGTTCAGATAATTTTGAAGCAGCGATGTTATACGATAGTTGGTGATTACATTTGAACTATTCCGTGGAATCTGCATGTACACGTGCAGGAAATATAAAAGATAAAAACTGAACAGTGAGTCCGAAGATCAGCGCCATCTATCTGGACAAGGAGGTGAATAACCCTTGATCCATAATCGTGCCATTTCATGAACGTATTTTACGTGTCACTGATACTGCCGTTATGCGACCACACATTTTTACCGTCTGGATTTTTCGTTGCTGTAGCTCGTTCGCTGTTCGCAGGGTTGCAGGTGTGTTACTGATGCGAAAAAACTGTTGAAAACCAACTCCGAAACGGCTGTGACGAGTTGAAATTCAATATACTTCGCTGCACGAGCAGAATGTTATTTTCATTTATTTGCTAGCATATACAGGGTGATCCAACGATGATAAACGCGTGTATACATAATTTAGCATCGCAAAAAAACATCCTTGAATTGAAACAAGCCAGATGTGACGAGGAAACTCTCAATGGCATCGGTGATTTCGGCAACGTCTTCAGCAGTTCAACAGAACCAGGTCGTACGGTTCGCATATTTTAAGAACGCGAGACCGCTTTTTCGTCGAAGCTGACAACAAAAAAAAAATGAACCGTGGGCTTTCATAAGACGCTGTCATCTTGAGTGGGAGTACTTGTTGCTGTTGAGATGGCAATAAATTTTTTACGTGAGACGGTACAATGGGTTGTTCGATTTGAATTTCGACTTATGACCTATTAAATTTTAGTGGATTATGGATTTTAATTTGAACGGAAGGAATCGGCGTGCATTGCGATGTAAAAGTCGTTGAATCGTGCTCTTATTGGTCTATTTAAGATGTCTTAAAATTAAGGTATTTTTTCGGCGAAAAGGCGTGGCTTCCAATGGCGCGAATTACGTCATCAACGGGCCTGAATTCAAATAAACTTGTTGTTATTTTTCAAAATATTGAAGATGATGTAAATGAAATGTTTTTTTCACTTTATTCATACGAACATAAAATATAAGAACTGATTATTTTCTTCGTTTATTTTAGTTATTATTTTTTTGGTACTCCCGATTTCTTCTTTTATTCTTTGATTTCTGAAGTTCATTCAAATTTATTGTTCAAAAAAACAATTCGAATCAAAACAATTCGTCCTGATGGAAAGGAACACGTGATATCTCAATTTACATTCACAGAATAAAAATGGCAAGGAAACATAAACAACGAAAGGGCCGTCAGTGACGTCAGAAATACCCGCTCCTGCAGTGCATGTGACGCACAAATATTGAACACCCTGTCACATAAATGTAAGTTACTGATAGTAATCAACAATTTCACGAATATCAAACCGAGAAAATTTCAATGGTTCATTATATCGACAGTTAATTCTAAACTGTTACTTCACTTGCTCCGAGCTTATACAGGGTGTTTTGTCGAGAAGCTGACGCAGATGCGACTATTGAGAAAGCATCTTCGTCTGTGCTTCGATGTCTTCGAATTGGAAAAAAGTGATATAGTGGAATGTTCAATTGTTCGTTGTGAACTTTTTATTGTTGTTTCATCATGCAATTGAACTTTCGAATAGCATATTGACATCTACTACTTTTATTGCACTTTTATGTCTACCCAGTAACATCAATTATTATTACTATTTTATTGTTTTTGATGTAGTGCATAGCATGGAGACATATTTGGTGAAGTCGAGATGAGACTCCACACAGTACGTGTAGCTTCTAGCTATACAGGGTGTCCCGTAAAGACCAAGTCGAACCGAGAGAGAATGTAGATTAAAGAATAAGCCTCCTGCTATGACAAAATTCCCATTATAAAAGTCTTACCGTTTTCGAGATTTTTCTTTTGAAATAATGAATTTTTGCCCCTTTTCAAATGTCATTACGGTTGGTACAATTTTAAACCTTTTTGGTTAATTTTTTCATTAAAATATTGCTGAAAAATAATTTTAACGTTTACATTGAAAAAAATCTCTGAACATTTTAAAGGGGGGCTGTGCGAAATATTTTTATTGAAAATTTTGGTAGTGGATTCTTTTGTTCATGAAGTTTAACCAATAAATTCTCTATTTTATTGTGATTTCAAAAAGGTCCCCTTCAAAATGTTCGGAGAATGTTTTTAATGTAAATGTTATTTTTCAGCAATATTTCAATGAAAAAATTAACCAAAAAGGTGTAAAATTGTACCAACCGTGAAGACAAAAATATTGAGAGGGGCAACAATTCATTATTTTCAAAAAAAATATCTCGAAAACTGTCAATTATCCTTTGATCTACATTCTCCCTCGGGGACACCCTGTATAAAAACCAGGAAATAGTAGAGACGAGTATAATATCGTCGTTAAATTGAATCGCCGACATAAATATCGTAATCCACTAGTAAAATTTTCAATCTAAAAATGAGAATGAGAATAGCAGTGCGTCAACACATATCATTCTGAGCTCTGAGAGGAAATCAGACGTAGTAAAATGGATGGACGGCTTGTTGATTCGAATTTATCACCCTAACATGATAAGTTACTTGTGTTTGGTACCGTTAAAATCACTTGAGTTTGATATAATTATTGATAGTACGTTCAGTTTCTCAGACAGAAAACTACATCTTGTTTTCAAAGCTTCATGTCATGTTTATAAAAACGATATGTTGTAAACTTAAGCTGAGACTAAAACAAATGTACTAATATACAGTGCGTACTTCCCTGAAGTAATGGGAAATTCATTCAATCTTTATTTCCATACGACTTTTTAGTTTTTTTACACAGGATGTGTCAAATACAGTGGTTAATACTATCGGTTATTTTTTTTAGCAATTTCTCGATGTTTTCAAGATGCATTCCTTGTGAAATGAATAGAGCTGTGTATATTTTGAAAAGAATCTGAACAGTTCGCAGTTTTAGTTGCATTCTGCAAACCGTGTTTGCCACAAAACCATCAAAGTTTGCCGTGGAATGAGTGCAGTGGCGTAGCAACAATGGAAATAACTCAATGATGAAGTTAATGGTGAATTAAAATTGTTTTGGATTTTAGATCAACTATGAATTTTCGAGTTATTGCAAATCAGTTGCTACAAATCAGAATTTTCAGTTGACATTTTCGATTTATAAAAGTCCAAACTTCTAGTTTGAAATTCAAGTCAAAATTTAGTGTTGAAAGCCCGAATTTTGAGTTACAAATTAAAATTGCAAGTTAGAATCTCGGAACTACAGATCAGAAAGGAAGATTCTAAACGGAATTATGAAGTTATTAGTAAAAATTCTAATTTACAAGTCAGAATTCTCAATTTCAATTGAAAATTTCGAGTTATATTTTGAAACTCTCAATCACAAGTCGAAATTCCTAGTTCAAAATGTATATTTCGAGTTGAAATTCAAAATTCTGAATCACAAGTCGAAATTCCTAGTTCAAAAGGTAAATTTCTCTAGTTAAAATTCAAAATTCTGAATCACAAGTCGAAATTCCTAGTTCAAAATGAAAATTTCTCTAGTTAAAATTCAAAATTCTGAATCACAAGTCGAAATTCCCATTCAAAATCCAAATTTACGAGTCAGAATCCCCCAAAAATAATCGAAACCCCCTGTGGCAATCCCCCACGGCACCGCCCATGTCACTGTCGCGAAATCCCAGTGGCCTGTGATTTTCGTTTCAACGGACAAACGAAGAACTCGACTCCACATCGATTTCGAATTCGAACGATTGCTGAACGCGCGAATTCGCCGGCCGAGATTGCGTTCGCATTTCTCAGAAGTCCGCGCGCCGTTTCGTCGTGGTTGGAATCGTACACCTTCCGAAGGTCATTTCTACGTCCCCACATTTGTATACAGGGTGATTGGAATGAGACGGTCACCACAGGAACTGATTTTTTGATGCTCTTCTGTATGAAATTAGACGGCATAGCGAAAAAACAACCAGAAAATAAAAAAAAGCTTTTTTAAGGAGAAATCGTTACAAAAGGGCCATTCGAAAATGGAAAAATAATTGAACGATCGCAAAATCGAGACTAAAAAGTCAGTCAAACGTACAGGTGAAACTTATATAAGCGTCTAAGTCCAAATCTCTACGAAGCAATGCCATACAATTTTCTGTATCAATTTCATATCAAATAACTCCACGATTATATCTAGTAGGCAGAAAATAAACAGATTTGAACAAATGCAATGAATGAAAATGATATTTCGCTGATTCGTTACTATCAAAGGAAATGGATATCTCATTCCGTATCATTCCATACAATGTAAAAAAAGCCGTCTGATTACAAGTCGAAAACAATTGAATAAAACTGTCACGTATTCCTGTATAAATTCTATTTTTTTATGTCTTTAATGTTTCAAAGCTGTTTCATCACACCCTGAAGCTACACATTGAAAGTACTCCACTAAAACATCGTCAAATTATTTCCTGTGTGTCGATTCTTTGTTTATTATCCAGAGTAAATTTAGATTTACAATCACTGAACATGTGTAACAACGCAAAATGACCTAATTCTTGTTCGCCGAAAATAGTCCTTCAAAAGAAGTGGAAAACATTGAATCATTGTTTAGAATACTCCAGTTTCAAGCCGTATTTTCCGCTCGCTAGATGGCGCGACCGCAACTAACCCAAAAGCTCGGGGTTGCGGGTATGCTACTGATGCGAAAAAAAATAAGAACGCCTCCCAAACACTATTCTATCGTAATACTGAAGCTTTATATTTTCTCCTGGCCTGTTCTTCAATTCCAAATAGGCTTTTCGACAAGCCTTTCTCTCCTTTTAAGGGCAACTCATTTGTTTGTTGATTCAAGCCAACACCAAAAATAACACTACATCAAAATCCTGACATCTTCATCCAAATAAGCGAATGATATTTATCGCTTTATCGAACACAGCTAATTAGCTAGCTGATTGTATGCGATGATAGAGTCTATTTGTTTAGTAAAGATATCCGTGACAGCTTGTCAGAATCAGGAATTGTGTCTACGTATTTTTTATAGAAGCGGCAACAGCGCATAATCTGACAAGCTGTCACAACTGTCACACTGTCTTTTGTCGCCAGTAGTACCGAAAGAATCTTTTCGTCTTAGTTGGCCTAGGTTTTTCTTTTGTTCACTATTATAAAAACAATGATGCTATGTAATAATCAAGTTGACCGCACGGATTATTTGTTTGTCGATTCGTTTCAGTGTCTATACTTAGGAATGATCGACAAAAGGATATATCAATAGACCGCAGAACAAACATGAGCCAGAAATATTACATGACTAACACAACCATAAAAAAGTTATGTAGTACATATGATGTGAATATTCAGTTTCTTTTAACTTTGGAAAATGGTAATTTGAGACGTGTTGGCTGATTTTTTGAAGCAAGAATCCAATAATGACACTCTGGCCCCAAAAACGAATCAACTGTAAAAGAAACCAATGCTAGAGGTTATAGAAGTCTTCTTCTCTTTTTTATACCATGAGCTATTTATTTAAGGAAGACAGTTCTGACAGATTTGGTTATCTTTCAATACCAACAGTGCGAAGCTAAAAATCAACTAGGGAACTTGAAATATGGTCAGTACACCAATGGGTTATCAGGGAAAGTAACTTCATTTAACGGTACTACAAAAACATCTGATAATGTCCACTTGCTTTGAGAGGAGAGATAAAATCACAACAAATCTACAACAATAGCAGTGTTGTGTGTATTATCTTGGTCTTCAGTCGATTTTTTTTTGGATGATGTGGACAGAAAAAGCACAGCTCAAACTTTGTTTTTACTTATTGTTTCAATTTCTTGGGGAATGGGTGTAATTCATGAAATAAATCATTATAAGCGATCGCAATGATTTATAAATCTGGTATTCACATAACTCTCTGCAAGGCATGTACTTTGAGTGAGGCTAAACAGATTACTACACTCCTGTGACGGTTATAAATTCGATTCAAGATTGCAGCACAAAAACTAAATGCAATGAGAGCAAAAACTCATTCGAAAGTACGAAAAATCTGGTAATTTTGAACCCACCATGCGATCTAGATTCCAATGAATTTTTTTTGGTTACTAGACTGAAATTTAACTTTGGTTTCTCATACAATTTCTTCAATAAAGTGACACATATTGTCTTACAGGAAAATAAAAAAAAAATAATGAAAAATAAAAAAAATATATATTATTGTTATTATTATATATTGAGCAAAGATTTATGATACTAATCAGTTAAGATGCTTATGTAATCATTATTATTCCGTCAACCTTTAGGACAAATAACAGCTGTCAAAGTGTCATAGTGTCAAAGTGGAATTGGGAATGAAATATTTTCGATACAATTACGAAATTCGTGTTTTCGAGTCAAAACAACAAATAAACAAACGACGGATCACACATGTCAACTGTCTGTCACTATTGCCAATTAAATTACTTCAGAAAATATTCGATAACATCCGAGTGCTCTCCAAGCTGCTGCACACGGTCTTGCAACTTCCTTCACTCAATGTTTATTTATGATTTATGAACATCCATGTTATTCCTCTGATGATAATTTTCGTTTATATTTAGAACTGTCGATTTCTTCCTCAAGTTTATTTTTTTTCAATCCAGCATGTTTACATTGAACGATGAGATGCTACGTCTAGAGGTACGCCACTGTTGAACAGGTAGTGAACCAGATGAATAGTCTAATCCATCATTTCAAGTGGATGGTTTTGTTTAAACGCCACTTATCCAACTTTTGTTTATGGTTGGAATTACACCACTTAAAACGTTCTTTTCTAATTATCAAAAACGTATACTGACAGTTCGTGACTATACTCAATAATTTCGAAGGGCTCTGACCCTAAGCAGCGGAACTTTGATAACTTCTTTGAATATCGGCAACTGCCTTTAAATAGTTTTTGTCCCAATGAATTCGGTTCAGATATTTTCCCACTGAAACTTTACAGTGTTGTTCTCTCTCTCTCATTTTAGTACCAGTGACCTCACGAGGTGACATCTGTTCGCTCACATATTCATCAAAAGAAACACCGAATGAGCTAAAGTTCACATTGTTACCAGAGGCGTAACCGCAGGGGTTGTTAGGGGGCGTTCAGTGGCGTGGAAACTTCATGACCTTGAAATTTTCAGGTCACTTTTCTCCACTTGAATTAAACGATGTATAAATATACAGGGTGATCAAATTCAACATGTTCCCAAAGGTTTGTTTGAAAAAAATGAAACCATAGTATGAATATTATTCTTCTACTGAGGGTTAGGTAATATATCAACACTTCTCTGGTCCTTTCCCGAAAAATTCTCACCGAATTAGTGATATTAAGTTCCTGAAACCACATGGGTACAAAATCATGTCCATAAAACTGGCACAGCCGTTTTGGCACAACCAAACGAAAATCATGCAGTATTTAATAACTATTTAATAACTATTTTCTAACACAAGAAAAAATTTTCTAACTCAAACGGTTTTCGAAAAAACGGGGTTGTGCCAGCTTTACATAAAGCTGGCACAGCCGCGTCGTAACTTTTTACTCAAAGCAGCTACGAAGTTGATTCAAATGCTCAATTTTCTAACTTTTTAATAACTCTCAACTGGTGTATACAAATTTTGATTTTGAACAAATTTGAAGATTCTACGGGGGACTGGACTTGCATACATTTCATAAAATCTCGGTAATACGTTTTCTCATTAAAATTCATCAATAATCTATGATAATGAAAGAGATTAACTAACAGGAAAGGCTTATTTTATCCCATTATAGTGAATGTTTCGAAAAACTGTGCAATACAGTTATATGAAATCAGGAAAAAGTAAACAAAACGAGAGGCGCTTTCGTCTTCTAATATTTTCTAACTCCAGCACAATCACTTATTTTTGCAAGATTTCGATCCATTTAGATAGAAACTAACGTAGTACAGTATTTTCGATTGAAAAATTTCGAAAGAAAAAATTTTTTTCCACGAAACATGATAAACAGACCATACGAGAAGCGTTTTCGTCTTCTAATATTTTCTAACTCCAGCACAATCACTTATTTTTGCAAGATTTCGATTCATTCAGATAGAAACTAACGTAGTACAGTATTTTCGATTGAAAAATTTCGAAAGAAAAAATTTTTTTCCACGAAACATGATAAACAGACCGTACATTAGGGACGACCCTGTTGAAAATATGATTATTGGAAGGGTACAAGATTCTTGTTACTTGGCTTATAAAACTTATAATATTGGTAAACTTTATCATCAAATAACTTCTAATGCAAATATGTTCGCATGATGTTTCTTTCATTATATTTTTGTATGATTCGATATGAAAATACAGGAATGAAATTTTATAGATGAAAATATCTCTCGCATTCGCATATATGAATGATTAAATGGTGAGAAATGATAGTGTTTATCATGTTTCATGGAAAAAATTTTTTTCTTTCGAAATTTTTCAATCGAAAATACTGTACTACGTTAGTTTTTATCTGAATGAATCGAAATCTTGCAAAAATAAGTGATTGTGCTGGAGTTAGAAAATATTAGAAGACGAAAACGCTTCTCGTATGGTCTGTTTATCATGTTTCGTGGAAAAAAAATTTTTCTTTCGAAATTTTTCAATCGAAAATACTGTACTATGTTAGTTCCTATCTGAATGAATCGAAATCTTGCAAAAATAAGTGATTGTGCTGGAGTTAGAAAATATTAGAAGACGAAAACGCTTCTCGTATGGTCTGTTTATCATGTTTCGTGGAAAAAAATTTTTTCTTTCGAAATTTTTCAATCGAAAATACTGTACTACGTTAGTTTCTATCTGAATGAATCGAAATCTTGCAAAAATAAGTGATTGTGCTGGAGTTAGAAAATATTAGAAGACGAAAACGCTTCTCGTATGGTCTGTTTATCATGTTTCGTGGAAAAAAATTTTTTCTTTCGAAATTTTTCAATCGAAAATACTGTACTACGTTAGTTTCTATCTAAATGGATCGAAATCTTGCAAAAATAAGTGATTGTGCTGGAGTTAGAAAATATTAGAAGACGAAAACGCTTCTCGTATGGTCTGTTTATCATGTTTCGTGGAAAAAAAATTTTTCTTTCGAAATTTTTCAATCGAAAATACTGTACTACGTTAGTTTCTATCTGAATGAATCGAAATCTTGCAAAAATAAGTGATTGTGCTGGAGTTAGAAAATATTAGAAGACGAAAACGCTTCTCGTATGGTCTGTTTATCATGTTTCGTGGAAAAAAATTTTTTCTTTCGAAATTTTTCAATCGAAAATACTGTACTACGTTAGTTTCTATCTAAATGGATCGAAATCTTGCAAAAATAAGTGATTGTGCTGGAGTTAGAAAATATTAGAAGACGAAAGCGCCTCTCGTTTTGTTTACTTTTTCCTGATTTCATATAACTGTATTGCACAGTTTTTCGAAACATTCACTATAATGGGATAAAATAAGCCTTTCCTGTTAGTTAATCTCTTTCATTATCATAGATTATTGATGAATTTTAATGAGAAAACGTATTACCGAGATTTTATGAAATGTATGCAAGTCCAGTCCCCCGTAGAATCTTCAAATTTGTTCAAAATCAAAATTTGTATACACCAGTTGAGAGTTATTAAAAAGTTAGAAAATTGAGCATTTGAATCAACTTCGTAGCTGCTTTGAGTAAAAAGTTACGACGCGGCTGTGCCAGCTTTATGTAAAGCTGGCACAACCCCGTTTTTTCGAAAACCGTTTGAGTTAAAAAATTTTTTCTTGTGTTAGAAAATAGTTATTAAATAGTTATTAAATACTGCATTGTTTTCGTTTGGTTGTGCCAAAACGGCTGTGCCAGCTTTATGGACATTACAAAATCGAACATCTGTGAGCACATTAACAAACAAATCTTTCTGCGAAAACTGTGAAGCTGTTGACCCTAAACGACAATGAAAACATTGTTCTTCTTGAAAGGAATGTGGAAAAAATAACGACGATGCTAATTATTACTTTTATTTATCTGTACCAGTAAGTCTGTTAAATGGCTCTCAATGGAGCTCGACTGATATACAGGGTGATGAGTTATCTAAACAATGTAATCAAATAAGGCTACACTATTTAAAACTCGCTTCGAATTATGTTGTATCAATTTCATAGCTCGAAATGATTATGTGGGAATTCTTCCTACACACTTTTTTCAGGTGTAAATATCTATTCAACCAACAGGTAGGTTGCCAATGATTTTCAAGTTATTTCCATATGCACAATGTTTACAAATGCTCGGCACTACAATTTCCTGTGGGTGTTTGATGAAATAGTTTTAATTTATTGATGATTTTACTCCTCTACAAATTGACATCGAATTTCGATCATTCATTAACTATTCTTTGAATTAATTCAAGTGGATCAGTTACGCCCTGTATATCGAGCCTGTGAAAAAAAGCAATAATTTGATTATTCACCCACATGCTCAGCACACGTATGCATGTGTTTTCACCTAAAAATAAAAACGTTTACCGGTTACCACACATATATTTTTACTCTTTGTTTATATATCTGACTACGTGAAGTATGTGGGGATCAAATTAGAAGCTAGGATAGAAGAACAACCACTGAATGTACGATGCGTTGATCTACTTTGAAAATTTGAATGCATTCACGTGTTATTTTCGGTTTTTTGTAACGCTTTCGGGAGTTAAAATGATCTCGATCTATTTTTCGCACCAGTAGCATACCCGCAACCCCGCCAAAATTAATTTCAACAACGCGAAACCACTTCGATTCTACGAATCCAGATAAGACGATGTTTTTTCACAACTCCTCTAGTTTATCATGTTGTTCAAAGTATTTCATCACCCGCCATCACATTGACATAATTAGAATCCGTTTCATGTCCTCTTAAATTTTAGGCCATTTACCAAGATAAAAACGCTCATCCTCTGCCCTATGGAAAGCGGTCAACTGATTATTCTTATCTGACGACTAAATTGTAACAAACCGACCGTTCAAATTGAATGCCGAGATAAATATTGCCACTGACGAAGAAATCTTGAATTTACGTGATTGAGATTCTTTTTATTGCGTTGATAAATCTTTGGTTATAACTGTCAATTTATCAACGTATGTTTCTTTTTAGGGAAAGTTGTAGAGCGAAACTTTCAACTTTTTTTTATTTTATAGTACCTAACCTACAAATTCGCGATTGAAATTCGTTAGATTAACAGAGAATGTATCTCGAGTAGATTTTCTGGAACTTATTCATATTTCATATTCAATATCAAAAAAATTTCAAACCATGAGACTTTTCTCTTATTTAGACATGAAATATTGAAGACAAAACATTGTTCTAATGTGATTGAGAAGTGTGGTGATATTAAATGACATAGATTTCGTATATGTTTATAAATAACTTCATTAAAAATAGGTTGAATGGAAATTATCACGATTTCTCAAGATGCATTTGCATTTATGAAATATTTATAGAAATATTAATGGTTTGAAATCAAATATTCCATTGCCTGAACAATGTAATCATTGTTATAGTCCTCTTTCTTCGGTCTATTATCTCTAATTTAGAATATTTCTTGACTTTTGTTGAATTGTCAATGTCTATGTGGACCACCATCTTGTACTGTTTTTCTCTATTAATAATAAACATGTGCTCATTATGATCTAACAGACATAAACAAAAAAAACATACCTAATTATGTCATCACATGAAGTGCCGACGCTTTAATTCGTTTCTGGATGATGTCAGATACAATCAACTTAATAAACTTGAAAACAAAATGCACCACAACAGAATTACTTGATTTACACTCTGATAGAAATAACAGATGGACATGCACTTGGTGTTTTGGTAGAAACGAAACAATTTTTCAAACGATTCTTCTTCATTTTCAATACAATAAGATACCGATTATTGAATATGTTATATTTTAAACTACCCTGCGTCTCGTGTATGGTAGTATTCAATGGATAAAAAAAGAAGAATGACATCAATTACCGATGTACATCAACCCAATGATCTGATAATATACTCTACTAGATGATCCCTTGCGTCGATGTGCTGTGCAAAGCATTGATTCCAACATTAAAGAGAGAAGGAGCTATAGACTATATGTTGAGAGCAACTGAGAAAGGTTGAGTTGAGAGGCAAAAAGCAATGAATTTAACATTGCGTTATATGGGAGATACTCTGAATTTTTCAAAATTTCGAAGAATTATGTGATTCTAATTGAAAATATCCATTGCCTGCCAAGCATTTGTTGATAATGAATCATTTTTGTATGATATCTGATCATTATAGGCCCTCAAATTCAAAAAATATGAGTTTAACTTGCCTCCTTTCTGATAACTTATGAAGCACCTTTATGTTTGGCTTCATGATTTGAATATTTAAAAAAATTTTCAAGTATTCATGTGGAAACTGACGATGAAAAATCAAACAGGTATAAAAATAAAAATTGTTTTAGAACGATTCAAGTAGGTATACACTTTATTGGGTACAAAAATATAATGAGGTATACCTAAAAATATTTTTTTTTCTTTTGTACAAAAAGTTGAAGCAGGTGGGCTTTGAAAAATGTTGGCAATATTCCGAATGTACAGGGTGGGCAAATTTCGATTATTTGTATAGGGTATACTAAACTCGGTATGAGATACAAAAAAATAAAGGTCGAATTCTCGGTCTCTTTTTTCGAGACGAATTCACTGACAAATACAAAAATTTGGTACCGTGTATTTTGTTATAAACAAAAGTTCGATCTTTCGAGAAGTCAAAATTACAACTGTTTTTCGAGACAATATAAATTTCTTGTGTTCCGAGTTACCCTATACAAACATCGGAATTAGTAGCTCACTCTGTAGATTTTTCACTGATGTTTGAACAAAATTAATTTTGTATACTTATGTCTGATTCGTTCTTTCATTTCATTTATTGAACTCACACACAGGTATATCTTGTTTAACTGCATTGGTTAGCCTTTGAGACCTTAACTTGACTGGCTTCTTCACTAAATGGTTTGGAAATTTGAAAATGCTAGGAACTGCACCACTTTTCAAAGATTCATTTCCAAAATTAACAACGTAATCATCAGGACAAATATGTTCAGAACATTATTTTGCAGCACTTCCTTGAATGAAGTTTTCCCTTCTCATAGCAACTAACCATTTTTTCCTGATGCTCGGATTTTTTGGAAATCTGAATCTCACAACATCAAAATCATTATTTCTGAAGCCTCACATGCCTTAGCTATGAAATGATATATTTTTTTCTTTGTGGAATCTGTTGGTACAACCATAGGCTGAACAAGAAGTCATCTTTATATGAAATATAGTTATTAATATATAATATAATATATAAATTCAAATGAAAAAAAAAAGTTATTTTCACTACACGCACAAATCTCAGATACACCCTAAATAATGCACTATGAAAATGAAAGTAATATACACTCAAATAAGACCAAAATTTGAAAAATAGTTGTAAGCATCTATTAAATCCATAAGAACAACAGAATGTTTTGCCTTTCCTCAGCTGATTTCGATCATTGTGTCTCACTCTTATGTTGGAATCGATACCTCTCTCTCTACAGTCTATCTAGTAGATATATAATAATAGATCATTGCATCAACCATAAAAAGGGTTAGAGAATATTTTTATTGTTATCGATCCTTGATTATAATTTACTTATAGTGAATTGCAAGAAAAGTTAGGAGTTCCAGGTATGTGCACTTTTTGATCCAATTATGACTTTTTTTTCTTCACAGAAACCAGATCTTTATGTTGTTCGTGCATAAGTCTGTTTGCTCTGTAAGCATTACTATTACATTTCACTTCAAGATATTGCTTTCAGATTCAGCAAAACGTATCGTATTTTCATGAATTTTTGTCGAAAATACCCACAATGTTGCAATTTTGCAACTGCATTTCCATGTAGATCTGAGTATTAGATTGGAAAATATTTCAGCTCTTATGAACGTAGTCACTACTTGATTTTGTTAACCTAACCTTATTGTTATGTTGCTATAACGACAACTAAATTATTAAAATAACAAAGACGATACTACTTTTTGGTGTGATCGCACATTGAAATAGTGAGATTTTCAGGAGGTTACGTCTGAGGACCGTTGCTTACTCTTTGTATGCAATGAATTATTGGAAATAAGGATTATTTGTACAATGCTGCCTTTGTTTGTTGTTGATATCAAATCGTCATAGTCAATTCTATCTATAGCATGTATTCTGCGAATCTATATATTTCACTTCGTTTATTTTATCGTTTTTATTTAGATTCATGGAGGTCAACGGTTTGAAAAGTTTTTTTCAGCCTCATTTACAGCCATGAGAAATTAAATAATAGTTTATTTCTTACGAAGAGCATATGTAAGTGATGTAATACTTTTTTATAGTGTTTATTAACATCGGGCCTGCTGTCTAAATTCGTTATATAAAAATTGATCTGAAGCTTTGTTATGATATTACCACAGCAACTGTTATCGAAGAGCATGTCATGTCAGTAGCGTACTGTAAATTAAACCCTGAAACTATTTTGTGTTGTTGAAAAGAACACCAATAAACGCCTATTCAAACTCGATCGATACAAAACCTGCCCTCCGCGATAATATATAAGAAGACCTGATTTATCGAGGAATGGCGTGGAAGGGCCTAATCATTCAGCAAATGAGATTCTCAAGGAAGATTCTGCGGCACGGGATGGATCATAAAGATAGGCGGGGCAGTCGATTTATAAAGTCGACCTGTCTCGCCGGTTACGTGAACTTATTTCTCGCGCAGCGGTGTTGCCACGTTTACTACATTTTCATTCATAAGTAAAACGATAGTTGTTGAATGACAGTCAGACTTTTACTGATTCCAGAAGAATTATCAATTGAATCGATTTACAAGAACATTTATAAAAATAAGGTTAATTATTTAGTTTTTTTTTTGTTTCAAATTCAATCGGCCAGTGATTTTTCTCCAGTCTAGCCTCAACGAAAATTGGCAACGTCGTATACGAAGGTTGCAATTCAACTTTATGCGGGTTCTGACATAACAAAAAAAAGCCACTAAGCTAGGTTAAAGTTGAAAAATCCCCTGCTTGCTGTGATGTATAGTTTGGAGCTTTATGACTACCAGGACTCTTTGCGAGTCGGCACTTTGGATCTCAAGTTGTTTTTAATAATGTACGTCGATGAAGAAACCGAAATAATCCGTCTTGCACGCTGGAATGACTTTACGCTTTGGTTTCTTTTTATGGCCACTTTAAAGTTCGACAATGTAGAATTGTTGTTGGTATTTTCGCCAATTCTACCAAGCCCGTTGAAGGCCATAAGTTTTGACGTTCCGTGACAATTCTGACAGGTGAGTGACGTTCTTTGACAACTGTCAACGTTGACAGATTTGTCACTTGTTCTGATTACTTGATCCAATAGAAATACTAATGGAAACTAATCTTTTGAGGCTCTCGAACGAATTTAAAACAATTATATCATTATTAGATGTGGTTTTTGCGATTTTACCGAGAATACTGCGGTAAAAACGTAGTAATGCCCAACATTATATCAATATTTAGATAACATAAAAATTAAATTACATCCAATGAAACTCTTTATATCTTCCCACTTCCTGTTGGATAGGAAATGATCTCAACTTCGTCGTTTCGAAATGGAATCCTATTTTCTGTTATCTCTAACAATGACCTCTTCTGCGTGGGATGTACAGTGTGATCAACGACGCAATATTGCAGAAATTCTCTCGAAAATACTAGTCCGACTATATCGCCAGTTTGATTCAGGCAACATTGCCAAATCTCTTGGTTTTCCTTGGTTCTCGGAAAATGTCTCGGCGTAAATTTTGTGATTCTAATTATAGCGAATTTGTTGGAATATTTTGATAGATTTCTAACGAGGATGATGTCACATTGACATTTTGACCTGACACCAGTCCACTTTTGATCGTGATAAAATTACGACATACAGAGGGTATCGAAATCACGAGCGAATAATAGGATGTAATTATTGTTATCTTTTTCACTGATAATATTTCAGATCGTTTCGAAATAATAATAATTTTAGTACAAAATCAATAATCCTTGATTTGTGCTGATATTTTGAAAACATTTTTATATCTTCCTTCATTATTTATGTAGTAATTGGCAATTTAAAAATTGATTTTCTTTGTTCAACTAGTTTTTATACTCATTTCCGTTTTTACGAAATGAAAAAGAGAGCAAAACTTTGATTTCCACTTGAGATTTTCCAGAAATAACCAGACTTTTCATTTCAATACACGATTTTTCAAAAGCAACCACAGTAGAATTTTTTTTCCATTGTTAGTGTAGATTTAAGACGAAATAGTCTACTAGGGTAAAATCGGGTGACTTTGCTGGCCACAGATTATTGCCGAAATTTCAATTTATTTCGAAAAGACATTTCATTGACTTCGTAGGAAATTTCAACTTCTTATTAATTTCTGGAAATGAATAATCGAAAAATCGTGGTTTTTATTCAAATAAATTTTGTGTCATTATCATCAGAAAACGGAATATTTTATGATTTTTTTCCACATTGAAAATCCTGGAAACTTAACCAAAGTCAGTCAAAAGTAAATGCTTCAGAAAAATTGAAATAAATTCGAATTTGAATCTAATTTTCAATGGAAATTAATAGAATTAAGCTAGGATGGGTTATTTTTCAATTAGATCAAATTTTCACTGTGAAAATCTGGAAAAAATAAATCTTTGAGCCCAGTAATATTCTTTTTTTCAGGAATTTCATGAATGAGCTTTTTTTTGTAAATATTTTAGGATCTTTTTTTCACAATAAAAATCCCGGAAACCTAATCAAAGTCAGTCAAAAATAAATGCTTTCGGAAAATTGGAATAAATTCGAATTTGAATTGAATTTTCAGTAAAAATCAACAGAATTGAGCTAGGATGGGTTATTTTTCAATTAGATCAAATTTTCACTGTGAAAATCTGGAAAAAATAAATCTTTGAGCCCAGTAATATTCTTTTTTTCAGGAATTTCATGAATGAGCTTTTTTTGTAAATATTTTAGGATCTTTTTTTCACAATAAAAATCCCGGAAACTTAATCAAAGTCAGTCAAAAATAAATGCTTTCGGAAAATTGGAATAAATTCGAATTTGAATTGAATTTTCAGTAAAAATCAACAGAATTGAGCTAGGATGGGTTATTTTTTGATTAGATCAAATTTTCACTGTGAATATCGGGAAAAAATTAATCTTTGAGCCCAGTAATATTTTTTTTACAGGAATTTCATGATTAAGTTATTTTTTTTTTGTATTTTCCCCACACAATTTAGAGATATTTCGTATTAATATGAATATAATAGTATAAATTTCAACCCCTAGTAAAATTGGCACTCCACCTCCCATCACCCTTAAAAAAATCCAAATTCTCCACTTACCCTCGCCTCCCCTTTCGGCACAATCGCAAAAACGACAACCACAAGGACTATCGCCCGGCACAGTCCCGGCCGCAGCGACATGGCTTACTAGATCCATCTTTCTCGCCGGCCCGAACAAACGCCATCCTCCCCACCCCAACCATCCACCGGCCGCCCGCGATTCAATGTCTTCCACCCCCCGTATCTCCCCGAGGCATCCACCTAGCCGCCCCAAATTTTCACAGCACCTAGGGGCGAGTTGGGGCTAAGTCCTGCCCGAGTTTGGGGGCGATCGGGGCGGCCGTCGGGGAGCTACGGGGGTTGGAAGGGGGGCGAGTCGGCAACGCGCATCGGCACGGAAAAGGAGAAGTGGGCTTTGGAATGGTGTGCGAAGCGAAGTTACTGAGTAGGTTTCAGTAACGCGCGGGTAAGCGTGAGTTGCGTTCGTTGGTAGAGTGCTTGGTGGTGCCCTCTGGGGTAGATGGTCGATATGTTCGACCGCGGATTAGGGTGAGTTGGTTTTTTTTTCAGTGCCTCAGTCGGTATCGGATATTTCGACAATCGATAAGGTGACAGCTGGAATTCTCCAAGGGGCCACTTTTATATTTCAATTAAACCTCCTTTTATTGCTAAAAAAACACAAATATCATTTTCCGATTTCACGGTTCCAGTTTTCGATTAAAAGAATTAAAATTATTAAAAAAATAACCCCACCTAAACTAGGAAAAAAGAGACTACTACATTTCTTTTTCTTAAACAGTATTAAAAAAATCTTGAATAAAATATTTTGCAGGACATTGATTACAACTCAAAAAAATCACTAAACTAATTTAAGACTAAGACTTTATTTTTTAAAGCAGAGAAAAAATGTTAGTTGAATCATCTTATGAATAAAATTAATAAATAAATAAATATCGAGTGATATAATATACGAGTCTTCCCAAACACTAGAAGAACTAAATTTTTTTTATTTATATTCCAGAAAATACTGAAAATCATGCTCTGCCAAAATAATGCAGCGGGGATTTAAATAAATTATTTTCAGCAAAGGAAAGAAATTGTAGAAAATTCTCAAAATGTAATGGTTAAGACGTACATTGGAGACGTTTTTCTCGAAAATATCAGCCGAATTCGTGATTTGTTGCAATATTTAAACAATTTTTAAACATTGATCTTTGGAAAAAGTATTTTTTTCGTCGTCATTTACACAGAAAACTGTTTGGAAATTCATCGGCAAGACATCGCTGTCTACAATTTTATGTAGCATTTTTCTCAATATTCACAAATTCGATTATCTTCTAACTCGTTTTTAATTGACTTCCAATGAAAAAAGGATTGAATTCTGATTTTTTGAGCTGAAAAAATCGAAGAAACCATGAAAAAATCACGAAAACGACCAATTTCTAACCAATTTAAAATTTTTGCCGGAACCGCGATTTTAATTCTACACCACACAATACGGTTTTGTGAAATAGGCGGCGTGCTTCGATACAATGCTTAAGCTCAAATTGCGGTGTTGCCACTTCCACAAAAAATCAGCAGATACTCTTTATGTTCCAAACTGTTTACAATATAACGTAGGAAATTGTGTCCAAACTCGTGTTGAACGATATACGTTCTGTTTTATTTCTTCGAATAAAAATAGTGAGCTTGTATACAGCTCACCAAGAGTATTTTAGGCTTACGCATAATTTCTGATAGTTGTATTCTCGGGATAATTTACACAAAGTCGCTTTGACAAATAGGCATCCAGTTACATGCAGGTTCAAGAATGTGCTGAAAGAAGTTCCTCGGTTAAGAAACGTGGAATTTTTCATTTACGCATTACTTGATTTATCCGCTGACATTCTATATCGTTTCCGGTTAAAACTTTTGCTTTTCTCAGAATAACTGGTAAGCTCATTACAACTGACGCATCGTTTTATATTCTATTCCTATTCGTCAACTTTATATTTTTTGAAAGTAATTTTTTTCCGAAATTATACAGTGGCTATCAAAATAGTGAAAATCTCGGTGAGATTTTCCTGGATTTCGTTGGATTTTTGGGGATAGTGACTTCGAAACATGAAGGATTCGAATATGTTATCGACAGTGTTGCCACATTTTCAAAAATTCCGAAAATCTTGTTATCTTCATTACGATGAAATACTTTTATATACAGTATGATAATGATAATAAATTCTACATGTTTTTCATGTTATTTTCTTGATTTTAGGTGCCTAGTCCTGTTGATAGCTATATTTGGCACTGTTAACACGGTGAGTATATTAAAATTATGCAGTCAATATAACGAGGAGCTGTTTTTGGGTCTATTTCGAAAAAAAATTAATCTTTATCAAGAATATTAATGATATTTTGATGATTTTCGGAACTCATGCAACGTAAAGACTCGTATTTTTTTATTTCAGCCAGTGGCGTTCATAGCGAATTTCGTTCGCCTATATTATTAATGAAAATTCATTAATTTTCGATGTCAAGATCACTCTCAGTTATAAAACACTCTGTATATCAACCATTTCGATACAGAAACAAATCGACTTGTCACTTTCTGCTCTCGGTTGAATCTTTGAACCATCCGACCACCTGTTCATATATAAACAAGCTTTTGACAGGGGATTAACCATTAATTATGTGGCAATGTCTTCGCCGATGTCTTGCGTTGGGTTTTCGACTTCCGACAACACGAAATCGTGTCTCTTGCAGTCGAGGAAGCCGGTTATTATTGTTATCTGTCAAAATACAGACTTCGTGGAAACTGTCTGTTTTCTGAATCTCCATTGTGGTAGCAGAAACAGATGAATGTTGTTTGTAAGAGAATAACAAAATTGTCTCAAAAAAATACCAATCGTGATTTACAGAAATTATAACCTCAATTGTTTTATTTCGATGTCATTATTCAAACACGGATCACCCTGTATAGCTTCCACCTCTTTTACTTGATCTCGGAATGCAAAAAACGAACGTTTTCTCAATTCCAACGAATTTTTCCTCAACGTTTACAGAAATTATTCCCTCAATTGCTTTATTTCGATGTCATTATTCAAACACGGATCACCCTGTATAGCTTCCACCTCTTTTACGCATCAGTAACATTACAGCAACCTCGAAAATTGATCTCGGAATGCAAAAAACGAACGTATTCTCAATTCCAACGAATTTTTCCTCAACGTTTACAGAAATTATAACCTCAATTGTTTTATTTCGATGTCATTATTTAAACACGGATCACCCTGTATAGCTTTCACCTCTTTTACGCATCAGTAACATTTCAGCAACCCCGAAAATTGATCTCGGAATGCAAAAAACGAACGTTTTCTCAATTCCAACGAATTTTTCCTCAACGTTTACAGAAATTGTAACCTCAATTGTTTTATTTCGATGTCATTATTCAAACACGGATCACCCTGTATAGCTTCCACCTCTTTTACGCATCAGTAACATTACAGCAACCCCGAAAATTGATCTCGGAATGCAAAAAACGAACGTTTTCTCAATTTCAACGAATTTTTCCTCAACGTTTACAGAAATTGTAGCATCAATTGTTTTATTTCGATGTCATTATTCAAACACGGATCACCCTGTATAGCTTCCATCTCTTTTACGCATCAGTAACATTCCCGCAACCCCAAAAGTTCATCTCGTTCTTGTAGTGCAAAAAACGAACGTTATCTCAAGTAAAAATTATGTTGAATCACTTTTTCACCAAAACTGCATTGTCTTCAAGCACATTGAGACCACCCAGAAGAATTATTAACAGTAATAAACTTTGCTGGCAGCGATTTCTACCATGAATAATATTTTGATGAGCTTGACGGGTTCTGAAAAGTGTGTCGTATAAAACGAACTGCTTTTCGGATGCTAATTAATTGCAATTTTTTCTTGATGGTAGGAAGCTCACAGAACATTTTCCCAATTTTTTTCCAGCAATTTAACAGTGGCTTCAGCTCGAGGAACCGCACGGGGTACTACAGAAACTACCCCAGTAGTTTCAGGAACGTCGGTAGGTTCAGGAGTGGGGATACCATCCCCGAAAACATAGTGGCCAATCCTGGCCAATCGCCAGACTTCGGAGACGATCGCAGATACCAGGAAACCAGCAGAGGTGACCAGGACCTAGACGGCGACGCCGTCCAAAGTGGCTACGTCACCTCGAACGACGAATACGAGGCGGAGAGACGGAGGAATGAGTACGAATCGACCGTATCCGAAGACTACGTCACTTCGGCTCCGGGAGGACGGAGATACGACCCGAGATCGAGGGTGTACAGTCAGACGTCAGGCTCCTATGGAAGTCGCACGCAAGTCTCGGTAGACGATTCGGGATCCTACGGAGGTGGTTCTGGGTCTTATGGAGGAGAATCAGGAGGATCCTATGGAGGGGAAACATCTTATAGAGGAAAATCAGGAGGATCCTATGGAGGAGAATCACCTGGATCCTACGGAGGACAAGCTGGAAGAGTATCAGGAGGATCCTATGGAGGAGAAACATCTTATGGAGGAGAATCAGGAGGATCCTATGGAGGAGAGTCACCTGGATCCTACGGAGGACAAGGTGGAAGAGTATCAGGAGGATCCTATGGAGGAGAATCATCTTATGGAGGAGAATCAGGAGGATCCTATGGAGGAGAATCACCTGGATCCACCGGAGGACAAGCTGGAAGAGTATCAGGAGGATCCTATGGAGGAGAATCATCTTATAGAGGAGAATCAGGAGGATCCTATGGAGGAGAATCACCTGGATCCTATGGAGGACAAGCTGGAAGAGTATCAGGAGGATCCTATGGAGGAGAATCATCAGGATCCTATGGAGGACAATCTGGATCCCCAACTGGACCACCTGGATCGTCCTATGAAGGCAGAAAAGACTCCTCCAGAGCCTACGAGAGCAGCCCCTACGCCAGCCGTAGGCCCTACTCCAGCAGCTACGACATCTTCGACTCCCCCGCCAGAGGAAGAAACGGCAGCGAGAAATGCCTACCGAAATGTTTCGCTGAGAAAGGAAACCGAGTAAGCCAAACCAGCACCTTAAATTAACTCGTGACTAACCGACGTTTTTGCAGGGTTACCCAGGAGTCCCAGGCCTTCCCGGCGAGAAAGGCCAGCGCGGCTTCCCCGGCGGCGAAGGCATCATGGGAGACAAAGGAGACAGAGGCGAGGCCGGCCTGGCAGGACCCCGAGGCCCCAAGGGAGACAGAGGAAAAACGGGAGTGCCCGGTTTCCCCGGTCTCCACGGCTTCCCCGGTCTTCAAGGCCCCCCGGGCTCCCCAGGTGTCCCCGGGATAGACGGATGCAACGGAACGGATGTGAGTCGTACTACGCTTTTTTTTAACAGATTTCAAGTTCGGTGCGATCCGTAGGGGCTTCCAGGAGTCGACGGTTTTCCAGGCGAGCCTGGACCTCGGGGCATGCCCGGAGTCCCAGGTATTAAGGGAGAGAGAGGAGAGGACGCCTACTGTGAGATTACACTCAAGGGGCAGAAGGGAGAGCCGGGGCGAAACGGAGTCACAGGCCCGGCAGGGAACCCCGGGCCCGTAGGGCCGAGTGGATTACCGGGACCCCAGGGAGAGTTCGGTGCCATCGTGAGTGTTTCCAGTACCATCAAATTTATTTTTAGTTTTTTTTTTTCATTTTATCTTCATTTTATTTTAATTTCAATCAAATTTCATCTTGATCTTATTTTGATTTCATTTCAATTTAATTTCAATTTGATCATTTTAATCTTATTTCATTTTATTAAATTTTATTCTCATCTAATTTTTATTTTATTTCAAATTTATTAAAATTTTATTTTAATTTCAATTTGATTATTTTTATTTTATTGATTTTCTCATTTCAATTCCATTAAAATTTTATTTTAACTTAATTTTAATTCTATTTCAATTTGATTTTATTTTTATTCTCATTCAATTTTAATTTTATTTTTATTTTATTTTACATCATCTAACAGTCGAAACCAATTAAAGGTTGGGAGACTAATCTCATAAACAAAATATCTGACAGATTTTCACAAACCAAAATTACTTGTAAATACAAAAAATAGAAACATCAAATAACAGTTGAAAAGCAACATATCCACATTTAATTTCAGGTATGCTGAAATCTACCGAAAAAAAAATGAAATAAAAGTCAAAAATGAACATTCTAATTCTGCTATACAAAAAAAAACAATTCCATAAAATGAACAATTCGGGACTTCAAAAATGACAAATTTCCAGGGACCAAGAGGACCGCCCGGTTCCAAGGGCCAAAAGGGCGCGATGGGCGTGGGCTTCTACGGCCACAAAGGAGAACCAGGCCCGCGAGGACCGCCCGGAGAAAAGGGCGACCCGGCCGACGGCCATCACGGCCAAAACCAAACGGCCTTCTTGGGACCGAAAGGAGAGAAAGGGCGGACAGGCGATACGGGCGACTACGGATTCCCGGGGCAGAAGGGCGAGCCGGGACCGGACGGCGACTACGGCATACCCGGCAGCATCGGCGTGAAGGGCGAGAAAGGCTTGCCGGGATCGCCGGGCCCGAGAGGACGAGACGGATTCGCCGGCCCGCCCGGGCCGCCCGGCCAGAAGGGCGATCGCGGTTTCATCGGTATACCCGGGATTCCGGGCAGGCCGGGACTGAAGGGAGAACCGGGAAGGGACGGACCGGTAGGGCAGATCGGTTTGACGGGCCCGCCGGGGCCTCCGGGCGGTGGGAAAGGTCGACCGGGGCCGTCGGGACCGCCGGGACCTAGAGGGTATTCGGGACCCATGGGACCCAAGGGAATGGACGGTTTTCCGGGTGAACCGGGAGCGAGGGGCCCCATGGGGCCGCAGGGAGGCCCAGGGCTGCCTGGAACACCAGGTGAGCTCGATTTACTGTTGATTACTAGTGACGAAAAAGCGAATTTTCCAGAATTTTTTCTGAGAAAACTCTTGAATTCATTGAAATAATAATTTGTACACATGTTATGGCATCTTTGAACCGCCATTTTTATCGAAGGTCCCGAGGGAACGCCTGGCGAAAAGGGCGAACCAGGTCTGCCCGGAGTGTCCGGCCTACCAGGAAACGAAGGCCCTCGAGGCTACCCCGGACCGATCGGCCCGCAAGGTCCACGAGGTCTGACAGGAGAAAAAGGACTATCCATAATGGTAGGCCCGAAAACCCTCCACCAACAAACTAAATCACGCAACATTCTTGTCGAGTAGGGCCCCAAGGGCGAGGACGGCGAGAACGGCAGGGACGGCGCCAAAGGCCAGAAGGGCGAGAAGGGTTTCGGCGGTCCCAGAGGCAGTCCGGGGGACGCTCTCAACGGCATACCCGGCTACACCGGCCCCACAGGACCTCAAGGCGAGAAAGGCAACGCCGGGCGGCCGGGCATTCCCGGAGCACCCGGCATCCCCGGGGCCAAGGGCGACATCGGCGGCAGGTGCATCGACTGCCTGCCCGGCGTCAAGGGCGAGAAGGGCGACCGCGGTTTCGACGGCATGGACGGTGACGTGGGACCCAGAGGCCCGCCCGGGCCGGTCGGCTTCAACGGGCTGCCCGGATTCGACGGACTCCCAGGCAAAAACGGCCCCCCAGGGCAACCGGTGAGTAACCACACGATAACCGGGAAGCTCCCGATGCTACTGATTTTTTTCCCAGGGAAAAGACGGCGCGGACGGCGCCCCTGGCCTCCCCGGCAATCCCGGCCTGCCCGCCGAGGTGCCCCTCAATCTAGTGAAAGCCGAGAAGGGGGACAAGGGGTCGCGGGGTCGCGACGGCCTTCCCGGACCCAAAGGCTTCCTCGGGCCGGCGGGGCCCAAAGGAAGCATCGGTTTCCCTGGCGTGCCCGGCGAAAAGGGCGACAGAGGCTTCGACGGACTACCCGGCCACGACGGGCAGCCGGGCGAGCCCGGAATACCCGGCATCAAAGGCATGAAGGGCGAGAGCGTCTACGGCGAGGACGGCGAGCAAGGCGACAAAGGCGACTCGGGAGAGAGAGGCAGGGAGGGGCTGCAAGGCCCGCCCGGACGACCGGGAGTCTGCACGGCGAACCTCATAAAGGGCCTCAAAGGCAACCAAGGCTCGCCCGGCGACAAGGGAGAAACGGGCCCCAAAGGTGCGACCGGACCGAGAGGAGAAAAGGGCGACCAAGGCGACGTGGGCCTCAGAGGCCCCACCGGGCAAGACGGTCTCCCCGGGCCCGTCGGACGACGCGGTCTACCCGGACCCAGAGGCGAAAAGGGCGAGGTCGGCCCCATGGGATTCCCCGGGGAAAGCGGCCGCGACGGCTCCACCGGCCCGCCCGGTTACGCAGGACTCAAAGGAGCCAAAGGAGAAGCTGGTATTCCTTCGGTGGGCCCGCCAGGACCCCCGGGACCGATCGGTTTCAAGGGCGAAAAGGGTTTGCCGGGCCTGCCCGGCAAGACAGGAGCTCGAGGCAACGACGGCCCGATGGGCATCATGGGCGAGAAGGGAGACATCGGCGAGTCGGGCGAGAACGGCTTGACGGGCCCGGCCGGACAGAAGGGTGAACCGGGTCCGATCGGCCCGGCCGGATTGAACGGAGCCCCCGGTCGACCCGGACCGGTCGGCTCGAAGGGAGAACCCGGCTTGAGAGGGCAGACGGGTCGGCCAGGCTTGACAGGCTTCCCGGGACTGAAGGGCGAGCCCGGCATCCCCGGCCCCGCCGGCCTCAAAGGTTTCCAAGGTATGATCGGCCGGCCCGGACCGACCGGCCAGCCCGGCATGGACGGCATGCCGGGTCTGAGCGGCGAGAAGGGCGAGCGCGGTTTCCCAGGACCTCAAGGACCCATCGGCATGGTCGGCATGCCCGGAGAAATGGGCCCGCAGGGACTCAAAGGCGACGTCGGCCCGTTCGGCCCGCCCGGACTGCCAGGACCACCGGGCCCGGTCGGCTTCAAGGGCGAAGCCGGCCTGCCGGGGCTGCCCGGTCTCAAGGGCGAATCGGGCAGCGCAGCGGAGAAGGGACAGAAGGGCGAGCACGGTATTCCTGGGCTGCGCGGAGCCGAGGGTCTGCCCGGCTTCCAGGGACTGACAGGAGAAAAAGGAAACGCCGGTTTGCCGGGCAGGAGCATCCCGGGGGCGGCGGGCGAGAAGGGCGACCGAGGCCCCGGCGGCTTGGACGGCGCGCCCGGACTGCCCGGCCTGAAAGGCGACAGAGGACAAGCGGGATTCCCGGGTCCGAAAGGCGATCGAGGCTACCCCGGAGAAACCGGGCGGCCGGGGATGGACGGCATGGACGGACTGCCCGGAGACCGCGGAGACGCCGGCGACGTGGGACTCGTGGGATTGCAAGGCGAGAAGGGAGACGCAGGGTTCCCGGGTATCGACGGCTACGACGGCCCGAAAGGAGATAGAGGATTGCCGGGACCCATGGGAGCGATCGGCTTCGTCGGAGAAAAGGGAGACGTCGGGGACAGAGGCTTCCCGGGTCCTCTGGTGCAGGTCAAGGGCGAGAAGGGCGAGCCCGGACTGTTCGGCGCCACCGGAAGACAAGGCGAGAAGGGCGACAGGGGCTTCCAGGGCGAGATAGGGTTGATGGGCGAGAAGGGAGACCTCGGATTCCCGGGCGTGAAAGGAGAAATCGGCCTCGCCGGAATACCAGGAGAAAAGGGTAAGTCCCGTCACGCTCCCACAACGTCGCATCCACATTAATCCTCCTTCCGTAGGTGACAGGGGCTTGGCCGGCCCGGAAGGCTTGCCAGGGCTGACCGTCAAGGGCGAGAAGGGCCTGCCCGGCATGCCAGGCAAACACGGCAGAGAAGGCTTCCAGGGCGTACACGGCGAAAAAGGCGAAATGGGCCTGCAAGGCCTGCCAGGCCGGACAGGCCCGCCGGGACCTCCGGGCCCCCTAGGCCTGCAAGGACCCAAAGGAGATCGCGGATTCAACGGCCCCCCGGGCCCCGTCGGGCCGGAAGGACCTCCAGGCAGTACGGGGCTCCAGGGAGCTGCGGGGGTGCGCGGAGAGAAAGGCGAACGCGGCAACCCAGGCTTCATGGGAGCACCGGGCGAGAAGGGCGACCGCGGCATCACCGGTCTACAGGGATTGCCCGGCTACCCCGGCTCGAAAGGCGACAGAGGCTTCGACGGAGTACCGGGAGCGCCGGGGCAGGAAGGACCTGTCGGCCCCAAGGGAGACGCCGGGCTCGACGGCCGTCCAGGCTTCGCGGGCGAGCCGGGCAGCAAGGGAGACAAGGGCGAGCCCGCCCCGCAAGGTCTACCGGGGCGCAAGGGAGAGCGGGGCCCGCCGGGGGCCGACGGTCTCCCCGGCATCCGCGGCGAGGCCGGCATCGACGGCCTCGCGGGGCTGCCGGGAGAACGGGGCGAGAAAGGCGACAAGGGCGCCGCGGGGCTGGAGGGCTTCCCCGGGCTGCCCGGGGAGAAGGGCGAGCGCGGGATAGAGGGAGCCGTCGGCTTGCAAGGCGCCGTCGGGGACGTCGGCCCCCGGGGCGAACCGGGCGCCCCCTGCGTGGACATCCCCGACTACCTGACCGGCACTCTGCTGGTGCGTCACAGCCAGAGCAGGGAGGTGCCGCAGTGCGAACGCGGCCACATCCAGCTGTGGGAGGGCTACTCCCTGCTCTACGTCGAGGGCAACGAGAAGGCGCACACGCAGGACCTCGGCTACGCCGGCTCCTGCATGAGGAAGTTCTCCACCATGCCTTTCGTCTTCTGCGACGTCAACAACGTGTGCAACTACGCCAGCCGCAACGACAAATCCTACTGGCTGTCCACCGGCGCCGCCATCCCCATGATGCCCGTGGAGGAGGCCGCCATCGAGGACTACATATCGAGGTGCGTGGTGTGCGAGGCGCCCGCCAACGTCATCGCCGTGCACAGCCAGTCCTCGGGGCTGCCCGAGTGCCCCAACGGCTGGAGCTCGTTGTGGATCGGTTACAGCTTCATCATGGTGAGAGCTTCAGATGAATGAGTACGGGATGAGTAAGAACGGCTATACCGGAAGCGTTTTGGGGGAAGTGGGCCCGAGATGAAGTCGTGGAAATCGGTGGGGGGGGGGATGGTTTTCTTGCGGTCTCGTTGTGTTTAGAGTGCACGCTGAACAGCGGCGTGACAAAATTTATTCTCGTGATATTTTATACGTTTACGATAACGTTACAGGGCAATTATTTTGGTTTAATAAGGACGAAGGTTATTCCAGAAAAAACAAATTCATTACGTCATTTTATTACATCATTTGGTGAATCATTTTCCCTCCCTTAAATTAGACATCATATAATGATCAAAATAAAGAAGTTGCATGAAAGAACATACTGTATACTTCCAGGAATTGATAAAATATGTCTTTGGGTTCATTTCCCAGGTCCTCCATAATGAATTGTACTGGGGAATATCAAATTTCAAAAGCTGTTATTGTGCCATTTTCAGAATCCAAAGCTATTAGAGTTCTAGCTAAAATTTTTGCTGTACTATTCAAACTGGACCTGAAAAACAGATTTATATAAATAGGTACAATACAGATTGTATAATGAATTCAGTTTCATACCTTGTACATGGAAAATAAGTGTAAACTACAAAATTGACATTGAGAATCCTCAGATATACCTCAAAAAAATCATAAACTTGATAAAAAAGGTTTTCCAAACACAAAATGAAGATTATTCGCTTTTCAAATTTCGAGCTATTCACCAACATCGTCTCATTGAATTATCATCAGAAATTCTAGAAATGTTCATTATTTATTTATATAAAATAATCTAGGTACGAATAAGAAATGTGTCACGCCTATGTTGATTCTTCATTGACAACGTGCCTGTGAAATGGTAAACAATCACCAATGTTTTCTGTATAATCACAAACTAAACGCTTTTTGCTCATTTTCACACTTGGATAATGTCAAATATGCACAAATATGGCCTGATAATTAGGCAATCCAAACCACGTGACATTCAATGTGGCGGATTAGGGCACACAATGCGATACCTTGTGTTAGTTGTATTCTGCAATGCACGTGACAGGCATTTTTCTTCAGGAAAAGAGTTAATAACCAACCACAATTAAAAAAACACATGAAAAACGCACTAGAGATCACTAAATGTAACAGTTTTCAATTCAAGTCACAAATGTGTGCCCCAAGCCGCCACATTGTTTTTTTCGATTTGACAGATCGCTGGATTGCCTAATATAGTAAACTTAACCAAAAAACTGCGCGTAATGGCGGCTTTGTTTTGACATTGACACACAAAACCACGGAACGCCAATGTCGTAACTTTTCAAAGGCGCGAAATCCAAACGAACCAATCAGAGCAGCGACCAGCCAAAATATTCGTATTCCCCTGACAGACACAGAAGGGTCGCGATGTTGGGGCCAAGAAAACGTGCGTTGTTACTCATCTCGTCAAGATATTAAATCTATAGTGACAACCCCCGCCCTTACGAACCTCACCACCTGTTTTTCTCCCGTTTCCAGCACACCGCTGCGGGTGCTGAGGGCGGCGGCCAATCGCTGTCCAGTCCCGGATCGTGCCTGGAGGACTTCAGAGCGACGCCTTTCATCGAGTGCAACGGGGCGCAAGGGTCGTGCCACTACTTCGCCAACACGCTGAGTTTCTGGCTGGCTACCATCGACAACAACCAACAGTTCCAGAAGCCGCAGAAGCAGACCCTCAAGGCGGGCAACGTGCGGAGTAGGATCAGTAGATGCCAGGTTTGCATCAGGAATACGTAAGGATCGGTTCGGTAGTGTCTGATTAGGGAATGGTTTCGATGTGTCACTTTGGAGGGCGGGCTCGGTGGGGTAGTTTTGACAGCTGGTTGAGGGGAATGGGGGGTTGGATGGGATTGGGGAGGAGAATCGAGGCTTTTTGAGGGAGGTTGTTCGGGGAATTGGGTTGGCACGGTTTGAATCAGGCAAGGAAATATCGAAAAACAAAAATCGTCGGAATTGGCCATTTTAGTAGCAAAATTAATTTTTTGGGAGCTCGAAATGGCATCAATCCCATGTATTTTGACACGTTGAATCTTAATCTGGCAATAATTCAGCTCATTGATTCTTTAAAATAGGAGAAATTATCAAAAAACTGCCAAAAATCGTCAGAATTTGCCATTTTTTCAACGAAATAAATTATTTTGGAACAAGAAATGGCATCACTTTATATATTTTGACATGCTAAATCCAAATCTGGCAATAATTCAGCTCATTGATTCTTTAAAATAGGAGAAATTATCAAAAAACTTCCAAAAATCGTCAAAATTGGCCATTTTTTCAACGGAAAATTCTTTTCTAGAGCACGAAATGGCATCAATTCCATGTATCTTGACTCGTTCAATCTCAATCTGGCAATAATTCAGCTCATTGACTCTTAAAAATAGGGAAAATTATCAAAAAACTGCCAAAAATCGTCAGAATTCGCCATTTTTTAACGAAAAAAAATTTTCTAGACCACAAAATGGTATCAATTTCATGTATTTTGACTCGTTGAATCTTAATCTGACAATAATTCAGCTCATTGATTCTTTAAAATAGGAGAAATTATCAAAAAACTGTCAAAATTCGTAAAAAATTGTAATTTTTTTAACGGAAAAAATTTCTAGATCACAAAATGACATCAATTTCATGTATTTTGACATGCTAAATCCAAATCTGGCAATAATTCAGCTCATTGATTCTTTAAAATAAGAGAAATTATCAAAAAACTGTCATAACTCGTAAAAATTTGCCATTTTCGTAACAAAATAAAATTTTCAGGAACACGAAATGGCATCAAGTTGTAGTATTTTGATATGCTGAATCCAAATCTGGCAACGGTTAAACTCGTTGACTCTTGAAAATCAGGGAAATTATCAAAAAACTGTCAAAAACCGTAAAAATTTTTAATTTTTTCAACAGAAAAAAATTTCTAGATCACAAAATGATATCAATTGCATGTATATTGACACGCTGAATCTAAATCTGGCAATGGTTCAACTCATTGACTCTATAAAATATGAGAAATTATCAAAAAACGGCCAAAAATCGTAAAAAATTACAATTTTTTCAACGAAAAACATTTTCTGGAGCACGAAATGGCATCAATTCCACGTTTTTTGACACGCTGTATCAAAAGCTGGCAACGGTTCAACTCATTGACCTCTAAAAACAAAGAAGATTTCGTAAATCTGACAGTTCATGTGTATAACTGGTTGCATAGATCGGTTTTCATTTGAAATTGTCACGCCCTCTAACCTCCAGGCCCACCTTGTTGTTTTCATTCGTTCCATTTCATTCCTTATTCAGCTGTCTCAGAGTCGTCTCAAAGTGTCACATCGATTTTCAATTGTGTTCAGCCAAAAAAAGTGTTCCTCACACGGATACTTACTTGATCATCTACGGTGATAACGTTTAGATTCGGATGACCAGGTATGCAACCCACACGACGACGAATTGTATAGTGAGCTTTATAACTGTTTAATACTGCCGTGCCATGTCTTTGTAACATTTTTATGTAAAGTTTTTTGTATAGTACTTAGCGTTAGGTTGTATGTATGAAACGCAACTTTCTACAATCAGGATCGATCACACTTCAATATTTTATCTACTACCTATTATTAAAATTAAGGGAAGATGCATATTTTTCTAGTTGAAGAATTTATGGTGCTATATATTTCTAAAATAATTTATATGTTTGATTCGTGCTCTCCATTTCAGTTTGACATTCCTGTGAAATTTATTTCTTGCTCGGAATTTCTAGTCGACCAAAATTACAGTGTAGCAAAATCCTCTTTTCCTTTTATTGTAACTTTCTGGGGCTGTCGTTAATATTTTAACAAACACTGCCATTTGTAAAATAAAACATTAGACATATAACCATGTATTTTCATTTGCAGCAACGCATTTTCACCTATATTCAAGTTGTTTCATGTAAATATCGAATTATAATGAATAAATTGCATTCGAAAAATGTTACTTAATAACTCACCTAGACTCAACCGCCATCTACCTGTTATGAGTGCAACTAAGCCGTCAGCAGTTACAGGCACCTCTTTTAGTAGAAACCTGTACACTCGCTCAACTGTACTTGAACTGTTGGTTAATCTACTGTGATAAAGAGGGCGCTAGTTATACTAATCAATTAAACTTGAGGTTACGGAACATATTCAACTCGTCAAAATCAAACACAAACTGAAATGTTGTGATAATAGCTAGAGCTGAATGGCTAATTTCCAATTTCACAAGTCACTGCAAAAAATAATCCAGATATTCATCGTGAATGCCGAATCATCGTTCATAACCAAGCGTATATCATCATTATTATTCGAACTATCAATCATAAATCTCTACTGCAATCTGAATAGGTATTCAATCAAAGTGCAGATGATTTAGTGAGGTTACGATCTGTGTGGGCATTGTTGATTTTTGCATTGCCTGTCGTTTTTGTTGAATCGAACTTGAATGCAGTAACTCAGTGACGTTGACAGTTACTTTCACTTGTTTACAATGTTTCAAGAATTATCCAATCACAATTGCGAATGTCTTTCAGACTGTCAAAGTTTTAAATACCAACTGTTATGACTTGGGCTTGATTATTGCCCGTATTCTAATTATTTCAGTTGTTTATAGTGAGATTAAAATCGCCCTATTTAATGGAAATACGTTGTACCTGAGTGGTAGACAACTATATCCAATAACTTATCGAAATTATACTTGATAATCGTTGGAATTTGAATGGAAGGAAGTTTTCTAGATGACTTCCGATTATTTTAGGACTTCCTGGTTTCTTAAGACACGTGCAACATTATTTGAAAGGATATATGTTGCTGATTCTGTTGAACAAAATTGTCGTTTCTATATTTTGTTGTTCTATGTCGAGAAAAAAAAGTTACAGACAATAACTGTTTGATTATTATTACACTAGTAAAACTCTTCTCGGGAAGGTACGATTATTATGCAATAACAAACCCTCTCAAATAATACCCAACGCAACAAAAATTCCCTAAACAATAAAATCCAGACAGCTATTACATGATATTGCGTAAGTGGCGCCACAACTTTGAAGTACTCTCTACTCTTGTACCTGATACGCGTTTCGTTGACTGATCCAAGGGATAATTCGGACCTTTTTTCCTTTGAAGGTCGCCAAGAAATTTCGAATTATCAGTGTTTTATTGAGAGTACGTGACTTGGCATACATTTTCTACAATTGTTGGTATTGTAAAAGAGATTTGAGGGTTATTGTTGTTCGGACACCATTAACACCTCTGAAAACAGGGTCTTCGTTTGTTTCAAAAAAGGGTGAGCAGGCGGTGTATTTGAAAGGAAAGGAATTCTTGATTCAATCTGAATTTTTGTGATTTTTCGTGTGACATTTCTGACGTTGTTTTTATTGTTTCGTGAAATCATTGGAAGAAACTTCGTTTGAGTCAGGTCGATCTGAAATAATGCGTTCATAAACATCGTCACGTATTGCATCAAACGTCAAAAATTCCACACGATTGTGAATGGTGGAAACTGGGTTAAAGTGATATTCGTTCCGCCTATATTACGTGGTCTTTATCGTATTATACATCACATAAAAATCTGTAAAAATCTCACGCCCTGAACCTTAAAAGGTATAATCCCATGGAGGCAAGAACCCACTTCGATTCAAAGACTCAATTCACGATTTTTCAAACCTCGAATTACGAGGAGTCGCTTTCACCTCGAAAATATACCCATTCGCTACGAAAAACTGGGGCATCTTTTCAAATAACAGGGTTCGAGATGGGTTTGTTTTCTATTCTCAGAATTTTTTATGCATACGCTTTGAACGCTGGGATTTTTGAACTACTTTTATTGACCTATCGATTGCTCATACGACCAGCTGTTGATTTCTCGCACTTTTCGATGTATTTTAGCTAGCTTTAGGAAAGCTATCTTCATGTTTATAGTATACAGGGTGACTCGTCAGTGTATGGAAGTAGGAATGAGAAATACAAAAAAGTGTTTCGACTAAAAGTTGTTTTATTCACGCAAATACACAATTCTAGGATATTCTGGGATATACAGGGTGCTCAGCGTGGGCCAGACATCAAGTTTTGATTTCTGCATCCAGTTCAATCTTTCTTTTTCCTTAAAATGCGACGTTGTCAAACTGAAACATGGAAAGAAATCTGACGATAATTGGTGCACTATACAGGGTGTTTCAGAATTGCATGGCAATATTTCAGGTACGTATTCTCTGGTACAAAATAAGGAAACAAAGTCCGATCTCGTTTATTAACTTTAATGCTTCAATTAATATCAAACATCGAAATATTATAAACATGTGTGTAACTTTGAGCCAATTTACAAATTAATTAATTTCTGAGGAAACTGAACGGAATTCGACCAAAAGTCAGGGGGGACAAAATTTAGGTAACATATTGAAGAACTTGAAGAAAATATTGAAATTCACCAGTGGCGTACGAGTAAGTTTTTCTTGAGGCTTTTATAGATTGAGACCTCGGGAAATGCAACACCCAGTATGGTATTTGGAAAACATTTACTTTCATATCGAGCAGCACCTATTGCTTGACACTCATACAAAATTTGAGAGCTCTATCTGCAATAGATCAAGCACAATAAATTAAAAACTCCGCTATTTTGTACCTAAAATATTGCCGTGCAATTCTGAAACACCCTGTATACAAAAGCTGCAAAAAAAACGTCATCACTCATTCGGTGGGTACGATCACTCCGAATACAGGGTGTTCATTGGATAAGCATCGATTCCGGATTGTTCCGGGAGATGGAAGTCGGTTAGGGCGGTTGGAAAACGACTTGGCGCGCCCAGCAGAATAAGGGTAGCACCTGTACATCGAGCGCGTACCCATCGAACGACAGGTGGTTCTGCGGTACCAACACCTGTACCCCGTCATTTCTACTACCCGGTACTACATAGTACTCGCACTTTCACGCTACGAAAATGAAGAAGAAGAAGAATGGGCCAGAGGTAGGAATAGTATCGAGTTTTCGAGATTCAAACGGCTATATCACTATGACATTTTCGAAAAACCGATTGTTTTTTTGGCTTTTTCGATAGTTCTAACTCTCGAAAATATCCCGTGAAAGCCGCAAAGTCGTATCTTGAATAGTTTCTGAGAGGCAGAGTTCTAAAGATCGACGACTCGTAGATGTATAAAATCAATAGTTGACACTTTAAACAATATTTTTCAAAATAACTCGGAGAAGAATTGACAGATCAACTTCAAATTTCAATTGAGTATTCTGGTCTTACGTCTGCAACATCAAATGTCCTTATTATGATTCGATGCATGTTTGACGAATAAATACCTGTTAAAATATCACAAAAAAAAATACATTTTGTGGAGGTCGACATCTTGACTGATTAGTCTTGGCTCCATTGTGTAATTAGAGAGAGAAAAATCCACTGAAATTACATAATTATCATTACAGGAAGTGGATATTCAAATGCTTCAACATGAAGATAAGTACTTGTATCGTTTTGGCTGGAAATATGCCAGTGCTGATGATGATATTGACCAAATGGTCTGTAAGCCTTCTGTTCTGCAAATATGCACGAGAAATTTTGTTGGTTTGTGGTTATCTGAAATGAGAGGAGCATCCGAGAAAATTAAGACGAATTACGGCTTCATTATGTTTATACTTTGGAATAGAGTCATTCTCATACAGAGAAAGAAAGAAGATTGTGAAATCTGAATGATTTTTTCTCAAAATAACTTTATAGTTCATCTACTGAAGGTGTCAAGAAAGTCCAAAATTCTCGAAGATATTCAAAAGTGGATATACCTTTTTTTGAAAAATTAATTTGTCTTGTATATAAAGTGTCAAGAGGCGCTGAAAACGGTGGTGAAATCCGTTTTTTGATATCCAGTATAGTTTTCGAAATATTTAATGTTGAAGATTCCAAAAAACACCCAAAACCCCATTTTTTCAACGTAAAAACCCATGAAGAGTCCATTTCGATGATCTGGGAGCCTCCATACGAACATTATTGAAGACTCTACGACTTTGAATTTTTCGAAAAATCGATTCGCGATCATCTTTCATATGGAAAAAGTGAAAAATTCCAAAAGACAATAAAAGATAATGGTTTTGATTGCCAATTGGGCCAATAGGCCATAAAACTAGACAAAAACAAGAACTAGGTACCGTCAAGATCAAAACAATCGATAATATTTTTATAACGTTCGAACGTCTTCCTTCGTTTCAATACCATCACGTGTCTACCATCGACCCCAGACACTTCCCATCGCATTATTCACCATTTTTTATAGCTTCCGACATTTTCCTAATTGCCGCTTGATTTGACATCGATAGAAAACAATTCTCACGGTCGATCAAAATGGTGGTGGATGTACCCTTATTTACGTAATTCCAACCACCTTCACCATCATATTTTAATTTAAATATTGATGACGATCCATACGTGGGAGAAAGTCTAGAGTTCCCACACAAAAGTGTTGAAAATCAACAGGATCGTTTGAAACAGCTGAAAATAGCAGTTTTGATAATTTTGATCATACAGTATATCTTAGTTGTCTCCTTATTGTTTTTGACCAGTATTTTCACTGTGCAGTGTGCACCAATCACTTTTTTCGTATGAAACTTGAATTGATACAAAGTTTCGATTTCCAATAAATGCCATATCTCAATGAAAAGCATATTAAATTTCGATTGACCCACATTTTGGCACTGTCTGTCCCCTTGATAGCATAATTGAAGGTTAAATGGCTACCGCTTTTATAAAAAATCGTACTTTAATGTCGATATTTTACCTGTATTAAGGGGAAATGATTCGGAAGCGATGTTTTCAAGAAAATTATACATCTTTCTCCTAAAACGTTACATTCGAATATTAAACACTGGAGCCGGCGTGTTTAATTTTTTTTCTTCAGTAATAATACGTGTAATTCGGAATAATTTCACCAAACCCATTTAGTTTATGATTCCTGTCTGCTTAATTCAGAAATACTCGCGTGGAATGTTCACTATTCACAACCACATAAATTTAATAAGGAAAAGTACTCTCCTTAAAAATAACAACACAACGAAATCACTGTCAATAAATAGTGCAATGACAATGACATTAGTTACAGATTTCTCTCAATCACCCTGGCCTAACCCACTAATTACCGTCATTAAAACGTTACGTCATACGTGTACTTGTCACTTGACTGAGACTGACCTAATCGTATCGCGCGAATATGATCTCATCAGTGACGTTACATGTGGTTATGACAAAGGTGTTCTATGAATAGAGTAGTGTCTTTGCGTTGTTTACATGTGAATTGTTAGCGAATTTTAGTCAACATGACACGTCTGAGTCTTCGGGTGTGTTCGAATCCCGCCCATGGACGAAAAAATGCTTCGAATAATTATGGATATATAATTAAATAGTAGAAAAAGTGTGGGGTGCTACAAATATTATCAGTTTTAATAAAACACCTCTCGGAGCAAACCCACTGCCCTAAATAACCCACTGGTACCAAATGGTACGGTACCTTCTGTCCCGAATAAGTGAAACTGAACACACAATAGGGCGAAAGTAATCGGAAAGGTCCATTGAAATTCTCCCGTGAAATCAGTTGGGCCGAGCTTTCACCATATTGTTTCTCTAATAAAAAATGGGAAATTAATTGATCACGTAGGGTTGCACATCAGTGATACGATGCGTAACTCCCTCGTAGACTCACGCCTACCAGATGGCGTT
The DNA here is from genome assembly GCA_037013635.1 of Plagiodera versicolora. Taxonomy (NCBI): domain Eukaryota; kingdom Metazoa; phylum Arthropoda; class Insecta; order Coleoptera; family Chrysomelidae; genus Plagiodera; species Plagiodera versicolora. The sequence continues at coordinate 13,216,837 of CM072981.1, read as the reverse complement.
GTCTGTCTGGCACACTCTCGCAATTTTACGCGTGGTGGACTACGTCGATTTTGTTTTGTTTGAGGCACGCTTCATCCTCTTTTCGTCAACACCAAAACGAACATTTTTTTAATTATCATGGTTTATTATTTGTCAGTTTATTTAACAACGATGAGACCAACGAACTCGTGGAGAATATCGTTTTCAATTTCTTCACCGCAATTTCCATTTCTAATGCTGATATTACCACCTGTTCCCGGTTGAAATAACGGATTGCGAAAAAATAACATTTGCTAGAAATAGGTTACAGTTACCGAAGGAAGTGGATTCGTCAAGCATGTGTCTTAAAGTTGGTTTTTTCTTTGCAAGTCATTGACTCCAACTTCATTCAAGGGCTTCTGATATATTTATGAAATATATTGAAGATTTTCTAGACCGTAAAAAACCCACGCTAAAACCCTTTCGATACTCCTTATGACGTCAGAACTGCTGAAACTAGCCTTGTTTAGTTTCTTTCACAGAAAAATCGTGCCAGTACTGCCCTGATAATTCAAATCTAGGCATTGCCGAAATGTTCTCCGTGTTTCCTTCGATTCATCAGCAGTGACTGATGATTTGGGAACCCCGTGTTACGCCGCTGTCCGAGATGCCCAAGGAATTCAAATTTTGTGGTAAATGATAATGTCGAACGTTTTCAACGGTTCGATGCAGGTGTTAAAGGGGTTTAGATTTCCCACATTGTTTCATGGGGATGTTACAGAGTTGTTTGGCTTTTTTAAAACAGCTAGATATATAGATCCCGCATCGCTGGATCGCTTGGTAGAGGTATATGTGAGAGTGATAAAAGTATTTACTGCTGTGCAAGACTACAGCTGTCAGTTTACTATTTTTAGACCATTATAACTCTTTATGATCGACAGATTTCTTATTGGAGGTTAGTTTATACCATAAGCGTAATGTTGGCAAAATCATGACGTCACTGACGGCCCTTTCCATGTTTATGTTCCATCGCCATTTTCGTTCTGTGACCACATTTTTCAGGGACTAGTACTAAAAGGTCTACTTTGGGACAAAATCTGAAACAATACGATATTTTTACTCATGCAGTCGAAAATCGAGATTTTTCATTAGCGATTTCATTTCAAATAATTAGTTTTCATAGTTACGTTAATTAAAATTTGTTCGCTATTTGTTTTTTTTTTCTCATCTGGCGGCACTTTATTGTTGAAATCATAAAAAAATATTCTCATGGCTAGATCTGTTGATACAGGGTGATTTTGTGACTGTTAGCTGTGTGAGTATTCGAATTTTTGAGTTGTCATAACTTTGTTATCAATTAATAGTTTCTCATGAAATATTGGTCACACCTGTTTAAAAGCGCTTTGAATCCAGTGGCGTAGTAATTTTTTCAATAAAAAAATCGCTAATGAAAAATCTCGATTTTCGACTAAGAAAAAATATCGCAGTATGCCTTCAAAATTAGAATAAACATTTCAAATTTTGTCCCAAGGTAGACCTTTAAGTACTTGACATTTCAAAAAAAAAATCAAAATCTGTCTACAACTCCAGATTTTAGGGGGGTGTTTTCATCAAAAATGGGTCACACTGTATTAGGATGAGCTTCAGAAACCAATAAATACAAGAAAAAATCTGGAATACCAAAAGAATAAGGTCCTAACTAAGAAACGAGGAAAATAATCCGTTTTTTTTTTTCGACAAAATTATCGAAAAAATAACCGAGTGTGGCATTTTTCAAATCCCTTGCCACATTTTTTCATATTTTCTGAGACACTCTAGGGGGATTTCAGTTTGAAAAAGTTCACAAATCAAGAAATATACCTTGTTGTGTTGAATTTCATGGATTTTTACATGGTTGTTGTCTTGTCAAAATTACCCTAAAAGACGGCGATGAAGCATCTGTACTACGAATCCCGCATAGTCTCAAATCGAATTCATAATGTGAGAATATTCAAAAGCCTGTAGTGTCTTAATGAACAGCTGTCATATCTGTTATTAGGTATGAAATAAAACGGTATAAAAGCTCCCAATCAATGATAAATAGCAGGTATACAGGTGCAATGTACTCAGTAATTATTTGATTACCCATTACCTTCACTTTGTTGTCCTTACAGGGTTGTTATGGTAACTACAATACAAAAGAGTGGAAGAATATTATGTGAGGTTAGGTTTCTAAAAAACCGTTACAGTGTCGTCTGTCTCGAGAAACTGGTCAGCTCACAAGTTGTCAACACTGATTCAAATAAATGAAATGGTGTAGTGATAGTATTTGCCTCGAAAATTTGATTTAACATCATTATTTGTACCGTTATTTTTGCCTCGTATGAAGCAGGTGCCTGTCCAACCTACATTTGGCAAAAATACTATCGGAGACAACCAACAGGTGTTTGCGTAGGTTGCTGTTTGAATCTAACGTCGATATTAGTTACAGTCGTGGATTTTTATAGTTTTTTGTTTTTGGAATTAACTGGAATCAGAAATACACCAGCTGTGCTGAGTTGATTTGCTGCAATATCGTTCATAATTTCATAACCCTTCCAACGGTTTTTCCTGCAGCTATTACACAGCTTCGAGTTCCTAGTTTCACCGCAAGGTGGCGTCAAGATTCCCGAACACTTTTCGTGTATTTTTGACCCTCGAAAGCTGCCACTGTGGAAGCCACGGACCGTGTCTCGGGGGGCATTCGGGGCAATCCTCGTATCTGACATATGGCAGACGCGAGCCAAACACGTGCTGCCTGCATTCTTCTTCTGTCTCTACCCGACCGACGTGTAAGGACCTCTCAGGCGTATCCGAACGATATAATAATTGTTTCGGTAATAAACGGACGCAGTCGAGAGGTACTTGAACCGTGAACGACTAGATTTCCCAAAAATTGATCAAAAACGACCAGATTTCCATAAGAATTTATTAAAACCGACTAGAATTCCATAAAAATCAATTAAAAACGACCAGATTTACAGAAAAAATGATTAAAAATGACTAGACTTCCATAAAAATTGATTAAAAACGACCAGATTTTCAGAAAAAATCATTAAATACGAACAGGTTTCCATGAAAATTCAAACAACCAGATTTCTATTAAAATTGATCAAAAACGCCCAGATTTCCCTGAAAATTCAAATCGACCAGACTTCCATAACTTTTTTTAATAATGACCAGACTTCCATGAAAATTCAAATCGACCAGACTTCCATAAAAATTTTTTAATAATGACCAGACTTCCATGAAAATTCAAATCGACCAGACTTCCATAAAATTTTTTTAATAATGACCAGACTTCCATGAAAATTCAAATTCGCCTGAAAACAAGGTGTCTAAGAGGCGCTGAAAACGGTGGTGAAAACAGTTTTTCGATATCTATTATAGTTTTCGAGATATATCATGTTGAAAATTCCAAAAAACCCAAAAATTCTCAAAAATCCGCGAAAAAAACCCAAAATCCCCATTTTTTCAACGAAAAAACCTATACAAAGTCCATATCGAAGCTCTAGAAGCCTCCATACGAAAATTGGAGACTCTACGACGACTTTGAATTTTTTTGGAAAATCCAAAGGGGGTACCCTTTCGTCGATTTTTCGAAAAATATCGAAAAATAGATTTGCTTGAAATCTCGTCTATAAGGAGTCTATAAGGTGTCTGAAAGGCGCTGAAAACGGTGGTGAAATCCGTTTTTCGATATCTAGTATAGTTTTCGAGTAATTTCATATTGAAAATTTCAAAAAATCGCGAAAAACCGCAAAAAAACGCGAAAACCCCCAAAAACCCCATATTTTCAACGAAAAAACCCATGAAGAGTCCATGTCGATGCTCTGGGAGCCTCCATTAAAGACTACGACGACTTTTTCAAAAAATCCAAAGCCTACCTTTGCTTTCCCGCTCAACCCAGACACAACAAACAATCGATAGACAATCAAGGCCTGCTAAATCGAAAAACCATCCAACAAATCGTTAGTACGTACGCGTACGTATACAAACGGGCCCCTATATCAACATAATTAATAGTGCCATGTGCGTCAATCAAGACGGCTCACCTGGCTCGCCCAGCCGCCCGCGATCAGCGATCTCGCCTCCCCCGATCTGCGGACTGCGGAATGAACCGACAGACGGACAGATAGCAGATAGGCCCCGGCGGTAGGGTCATCGTATCACCTTGCGTAACTCGAAAGGCAACGGGCTACGTACTCGCGAACGCCGTTCTGCTAATCTTCGTGAATTTCTCAATTTCTAGGTTAGGATAGGTTAGGTTAGATCAAGGATCATAGACTGTAAACGTTTATTATTGGTGCCCCATTTTACCCATTGTAAGCACGCCTCAGCGTGTTTGACGCGTGTTACCATGGCAACGTCAACAAAGAAACGAGAAATGAATATCTGTTTATCTCATCTCCATGACAACGAAAGGTATCCTGATGTCACATCACGAAGTCAACCATTTTGCATTATTCGTTCTGATTTCTATTCTTCGTAGTAATAATACCAGTATATATGATTTGATGGTGCACCAATAAAAAAAAATAGCGTAAAGTATTCGTGGATAACTGGCCTTTAAAACACTTGCTCTATTTCAGTGATACGTTGCAAAGATACGTTAACGTGTCTATCTTCGTTATCGATGTTTGGAGATTATCTTTTTCGGAGTAGACGCTGCCCATGTGGTCTCGTGCTACCATCACGAAATACAGTTAGGTATATCAATTATCAACGTAGAATAAAAGTGAATTTCGGAATAATTGGAGAATAGTTTCGGGGGTTTCGAGATGCCGTTAAGGGCTCTCCCAAGGGGGTGCAGAAATGAGTGAATGAAGGTCAGGTAACAAAAAACAGATGAATCACTATTTTTTCTGTGTTTCACACTTCGCTCTGTTGCCCCAGGTATACTATCGGCGTACAGGTTATTGTTTTGGTATAGCTCGAGGCTACTTATCTGTGTTTTTAGACAAAAGACAATGTTTTGTTTGTAAGTTGGTGTAATTTGTGACACACAAAGATACCCATGGATTCCTTTGTTTAACAAGTCAAATGTCATCGTCAAGGAAGAATCAATACACAATGATTTGCAATTGAAATATCCTCAAATCAAAAGTGAAAAGAGAATCATTGCCATTCTTTCAAAAACAAAACAAATCTCGACTAATACTAGTTTTCAATATACAGGGTGAGTCGCAAATATGTACCAAGCTTTCTGAAGGCGATGCACATTGAAAACAAGCATAAGCGTAACGAAGGGGGCTTTTTGGGGTCTTACCCCCCATTGCTTAGGAGAAATGAAAAAAAATTGCAAGTAACAATTTGAAAAAATGAAAATTTGAGTACGTGGTACGCCAACGAAAACAAATACAGTTTGATGAAAAATCTTACAACCTGAAATGCATACTAAGAAAGACATATCAAGACCAAATTCAAAGGGAAGGAAGTTCAACTAAGTAGTAGAGGATTCACTTTTTGACCCCTGATAGCTTATCACTCGACATCTATGCTATTTATGGCCAGCCGTTTTTTTAATTTAAACCAGGCGCTGGGTCGAAATATTAAGACACAAATTGCTATCAGGAATTCGATCTACAATCTTCGATCAAAGCATGTGCATGTCAACGAATAACTCGATGCCATTTTTATTGCCTTTGAATTAGTTCGATTGAATTGTCTCGGAATGGATGGAGTGGTTTGTATTTGTTTCTAGGGAAATCTGAGATACATTTGGCAACATCGCACACATGGTGTTTGAATCACAGAGACGAATTTCGAATGCCAAATAATATGCTGGTTTCATATGGATTAAAAATGTCTGAGTACGTGCCCATTTCATTGAAACACCCAGTGATTCAACCACACTTTGTTTATTTTGGAGCCACCAATGAGGGTCTAGAACCATAAAGTAATAAATACTTCTTTCTTGTAACTGAAGGGCCTACTTATTGAACAGCACCGAACCTCTTTTGTTATTTTGTCGATTCTGTTACCTACAACAATATCTACTAGACTAAAAACAATGTTTCAAAAAATATATAAGCGTGAAATTATACCCCCCGATACTGTGTCATAATAGACCGCATTAGTGATGACGTCACAAATATGCAACCAACATTACGCTGAGTCCTGAATCGTTTGGCGTGAAATGATATGCTTTATACTCGACCTTAAATACAGATGCATAAGAACGATAATAGAAGTATCGTAACAGGCCCTTTTGTTTTACGCTCTCACATGAAATATGTTGATATTTAAGGAATTGCATCTAAGGGACCTTGGATATGAAGGATGGAAGTAACGATATTTTCGTAAAACGATTTTCGGAATTTATTCAGAAGTATTTGAGAAAACTTTCTTTACGATACCCATTCCATACGACGTATTCATTCTTTTTCTATCGAATTCAAACAGATACATTTCTTAAATATTGCTTATAACAGCGAAATAATTCAATAAATAACATCATAATTTTAACCACAGATTCTGAACCTTAGATAATGGTTACTTAAGGTTCATATTAACGCATCTTCGTTCAGAAATATTTCGTTGGGACTCAATGCACTGTTGGTTGCATACATTGTGACGTCATACTAATGTGGTCTATTAACCTCATCAATAACGAAGCGTATCAAAAGTCGATTCGTGATTCAGTAACGTTAAAATCATCAAGTAGCTTATTCATCAGTTATTCTTTTTTTTTTCAAAATACACGAAAAATACCAGACAATCGAGCTTTCGAAAATTTGTGGGCGTGGTTTATTGAAATTGCTCTATCCGTCTGGAATATTTTTATCGATCCAGTTTTTTCGCATTTTTCGCTGCATCGCCCTGTATAGTGTATCATCCAGGCTATAATTTTTCTTCTTAGAAGGCAACAAGTTTCAGTAAAAAGAAACCACATGTTGTCCTGAATTTCGAAGATTTGTTACCGAAATGAAAGAAGAATTGTATTCTCATCACAATTACCGTGTCAATATCAGTAATTACATGTTTGTAATTGGTAGTAATTATCTTACAAACAATGAGGATTGGATTTATCAGTTCTTCATGTGTGTATTGAACATCATCACATCACACAACTGGTTATTTCAAAGCTTTTACAAGCAAAAAATAATCACGGCAAGGTGTAATTAAGTTGTTGGTCAGTAATCAATCTTTTATACTGGGTTTTAATTGTTGCAATTACTGGAGAAGACGGCAACTGATCACTTTGAATTCAATAAAGAGAAAGTCGCTAAAAGTCTATAATTACGAATGAACCCTCTGTATAATATTTCCATAAATTGTGACAGTTGACAGGTGATTATCCGCCATCTTGGAAATCACTGGAGAAGCAACGCCATACCCAAAAACCCCTTAAATTATGATCGTTATTGTCGCTGTTACGAATACATTCCTCTTCAATTCCATTCTACTGAAAAAAAACAATTTCAACGAAGCTCTTTCGAATTTTTCGTTGTTCACCGAAGCCTAACGAAGACCGTTGAGGAACACCTCACGTGCCGCCATCTTTAACACATGTCGCGTGTACGGGTGCTCACCCTGTGTGACGACAAACCCCAAGGTAACGTCTTCGGTCCCTCTGCTGCATCCACAGGGGTTAAGGGGGGTTGATAATGGGGGTAGCTCCTTTTTCCGCCCGGCTGAACACTCGGTATACGGCGTAATGGGGATGGTTTTCAGTGGTGGAAATGGATTATGGTTTGATTGAACGTAATATCTGAGTTTTTGGATTGTTTCTACGTTACGTAAGGTGAGTTTGACGTATAAATGCGAGTTTTTCCGATGGAAGCCGACCGCAGCCGAGCTGTGACATTTTGCAGCGAAGCATAGTGGAAACATAACCTATAATTGGGAAACTATTATTACAGCCCACTTCATGGTTTGATGTGATTTTTGTTGGAAATTACGTATTTTGGTCCAAAAAATACGAGTTTCACTATATTATCGTATGGGGAAATTAATACTTTTCGAGATATTCCACTTCAAAGTTGGAATTTCAAATTCTTTTTCGTGCCACTTTTTGGACGATATTGCACATCTTTTTGATAATTTTTGTCGATAACATGACACATTATACAGGGTGTTTCGGAATTGCGCAACAATATTTCAGGGACGTTCATTTTATTTTATTGTGCTCAAACCAATTCGAACAATTCCTCTAAACATTTGTTAATAAATTTAGCATAAACATTTCTGAGTATTTAACTTTGAGCCAATTTACTAATTAATTAATTTTTGAGGAAACTGAACAGAATTCGACCAAAAGTAAAGAGGGACAAAATTCAGGTAATAGGTCGAAGAACTTAAAAAAAATATTAAAATTCACCAGTGGCGTACGAGCAAGTTTTTCTTGGGGCTTTTATGGATTGAGACCTCGGAAAATGCAACACCCTGTATGGTGTTTGTAAAACATTTACTTTTATATCAAGCAGCACCTATTGCTTGACACTCATACAAAATTTGAAAGCTCTATCTGCAGTAGATCAAGCACAATAAAATAAAAACCTAATTTTCGTTCAACTTTCAACACCCTGTAACTCCGCTAATAATCGAGATCGGACACACGTTCATAGGAACTTTATTCCTTATTTTGTACCAGAGAATACGTAGCTGAAATATTGTCGTGCAATTCTGAAACACCCTGTACATTAGGAAAGGGTTTATTACGTATTTATCCAAAATATTCATTGAAAATGCAGTAGTTTCCGAATATTAAGCATGTGAACATAATCATTTCGTCAACCAGTCGATTGTCAACTGTCACAGCACAGTGAATGTCGGATGGATTTGACGTGCACGTTTAAAATATGGAAATTATTGCATTTTCAATGTTTTTTTTTGAAGATCAAAGCATGGTAAATCGTTTCCACCATTATTGTGAAGCAAAACGGTTGAAAATGAATCAATTTCCACATTCACAAATGTAAAATCCATGCATCGTTCACATCCAAATGATTTCCATGAACAAACAAAACAATTCATCCCGCCAACTCGCTCCCAAACTCGCACAAACCACGCAAACCACCTAGAAATCCTTGAAAAATCAATTAGCACCCAAATCACCCATCAATTACCGGCCACGAATTAAGACACTACGCGCCACCCAATCACCAGCAATCACGACGCACGCAGCCCCGCCCCCCGCCGCCTCGCGTCCAATCGGAAGCGAAAGATCGCGGGGGTCGTCCCACCTCGATTCGCACGTGTTGGCGACGATTTCGACGGGTGGGGAGGGAGGGGGAGTAATCGAAGCGTATACTTGGAAAACAGTCGAAGAAGAATTCAGTCAGGTGGGAAATATCACGGATGGTGCAGTGTCCAGCAATCTGTGGGTGCTTTTGACGTTTTTACGAAAATCTTCGAGTGGTACAGGGTGATGCTTTGAATGTGATGTGATTGGAGGTACTTGTAAAAAAGTGACAACGTTGCGGGAGCCTGGTTTTGATTGGACGAGAAGGTGAAAATATTTATTTATATTTATTCAGCTCTAGGAAAATTAATGCGATGATTACAAAATAAAAATCCCAAAAAATAATTGATACAATAATAAATAAAATTAATGGAAACTAACACTAACTATGGACCTTTTTGAACGAGTTTTGGAATTGCTCAAACCAAAAACTTTTTTGTTACGTTCACTTATATTGAAAACACGAAGTTTTATTCAAGATTAATATTCGTAAATTACCCCCTAACTCAGTTCTATATATTTTTTTCAATTTATCTGTGCATTTGTGTCACTTCAAATTTCACATTATTTTAGTATCAATTAATTCTATTTTTGATTATTACTATTCATAGAAAACAATAAAAATCTTGATGATGAACATGGAATAATTAAACACCCATTACTTAAATTAATGATACTTACTTCGTGAAATTGTGGGTTACCAATCAAGGACAAACACTATCACGAATTTTTACTGAATCGTTAAAAATCAATTAATGTGTCCCACCTTGAAATAAAAATGTCAAATCAATATCAAAATACGTATGATGGTTTCTACTTTACTTAAGTTAAGTGAATTACTTAGATGTTACTATAACATCTACATGGTCCATTTTTTTGCAACTTGACTGGTCATGATGAAATGGTTGAGATACTGATGCATATCTATACCGGGTGTTTTTCCAAGGTGGTTCCAACAACAAATTATTCGCAATAAAATGAGCCACATACTTCCCATTTGAAGAAATCAAGTTAACTGTGACTATTAAACGACTGTGAAGTCCATGGCGTTCTAGATCCAATAATAAAAATTGAGTAAAAATGATTTTGTATGTCGAATATTTACAAGTGAGGTGTTTTTGGATTTAGAATGCAATTCTCGATTGAAATAAGTAAAAATATTCAGGATGTTCCATTTGAAAATCGAAAGTTGGAGCCATTCCCGGTCAAACCGGAAGTATGGCGAAGCTAGTAAATAATGAAAAACATGTAAGCTAAACTATTATACACATTCCTCCAAATTTTGATTTTTTATCTCCAATAATAAAAAAGATATAGGGGTGAACAACCCGGTATATTATAGAAATATATTTGATTTCAAATGTGTTGACAAAATTAATTTGAAAAGAAAAAATCAAAAAATACTACCTAGACGATTAGTTTAGTAGTTTCACTACATATGAACCGTGTCTCAATCATCATAAATAAATCGTCAATTTAATTGCGAAATAATTGATATCTCGAATTGAGTGCGAAGAACAACAATTTTCAGTAATTATCCCGATTGACGAACATGTTGCAAACTTTCATTATGTTGCTAACAATATTGTGATTACTCCATACGTACTTCGTCTGGCTAATGTATAATTGAGTGACGATTTTTTTTATGTTCGTAGCTTCAATTGCTTTATTTTGGGAATCAATTTTAACGTAACAAGCTCTAAATGATTTTTTTTCCAATTCCGATTTTAGTAAAACAACTGGAATGATTTTTTTTATTCTCTGATTTTCTTTTAGCTTCAAGTTTGATTGTATTTATCGCACAACGTTATAAAATGAGGATACTGATAAATGGTTCCATTTGAAAAAACTGAGTCTTGTTCCAAAAACTATCTTCAAAACATTGCTTTGATCATAAATCATGTAATCCAGTATTAACGAAGATATCCAGATTCTAGCACTTCACTTGTTATTTCTAATAAATCGGAACCATCATGGCACTTAGATTGAAAAATGAAACAAAAAAATATTGACATTCAAAATGTCACTTGCTTGGTATCGTTGAATTCAGAAAACTGTACAGAATCCGAGAATGTAATAAAATACAGGGTGTCCCACTTGAAAATCGAAAGTAACAGGTACTTCCGGCGAAACCGGAAGTGTGAAAAAAATGGGTTAGGTGTCAAAAGTTGCTGTTTATTATGTATATAGGATACCCCAAATTTCAATGGTTTTGTTCGAAAAATAAACGGGAGAAGTGGGATATACACACGGTATACAGACAAAGCAGTATTCTGTGTTTGTCTCAGAAATTCTGAGGGCATTCCATGGTTACATCGTTCGAAAATCATAACTGTTACTATAATTCTTGTTGCTGTTATTGTTGAGAAATAATTCGATGTTGTTTCGAATCCCCTCAAAAAATAGTTTCCATTATTCAGCAAGTCGTGTTATCCTCCCTATTCGCGATGAGATAGCAGTAATTAGGGTTGACAATCTCAGTTATCAATAAAGGAAATCGGGTTGGTTGCGTGATTGTCCCTACGTAAATTCGAGTTGCATTATTAGTCCCCACTGTAAAGCATCAGAGCCCCCTAGTGGTCACGTGAAACCGTCTCTTTATCTACTTTTTTTAATAATACCAGCTACAGAAAACAACTGGTTTGTGATAGGCTTATATGAGTTTCACTTGTACGAGTAGAATTGATATGCCTGTTAATGTGAAGGATTCTTCTCGACAATCGATTGCAGTGGATTAATTGATATTAACCCTGTATAAAACATTGCCATTTAACAAGTTGTAACATCACCAGCAACCGTTGGAAAAAGAATGTATCGAATTGTTTGCCATATCGATCGTAGAATTGCAATCATCAGGCAATTAAAAATATATAAAAGTCGAGACTGTTCACTTGAAGAACACGTATGTGCAGATGCATTGATTGTTGGATTTATTACCAAATAAGGAAGCAGTCGAAATGATCTAAATGTAGAATAATAAAGAGAAGACATGTTTTTACCAAATTCAACGAAAGATGTCAAGACGAATCCATTTGGATGAATTCTGTTTACACCAAATCAAAACATGGTTAAATGAACTATTCCTGGATAAAAAATGCCCTTGAAGATGGTAGCGTTCTTGGATAAACCGGAAGTCAGAATAAAATTCGCCAGCTCCAACAGGAAACTATAATTCTCACTTTGTTTCATATAATCTTTTTTATTAAATCACTGCTTTTGTTTCAGAATGCCTCGCCTCGTAAGTCTGCCACCTTATAGCGTCCCAGGGGAGACTCCCCCAAGGTCTCCCTGTAGTCCTGCTAGCAGTCCTATCGCAGGAGTATCATCGAGAAGTGTTAGCCCTTTATCCCCACATTCTCCCATTACATCGTCGAGACATAGCGCTTTTTCTTTAGTTTATCCCAAGGATATTCAACGTAACAAGAATTATCTAGTCAACGGTAAGTATAGGTTCATCTTCTTGCTCTTCTTTTTCTTTTAACTCTTCTTCTTCCTTTGCTTCTTCTCTTTCTTCATCTTCTTCTTCTTCCTCTTCTTCCATTACTTCCTTTTCTTCTTCTTCCTTTTTTTTCGTCTTCTTCTTCTTCCATTTCTTCCTCTTCTTCTTCCATTCCTTCTTCTTCCTTTTCTTCCTCTGTTTTCACTTCCTCGTCTTCTTCCATTACTTCCTTTTCTTCCCCTTCTTCTCCTTCTTCTTCTTTTCCCTCTTCTTCCTCTTCTTCTTCTTCTTTTTCCTCTTGCCTAATACTACGATTTGTTATTTTCTTGCAGGTATGGGTGCTTTGATGTACGCTAATTCTTTGAATCCCTTAGTTACCTCCCCTTGCCCTCCCTATATGTGGCACCCTATTCAAGGGTTGTTTCTTCCCTATTCGCCTGCCCATCGACCTGATTCGTTGAGTCCAGACCAAGCGGCTACCCAGGACCAAAGCTGTGGTCCAGAAAAATCCAATGTTGGTAAGTTAAGCTTTGGTATTGATTTCTATACGCAGAATTCGCTCCCAAAGTTTTGTTTTAGTGTTGGTTTTTTGTTTTTGGTTAATTTACATTCTCTTTTTGTTTTTCATTTGTTTTATGGGAGCTGAAATCGTATACAGAGTGTTGCATGTGTTGAAATTATAATCGAATTTGCTGTTTTTTTAACGTGCTCAGTCTATTTAAACTTTATTGGTTCGATTATAAATTGATAATTTATTCGAGTAACTAAAATGAAATGATGTCGCACTTGAAACAAATAGATACGTAGCTATATTATGCATGTCACATTTTTTTATCTGGAAGCAGTTTTTAATCTTTTCTTCGTAGCTTGTTAGTATTTATCAAAGTAATTGCTCTTTTAATCTGTATTTTGCTGAAGCTTTTGTTTTAATCGTCAATTAAAAATATTTATAAACACGCTAGACATATTAATCGCATGTCTCATAGAAAAGGTTTGTTATTCACTTCATTTTCGCGAAAAAAATTGTTGTGCACCTTCCTTCGCAAATGAAAATATCGTACACAAGATATCATGCTCGAAAATTGGTCACGACTATTTATAATTACAATATACGAGGTGCAATTCAGAGTTCCAGCTTTCAGATGAAATTCAAACTGATTCGCTTTTGAATAATCAATTAATTGGCTTCAAATCCATCCTCATTCCGTAATCGCACATTGATTTGAGCTGGTGCCATGTCAAACTGTCACATTTGACACGATATGTCGGCTGTCAAACGTCCGAAACGTTGACACAATTTAACCCCACTTTTTCACGTTACAGAAGACGATGCACCTTTGAACCTTTCTCTCAAAGGGAGGTCGAGAACACACAGTATATGGTCTCCGGGAAGTTTGTGCGAACAAGAGATGAAATCGACGGAGATCAGATCCGATTCGAGTGTCATCAGAAGCATCATCAGCCCGGTGAAAACGCCTGACAGTAGATGGAAATGGGACCATGAGAGAGATTTGCAAAATCGAGTACCCACCATCGGGCCTACAGGTGAAAAACAATTCACGGTGAGTAAGAAACACCCAGTACAAAATCTCCTTCTTGGATTGAAGCTAATTTAATCCAATTGCAAGGATCCGTGAGGTTTCCTAAGATGATTAAACTGGAGGAGATTAAGTTCCATGGTTTTAGAAGTTGACAGATTTAGGAAAATCCATGGAACTATCAATGACAAATGACATGTACCTGAGTTCCAGCCCTACTTAGTCTCTTTAGTTTAATGCAAAGCTTTTAATGAACCATCGATATAAATCCATGGCAATTGAAACTTCTCGAACGTCGTTTTAAAATGGTCGTCATGAAAGCTCATCAAATATTAGAAGATTAGTAAGCCCGAGCACCACACGAACAACTCCTTCTGGACTTCTAAATAAATCACGAAGTCGTTTTCTTTCCTAACAGCGTGATTCTCGACGAAAACCCCGTTCATCAATTTTTCAATAATGATATCATGGCAGGAAGGGAACACATACATCAAGACGAAGCAGAAGTATTCGGTAATTACAAAACAATTAAATGACTGTCAACAATCCATACCGCTTCATTTTCGTGAATAATTTGTCGACTGTAATTAAAAACCCTCAGTATCGGCTCCCAAAATATCTTTAATTCAGAGCAGCCTCGTTTTTGACGTATAATTAGTTGAAAAAATTATTGCTTTCGTCAATATTTCAGAGAGGGGTTCAAAGTTTTTAATGTGCTTCACAATGGGATGGACGTTTATTGTGACGCAGGTGACAGTTGTTGTGTCAAAAATCGCTTGGACCCGAATCTCGAACTCTCTGTGCAGGTTTTTGTCCCACGTTTTTCCTCAGTAATCACATAAAAAGTATTCTTTCTACGTTTCATGTAATCGTAATGTGCGAGGAACGAGAAAGTATAGCTCATATAATGATATGGAGGAGGTAACCATTTGGAAAGAAAAGTATAGATCATGAAACAATTCGTGATAGACAATTTTTCGAATTTTTGACAACCAATCTAGGACATAACAGGTATATACTCAACCCAAACAGTAATCAAGATATGATTAGCTTAATTGGCAACCATTTTTCATCACTAGGAGATTGCAACATTGCTGAAACCTTCAACTATCAATTGTTTTGTTCAAGAATAAAACAGTTTGTATTAGACAATCAGGACTCTTTCTGCTGAAGGAATCAAAGACCTGATCACACTAGGCAAATGAGAAAAAATAATGCAGAAGAAGTCCAAGAGTGTGAAGACAGGAGATAAGCCTGGAATTG
Source organism: Plagiodera versicolora (assembly GCA_037013635.1). NCBI lineage: Eukaryota > Metazoa > Arthropoda > Insecta > Coleoptera > Chrysomelidae > Plagiodera > Plagiodera versicolora. The sequence continues at coordinate 13,201,434 of CM072981.1, read as the reverse complement.
TCTGTATTTTCCCAAAGTTTCTTGGCTCATGTTCTGTGTATGTTTGAGTTATAAACATGGATAGAACAATAACCATGTCGCTGTTGAATAATAAATTGATAGCTACCAGTTACATCAAAGTCTACAATATCAATACCACATCATTCTAAATCATAGTCGCGTAATGATGCAAGAGTCCTCTTAATAAATTATGCATCTGAATTTAATCGAGCTGCGCATTAAATCTTGTTCGCATTTAGCATTAGCTCTATATTTCATAAAGCTCCACTCAAGCTACTCAGTATTGATTACGATATTGTCTTTTGTCTATACGGAGAATCAATTATCCCTGGTATGTTTGTGTTCATGCTATTAGTGAAGGGTACGGTTTGTTTCTGATACGATATTGACTCTAGAATTACCAACCAGATGAATTTTTGATAGCTACTAATATTATCTGTGGCATGTCCCAAATATTGACAACATCATGGCTCCCCAATTAGGCTTCTGAGGAATATCTGATCAATTCCTCCATCGTCATCTTGGTGTCACTCCTTGAACAATTCCTGATCCATACAGTTCTGGACCATTTCATCATTTTTCTCTCTTGAATCTTTCCGATTGGTGCTACCAATGTTGATCCCTAGGGGGACTTAGTTGACCTCCTCTGTGTGTTTAGTGAGGTTCTGGATGGTTTTTGGTCTTTGTTTCAGTGCCAGCAATGCGGGAAATCCTTCAAGAGGTCTTCAACCCTATCAACTCATCTTCTTATCCACTCTGACACGAGGCCGTATCCATGTCAGTATTGCGGCAAAAGATTCCATCAGAAATCTGACATGAAAAAACACACCTACATACATACTGGTAAGTTTCTGATATAAACCGTAATCACAAAGTTTAAAGTTGTTCTGTAACTGCTGTGGATTATTGATGGGTTTGAGCTGAACGAGTTATTTCCTCATGGAATATTCACCATGTAAATTCTGAATCAGTCTTGGACGTCAGGAAGTAAGGTGAATTATTTAGGAGGTAATATATACTTCTTACATACATTACGAAATTTAGAAAGAAGTTATCTAGAAAAATTGTATGTTATTTAGTCTCTGGGAGTTGGGATCGTCAGAAATGATACTAGAATATGGTCACCAAATGATACATCATTAAGTTTGATTGATCTTCAAGAAAAATGCAGTGTTTAAAATGGAAAAGGGGCTTCTAGCTCATTCTTCCTACGTCTGAAATCATGAAAACCGTTCTTTTTTCATTTATTTTCTGCGTTTCCAATTGTCACTGTAGATCATAAAAACAATTCGCGAAAAATCCCTGATTGTAATCTTTCGATGAAGACATCCACGATGATCGATGTCTACAAATCTGATAATTTGACAGTGACAAATGGTTATTTCCTAACCAAACCACGCTCGAACGTTGCCCATAACGCCCACTAACAATTGATTGTGCATAAAGGAAAAGGATTGTTCCTGATTGTCTATTTATCAAAATGAATTACCACGAAAGTATAGAAATTTATTCAACGGATGAATCATACTTTAGCTCGCGTATTGTATTCTGACGTTCTGGAATAGATTGAGCTGTCAAACGTCCCACGTTCAATGCAGTACACCACGAACATTTTTATCTAAAATTATCATTCAGAATGAAATCCAAGTAAGGAAATTTGAGAGGAAAAAAAGCTTGATGAATCCTCTGGTGAGAACTAGACCTAGCTTCGTGGTAGTGACAGACGACAAAATATTAAAAGAATCGTTCCATGACTCCTGTCAAAGTCACGGTATGACAAGCAGTCTCAAAGCTCCCAGAGTTTATGGATTTCATATTCTTGACAATACACCCAATATTGATCTGACGATGAATGACATCAAATGAATTAATATTTGTTCAATCAGCATAAGTGTGTGGGAGGAAAAGGGGTCGTATAATCTACCCATCTGAATTGTTTCCATATTATGTTATTTTTCACTACAGGTATGTAATAATAAAATGACGAATGATGAGAAAACAAATGAGCACAATCAATTGTAGGATTCACGAGTAATAAAGTTAAGTGGTCAGATCCAGCCGAGTAGAACGAAGGGATCGATAAAATCATAAGTGAATTGCTTCATTCTACGATTTTAATTCGACAGAATATACAACGTCAATTGTCGCTTGTCATTTCGTTGCATGATAATGAAAACATCGGACTTTTCCACAATAAACTGAGCACTCTTCATTAAGGTGTATCAATCACAAAGTTGACTGTTGACATTAAATTTTATGACTCCTCTACCAACTCATTAAACAATTCACAGTTGAAATAAAACGTGAATACTCAATGAAAATGTGAAATCGATCTCGGTGCCCTCTCGCTCGTGAATATTCAGCAAAAAAAAACCTAGAACGTTGTGATGAGCCACTTTCAGCGTTGCTACCATGTGTCGTATCGGTCACCAATTTCTGTTACCATGACACGACAATGTCACCGAGGCTTCCCTGACATAATGATAATGATGATGATGCCATAATGCGGGCGCACGCGACTTTACCGCCAAAGCGGAAGTCCACTAAGCGGCTGCCGTTAGGGTGGCAGCTCTGATTCTCCGTCCACTTCCGGTTAGCCACGCGTACCTCACACGATCCACTAGGTGGGTAACGGAGCGTCGATAATTTCGTTTGGAGGATTTTTCGTGTTTATACGGTGTTTTAGGGGCGAAGCTTCCGTCAAAATGCTGCGTGAACAATGATTCGACGGTGTTCCGGTTCGTGAATGTCAACACTGACATTGACATTTGACAATGACGTTTGACGTAATTGGTTCCGTTGATTTGGCGCGAGAAACGACCATAATGTTATTGAAATAATGCAAATTGAAAACCGTTTGAAATGTCACAAGAAAGATTCTTCGTATTTTTACGGTGTTGACAGTGCAATATAAACAATCAGTGAGCGATTCTGTCATAATTCTACGTCGACAATAACTTGGAACTTGAAAATAATGGTATATAAAAATATCTGGATGTCCTGGTGTCTTTATGACATCGACATTTGACACTGACACTTGACATTTGACACTGACACAATTGTTCTGATTGCTGTTGTTCCACAATGGAAAATATTCGTATTTGTACGTATTATAGTGTCAAAAAGCAACCTGAGATTATTTTCATCAAAACGCGAAGTTTATAATAAGTTAGTGCTAGGAAACAATGGAATATCAAAGTTTCTGGATGCTCTGGTAGCCATATTCTATCCATTTGACATCGACACTAACACTGACGTTTGTCTTTGACACTGACATTTGACAGTGACATAAAAGCTTCAGTGAAATCTTTCACCGAACGATTCGTTCCCTTCGAAAACATAATTTCTACCATACCCCGAGTACCCTCATTCGAAATGCACCCACAACAAAGTTACGCGTCATTAACTCGGATGGCCCTTTAACAAATTGAAAATTTCACTCGAGACCGCTGTCCCCTAATTTTCCGATCTCCTGTGATCCGACCACATGGCACGGCCTACCGCACGCTATTCCCAGCTAGACCAAAGACTTGCGAATGCTGTTTTTCCATGCTGCGCCCTCTTTCGGATGAATATTTAATTGGCATTGCCTTCGAGCCGCCCAGATTTATGATTCACTCGATAGACAAGTATCAATCACGAGTATACGCCAAGTATATCACAAGTAGGCGCCAGTAGCGGCGATGAACACTGACATTGACAGTGACAGGCATTGACAGTGACATTGAGTGACATTGACAGTGACATTTAGTGACATTGACAGTGACAATGCTTGACCGTTTTGGTTGTTTTGACAAGATCGTTTACAATATTTGCTTTTCTTGACGATTAATGATAAAAATAATCAAGACCAGTTTATTGTGAGTTTGCATCACGAGACAATGGCGTGACCGTGAACTGTCATTGTTGAAAATTATCATTTACAGATGGATGCCACTGAAGGTGAGATAGATATGAATTTTTCTTCATAACCATCATGAATGTGTTATTGATGGCCTTATTATAATTGACATCTGAATGTTGGAAAAACAAAGGAATTAATCACATAGACATGCTTGAACCTATACAGTATGTCCCACTTGAAATAAAAATGTCCAAAAAAACTTCCCATCCAAAACAGGCTGTTAATTTCAAATTCCTGTCAATCGCATAAATGTTCAAGCACGCCACACAAATTCCAAATGAATTTCCATAGATAGTCTCGAATTATTTACACATATTTGTCACCTTATTTGGAATTAATTATTGAAATCAGTGAACAGCTTGCCTAGAACGAAGGTAATACCCGTATAGTTGGATGAATTCAAAGGACGTATTGCTTCTAACTGATACAGCTCAGATAAATATGTATGACGAGAATTCCATTATACTATACAGGGTGCCCACAAAAATGAAGCAATTTTTTTCTTCGATTAAGTGAAGTAGTTTTTTTTTCCAATAACATTACGACTAAAGGATGACAGAATGTCATCTAGTGGAAACAATTGAGAATGACATTTATGAACGTCAAAGTGTTTTTGTTTTGATATCAACATGAAAATGGCGACGAAATTGTAAACATGACACCCCATATAGGGGGTGTATTAATATCTTTTAGTTAAAAATATTGTCACAAATCGTTATATCAGGATAATACAGTAATTGCTCTGTTGTCATATTTCTCCTGAATAATTCATACGACCGTTACTTGTTATTATGCGAAATGATCTACAATCTATTACGAGCCACAATAGATGTCACCGATAATGGCGTACTGTTTTCTAGGATATCGAATTATGACGTTACGGAATAGATCTCTAATTGATATTGTGATATGTTTGATAGAACCTCTGACAATTAGCCGTAATGAAAACTGGTAAGTGGTTATTTCGAAATGAATATGATAAACGAGTTCGTAATTAATTAGAAGTCTCATGACAGCTACTTCAATAATGCAATACGTCCAAAATTTCACGAAAAATATGTTTCTCGAATGATTGTTTTGTTGATCTAGCATTTCGTGTAGTTGCGTTTATAAAATAATATTGTTGAGGTAACAAAAACATGTGGTTGAGACTATAGAAACAAAACAAAATAGTTCTGCTTGTGTTTCAATTATGTATAAATAGAAATAACGAAGAATTTCTTTTGTTTCAAATATATTATATTGTTATATCCTGACCAAAATATTGTTGATAGGATAACAAAATGATTGTAAAACCCCATATTTGAAAAATCCCTTTGTTATATTTTCGAGCAAAATTTCAAAAAATAAATTCGCGTTGTTGAAAATCACTTTTTGGTGAATTATTATAAATCTACCAATACACACATGGATAGGCACACAAGTTGTTGATTTATTAAGAGTCTTCGATTTATCTGTTGCTATAAAAGTTTCAGGCCATTCCTATTCTGTACTTCTTTTATCCCTTCAGATTTGATATGGCAATATATAATTTCCCACTCAATAATTCACCGTACGGTATCATAAAAGCTTTTCATCGAATGAAGAATCAAAGAAGTTGTTTTGCATGCGAACGTACGTACGATACGTTGACGGTAGGCGTGGTGAATTTTTCGAGAAAAAGTATGCCGTCACGATGCATTGAAGTGGATTGTCAATAATACTCAATTTGGAGTAATTCATTGCTTTCTCGACGATAACAACTCTAACCTCAAAGTTGTGATTAGGCTCGTTTGTTCAACTGTAATATTGCATTGCTATCACTTTAACAACCATTGTATATACTGCAATTATGATATTTTTTTATGCGGCTCGTAATTGAAGCATTTTTAAAACGAAGTGATTGTAGAACGATGACGCCCTTCTACTGTATCCATATTCTAATTAACCTCAACTATTTCACAGTGTTTAAATTACTATTTTCAATCCCTATCTGTACGACGTCCTGAAATGACTATTTAAACGATAATGTCTATTCTGATTCCGAAAAAACATTATTATGGATGCCTTCAGGAAGCCCTACGAAGACACCCTTCTCCGAAGCCCTTAGAAATTCAATTATCCACTTTGCTACGCTCCAGAAACTTTATACAAACCTTCCCTTTAGGGTCGTTTAGCCAATCATTATATCTAATCATACGCATGCGTACACGCACCACAAATATCGTGTTTCCATATTCAATTTAAGAATCAAAAACGTTGGTGGAAAAGGAGCTGCGGAATAGCCTCTTAGATCTCCGGATTTAACACCTGTGGACTATTTGATTTGTGGGTATTTGAGTTCTCCGTTTTCGAGTTTCTATCGTTTTGTATTTCCACTTGAAGACAGAAAATTGAAGAAGCAAAAACAATACGAAATAATTCTAATTCCAACCAGATATTCAGTTCTAGTATATTTTGAGGAATATTTACAATTTTTTGTCACCTGTTGTATCGAAAAATGAAAAAACTATAATTATTAAAACTCTATTCACTATCACGACAGAAAATTCCGTAGACCTCCTACAAAAGTACATCTGGCAACACCGCTTCGCGTCCGAACCCCTCTGCCTAACGATCCCCTTGTTTCAGGCGAGAAACCCCACAAGTGCGTCGTGTGTTCGAAAGCGTTCAGCCAATCGTCGAACCTCATCACGCACATGCGCAAGCACACCGGCTACAAGCCCTTCTCGTGCGGCATGTGCGAGAAGGCGTTCCAGAGAAAAGTCGATCTCAGAAGGCACAGGGAATCCCAACATCCGTCCGTGCCCGCCGACGTGCTCGTGTCGGGCCTCTACCGCCCCATCCAGCTGGCCGACGACGTCAAACACGAGGTCAGCAGCAGCAGCAGCAGCTGAACGGACCGGAATACGCAAATTCTTCAGTCAACTGTCAATGTCAGTTGCCAAATGTCGTTTGCCAACTGTCAATGTCAAGTGTTAACTGTCAATGTCAATTGTTAACTGTCAATGTCAGTTGCCAATGTCAGTTGTCAACTGTCAATGTCAGTTGCCAATGTCAGTTGTCAACTGTCAATGTCAGTTGCCAATGTCAGTTGTCAACTGTCAATGTCAGTTGCCAATGTCAGTTGTCAACTGTCAATGTCAGCTGCCACTGTCAATTGTCAATGTCAGTTGCCAAATGTCACTGTCAGGAAGCGTGGCGCCATTGTAAATATTATTTCTTCCACGTTAGTTTGCCATTTTTTATGCCATTACTTGATTTGTGCCATGGAGACTGTAAAATACATCTTGAACTCAATGATTTCGCCATAATTGTCTATTTATTCCGTCCGAAAATGACCAAAGTATAAAAAGTACCTACGCTTAGTTGATGATTTTTGTACTAAATTATACTATTACTATTGAAATTGGGATTTTCATCTCGCACGATGAATGTATTTTTATTTTATTATTTTTTTTCTGTAAATATGTTGGGACTCTGACCAGTCTAGTCTAGGAGGGTGAAATCAATGTTACCACCAGTAGAAGTGCTTGGAGTATCAAATTGAATAAATTCTGATGATCTTTTCGGGACCACTATGATTGTACAAAATTGTTTTGTAAAAATTGCACTGTTCATGAATGCACTCAACTCAGTTTTACTGGCAAATTTTCGACGAATCGAAAGTTCCCAGTAAAACTTCATACAGCTTCTGAAAACCAAAGATTTCTCTGTATCATAAATTATCTTAGAGTTAATCTGTAAATATAATTTTGAAAACGTAATACTGGGTGCCTTTCATTGTTATTTAGTACGAGGTCTAACGAATTATTACCTTGAATTTATATTTACGCAACAAGGTGATATGATTGTTTATAATAACTGATACGTATGAATTGATTTTAAATAAATATATGTTGATTTCAGCAGTTTTTTTTTTCATTTCATCCCACCTGAATCAAAATCAAAATAATCCAATGACAGCTGTCATGCTGTCAAACTTCACTTGTCAATTACAATGTGACAGCTCCAAGAAGGGCTATGTGATTATAAGTTGATTGTCTTTTTTTATCTTTTAGATATATTTTTTTTTCGAAACTGTATAACATCAGAATAATCAAAATTGAACATTTTTTTTACCTTTTGGTCCTGGATTGAAACTGCTTACACTAAAAATGTCAAATATGCGTCGAATCGAACTTTTTTGTGTGCTTCGAATGGAAAGAAGCATGAAAAAACGAATTTTAGCACAGGTGGTTGGATAAAAAAAAGACTCTGTTGACACCAACATCTGATGGTGCATCTGCGCGATGCATTTGTCCAAAAAATACGCGTGCTGATCAGAGTAGGTCATGCTCGTAAATCAAGCTGAGGTCCGCGAGCGGGCTTTATTAACAGGCAGATAGCCATCGAGATGTTAATCAAAGTACACCGGACTCTACGAGCTCGCGCCTGGTCGAATTTTGACTCAGAGTACGTGGCTCAGTTGATTTTTTGAATGTTTCTTTCAAAAAAGTCGCAAAAACCCAAAAAAAAACTAAAAATCCCATTATTTCCCACGAATTCAATCGATGCTAGGAGCCTCCATACGAACATTGGAGACACTACGACGACTTCGATTTTTGAAAAAATTCAAAGGGGGTCTATAAGGTGTCCAAGAGGCGCTGAACACGGTACTGAAACCCGTTTTTTGATATCTATTATAGTTCTCGAGATATTTCAAGTTGAAATTTTCAAAAAATCGCGAAAAACCGCGAAAAACCGCGTAAACCCTCAAAAACCCCATATTTTCAACGAAAAAACCCATGAATAGTTCATGTTGATGCTCTGGGAGCCTCCATACGAACATTAAAGACTCTACGAAGATTCACAATTTGGTAGAATCAAATTTTTCAATTTCGAGTAATATTCCCAATCTCATTATCTAGCATGTTTTCAAAATATTCCATGTCAAAAACGTCCCACAATTCCAAAAAATCGCAAAAACCCCTATAAATCCCCGAAAATCCATCAAGTCCAATCAAAAATTGCTCAATTCAATTGCAATGATGCAAAAATCCCAAAATTCCATGACACTGTTGTAGAATATTCTCCGAATACTGGATAGTGTAATTGTTCGTGAAGTCAATCCATAATGGCTGTACAAAACGAACGATATCATTTTTTATGGGCCACCAGAACATGTCCACTGAACATTTTTCCACTAAACCGAGACCATTGAAGAAGAAGAAGAAGAAAAAAAGAGTTCGCTACCAAATGTCGAATGCCAACATATTCGAAAGACAGGTGCTGGAAATTGTTTAGTAACGCTTTAACCTACTTTAGCGCAAAGAAGAGATTTTAAAATCGTTTATAAAGGCTTCCGTGTCTTGGCATCTTCTGCAACGCCGTTCGGTTAAGCACTAAAAAATTTCAGCATATTTTCGTGATTATAGAGAGAGATCATTTCCATTACAATTAGTGTTTTGCATAGTTTTTGTGATCTGTAATGGGCACCTGCGATGAAAACAAATTATTCGTAAGAATGTCACAATTCAGCTCCCCTTTTTCTATTTGAAAAAATCGAGTAGACTGGAAAAATTCATATTAGTGACTTTTGAATAATTATATAAACGAGTGAGAAATCATATGCCTCAAAATTGTATGTTACTTGATCAATAATTAAACAATTTACATGATCCATAGCATTCTAGATAAAAAAATAAAAAAAAATTGAATGTCGAATATTCACAATGCCATTATCGGTAAAAATAAGTAAAAATATATAGGATGCACTATTTAAGAATTGAAAGTTAATATGTTAGAAAATGTTAATTGCACTATAATATACATCCCCCAAATTGTGTTTTTTTTTAATAATAAAAAAAATATAGGGGTGGGCCACCATAGAGAATCACCCAGTATATTATGTACTCGTGTATTTTTAAGATTTGTTTTTATTTACATCAAAAATTATTTGATTTCCTCTAAAAAGTGATTACTTTTACACAATATTGTATGTTATTTTGTAGCCCACTTAATGAATTATAATACCAGAATAATTGGCCATACTTGATTGAAATTATTTTTGAAAGTATAAATCAACGAATTAGCAAAAATATCAATCAAATCAAATCACAATAACTCACTAACTTGGCAACGTCGTGGAAGGCAGAAAATTCGATTGTTCTGTGCCTATACGTGATGAAATTGTTCTGTGTCATTTATTGAGATTTGACAATATAAACATAACCTCAAAACCATGTGGAATGTTTTGTGTTTTCACCACTGTCGTATGCACAGGTCTGGAAACTACGACACTTTTGAGTATTCGTACAATTTGGCATCGTTGTGAAGTGAACGATGCCAAATTGTTTGGAGCGAATCCCTATAATCGTTTGTTTACTTACGAATTGTTCTTTTATTGCGATTTTCTAAAATTGTTCTTTTGAGAGCTTAATATCATCGTATTCTCATCAAAATGTCGAGAGGATTGAGTGGAGATGCCCAGAAAATGGTTGCATCTTTATTAGAACATTTTAAACACGAAATGGATAACAGGAGCCCCTTACTTTCATTGGATTTTATTTGAAAGGTGAGTAAAGAATCTTCATGAATATTTATTCACCACGATCTCACAATGGTTCAATAGTTTTCATGAAACATGATTATATACTTAAGTTTTTATTCGGAGTTGATTCGGAGCATCGCTGAAAAAGTGAAAAACATATGGCAACACGGCTCAATCTGGCGATTTGGCACAACTATCAACCCAGAATAGATAGACAATAGGCGAATGAATTTAAGATTGCAGCGCCAGAGTGAGCAGTCAGAGAACCATACGAAGTCATTGAATGGTGTAGTTGTATTTGTTTACATGTGATTTTTCGTTCTTAAAGTATGACTTTATAATAAAAACAAAGACATTTCAGACTTTTGCAGTGAGCTAGGGCGTCAATATGTATGTATTTTCATTTTTCTAAAAGTGTTAAGCATTATCATCTGTTTTATTCATTGTATTATATTGAAAATAATACGAGGTTAGAATACTGTTGTGAATGTGAATGGTTCGATCAAAATATATACAGGATTCTGATAATTTGTTTTGTTTTTAGATTCGAACGGCAAGATTTAGTTTGGGGTACTTTGAAGGCACAAAAACTTTCAGAAGTGTTCATGAAGTTTTGAGTGCTGGACATCGTATCATGGTGACAAAAAAATTGTTTTTGTAATGGAATAAATTTAGAGTTTATAGTATTTGTTTTGTCTGATGTTTAATGGTGAGAAGTGCTTAATAAAATAGATAATGTGAGATCTCGTTTCAATTTTGTTGATACCTGAACAAAACTATAGTCGACTGTGGCCTTAATGTAAACAGAATTTTATCTATCTATTCACGATATTTGTATCACCAGCTTGAGGATAAGCATGGGAATTAGTATTGGGAGTTTTATTTTACTGATTCATAGTTTCACAATCTTTCAAATATTCAAATTCAGTAGAAAATCAACAAAACATAATACCAAACACAAGAACTATGACTGCTCGTAGAGTTATTTTTAATGCCACCAGGTGGCGTATCGCTTATGTTCATTCGCCAATACTTGACTTGATGAATCTCTAGCTTCAATCCTGATTGAAACTGGTTCGTAGTAGTGTCCCTGATAAATCGGCCATCCTGTATACGAAACGATAAGATTGTTCCCGACACGCCGGACACACATGAAACGATATATCGGTGACGGAGCAGAGGGATTTTTTGGTCGTTCGCCGGTAGGATGTGACCACGAAAGACCTGCGCCGCCAGTGAGCACGTTCGGAACTTCTCGAGACAAACACGAAACGAAACGCTCCGCAAATATGCCGCTGCGTCTCAAAGTCCGCCTAATCAGGAGTTTTAATGTTTAATTGGTGCGTGATGAAACGCCGTGTATTGTATATGGAAAGCAGCGTCCATCGCGACAATCTCAGATGCGACTAATTAGTCTCATTATCGGGTAAAGACATGATTTCATGGAAGCGTTGCCGGAGTGGCACGTCCAATCGCGCGACGCTGAACCGTTTCAGCGGCAATTATCTTGGTTTTCTTGAAATGTAGTTATTACATCTATGGTAGCGGCGGCTGTCTCTCGGCTTAATTGCCTGCTTCGATGTGTTCTCGCGTTATCTAACGCTCAACCACGTTTATTCGATTGTTTGTTGGATGCACGAGTCCCAGGTGTCGAATCCACGGGGATGCCATCGCTCCTTCGACGAGGCTTTCATGAAAATAGTAGTTCACGTATGATTCCAACTCCAAATAACGTCTGAGAGGCGCTGAACACGGTGGTGAAATCCGTTTTTCGATATCTATTATAGTTTTCGAGATATTTCAAGTTGAAAATTTCAAAAAATCGCGAAAAACCGCGAAACCCCCCCAAAAAAACATAATTTTAATGGAAAAAACCCATGAAGATTCCTTACAGATGCTCTGGGAGTCTCCATACGAACTTCTCTAGACTTTACGACGACTTTCGTCAGTTTTTCGAAAAATTTCAGAAAATAAATTTGCATGACTCGACTTTAAGGTGTCTAAAAGGCGCTGAACATGGTGGTGAAATCCGTTTTTCGATATTTGGTATAGTTTTCGAGATATTTCATGTTGAAAATTTCAAAAAATCGCGAAAAACCGCGAAAAACCGAGAAACCCCCCAAAAAACGCATAATTTTAATGGAAAAAACCCATGAAGAGTCCTTATAGATGCTCTGGGAGTCTCCATACGAACTTCTCTAGACTCTACGACGACTTTTGTCAGTTTTTCGAAAAATTTCAGGAAATAAATTTGCATGACTCGACTTTAAGGTGTCTAAAAGGCGCTGAACATGGTGGTGGAATCCGATTTTCGATATCTATTATAGTTTTCGAGATATTTCAAGTTGAAAATTTCAAAAAATCGCGAAAAACCGCGAAACCCCCCAAAAAAAACATAATTTTAATGGAAAAAACCCATGAAGAATCCTTATAGATGCTCTGAGAGTCTCCATACGAACTTCTCTAGACTCTACGACGACTTTCGTCAGTTTTTCGAAAAATTTCAGAAAATAAATTTGCATGACTCGACTTTAGGGTGTCTAAAAGGCGCTGAACATGGTGGTGAAATCCGTTTTTCGATATTTGGTAGAGTTTTCGAGATATTTCAAGTTGAAAATTTCAAAAAATCGCGAAAAACCGCGAAAAACCGCGAAACCCTCCAAAAACCCCATTTCAATGGAAAAAACCCATGAAGAGTCCTTATAGATGCTCTGGGAGTCTCCATACGAACTTCTCTAGACTCTACGACGACTTTTGTCAGTTTTTCGAAAAATTTCAGGAAATAAATTTGCATGACTCGACTTTAAGGTGTCTAAAAGGCGCTGAACATGGTGGTGGAATCCGATTTTCGATATCTATTATAGTTTTCGAGATATTTCAAGTTGAAAATTTCAAAAAATCGCGAAAAACCGCGAAACCCCCCAAAAAAAACATAATTTTAATGGAAAAAACCCATGAAGAATCCTTATAGATGCTCTGAGAGTCTCCATACGAACTTCTCTAGACTCTACGACGACTTTCGTCAGTTTTTCGAAAAATTTCAGAAAATAAATTTGCATGACTCGACTTTAGGGTGTCTAAAAGGCGCTGAACATGGTGGTGAAATCCGTTTTTCGATATTTGGTAGAGTTTTCGAGATATTTCAAGTTGAAAATTTCAAAAAATCGCGAAAAACCGCGAAAAACCGCGAAACCCTCCAAAAACCCCATTTCAATGGAAAAAACCCATGAAGAGTCCTTATAGATGCTCTGGGAGTCTCCATACGAACATTGAAGACTCTAAGACTACTTTGATTTTCGGAAAAATCCAAAGGAAATTTCAAAAAATGAATTTGTCGGAAAACTCGTCTATAAGGTATCAAGAGACGCTGAAAACGGTGGTGAAATCCGTGAAAATTGTCAATTTGGCATTAGAAAACGACCACTTTTATCCCAAAAACTAACATTTTTTCTCAGAACTACGTGATTTTTGTTAATTTTTGATATTTTTTAAAAATCGTAGGTCATTGTATGGAAAATATACCATATAATATGGAAACATTTTATCGAGTACTATTTTCTTCCAAAAAAAATCGCAAACATCGCCTAATTTTTCATGGCTAGCCCATTCAGCCTTCAGAGATTGAAAATATTCGTATTCCATCTGATAATTAGGCGTATAACAGACGCACCATGTGGAAGACGAGCGCTCACCCACCTGGATTCAAACCTTTTATTGACTTTATAAATGGACACACCCCCGTATTGCCAAAGGCTCGTTCCTCCGTTATCGCTTCAATCTCACCAAAGAAAAAAGCGACGATTCCAAAGATCCAACACAGTGAAAAAGTCAGATGGGGTTGAAAGTATTGAAATCCCAATATGTAGGGTGTCCTAAAGCGAACTTAATGTTGTCTAGGCTCAGCTGAACACCCTGTATGTCACGAAATATTTTAGGATTGTGTATCTGCGCGAATATAACAAGTTTCATCAGGAACTTCTTGTTGTATTCTCATTCCTAAGTGGGTTGTTCTAGACGCACTAATGGATCACCCTGTATAGACTCTGATTCCATTTCTTCCAAAATAAAATGCGAAATGGATTCGTAAAGAAATGATACACTTAATTGGATATTAATTAGGTTCTTGGTACTCTCATAGAGTTCTGTTAATGTGAAGCAAGAAATAAATTGAATAGAACAACTTTTATTAGACACATTTTTTTGTATTTTCATTCCTAAGAGAGTTATTCTAGACGCACTAATGGATCACCCTGTATAGACTGTGATACCATTTCTTCCAAAACAAAGTGCGAAATGGATTTGTAAAGGAATAATACACTTTATTGGATATTAATCAGGTTCTTGCTACTCTCATAGAGTTCTGTTAATGTAAAGAAAGAAATAAATCGATTCGAGAGTCAACCGTACGTTGTCGAAAATAATTTAAATTGCACAACAACGTTCGAAAAGTCCGAAACTCCAACAAAAACTCGTGCTACGCCACGATATGTCAACCATCTTCAGTACATTTTAGTTTTAAGCAGAACCCAGATCTTTAATGGACATACTTCAAATGTCGTCGGACTCGAAATATTTTCGCGGACCTTTGAGCCCATTGATTTTTGTTCTATAAAATTACGTCGAAGCATTTCGGGTGATCGCTTTTACTGGAAGTACTTTTACAAACAAGGCACATCTTTCGTATTTTTTAGGAGACGCTCTCTGTCGCCGAAACTTTCAACCATAAAAAGGCGGTAATGACGAAGATAGGGGATTTTATCGATCGATGAACGATATCGTTATTTTTGCTTCAAAAGTGCCAAATGTGGATCCGAACAATGCTTCAACAGACTGAAATTTGCGCTGTTAGGGGAAAGTGTTTTATGTTTGATCACAATTTTTATTATGTGAATGTAGATTGTGATTCTACGGGTTCCTTTTCATGAGGACGAATTGTGTTTACGTAATAAGTAGGCAGATTTTTGCAACAATGATTTAGGATGAACCTCAGAAACCAACAAAAAAAAGAAAAGATCTGGAATACCAAAAGAATAAGAAAGTCTAGTGGTCACAAACTGAAAAAACGAAGAAAATAATCAGTTCATATATGTTATGTTATGTTCGTATGAATAAAGTTGAAAAATAAATAGATGCTTTCAAATTATGACACATCTTTCACCTGTATTATATTCTGAAACTTCTGAGGATGAAAAAGATTGATTCTCAGTACCTTTTTTTCACAAACAAACTCAACAAGTTTGTTTGAATTCAGGCCCGTTGCTGACGTAATTCGCGCCATTGGAAGCCACGCCCTTTCGCCGACAAATAGCTAAATCGAACTATCCTTGAGCTCCGGCAAGATTTTGACATTGACAGCATCAGTTCGAGCTGTCATACACCGCTGAAAAATGAGGTTATGTTTCGATTGACACCTAGGATTGATGACTGACGATGGAGCAGTCCCTGTGTAGTACAAAAATACATCCGGAGACTGTATTCTAATAGTTTTATTAATTGTCTTGACACTAGAATGGCCGTTGTATGATTTCCTTCCATTGTAGAATCGAAATTTATACTTTCCACATCCGTTATTTCCAATTATGAATATGAATAGCAGCCAAATGACACTGCTGGTAATTGTTAAGTGTGTTGAGATGGAAAATGATGTATCAGAGAATCTTCCAGTGTACCATAAATCATGAGAAAATAACATGACATGTAAATGCTGTATTGTTATTATATAAGTTTATGATAATTTAGTGAGTTAACTATGGTATACAATCGAAACGGCATTCAAAGAGACCATTTGTCATCAAGTATTCCTTTTTTTCTTCGTCAAATATACGCTATGGGCATATTTAGAAACGCTATAATTATAATTAGTAGCCGATATCTTGCTACTTCTCAATTAAAGTTTCTTGATTGAAAATGCCAGTGTAAGATGGTAGCTGATCTATTGTCATCAGCGTTCGTTTCTAGTAACATTAATAGTTATTTCTGCTTCATCAATCATTGTCTTGTTAATAGATCGATTGTCAATTCATCAAATGGGGTATTTCAATGAAAATCCGCCTCACGATGTTGAAATGTACAGGTTGAAAAAATCCATGAATGTATGAGAAACTCGACGACCTTCTAAAAAATCGCCTTCGTTCAATTTCGAGCAGAGTGACGGGTGTATGCATGTCTGAAAAGTACAAAAAAAAACCCTCAGAACCCTCAAAACCTCTTCATTTGTTTTTTTTACATTAGTTTTATTTCAAATCTCGATCACTTGAAAAATGCATTAACGATACCCCCTGTATACCTGCATCTGTCATCAATAATTCAGCAAGTTTGTTGCACATTGTAAATTTCAATCTCGTATATTTTATCCCGAATCAGTTAACCTGTCATCGAATTCATAACAGTCGTATAATAACACCCTAATTAAAGAATTTTAACGAGACCTCTGATAGATTGTAAAATATATCTGTTTCCGCTTTTTATGAACGAGACATTCGACATCTCGGTGTTCCAAATGAAGCATAAAAGATTTCGTGAGCGGTGCATTTGATATCCCCAAAAAAGTCGATCCGGGCAAGAACACGCGCAGTGTTGCCAGAATTCATACAAAAGCAGTAGACATTCCAAATGTCGAAAACCAATAATTCATTTTATGTAATTGTGGAAGTTGGATGATGTTTCGAGAGACTTGTATACAGGGTGTCTAGGAGGGCTGAACAAGACAGTGAAATCCGTTTTGCTCTATCTGGAATCGTTTTCGAGATATTGATGTCTGGAAGGTCCAAGAAATACTGGAGATTCCCAAAAACTCCCCAAATTTTTCACATACAAGGCGTCTAAAAGGCGCTGAAAGCAGCTCTCAAATCTGTTTTTCGATATCTATTATACTTCTCGAGATATTCCATGTTGAAAATTCCGAAAAACCTAAAAAAGTCACGAAAACTCACGAAAATCCCCGAAAAACTCTTACTGTCAACGAAAAAACCGATGAATAGTGCATGTCGATGCTCTAGGAGCCTCCATACGTCTATAAGGTGTCTAAGAGGCGCTTAAAACGGTGGTGAAATCCGATTTTTGATATCTACTATAGTTTTCGAGATATTTCAGGTTGAAAATTTGAAAAAATCGCGAAAATCCGCGAAAACTCACGAAAACCTTCAAAAACCCCATATTCTCAATGAAAAAACCCATGAATAATCCATATTGATGCTCTGGAAGCCTTTCGTCGATTCCGTCGGAAATCCGTTTTTTGATATCTAGTATAGTTTTCGAGATATTCGTGTTTAAAAAGTCATTAAATTCTAAAAAACCTCTAGAAACCTACAAAAACCCTCGAAAACCCAGATTCTTGATTAAAAAAACTCATGGAAAGTCTAACTCAAAGCTCTAGAAGCCTTCAAACGAACATTAAAAACTCCTTGAACTACCGACTTTTCTGTAGATCCGGCAACGTCTAGGAAACAAAACGGAATCGAACGCGTGCCGCGGCTACCAACAGCTTTAGAAAGAGAAAGCAAAAGGTAACACGTGATCTGGACAGGTTAAGGCATCACCACCTGCTGTCTAGCAATCATTATTATCCGCCTACGGCGAAGATGGTTTTAGAACCTCTTATTTTTCATGAAAATTCGTCGATCATTGTTGCCGGCTGTAAAAAATCCACTCCCCCACGGTCTAGGGTGATATTTTCACACACACACTTATCAGAAATCCCACAATTTCGATTCTTTTCGCATCAGTCACATACAGGCAACCCTGAACGAAATTTGCAATTACATCCCTAAAAAAACAGCAGTCAGTCATTCGTTGCAGGATATCTACAGCTAATTTATAATCTAAAAAGTAGAATTGAATAATTTTTTTCTTCTGTGGCACTCCCAAAAGCTCCAAAAATAAACAATTCGAAAAAATTAAAAAAGTTGAGTAAACAATGTGACGTGGTTTTAGCGAATTTATACTCACTGCCAAATAAACTAATTCCCAATATGTATTTCGAACTAGGCATTCGTTGTGTTCCATTTGTACCGATCGTAAATTTGGCAACACTGCTTCCTAGAACCCCATTGATTACCCATCAGCAAATCGCCGTGAACCGGCCCTGTACCGTTAGGTCCTACCACTTACCAAGTTGAACAACCCTTCAGAACCATGATTACCATTTTTTTTTGCTATTCTCCGAAACTCTCCTTCCGGTATTATTATTTTTTTTTTCGGAATAGCTTACGGTAGGTTCGATGCGCTACCGCTATCATGTCTAGGAATTGCAGATGTCCGCCTGTAATTAATAACTCTTCAGTCACATAAAAAAGCGAAGGGAAAACAGCACGGGGATGGGTGACCCTTGAAAGGTTCGTTGAAGAAAGTGAATCTGGCAACATTGCAGATGTCGAATCTGGAATTTTCTTACTCCAAAATATAATTTTTAGATAATTGAGCGTTTCAAACTTTTGTTCCACTCTGTATAGTACAGTGAATTCTGTGATAAATTGAACTCGATTTACAGAGCTTGTGAGAAAAAGAAAAAAATCTACGCGGTCATAAATGGAGCCATTGAAATTCTCGAAGCTTCCCATACATAAATCTTATTAGATTCCTCTGATATGTCGTTTCATATCGTTTCCATATATCAGTAAGTTTCATCGAGTCAAGTGAAAGATATCATCGAGAAAAAATCCAATTTCCTATGGCAGAATTCGAAAAAACGGCAAAATTTTGAGAGAATTGAGCGTTTCAAACTTTTGTTCCACTCTGTATAGTACGGGAAATTCTGTGATAAATGAAACTCGATTTACAGAGCTTGTGAGAAAAAGAAAAAAATCTACGCGGTCATAAATGGAGCCATTGAAATTCTCGAAGCTTCCCATACATAAATCTTATTAGATTCCTCTGATATGTCGTTTCATATCGTTTCCATATATCAGTAAGTTTCATCGAGTCAAGTGAAAGATATCATCGAGAAAAAATCCAATTTCCTATGGCAGAATTCGAAAAAACGGCAAAATTTTGAGAGAATTGAGCGTTTCAAACTTTTGTTCCACTCTGTATAGTACGGGAAATTCTGTGATAAATGAAACTCGATTTACAGAGCTTGTGAGAAAAAGAAAAAAATCTACGCGGTCATAAATGGAGCCATTGAAATTCTCGAAGCTTCCCATACATAAATCTTGTTAGATTCCTCTGATATGTCGTTTCATATCGTTTCCATATATCAGTAAGTTTCATCGAGTCAAGTGAAAGATATCATCGAGAAAAAATCCAATTTTCTATGGCAGAATTCGAAAAAACGGCATAGATGAATTCATGACTTACTTCAACGCGATATGACGTCGGTGTACAGTAGTTTCGTTTTAAAAGTGTCTGCGTTCTCAAGAGATTGGGAAGAACAAAATATCAAACTCGTGTTTTATCTTTTCCGATATATTTCTATTGAGAGAACGAGAAAAAGCACAGAGAATTTGGCAAAAGCATGACTTCGAAACAGTTACTGATTTGAGGACACCCTGTATGTAGGGTGATTCACCTAAGTGGTTCATTAGAGGTTTATGGGGACTTGATAGAGATATCAACTTGAAATTTTGGTGGATGCTACTACTCAATGTGTTCTATCTTCCCAAAATATTTTCAATACGCTGTTACTTCCGGTTAAACCGTTTTTTCAAATGGAACACCCTGTTTATTATTATATCTTCGAATTCCATGGAATATTCTGGACCTGTTGCATTTTGAATTTTCTTCCTATCGTTATTTGTTTTTAAGATATTCCATTTTTTCGAAAAATTTTGACAGATGGGCTGACTAACTAAAATGTCTGTATTACCCTCAATTTTCAAAGTTTGAGGTTCAATTTCCGTATACACATCAATGAAAGAGTGTTCTATCAGGTATCTTTCGAATTGTTTAAAAATATTCAACAGGGTGTATGATATTTCAGTTCACTTTTTGGAAATTTAAAACCCCAATAACTTCCTTATTTCGAATAGAATGACCCTGAAATTTTCACACTATCCCAAGCAAAATTTCATTCCCTATCGATTTGTATGAGCATACCATATTGCTAAAATGTGTATTTACAGAGATATCAACAAAAATGTGGAAAAACGCGCATTTGTCTCGTATGTATTTTCACAAGTGTGCTTTGGATGGTTCTGAATCCAACTGGAATATTTAGGAAAATAGAACACATCCAAGTTGATATCTCTATCAGTTCTCCATGAACCACTTAGATGAATCACCCTGTATAGTGGGCATAATTTCGAGCCAAACCGAATAGCTCCCCGTTATTTCTGTAACGACAATGATGACAATGACAGTTGCATGACGGGTAGTTTCAAAACGCCAGCACCGTATACAGAGCGATCGAAAAAAAAAGACCACCAGTCGTGCGATCCAACTTCAATAAAATAATAAGCAATAAATGGTATCGATGGCCGTGATAAGGTAAAGATGAAAAAGTCGTCTGGAAATGTTCTTGTAAAGCTTATACAATCATTGAATTTAGATGGAGTTTAATGTGTTCAGCTCATAAGAAGGGCATCCAGTCTTGAGAAATCTGATACGTGGAATAAGTTCTTCGGATTGTTTCCATTTTCTGATTTATCGATGGTAAATTATGATGTAGAGGCTTCTTTGCATTGGGCGATAGCAAGACCGCGTCTTAATCGATTCTACGCGATTCTCCTGTTTTTTCTACGGGCAATTATTCTCAGTTGGCGAAACATAACCTCACTTTCATCTCGCATTGGATTTCTCGATGAATATTCGTTTCTGTGGCTTCGATTTTTGTCCTCCGCCGTTTCTCATTCTTTCACGGTGCGTCTCCGGCAACGGAGAGATGAAAAATGTTATTTTCCGAATTCGTATGGTATCTTGGAATCGCACCTGCTCGAAGTGCTCGGCGTATACAGGTACAGGTGTGGAAGTCTCCTTCGTAGAGGGCCCCAGGCTGTGCTGCGCTGATCACTATTAATCCCGACTCACTCGTGCCCAATCCCGACGATGCTAGATTGTTTTAGTCCGGGAGATGCAGTCGGAATCAAAATTTTGTTCCGACTAACTAGTATAGTGAAAGATATATTGTGTTTCTCAATTTTCACTATTACTGCTGACGATAGTTATTGACACATATGAAAAAAAAAATGTGACGTCATAATGACGTATTTTTTGATAGCATATACAGCTTAAGAAAAATTATTGTTGATTCCTCTTCAATTCCAAACATTTGTTGATATATATATATATTTTTTTTTGATCAATTTTGATGCTTCAATTAATGTCAAATATCAAAATAGTATAAACATTTCAGAGTATGCAACTTTGAGCCAATTCACTAATTGATTCATTTCCGAGGAAACTAAACGGAATCCGACCAAAAGTCAGGAGGGACAAAACTTAGGTAATAGGTTGAAGAACTTGAAAACTGTATCAAAATTCACCAGTGGCGTAGTAGCAAGTTTTTCTTGAGGCTTTTGTGGATTGGGACCTCGGAAAATGCAACACCCTGTATGATATTTGGAAAACATTTACTTTCATATCGAGCAGCACCTATTGCTTGATACTCACACAAAATTTGAGAGCTCTATCTGCAGTAGATCAAGCACAATAAAATAAAAACCAGATTTTTTTCAAAACTTCAACACCCTGTAACTCCGCTAATAATCGAGATCGGACACATGTTCATAGGAACTTTTTTCCTTATTTTGCACCAGAGTATACGTACCTGAAATATTGCCGTGTAATTCTGGAATACCCTGTATAAGTGAAATTACATCAGTCTATTGTCTTCAGAAGTTTCGGTCCGATCACCCGTGCTAATTAAGACCGCCCCTATATGATATATCTACATGACTGTTGATTTTATTTACCATCATCGACTTTCTGATCGTGATTCCAATTTATAACACGAAACAAAAGGTGCTACAGAAGTGCTGGTAATCGATAATCATTTTCAAATTCTGATAGAACAGCTGAGGAAAGAAATAACCAAATTCGTTCCTCAATTTCAGCAAAATCAAGACCCCCATTGTTCTTCAGACATTTTGATGACATTCTTTGTTCTTCCGAGTTTTGGCCAGCAAATGTCCCGGATCTGACACCACTGGATCGTTTTTATGGGATACCAATAGTAAATTGTTGCTTATGAATATCAGAACCGGCGATTCCGAATTTTGTGACACAAAATCAACCGTAACAAATACAAATGTGGTTGTGTTGCACATTTAAAGAATGTCGGAATATTTTAGAGGTTCTTGAAGGCCGGTGCATCAAGTAGGCAGAGGCATGTGTCTTCGCAGATGCCCAAGCAGTCTGCACATCGCTCGTAAATAACAAAATCGATCATGAAATTAGCGTGGAAATCCAGTGGCGACACCTAGGGGCCAATTTCGACACAAAATTGAAAAAATCTACAAACAGCATTGACTAATAAAAGAAACAAAGCAAATTCCGATTTCCAAAAATTTCAAAATGGTTTCCAAAACCACTATTCATATATTTGGCCTTATTTATTGGATTTCTGAATCGATTAAATTGAATTAAATTCAAAATGGTTGTACATATTTTGAAATGCCACCATTTTGAAATTTGGCACAATTAATGAATTTCTCTTTTCTTCTCTATACCCATAATAATTAATCTGAAAGCACTCTGTATGTTATTCTATATTTAATAACTCAGAACTATTATTAGTCATTTCTTTTTTTTTTTTCGTTATCACCATTTTACGTGTTTATTACCTGAGAAAAATATTTTCGACGCCGCCACTGTGTGGATTTTCTTCACCGTTTCGAGTAAATATATGTTCGCGGATTAAATTTTTTAATAACTTCCCCAATTTCACTCGAATTACATCAATAATGATAGTGATGACGGAACAGATAATAATTGCCACTCGGTATTAATTGTGCCAATTAAATTCTAAAAAAGGACATTAATGAGATTCTGCCGTGTTTTTTGGTTATTAAATCGTTTATTTTAATAAAAGCCCAACAAGCCCAAGAGGTGTTTTAATGTGTACAAGTGATTCTCATTGAATCTTAATTTGGTTGATGATTAACATCAGCTCACCGTGTGTTTTTTTTATTATTTTAGCAAGAACTTCAGCATAACAGCAGCACTGAAATCATAGGAAGCACAGATGACACTGATCAATAGGATAGAGATGAAAGAGTCTAGACGACAAACTATTTGACAAAGCTAGATAAAGAATCAAGAAAAAGCAAAGCACGATCAATGAGAATTGTATATCGATTATTTACTTCGAATGGACTTCATATTTTCTTCTATTTTTTAACAACTATTCATTTAACAATCGGTTGAAGAATTATCTAATGTGTTATTTCATCATGTATCGATCTCCTTTTTATTCAGGTCAATATGAACATAAAACACTTTTTAATCATAGCCATATCGTGTCGAAAATAATGAAACAATCTTCAGTTGAATACAGGAATTGTGATTAATAAATTCTTATCAGATCGGGGAAATGAAGAAGTGGACACGAAATATTGAATTGGATAATATGACAATGCAAATATCTACACAAAATTCTAATGAAGTTTACTTACGATAATCTATTAATTCACAATTAACAAATTCACAAAATCACGTACTAACCTAACCTAACTTAATTACCGACAATACCGACATATACTGTTTATGTCACGTGACCAGCACACCCTTCAGACAAGACTCATCTTGTTACAATTAAAATCGCTAAGAAAAATTTGGGCTAATTGTATTCACGATGGTTATTCGGACAAGCAAGTCGGCAATATATCCATACACCTTTAGTTCCGTACCATCTGCATAATTCGCAGCATAATTCCGCTGCGATATTATCGAACAAATGAATTATTGAAACTGCCCGCCACGATAATTAAACGGAAATGGTCGCCCAGACTTCCTATGTGATTATATAATCGGACGATTGGACCTGTTGGAATCAACGCCTCAGGCTCCAGCCCCCTTTCCTCAGTTTAAATTGTTTGCTCTTTATTTTCCTTCATGACATTTGCATATTTGGATGTGTGGTGGTGCTACGTCTGCATGATTATGAAATCAATTTAGGTATATGGCAACAACGTAATTACAGATTTCTTCTGAAGTCGTGAAATTAGAAATAATTGCATTTTTTCGTTCTGTTTCCTCTGTCAAATTACCGATCAAAACCGGTTTCTTTTACATGTCGTTATATCACGCCTAAGGGTTCGACAATTGGTATGTTTATTTTAGTAAATGCAGCTTGAACTAAACTCGATCTTCATTCCTTTTTGAGAATTCCTTTTTCGGTTAATGAGTCTTTGTGTAGGTACTTGAGGAGTTCTTTGAGGAATTCGATCAGCAATGCATTGACAATAAACGTTTATCAATCGTGCAAAATAAATCAGCTAAATGGATGTAAAACCATCAAGTAATTATCCTCAATATTTTGAACCAGTTGACTTGCATACTATTGTCTTGCTTACCTTATATCCACGAAATTAATTCTGATAATCCATCGAAAATGCACGCACTGTACACTGATAGCAATTTCTGCCAAACTTTTTCATCACTCATTCCATAATTAATATCTTCCAAAGACTTATTATCCTATTAGATGAATAACTTCCAAGATTGTATTTTATTTCCAATTTGATACCACTAACGACATCTCGCTGCGAAATGCTGAACATGTGTCAACATCATACTCTAGTTATCTAGTGAACTGTTTTTGTAAGATGGCATTACAGTTGCCGTGAGGAAATCGAGAAATAGTTTGGAACATTTCCAAGCTAGTATTTGAAGGTTAAATATCGGTGTCGAAACTGTTTGGAAAGTGGAAGTGAAGAAGTAACTCTAATCACGCGTCCGTCACGTCGTGCTTTCTAAATTCATTTGATATTTCATAATTATTTGTTTTTGGGTCACCCTTCGTTAATATTATGTGGGTCATTACAGGACGCGACTGGTTTGACAGTAAGTGTCAGTTGAATTAGAGAAATCTGTGATGACAGGCTTTCGATTCATCAGGGTGGTTACTTGAAACTGCAATTACAGATTTCTGTAACGAATTTTGTTGCAGGTAGCTGTAATGACATGTTTCTAATTAATGTTGAAATTCAGAAATATTTCTCATAATGGCTTTGAAATCAACCACTAGGTAGAGCTAGTGTCTACCTCCACAACAAAGAAGATAGCTCTTTTTGCTGCCGAATTATAAGAAAGGAGAAACGTTTTTTGTCCTCAACCAGGTGTGTATCAGTGGCGTAGCATGCCTTGAGGGGCCTCAGGCAATGTCAAATCATTTCAATATCTTACTTTCCATGCTATTTTATGTATAGTTCTACTTTATGTCCTGTGCCATTCGTTAATTATCGTCTTTATTTCGTTGGATTTCGGTTAGCGTATATTACTTTTAAACCCACAAAATACGAAATATTTCAGTAGAGAAAGATCACGTACCGCGAGATGGCGCTGCGATGACAAATTGTCGGATTGAGGTGTGAACAACAATAGCACAGATTCGTTTTGGAAATTTGAAATTCGTGTTTTTGTACCGAAATACGTAAGTACCAACAAACATTTTCATTGAAATTGGTCGCACGATAAATGTAATAGTATCGATTTAGCGAAGCCCTAGAGACATCTTTGAATCACTCAGAGGAGACCGAGTTCTGTTCTGACAATCTCCTGATATAGGCAGCAGAATTTAATTTGAAAATATTTCAATCATCCTGTACACACATTTCGGTACGGCAGAGATGACTAAGTTTCGATTATACAACCCTATTAATCATGCGTAAAGGAATTGGCAGACTGATAAGACGACACATATTACTCAGTCGGTTTTAAACCTCCGTTGGGTTCGGACGTGCGTGACAAAAAGACTTTCTAGTGCGGTGGAAAGTTTTCGCGGGTGTTTCCAGTGATTTCGTGTGTGTGTGTGTGTGTGTGTGTGTGCTTCAAAGACAGTTTGAGAGTGGGCATGTTGAGAAAAATAAATGGGTGAGTTTTTTTGCACGTCCCTTCACACAACTGAACGATTTCGAAATTTTCCATCATGATACATCGGGTTTTTTCATTTAAATTTACTGATTTCTTGGTGAAATTGTTCTTTTAAAGCGCCGTTTTCAATGTTTTCTCATGATCAATACATGATAAATAAACCCTTTCTTGACATTCAAGAAAAGAAGGTGAAATTTCAACTTTGTTTTAATACCGAATTCGTGTATTTGCATGAGAACACGAAGTACCAACAAAAATGTTATAAAATTGTTGAAAATTTTATAGATTCATTTTTAATTTTGTTATAGATATGGCATGTGACGCCTGGAAAACAAAGAACTAGGATAGAAGGTATAAACTACTACTACCAATCGGTGAGTGATTTTTTGATTCCTGTAACTTTTACAACTCCACATTCACCTCGTCGCACATTTCAACTATTTTTCAATTGTCTGTGATGTTTTTTCGAATCCAAATATTTATTCTTAAGTTTTAATGATTTTTTTCATTCTTACAGGTAGTAAGTAGTTTCTTCTAGAAAAAGGTAAGTGATTTTTGGGTTATGCATGACTTTTTGCACGAATTTCAGCGGGTGCACCCACAATATTTCGACGAACTATGGAATTCGTAGGATTATAGAGAATCCTTAAAGCCGGGATATACGTACAGTATGTCCAAATTGCAGTTTCTCGATTTTAAACTCTCTTTTCCAAATTGCACAGGAATACCTTTTTTTTTTCATGCAAAAGTGTTTTCAAGTGACAGGTCGTTTAACACACAGTAAATCAGGATTCTGATTAGAATGTTTATTTTCGAATTGAAATCCTTAACATAGCAGTAGCAGAAGTAATAGTCGTCTACAGGGCGTTGGTACAAGTCGACTCTACAATCGAAAATGCGCTTGAAGAAATCAAGCATGCCGTCAAGTGATTCACAGCTAGAAGTTCCATCGAAATTCAAATGCGGTGGGTCGAAAAGCGAATTTTCTACCCGATCATTAACGACAGTTGACAACCTCACCCGATAACACGCGCGGTACCCTTACGAGGGGAGAGTATTGACTTTTGGTGTTTGTAAGTTTTCCTCTTTGCAAAAGAGGCTGTCACCTTAAGAAGTCGGTATGACAGTGTTTTTCGTGGTCGTGGGAGTCTTCCTAGTTCTTGATGTAGGTAGGAATTCGCTTTTCGGCCCACCGCATTCGAATTTCGATGAATTTTCTAGTTGTGAATCACTTGACGGCATGCTTGATTTCTTCAAGCGCATTTTCGATTGTAGTTTTGATTTGTACCATCGCACTGGAGACGACTGTTACTTTTGCTACTGCGATGTTGAGGATTTCAACTCGAAAATGAACATTCTATTCAGTATCCTGATGTACTGTCTGTTAAACGACTTGTTACTTGAAACACTTTTTCATGAAAAAGAAGGTAGGCCTGACGATTAAGATGACAAGTTTTCAAATTAAGTGCATTTTATTTCAGGAATTATTTTATTTCAGGAATTATTCTCTTTCAGGAATTATTTCATTTCAGGAATTATTTTATTTCAGGAATTATTCTCTTTCAGGAATTATTTTATTTCAGGAATTATTCTCTTTCAGGAAATATTCTCTTTCAGGAATCATTTTATTTCAGGAATTATTCTTTTTCAGGAATTATTTCATTTCAGGAATTATTTATTCTCAGGAATTATTTATTTTCAGGAATTTTTTTTTCGGGAAATTCTATTGGGAATTATTTATTTTCAGGAATTATTTTATTTCAGGAATTGAAGACTCAAAAATGAAACGAATTCGTTTTATTTTGAGCTTGAATATTTTTTTATGAATGGTTCTTCGTGGATTTTCAGACACACACATAATCTGAAATAATATAAAGTGCATTTTGCAATTTTGTGAAAATGCCAATGAACGAATTTCAGGAATTGATTTCAATTTCTGGAAGGGGTAAATGCGGTTCGAGTAGGTATCATCTGGCGATTTCGTTCAGATGAACCATTCTCAGTGAAATAAGTGAAAACAAATGAAATAAGCGCGGTTTTTACTTTTCAGGTACATAATCTGAAACAATATATGAAGTGCATTTTGCAATTTTGCATAAATGCCAATAAACGAATTTCAGAAATTATTTTATTTCTGGAAGAGGTAAATGCAGTGAAATAACTGAAAAACGTGAAATAAGTGCCGCGTAAACTTTTCAGAGACGTAATCTGAAACAATATATAAAGTGCATTTTGCAATTTTGTACAAATGCCATTGAACGAATTTCAGGAATTAATTTTAATTTCTGGGAGGGGTAAATATTTTTTACATTTATGGTTTGTAGGCCTACTGGGGATGCTTCCATCAAAAAAAGCAACGCATTGAGAACTCTACCTCTAGGGTGATGACGGAAACGAGTTCAAATACACGTTTATGATATAAATGTATATACAATACAAATACAATGTATATAGTTCTTGAAATTTGCTGCTAACTGCTCACTTCACATAGCTAAAAATAAGAATTCAGGCATGATGCGGCATCTATGACATCACATTGGAACGAAAATTGCAGTGAGTCGTTTAACAAATATAGAAAACTGTAATTACAGAGGTGTCTAGCAAAACACAACTTAATGCGACTCTAGCGGCCGTAATGTAAACTTCCCGAAACGCGTATTGTTTCTTTGCTTTGTTTCGCTATCGTGTGTGATTTGTATAGTTATTCCCTTTATAATAATCCAATTATAAAATGTCTGAAGGGAATATAAATAAAAACGCCAATTGTTGTGTTATTTGGGTGCAACAGAAAATGAAAATAAAGTATATGTAACCAACAAAATGGGAATTATCGAAGAATTCACCACAAAAAAGCCTTTTCACACAAAATTTCGAATATTAACAACCTTTATAAACACGTAAGAACCATATGAAACTGCTGAACAATACGCGTTTCGGGAACAGCTGATGCAGCGCCACCATCGGTAAATATTTTGCTCAATTGAAATTTCATAAGATTTTAATAGACGATACATAAAATTGGTGTTTTCTGTATAATTCAATGTCACATATACTGTGCATATACCTTCGAAAAATATGTTGACAAAAACAAAAAACTTCCACACATCTCAAATAATACATTAGAATCACTTTACATCATTTGTATCAATATTATGAGATATCGATTCATTGGTTACTTCAATAGGGTGTAAATTATTATTAAGTTTATTTTGTTTCAAAACAAACATATACACAGAATACAACCCTTTGGGGAAATTGGTCTGTTTCATTTTTCTGAAACAATCCATTCCAGCTAATTCGAATAACTGTTCAAAGAGATGTATTGGTCTAGTAACAGATGAATCAGTCTCATCCCTTTCTATATCAGTAGATGAGGTAACATTTTCTTTCAGCACTATAACTCCATTTGATTTCAAGCCAGTCCTACAACAAAGTACCACAAAATCTATTATTTTGTATGCAGAAGTATACGTGTTATTACTTACTGGCAATACTTCAAAAAATTCACAAAATCAGTGTCTGTCAAATGGCCTGTTACCCACTGTACCCAAATGAGATCATATCTTCCTATTTCTGGTTTGAAATGTTGTAGACCCACTGAATAAAAATTCTCTACTTTACAGCCTTTGGGGCCTAAGTAAGTTTTTGCTTGATCCAGAAACAGGGGGTTCTGCTCTACCATGTCAACTTTGTCGAAAAAATCAGTCAGTAGGAACTTGGTTATTCTTCCTATACCGGCACCACAGTCTAGCGCGCAATGCTTCTCTGGTGCATTGTTAGATTTGAATATTCGTTTCAGTAACATTTTGGATTCCTTTATATCTACTTGAGAGATGTGGCCGAATCCTCCCAGCATACCGTCCACGGTAGCTGGAATTTCAGACCAATAATCAGCAGCTTTTGTGTAAAAGTTATCTCTTTTCTCCTCCATTTCAACTATCGAGAACACGAACCATAGAGTATATGAGTATATATCACAACATAACGGACCAAAACAAAATATTCGAAAATCCGTTCCACGGTCATATACATAAGGTCTGGAATCTACGGCATTTTTGAGTGGTGGGGGGTGGCACCAGTTTTGAAGAAAATGTTTCCATAATTATCTGCTAGGAGGACATAGGGGTATAATCACGTGATTAATCTTTGACAACAAAACAAACGGTTCGGACTCGAATGGTAAATAAAATCAATGACAGAAATATTATATCTTGCAAAATTCTCTCGAATGAATAAAAATCATTCTTACTTTCAAAAAGCTGATCGGATCTGATTTGTGATTGGCTGACAAAGTGACAATAGAGGACAGCGCTGCAGGTGGCGAAACATGAGAACCACGAAAATTTCCTCAATGTTTGGGTCACCCCCCACCACCCGAGTTGCAAGACCTATGTATACGATCGTGATCCGTTCCAACATGTAACCTAATAATTTCTCTGATTATTCTTCTTCTTTTCTTTTTTCGTTTTCTACGTTGTACGTAGGTACGTATAAAATATATGTTTCATTCGTCAGTCACGAGTGGTCACGAGAATGATATCATGAAATATATTAGGTGAAAACATTAACATAAACAAATAATTCAAATCTTGATAAATCTAGTAGGAGTCTATTGATGATAACGGTGAATCAGTTGACTTGATAAATATTTTAAAATTGAGATTACTTCCAACTGATTTTATTATTAGGTGACAACACTATAGATGTTGATGGATTAGTTAACACTATGCGGAGTATTGATAATATGATAATAATGATATTGAATATGATTGGATAAATATACTGTCTGAGCGTACTTATTTAATTTCTATCATGTTTTTCTGGCGACTTTCTCAAATCAGAAGAATAATCATATTTTTTTTGTTTTTCGTTGGCTCTTTAATATTTTTTACGATATGCAACAAATTCTGGCGACCAGATGAAGATAGAAATTTCACATTGTGAGTATAAATATATTCTCTACGGTAATCGGAGCTATATAGCTGTTTTTCAGAAAAAAAATTGAAGATTTGATCAAAACCCAAGCAAGCTCTTTAGCTTGTAAACAACCAAATCTTCCTATTGATTCACCAGAGATGATGAAATTTGTCAAAACAGTACCAAAGATAGACTGTTCAAAAAACGAGGATTGGGTGAAATGTCAGGTCGGGATGAGATGAAATCATTTTGTATAGGATTTCCATAAAATATTTATTTACAGGGTTCCACATGTGAACTTCAAGAGAGTATTAAAATAAAATATGGTCCCATCAAATGTTCATTCACTGATGTAATCAGGGTAGATGATTTTGGGTCAAAAGATGGAAAATCTGTGATTGGTGGATCTTATCAACTCAGAAAAAGTGATGTGGTAAATAACTTATTCCTTCAAGTGAAACTTTCCTTTGCTATGCATTTTTGAAAGGTAAGAGCATCTTGTGAGTCAGAAGATAAAAAGTGGTCAGCTACCTTGATGGGTGTCAGAAACGAAAAGGACATTTGGGAGACTGCAAGTTGGGATGATTTACATCCCAATGCACTGAAACTGAATGTTCTGATGTTTGGTTTCGACTCATTGTCCCGGAACACTTTCATCAGGAAGCTACCCAAAACTTATGAATATTTAACCAGTACATTGAAAGGGGACGTTCTCAAGGGGTAACTACAATTTCCCCAGTCATTTCTGAACTTCTCAAGTCTCATTTTCAGCTATAATATTGTTGGAGATGGTACCCCTCAGGCACTTATACCAATTCTAACTGGGAAAACCGAACTGGAATTGCCAGATACAAGGAAGAGAAAGTCGAATTCCCAGTTTGTTAATGTGTACCCGTTTATTTGGAAGCAATACAAGGAAGCTGGTTATGTCACAGCTTTTTTAGAAGATGTCCCCGAGTTAGGAACGTTCACATACAGATTGAACGGATTCAATGTGAGTTTTCTTGTTTTTTTATCTGTGTTTTAAAGTGTAGGTTTTTCGGATATTACCTAATATTTTTCAGGGAAATTTCATGTACACTATTCTGTGATCTCGCTTATTCTAGGAACCCCCAACTGATCACTACATGAGGCCTTATTACCTGGAAGACTTGAAGGAGAGGAGTAAATGGCCTAAGCTCTGTACAGGAGAGACTCCTAGGCATAAAGTTATGCTGAACGCAATACAAAACGTAATATTCTTGGGCGACATCGTTCTGCTATAATCTAACCAAGTTCAATTTCTAGTTCTTCAAAGTTTACGAAACCAAACCCAAGTTTCTGTTTGGTTTTCACGGTGAGCTTTCCCATGACGATTACAATCTCGTTGGGGTAGCCGACGATGATGTTTTGGTGTTTTTACAAAGTCTCCAAACGTCCGGGGCTCTGAACAACACAATTCTTATTTTGATGGCTGATCACGGTCACAGGTACAACTTGAAAAAATATCGGATTTCGATAAAAGTGTGTTTATTTAAGAAAGGCAGTTTTGACAGTTTTTCGTTCAAAATGTTTTCAACTCGGATTTTTTTTTTGACAATTCGAAATGAGCTG
Organism: Plagiodera versicolora; assembly: GCA_037013635.1. Lineage (NCBI taxonomy): Eukaryota > Metazoa > Arthropoda > Insecta > Coleoptera > Chrysomelidae > Plagiodera > Plagiodera versicolora. Next base: position 13,168,543 of record CM072981.1, on the reverse strand, counting down.
AAAAATAGGGAAAAAAAATCTTGCGAACAAAATATCCATTTATTAATCAAACATTTCATCCACAGAAAATACAAATTATTGTAAGCATTTTATGGACACCCTATACAGGGTGATTCACGACGAATTGAACACAGTCCAACCGTAAGTGCTATGGACTGAGACCATTCCATGTTTGGTATTAAATAAAGATGCCTTGTTGCGTTTTCGACGGATATACAGGGTGATATTTGAAAATATGTGCATTATTCTACGCTAAATATCTCTAGAAGTGAAAAACTCAGACATTAAATTTGGCACTTGCTTTGCACTGTTTTCAAAAGTAGTTGTTGTTTAACACGCTTTACAGGGTGTTGTTTTCACAGGATCAATTGAAACGTGAAAAAGAAAATAAATTCGGCCTGAAATTTCAATGGTTGATTGAATAATACTTTATTTCGAGAAATATGAACTTTCCTCATGATTTTTGTTGAAAAATGATGATGTGCTATCGATGAGGTGCCACATCAGTCATAAGCAGAATGTGATTCGTTATTTGTTATTACATATTATTCACAATTCGTCGTGAATCACCCGGTATGCTATTTTCTTCCGGAAGTAGTTCTCTAAATTCGATAAGTGAATGGGAGGAGAGTTTTGACAGCTTGCCAGGGTATGCGCTGTTGCCTAACCTAACTATACGTTTCGGAGCATCGTTGAAAAATGAGGCAAACAGCAACACCGCACTTTCTGGCCAGCTGTCAAAACTGTCTTGCCCAAAGAAATACACCATGAATAATATTTTTCTCAAGATTCGCTGAAGTAAGAAACACTCTTCAAGGAAAGCAGGAAGAACGACTACCGTTTTTCTCGTTCACTTTCCCCACCTGGTTCAAGCAAAAACACAAGGATATTTACGGCAATTTCAAAGAGAATCTCGATAAACTGACCACGCCGTTCGACATTCACGCTACTTTGAAAGACATTTTAGGCGTTCGGAGTACTGGGGTGGCGGATATAAATGAAAGGGCGGTCAGTTTGTTTTCGAAGGTGAGTCACAGCTTTGTTTACTTCGCTTTTCTGTAGATAGCGTTCGCGACAACTCGAACATTACAGTGACAGTGGCGGCAATAGGGAAGAATCTCGGAGTGGGCGACATCTACTTTTAATCGTTTGAAGTTGTCGAGGTGTGACCAACAAATGGGTGAAGTGTGATCTTTTTATGTTGTTTTGGGCCATTTTTGTATTGAAAGTTGTGTATTCGGATGGTATTTAATGAACAATTGTTTGAAATAGACTTTCTACCGTCTGAAAATGCAGCAGATTGGAAGAGGTAACGTGGAGATGAGATCACGAAAAATGTGCTTTGTTCCTCAATGCTCCTCATATGGTACTTTAGATGTCTTTGTACGCAAATTTCCTTTGAATCCCAAGGCAGTGAAGAAATGGCAGACAATCTTGAAGATAGGGAAATCTATTTCAAAGTTTATGTTAGTATACTCTTTTTGAAAGATGTTTTTTTGTGGCAAGTTCAATAATATTTCATACACCTACCTAGTTGTCATTTGCTAGCATATTCTCTTCACTTTAATTCATTTGTTATCATTCCTTATAGTTCTTTCGACAACTAATAGGAAGCGTTTGAAAAATGGATTGTTTCCCAGCCACATAATCCAGAATGTCCTAAATTACTATCTCGACTTTCACAGGCATTATTTTCATCAATAACAAAAATCCAGCAATTAATAATAACACCAAAATTTCCAATACGAACCTTTCTAGTATACTGTGTTATTGTTGTTCACACCTCAATCCGACATTTTGTCACAACTGTAGGCTGTTGAAACTCGAGGAAGAAAGGTTATTTCATGAAAATTCGATGATATGTAGCGAAAACACGACAAATTGGCACATAAAAAAGCCTCTTTGATTGCATGATTTCAATTCTAGTAGACAAATCTGCCCCTCAGCGCCAAATTCGCACGTTTCCGAACGTTCAACCCACTTTTTTTCCCAAACACAGATTCCTGCTGATCGAAGTTGTGCCCACGCGCGCATCGAACCCCACTGGTGCGCCTGCTTAGACTGGCAGAACCTGCCCCTTTCAGACCCGATAGTTGAAACACTGGGCGAGACTTTAATGCGCACCTTAAACGAATACACCGATCCCTACAGGCACCTCTGCGAGCAACTCTCCATAGCGGAGATTCTGTGGGCTATGAAAATGTCGCCGAACAAAAACCTCGTAAAGTTCAATAAAAACGCCGATTTCGACGGCTTCGTGGCCGACATGTCGGCCAAGCTGGAGGTGAAAAGGGATTTGTATCAGGTGAAGGCCATGTTGAGGCCTGGGAATTCGCTTTTCGAAGCCAGTATCACTCACGATTCGGTCTCTAATGAGTTCAGGTTGAAATTGAGCGATGTGAGTCGAATTAATATGTATGGTAGTCAAGCTAGGTGCATCGAAAATAATTTACCAGAACTTAGGAAGTATTGTTATTGTAAAAGTGATGGGAAATAAAGACTGTGATCTTATTGAGCAAACGAACATTTTATTACACCGAATTCTAAACTAACAAGTCAGGGAATTGTTCAAAACGACAGAGCTTAAACGAGATCAGGAAACGAAACAGCAACAATCACTAACCTTGTTGGATAAAACAAATAAAAATCTTCATGGTTGGGGCGTTTTCCTCATATACTCCTTCCCAGAAGGAAGTGCTACCACCGTCAAGAAGGGAAATAACGTTTTCACCTCGCTCATTGGCACTGTGGGTTGAACCATCACGTCTTCCCCAGGCTAAAAACACACAAAACAATCCTCATTGGAACTAAACAGCACTTATCACGATAAACTCACCACCCAATTCACTGGGGTAGCCACTTTGTGTTTGTCGCAGAGTTGGAGAGAATCCAAGACCCTCAGAATTTCACTACAACAAGACACTCAATGACAACAAATCAAGCTGAAAACCCCACCAACTCACTCGAAATTCCTCCCTGTCGTTGCTGGATACAAAATAGACAACCTCATTTTCTTATTCGGATCCACAATGAACACTGCTCTAGCAGTCACAGGTATGCCTTGGGCGTCCTTCTCATCTGGATCAATCATTTCTAGCTCTGTGGCTAGTTCACGGTCCTCGTCGGCGATGATGGGGTAAGGTAAGGAATGTAATTCGTTGCCGAAGTATCCGCTGTACACTTTGATATCGTTGCTCCATTTATGGTGGCTATCGACGGAGTCGCAAGACAATGCTATGACTTTGGTGTTTCTTTTTTCGAATTCTGGGAGTAGCTTGAGGAGCGTGGCAAGCTCGGTAGTGCAAACCGGGGTGAAATCGGCAGGGTGAGAGAACAATATGCCCCAGCTAGACAGAAAATGAAAAAATTGCACTTACATGTGGGGATTCTGAACACTCGATACACTTCCTACTTTAATGATGTGAACTGCGATGTTATACTTACGAATCCCTTAACCAGTCATGGAAAACGATATTTCCGATTGTAGTTTTCGCTGTGAAATTCGGGAAAATTTCTCCTAGCCGAACCATTTTTCAAATGTGAATTTGCCGCATCAAGTGAACCAAAACAAGCGAGGTGAAGCTGTAGTGAGTAAGTTGACGGCGGCCAGGCAAGAGCTAATTGCCGAACATGCCCGATCGCTCAGTGGCGCTGCTATCCCTAGTCGTCTTCATATTTGCTTTACATGTCAGTTGGGAGTGGGAATCGACGCCACTGGTCGGTCGGTAATGTTCGAAAGGCAGCTAATAGCTTGGGTAGCCTATTTCACGCTTGTTCTGTTGTGGCACGTCAGGCGAGTATTAATACACCGCTATCTAAATATTTTTAAATTTTGTTATCAATTTTCTTGAGATCAAACACGAACTTGTTTCAAGTCCTGGTTTTGTTTGTTCATTTTTTGGAAGAAAGGTGAGTCAACTGTGTTCAAAATTATCGAACACTTCATGATGTAATATGTATTATACGGGGGAAAACATTGAAACTGCTGCATTTCGAATATTCAGATTCCACATTATCCATTATTCCATCAATCATTACGATCATTGAAAACTGAAATTTTCATATTATTTATGTAATGTCGAAAATTTCAGAGTATAAGAAGAGAACTATTGATTTCCTCAGGATCATATCAAATTCGTGATTTTGATAGGAAATATGTGTGTATCCACAAAAATTTCGTCAGGAATTTTAAGGAAATAATACTCATCATAAATCAAATTCATGTAATACTGTACATGTAAAAATACATGGGCTAACACAGCTAAATTCAATGACAATAATAAATAATTCAACAATTCCGTCATGGAAAGTCATTAATTTAAATAATATAAAAATCTAGGAATGATTTATGATTCAAATGGTCCCTGCCAAGCCCTTGGCTGCCCGAAACGTATTTGACATCAGCATAGCAACTGTCATTGGCCCAACTCCGCCAGGAACTGGCGTAATGTGACCAGCAACCTCAAAACAGCCATCAAAATCAACATCACCTACAATCTTAGATTTCCCATCCTCCGTCGTTATTCTGGTAATTCCCACATCAATGATGGATACCCCAGGCTTCACCATATCGGGTTTAATCAAATTGACCACTCCTGTGGAAAAACAACGACAATAAAATGGCATTTTTGTGGTAGTTTGTACGGACCTGTGGCGCTGATTATTATATCAGCTCTCTTCGTGTAGAACTCCAAATCTTCTGGAGGAGTGTTCCTGTGACAGATAGTCACAGTGGCCTCGAAGCCAGGGCATTCATTGTTGGCATCAGAGTGAAGCAGTAGCGCTATGGGGAGCCCTACATACTTGGAACGTCCACACACTACAATGTTCTTTCCAAACGTTTTAATGTTGGATCTGAAACGATTACAATGACGAATATCTCCGAACTTCCTGTGGGAACCTCTGACTACCTTTTGATTAGCTCGATCACCCCCAAGGCTGTGCAAGGTACGAACGTGTCAGTGTTCACTGCAAGTTTTCCCATGTTTGTGTTGTGAAAACCATCCACGTCTTTGCGGGGGTCCACGGCATTGCACACGTTCCTCTCTGAAATGTGGCTAGGGACGGGCATTTGGACGAGAATTCCATCTACAGATGGGTCTGCGTTCAGTTCGTTTATTTTGCTGATTAGCTCAGCTTCTGACAGAGTCTCAGGTAGTCTTACAGTTGTACTGGTTATGCCTGGAAGTGATTGAATTCCAAAGTACTTGTAGAACAAGTTACTGGCATTTCTTGTGTTCAGGCTGGTACTCACCAACTTTTTTGGCGGTTACCATCTTATTATTGACATACTTTTGGCTGGCAGGGTCTTGTCCTACCAAAATTGCTGTCAGACATGGAGGACGATGTCCTTTGCTAACCCATTCGTCTATTTCAGTTCTCAATTCTTTGTGGATTTCATCAGCAATTTTCTTGCCATCGATGATTTTTGGGTTCACTCTGAAAATAAAATAGCCATATTATCCTGACGAAATCTTGTGTGATTATTGATGGATGAAGTTACCTAAAGCGCATATTAAACGCCAAAAAAAATACTAGAGCCAATAGAAGTTATTCTTAGGAATAATGGATAGTCTGAATCAGAGCTACAATTTATAGAGAACAGATTTCAACACATGTATTGCCAACAATGTCGGAAAAATTATCGTTGAACGTCATATTTTGCATTATTTCGTACATATTTTTGTTATTGTTAATATTCAAATCTATTTTTATCCACGGATCTATTTGATTGTGCAAAATACATTTACAAATTAGAATTTTATTGAAACTGTTAGTGTATCAAAAATAATGACATAATCAAGTTTCGATTCATTCAACAACAAATATTTGTTATAGCCATCAATTATCAATTCAATATGCATCATGACAGGGGTCGTAGAGAATTTCCCGACTTTTTCCGAGAAAAGGGGTCCATTCAGACATCAATAACCAATCTCAAATTCTCCCAAGACAACTACTCGATGTTATCAATAGCAAATAAAGATGATGCAACACAAAAACCAACTTATCTGAAGCCTTATGACGACAATGAAGGAGGCTTGTTAGACTGTGGCGAAATCGAAGACAATTACGATATAGTTCTGACGAAATCAGGAAAATTCATGACCTCATTCTACGTACCATCCAGTCTCAATTCCTACATTATAGGAGCTAAAGGCTCGAAGCTGAAAAGCCTGCAAAGAGCTACCAATACTTTGATTAAAGTGCCGAGAGCCAACGAAAAAGGCGTTGTTAAAATCACGGGAGACACTGAAAGAAAAGTCGCCTCAGCTCGAACACAAATCCTAATGATTGTTATGCAAAGAAAATATAAGCTACCTATCAGCCACTTCATTTCAGTGCCCATGTGTTCAGATACAATCAAAAATAAATTAAACCAGTTCCAAGATGAAATTCTGGCGGACCCACCAGCAGGGGTCACCAAGTCTTTATTCCAAAACCCTGACAAACTTCATTTAACTCTCTGCACCCTCACTTTGTTAGATGAAGAAGAAATAAAAGCTGCTAAACAAGTCCTCACTAGTTGCTATGAGGAGGTCATTGCTAGATTCTTTCAGAAGGGATTTACTGGTAGCATACATTTGAAAGGTGTGGAAATAATGAATGATGATCCATCAAGTGCCAGAGTGCTTTATGGGAATGTCCACTTGGATAGCACTGAGCAAGACGAAAAATTTCAAGAAATGGCAAATAAAATATTGGAGTATTACAGTAGATCTGGCTTGGCTATGAAGAACTATGAAAGAGTTAAATTGCATGTAACATTGATGAACACCAGTCATAGGGATACTGGGGAAAAGAAGGACTTTGATGCAACTAGTATACTCCAAAAGTACAAGGATTACTACTTTGGTTCAGTAGATTTTACAAACATACAATTATCTATCAGATTCACTGGCCAAAATGAGTATTATGAAGCTGCAATGATTGTAAGAATTTAGAAATAATAAACTGTGTTTCTTCACCTGAAACTGGTTGACATAAACGATTTTTTCATTTGCATTGAAACCAACGTAATAACCTTCTTACAGATGAACATCTTATTATTGTGATGTCTCTTATGATTCTTTTTTTGTTAACCTGTAATCATATTTAATTCATGATGATCCAAGAATCCTGATTTCATTGAATAATATCGATATCGCAATTGAAAATATTTTATGTGTCTGAAAAACAATAATAATTAAAACTCGCGGGGGTTCATAAACTATGATAAAGAGGTCAGAAGGTCAAAGATTATCTATTAATTTAATTATATATCGTGGTTACAGATATAAAACGTCACTGTCAGTGAAACGTAATTTATAAGGAATCTTCAAAAACTTACTGGGTTTGTTCCATAATTACAGTATGGATAATAAAAAGATAAAATAATATTCGAAAACTATATAGGTTAGGAAGTGAATCAGATCAACGTGTTTAGCGTATCCCCTCTACTTTGTCCTTTATCCAAAAGGCAAAAAGTGCTTTAGTAGCATTGGATTCGGTTAATCCGATGCATAGATCCAACGGCGATTGTTAAATTGTGGTTAAACCATGGAACAACCAACTTGTATGTCAATGTCACCCCTAGACAGGACACGTTTGACACAGGAAGAAGTATTGACTGATAATAAAAACAAAAATAATACAATAATAATACTAAGATTCAAATTTTGACGAACTAAAATGGATATTACTGCTTTTCTAAAGAAAACTATAGTGAAAAGATTTTTATGTGAAATATGTGGACAGTCCTACCAGCTGAAGAGAGATTTAGATAGTCATTTGGTTAAACACGAAAGTGATTCTTTTCCATATATATGTTCCTACTGCGGCAAATCTTACACACAGAAACATTCGTTGACTAGGCACATGATTATGCACACAGGTAAGTATGATACATGCTTTTCCCATGGTTATTTCAAATGAAGTAGTATTCATTTCACAGATGAACAACCTTATGAGTGTGATATTTGCAAGAAGAGATTTGTGCATCATTCATCGTACAATTTTCATAAAATGTGTCATTCTGGGTCAAGGCCTCACAAATGCCCCTTGTGTGACGGTGGATTTAGGACAACAACCCACCTGAAAAGACACATCAAGATCCATTTTAATGAGAAAAAACAGCGGAAAAGAGAAAAACACAAACCAACAAAGAAAAAAGATCTCAAATTGAGGTAAGGAAGTTTGGATGTTGTCTTTCATAAATTGACACTTTGAAATGCTTTTAGGTGTTATATCTGTGAAGATAGTTTTGACACTATCAGTGAGCTTGGGATACATACAATGGGTCATGTACAATAGCAAAGCAGCAACAAAAGTGAGCAATATATTCATCATTTTATACAGATTATGACAAATTCAATGACAAAATCGGGGCAGAAATGATTCATGAATTTGCACTTGCAACATAATGAAAAAAGAGAGAGATATTTGATAAATAAACAAAAATTAATTGTTATCGTAAGATCAAAGCTTTATTCCAGGAGGTGGCTTGAACTGTCAAAATCAAGTCTCTTTTTCTGTGAGAGTGACAGCTTCTTATTTTTCATAAAAATCAACAGCAGGGTTGTAAGAAAGTACTTGTAATTTAATTTTCTTTCTTTTGACACTTTTACAACACCAAGAAATAATTGTTTGCCAATTTGGTGTCCCCTTTAATAGATTTGGATACCCTATAATCAGTTATTGTAATTTATTTCAATAAAAATTTTTATAGCTGTTGAATGAATGATTATATATAGCACTCATAGCAAGTCTTTGAGAACAATATACAGCCCTACCCATAAAAAGACAAAACCTTCAAGGAAACACTTTAATTACATAGTTGATGAATCGCATACTTTGAAAAACAATGTAGAAAATTACTGCCCATGTAGTCCCAGTCTACTTCAATTTCATTCAGAACTATTATCATGACAGTAATTGATTTATTCTGTCAAAATCAAGCCTGAACAAATGCCAATCTCCGTTCTTTGTTATATCAACTGCCCCTAATTTATCGTAAAAATCGATGGCAGGGTTCCAAGAGAGGACATGAAATTCCAATCGTTTCATGTTCAAATCTTTCGTAAGTCTAGACACGGCCAAAAACAATTGTTTACCAACACTTCTTCGCCTGTAATCAGGATGAACGTATAAATCTTCTAGTACAAGACTTGCACCAACCCATGTCGAGTAAGAGTGGAAGTAAAGGGCATAGCCAACTATTTTATGATTGATTGTTTCTGCTACAAAACATCCGAATAGTGGATTGTCTGTATCGAAGCCATCTTTTTCCAGAGTGCTCGCGTTGATTTTAACGTGATGTGGAAGGTTTTCAAATTCTGCTAGGCCCTGAAATATTTTTCGTGCCTTTCGTCATTGCGAAAATTATTATGAACTGTAGTACCTTCAGAAGAATATAAACTTCTTTCATATCTTCTCTTCTCGCTTTTCTAACAGTTATTTTGTTTTGTTCACTCGCGGACATCTTGGATTAAAATGGATAGAAAAGTACTATATTGTTCAATGCGAATTGGATTATGTTTGATTATGTAAGATGGTTAGAAAATCATCACGTCGTTCGATGTTCCTATGATAGTAATCGTTGTTATCACTAGAAGTTTCATGCGATTTCAATTTGAACGCGTGTTCCATTTTCAATTCTAATGATTTCGTATTTTCATCAAATTGTTGTGTATTATCACGCCTGGTTTCATAATAATTGTTGTGTTTTGATATGTCGATTACTCATATTTCTACGTGATAAGATATGACTGACGCATACATTTTAAAAATCCAGAATTTGTGTAACATTGTGCTACATTTTGAATGATGATATATTTTCAACGTACAGTGGCATGTTACGTTCATAGCACACGGCGTGGCGTTTCTATGTCAGTTATCACGAATGTCATATGCTGAACCGAATTGTAGGTTAAGTTTATTAAAAGTCGAACAACCAGCCATGTTTTCTTCGCTTTCCAACATAATCCTGAGGAAAAATTTGAGCTCAAATTTCTTGACAAGAACCCTCGTGAACACGAATACTCTCAGATGCCAAGAAAAAAACAATGAACCAGTCCTCGAAACCAGAGAGATAACGAAAGACAGAACCGAAAAAATTCCCGTAGAAACTAGTATCAGATACTTGAAAAGCGCGGCCTATCGAAAAACCTACGAGGGTCAGCCAGTTTGGGTTTCCTATAGAAGAAATCATAAGGGCTTGATTCCACCTCGGAAAACTAGAAAAACTTGTATACGGGGTGAGAAAATTTCCACCGGCAACCCGTGTCCTATCTGTAGAGACGAATATCTGATTCTGCATGAGGAGAACGTTGACTTGTTGAAGCAGTTCATCAGTCCACAAACCGGGAGTATTTTAAGCTACAACAAAACTGGGTTATGCCAAAGAAAACATCAGGAGCTTTCTGTCAGTATCAAGAGAGCTTATGATAAGGGCTTGATAACTTTTGATGTACCGTTCAGGAAATACAATTATGCTGAGTACTACACACCTGACGAATAAGTGATGGAAGCCTTTTTTGTTGTTGTGGGTGGGGGAATTGCAGGAGTGACTTGTGTAGAGACTTTAGCTTTTTTTGAACCAGAAAAATCAATATTGTTAATAAGTGAATCAGCGTTAATTAAAACTGTAACTAACCTGCATGCAATCACCAAGGTGCTCACAAAATTTGACGTCAAAGAAGTGGATACTGATGAGTTTATTGCTAAATACCCTAATGTTTCTGTTATTCATGATAGTGTGTTGGGAATTGATGATGACAAATGTGTTATTAAGACACATTTGCACAGTAGCATCAAATATCAGTATTTGTGTATATGCACTGGGGCTCAGCCTAAGTTGATACCCCAAGCCAACCTCTTCACTGAAATCCTAGGCATCAGAGACACAGATTCTGTGGAAAGTTTCATCAAAAGAATTCAAGAGGCTAAGAGAATCGTCATTGTTGGCAATGGAGGAATAGCTTCTGAACTAGTGTACAAAATTAGAAACATAGCTGTTGATTGGGTAATTAAAGATGAACACATCTCTGCTACTTTTGTGGATCCAGGAGCTGCCGAGTTCTTTCTGCCCAGCCTTGAGCATCAGGAAACAAAAAACGAACCAATTACCAAAAGGATGAGGTACAAGGAGGAGAATGCTTCTAGATCTGGTGCAGCACTGGGGCCTGATTGGTACCAAAATCTCGTAATCAGTGGTGCTAGTGAACTCGATATACCATCAGCTGTCAACATACACTACAAGTCTGAAATAACCAATGTGGCTAAAGTTGAAGACAAAGAGTTTCCGTTGGAAGTTTCACTGAGCTCTGGTCTCACTGTCTGCTGTGATTTGATAATCTCAGCTACAGGAGTCAGCCCTAGAAGTCAGTTTGAAACAAAGAACCCTTTGGTGCTATCAGAAACAGGGGAAATCAAAGTCAACGAGCTCATGCAAACGAACCTGCCTCACATTTACGCAGCTGGTGATGTTTGCTGTGCTAGCTGGCCACTAGCCAAGCATTGGTTCCCCATGAAGTTGTGGACGCAAGCTCGACAAATGGGGTGTTACGCTGCCAAATGTATCACTGGGCATCTGAACAAGGAGGAAGTGTTGCAAGATTTTTGTTTTGAATTATTCACACACTCCACAAAGTTGTTTGGGTATAAAGTGGTACTGCTGGGTTTATTCAATGGGCAGAAGTTGGGCACTAATTACGAAATGCTGATAAGAATGACAAAGGGGCAGGAGTATATCAAGTTTATTTTGGAAGGTGATCGTTTGCAAGGTGCTGTTTTGATAGGGGAAACAGATTTGGAAGAAATGGCGGAGAATTTGATATTGAATCAAATCGATTTGTCGCCCTATGGAGATGATATCTTGAATCCTGATATTGATATTGAGGACTATTTTGATTGAATATATGCCTGTTTTCTGATTATGTGGTTTGATTGCCTGTCCTGTAAGGACTTGACTATTGTATATAATTTTATGCTGAAAATATCTATTCTAGTACTCTTACAACTAATCTTATCTAAAGATCGTAGCACGTACCCCCATTATCATGGAAAAATCCAAAACTTGAGAGATTTATTTAGACAGTTGATGAAATGATTGATTCAGCTTGTAGTTTTGTTTTTATCCTTGTTAGAGTGTTTATATTGTATACCGTCAATTAACCGAGTTTGCTGTATATATTTTATGAGGCGAAAACATTTTTCAATTAACTTGGAATATCGTGAATACAATGTTTTTCGTCATTTAGAATGTTCAAAATTAATTGATGTAGTTTTTTAGGTTCAGGAATAGAAAAGAAACGTCTTCACGTGTAAATATAATGATATGCCATCAATCTGACATTTATTAACATAATTTCGAGTTTTGTAGTGTAAAATAAAAACTCCACTAACCACTTGAATCTACAATCAATGGCACTGTGAAAAATAAATATTTGTAAAATTGTATTGTCGTAGTATCGCCTTCAATTTTAATGATTTGTTACAAAAATACGTCATGTATAATGCTACAAACATCGATATTAAATACACTATAGCTAGAGCTAACTATTTCTAAGACATGTCATTTTCATTCTGTGCACAGCCAAAATTCACGGTATACGTTGAACAGCCATCTAGATGAACCAAATCAACAATTCGAACCCCCCTACTCTTCAAGAGAATCCTTCCACGAGCAAGCTCTTACAATAACAATACAGTTTGAGGTGAAAATCAGTCATGCACGAGCTCTGTTTCCCGTACAAATTCAACCTGCTGATGGTCCCCGTGACCTGATAAATATGTTTCTCCTTGGAAAACCTCACCGTAACTTCAAACACCCCCTCCCCAGGCAAAGTCTTCAACGTCAACATGTAATCTTCGATTTTATGCTCGCCGGTTATCTGCTTAGTATTCGTCATCATCCTCGCGCTCAGCACCGCCTCCAGCGTTAAATTGGCGCACTGGGCGTAGCCTTCGAGTTGTTGGTTCATGTTCCCCACAGCGAAAGCTGCAGCCTCCAAAACATTCGTCGCGTTTGTGTCCAACTCCACGCTCTGTTGGCACGTACACCAATGACTAGCTATCCCCGCATCCTCGCAGGTTCTGTCCTTGCTGATGGTTTTGAAGAAGCTCACGCCGCGCGGCTGTTTCTTCGTTGGCTCCTCAGCCTCCAGATTCTGCTCGGTTAGGTTGAACGGGTGTATCAAATCGACGAGCGTTTCGTGAAGGTCAAAAGGCGTGGTGAGTCTCCGCTGGTTCCTCTTCAAGTTCTGGTAAGCTTTGGCGTGCTGGTTCCGGTACCACTCGGGTAAGAGCGTTATCACGAAAGGCAACCTCTCCTCCATCATGCCCTGGAAGGTCTCCCTGATGGCCCCCCAGCGTATACCGTGATCGCTCATAAACACTAAAACGGTTCTGTCTAAGTGACCGCCGTCCTTGAGACTTTTAATTAGGCTCGAGTAATCCGGGTCACCTAGCTTGGGTTTGTTCAGGTAGTCATGGGATAGGCCGACTGTCCAGAAGAACGCGAAGTAAGGCAGCTCGTTGTCGTCCATCGTGACGGCGAACAGTTTGATGTAATCCAGGAAGTCTTTGTACGCCGGTCGGCCACCCACGCACTCGTTCACATTCAGCTTATGCGAGTTGCCTATCTTCGCTTCGCTCTCCCGATTGAAGTAGTTGTATGCGTAGTCGACGGTTTGGTTTCGAAAACCGTGCCGTTGGAAGTTGAACAACCCCATCCACGAACTATCTTCCCCGTAGGCGGTCACGTAGCCATTTCTCTTGTAGGCTTTCCACAGAAAGGGACAGCTGTCAAAGTAGGCGTCTTTGTCCGGCCAACAGCTGTTCGCGAGTTCGGTCTCCGTCATTCCCGTGAGCACGGGAATCAAGTTCGGGAAAGTGTTGTCGCCTACTTTGTTGTAACCGAGTAGCTCAACGGCGCCGAGTTTTTGCAGGTAAGCGACCGTGTCCGGCATTTGTCTGTGTAGGTTAAGCCTGGAAACCGCGTCCACGCCTATAATTAGCACGTTCAGCTTCGGGGACGGCGTCTTGGGGGTGTTGTTGACTTTGCTCACTGGGACGAAGCTGAAAAGGTCTTGGTAGATGGTCGTTTCGTTGCGAGTGCAAGTGACCTTGACCCATTCGTCCCCGATAGCCACGCTTTCCGAGAAGTTGTTGCACTTGTCGCTGTACTTCATTTGATTATCCGATTCTCCCACTTTCGGGCTCGTCCTCCAGAAAGGCGTGTAGCAGCACTTGAGCTCGCTGGGATCCGCTACATCGTAGGCGGACATGGAAGCGTTCAGCAGGTAAAGTGACGTGCCGTTTGACTCGAACAAAGGAGGTACACCCTTATTGCAAACTATTTCTTCGGGGGTGCTTATGTATTGTTTTATGTGTTCGTCGAACGGGTTCATGTCTGGGATTCTGCAGCCCGGAGTGTTGACGAGGAAGCCCACTAGCTGTTGGTTGTCCATGATCAGGTCCGGCATTTTGCTGGATTTTTTTGTGTAGTATTCTATTTGGAAGACGTCTACGTAAAACAACATTGCGCCGCATATCAGGATGGGGATCCATAGAAAATATGACAATCTTGGTATTTTTACGTCGGGGTCCATCCCATCTCGAGAGTGTCTGGAAAAACGACGAGGAGATGTTGATTGGTTTTGATACGTTGGTGAAATTGTTGCCTGAAGATTTTTACATTTAACAGAAACCATGAACGAAAATGCACACTCGTTGTGGAATATTTTCAACAAGGTATTTTAGAATGCAGTGCATGGAATTAGACAGTCATTGCATTTTCTATGAGTGCGAATGTAAATATTTTCTTTATTAATCATGAGTTGATTGTTACCATTACAACAATGACGAAAACTTACTGTTTATATTTTTCATGTTGCCCAAAGGAGTAATTTGAAAATAAAATATTCATGTCAGCGAATATTGAATGTCACTTTTCTACATATTGAGTTCCATTGATTTATTCCTATATAGGGTGGTTGAGAAAATGATAAACAACATTAGGATCTCGAAAAGAATGGGAACTATTTGCATTTATAGTTGGCAGCACCAAACATGTTTTTTTTGTTCTTCTTCATCAATTTACCACTCAGGTATGTTCCTCTGATTTTTGTAGCCAAATTTTCTCGTTTTTCGATTCCCTGTATTATGTAATCTAATCAACATATTGTATGCAACATTTAACTCTTAAATCAATATTTAATATTAATTTATGAGAAACATGTGATCAGCAGTTAATCTAAATAAACACAATCATCAAGTTATGAGGTACTCCAAACTGACAAGTTAATAATTCCATGATGGCGCTGGTAATAAAAAAAAATCAAACTGGCATAATATTACACATGGTTATATATTTCGTTACAAAAGTGAAATGAAAAAAAAATAATATCGTCTCGTTAATATCTTTTGAGAGTAAAGAATCGACTGACAAAATTAGGATCCAACGTTTCGTCCCCGCTGTATCATCTTCAAGAAGTGTTAGATCGAGATGTTTGGCTGGCCAATATATTAAATTTTTTTAACGTATGGTTATGTGACTCATGGAAAAATATGACAACGATACACAGAAACTGCGTTGTTCAAGATGTGGTGAAAAATATAAGAGTAGGATTATGATATTTGTGATATTCCGTGATTGAATCGAGTATGTAAAAAATATTTACGTTTTGGTGTGAAGGCTGATCGTTTCAATTTGATAAGATTAACACAATAGATACTAAAACTACAACCATAATACGAAAAATATTTACCATTTGAAGAAACGCTATCTATATTTTCGAATAGAAATGTGGAAACTGAACAAACAAGTGAAATCTAGCAAGACCATTTTTGAGGTCGTGTTGGCACTGAACTACCCTACCCCATCCCGCGAATTGAATGCGAGGGGTGGTCGATATTGGAATCTAGCGCCGCCGCCTTGATGCGTTTATACAGGGTCTTCGAAATTGTCACGACGTCGTGATGATCATTGATGAAAAAAATTCGAAATTGAGGTCTGATAATTTTTTGGCGAGTCTCCTCGAAGCAACGTTGAAAGTGGACCAAGAAGAGGGAATTTATACAGGGTGTCCTTATCGAGCCATTGGGAGTTGTGAGAGAAAATCAGGTCAAAAATACCCAAAAGAAACTTGATTTTTGGAAATAATTTTATAATTCTTTCAGCTTCAATTTTTGGAACGATTCAAAGTCAGTTGTCAGATTTGCAACCGGCGTCTCGTCCTTTTGGTTATCATCAGTTTTATTCGACTATTTTTCTGCATATTTTAGAGACACCTTATGAATATTTTGAATACTTATTGATTTTAAGATCGACTGATAAGTCGTCAAGTTTTGAACAATGCGGTATTCTGGTTTCGAAAACTTAGGAATATTTCCACAACAATCGGATCATTTATCTTTTTATCTACTTAGAATTCCTCGCTGAAGTACTTCATTCTTTCTTTACTTATTTTTAGAATTAAAAATTGTTCTACATTCTCTCTTGAGTTCTTGATCTATGAACCCAATCAACTGAAAATAAAAATGACAGTATATCTCGCACCAATACCAGTTGATTGACAATAGATTGCTATAAAACTTCTGAGGCAGATTAATTTTTTTGTATTTGTAATACAAGGAAATAAGGTATAGAAAAAAATCACAATTCGCCCTCTAAAAACACCCTCAGAAAGCATTTCTGTGTCACCCTGTATATTTTGTTGGAAATGGAAATTCCAGAAACCCATTCCGTCACATGTCAAAAGTAGTGATGTCAGTAGTTATCCTCACGAATGAATCCATGAAGTACATGATAATAAAATAAATGTTGATTGGTAAGAAAATCAAAAATTCTGGACATTTAAATCAATGCTGAGGATATCCAAACAGATCAGTTCAATTTTCGAACAGTCACTGATGTCTGCAGATGATTTTTTCGCAAGAATTTAATTTCAAAAAGCGGGGTCTCAAAGTTGGAATTTTTTCAACTCAACAAAGACAATGGACTAGTTACCAAAAAGCAAAAAAAAAATACTCACAGTGGTAGTGATTCGTACTTGACACCAGAAAATCTTTCATGGACCGCTTCCCACATCTTAGATCCCCATCAAAGTTTGACTGTTTATGATTTGATACAAGGATACAACACTTTAAAGCGTGAAACAAAGTGTAGAAAAGATGCAGCTATCTTATCTATCACAGATGTACTATGCCACATTTCTGTGGCAATTACAAAGTAGGGATTTTTTTTTGTTGCAAGGATGCTGTTTTTAGTCTGAAATGTTTCAGCAATGGGTAGGTTCTTGATTTTCCTAGGTATATCTCTAATATATTCAAATAATTCTTGGAGAACATTTGTCTATCACTTCATTAGCTAATCGTTCATAATTCTAAAACGAAACTCACTATGTATGTCTCGAACAGCATGAACAAAACCAAACATCATTCATAGCATGACAATTTTTCTGCACTTATATCATCAAGAAATTTGATAACTTACGCCCACGGCTCTATTGTCATGATAAACATTTCCTGTTCAGTTATTTGGCTTATTTAAATAACCTATATAGGGCAGTAGGTATGAAAATATATCGCACTTGATTCAAACCCAGCACGATTTTTTTTTCGTGGTTGCGGAAAATTTTCGCTGTCTTGGTGTGTAAACATTTTTCAGGCTAATAAATACAGATTCAAAATTGAGTAATGGCTCGAGCGAATGTTCCCCTAGCTGCCAGGAGATGGCGCGCCTTCAACTGACTACACGTCTTAAAACCGTTACAATAAGGTCACGCTCATGCGCAATTGATTTGAGGGTCAAAAATCGTAGTAAGAAGGGTAGAGACAGGAGAGGTATCTCTCTGAGTGACGTGGGCCAAAACTTGTATGGCTAGCTCGCTTCTCCCACTTATGATGGGAAGATGCGCAGTGATCAATTATGATGCGCTGCGCATCTTCCCGCGAGGCAGAGTGTGCGGCGCGCGTTCCCGAGAAATGTCACTTGACAACAGCTGGCTGATATTTACGTATTCGCACGGTACGCGCACGCGATACCGAGGAGTGGGGGTAATGAGCTTGCCATACGATTAAACGATTTTCGGCCCATTGAATTACACAGCCAAGCATAGCAGATACCTCTCCTGTCTCTACCCTTCTTAAATCGTAGATTGTTCCATTTTATTATTTCAATTATTGTAATCAAATATTATTCTTAAACAAATCAATCTTGTAGAACGTGGGTAGCCAAAAACCGCCAATAAAACCGATCCAATCCTCGAATGTTTTTGTACTGTCTCGACTATGCGAAGTAAACGAATCCGAAACAGTTTTGAAACCATTTGTTGGAATAAACCTTAAAGCAGCAGTTTTTTTCGAGGTTGTAGGTATGTCAATGATGTGAAAAATAAATATGTAAAGCCATCTTTGAGATGGATGTCAGAATTTGGAGAACTTTTCGAGTTTTTGAAGAGTCGTTTGAAGTAGGAAAAACAAAACCGAAAAATATGTCTGTTCAACTTTTCTTGCTGATTTATTCACAAATTGATATTGAAATAGTTCTGCGCATTGAAGTAATATAATTCAGGTAAGTTCATTGTCTATATTTCATCAAGTTTCCAAATATTCCACATAAAAGAATACTTGGTACATTGATTATATTACAAAAAATTACTCGGATTCATTCACAAAAAGTTGCATGAACACATGAACTATGAAGGTACAACTGCTAAATTAGCAGCCACACTTCAATCACTCAGTAAATCAATAATAAACAAAATTGCATTCCAAAACACACAGCAGATTGACCCTTTTTTTACTTATGAAATATTCATGAAATAAATAACAGGAAAATAAATAATTAACACAACATTCTTATTGTTGAGAGTGCTCTGTACAAAATTTCAA
Source organism: Plagiodera versicolora (assembly GCA_037013635.1). Taxonomy (NCBI): domain Eukaryota; kingdom Metazoa; phylum Arthropoda; class Insecta; order Coleoptera; family Chrysomelidae; genus Plagiodera; species Plagiodera versicolora. Next base: position 13,149,667 of record CM072981.1, on the reverse strand, counting down.
CTATGTGGTATCAATAACCTCGAAGTCCATTGTAAACTTTGTTGTTTGAGCTCTGATTCAGAATTTTTCTAATAGCTGCAAAAAAAACAATGAGATGTTGAATTTCAACAAAAATGCTGTTTTGTTATGTTACCTTCTTTGTCCTCCTCTGTGAGTTCTTGTTTTGGGAATTCAACATCAAAGGTTATGTAAAGGATGCCATGTAAATTGTTGTTTTCATAATTAGGCATGCCCTCACCCTTTTTCCTTATTCTAGCACCAGGCCATGTAATTTTATCTCTTGTAATAGACACTTTATGGTTATCTAAATGAGTTATATCCATTGTGAAGCCAGTTAGAGCATCCTATGGAATTAATTCAACATTATTTATCTCCCATTTACTTGCTTCATGTTTTTGGGAAAAGTTTACATATTGAGAAATCTAGATTTCTATGATTATTAGAGTGAAATTGATACTTTTCAAGGCAGAATTTCACCTTCTTTTCTTGGACATATTGCAAATTATCAAGGAAGGATTCACTCTGCTCTCATTCTCAGATAAACATTGAAAATGCAGTATTTTTCAATCAATATGTGAACTTAACCTGCATATTTCAACACTCACTTGTAAACTGATGGTTACATTTGTGTATAAATCATCTCCTCTCCTCTCAAACACTTTATGAGGCTGTGTTTTGATCTTGAGCACCAAATCCCCTGGATCCCCATCCATATGAGGCTCCCCTTCTGCAGTGAACCTAGTTTCCTGACCATCCACCATCCCAGGCTCCACTTCCAGCTCTAATACTCTCTCCTCATTAACTAATTTGACATTGGGACACTCATCACAGACAGTCTGTTGGACCATTTGGAACCTACCAGGCCCCAAATTTCTAGTAGTCATTTCTTGCCGACAGTTACATTTCCTAGTACCCTTGGCAGCTTTCATCACAGGTTTGTTCCTGGTGATTTCAATGAAGTTACCAGTGTATAAGTCTTCCAGGGTGACGAAGATGTCCATAACAAGGTCCGCCCCTTTCGGGGTTTCATGTTTTTGTTCGCTGCCCCCGAAATGGAATCCAAAATCGCCGAAAAAACTAGCAAACGGGTCCATGCCGCCGTCCATCATGCCGTCTTTCTGTAGACAGTCTTCTCCGCATCTATCGTATTTCTTACGCTTTTCTTCGTCCGAGAGAACTTCATAGGCGGCGCCTAAGTCTTGGAATTTCTGAGAAGCGTTCGGATCACCTTGGTTCTTGTCCGGATGCAGTTCTTTGGCTAACCTTCTATACGCTTTTTTGATCTCGTGTAAGCTAGCAGATTTAGAAACATCTAATATTTTGTAGAAGTCCCTTCCCGCTGATACTAAAGTTACGAACACTAAGTTTACTAAAATGAATGTGGTTACTAAGTTAACGTTCATCTTGAGTTTATGTTGGAACTCTTCGAATTATCACAGCTGCATTAATTGTTTGTTAGGGTTGCACGAATTTCAGCAAAATCTACAACTCTAAAACACTTGCGACTTCACCATTTTTGAACGTGGAGTGTTTGTGTTCGTCAGCCATAAACATGTGGAACGTTCCGATTGGTCTTCGTTTGACATATCTGTCAGCTGTATTTCGACAGCGCTTGGCCATGGTTAGGAAACCGATCAGCGGAATGCTCTTTCTAGGTTTCTCAGGATTATATATCAGTCTGCCGTGAGTCTGCCTCCGCTTTATAGTTTCAGTTTATTCTTGATGAAAATAGTGGTTGTCGTATCAGAGCTCAGTGAATTAATTATTATAACAGAGCGGATTACTTGTAAACGAAATATCTACACATACACGAACTGCCAGCGTAGAGTTAATCACTGTCGAATATACGTTTTGTCGTTTGTTTATAAAATATTTTCAAATTGTGGTAGTATCTCGAATAAATCATTGGTATTATCTATAGAAGGTATTGCATTATATCTCATTACATCCGCTATGACTAATACATTAGTGAGATTGGTGTACATTTTTCAGGTGCATTGGTGCTTTTAAACTGGTTTTCGCAATAGTTAGTCACCAAAGAAATGGCGAAAAATACATCTAGTTCTGCATTTCGAAAAATTGACATTGATCAATATTCAGAGGATAATTTTAGAGAAGATGACACAGACTCTGGCCTTTCAGTAGGGCCAGATGAAAATGAAGTCAACTCTTTACTTCAAAAATATCCTTTTCCATAATTGGCACAAATTGAAATTACCAAAGTATCACATTAATCATTCACAGGCAGTTAAATTGTCAACTTATATTGTAACAGGTATTTCCTTGACAACTATTTACAGGGAAAACAGGCGATGCCTTGAAGGTGTTGATGAAAAATGCTCCTATTGGCATTAAAAACCCCCAAATCAAGGTGAGTCATTCTCACAAAGTGTTTCATAATTACCAACAAAAACAACTTTCAGGAAAATGCCTTGAACCTAACCCTGAAAGTTCTACTGGCTATCAAACCATCACAAATAGAAGAAATGGTCAACTCTCTTGACATTGATTTGTTAGACACACTAATGAAGTATGTTTACAAGGGATTCGAGAACCCTTCAGAAGGAAGTAGTATGCATTTGTTGCTATGGCATGAAAAAATTTATAATGTGGGAGGAGTGGGGTGTATCATACGAGTTTTATCAGATACTAGAAGAGTTTAAATGGCAGATCAGTGTTGATTCTTGTTTCCATCAAAAAACTACCAACATCAGTGATAATACCTTGTAAAAAATATTCTTTGATCTTCATAGTGAAGTGATCGGTAGAAAATATGGGATTAAAACAAAGTTCAAGATTCAATTGATGTATTAAAGTATTGTTCATCATATTAATAACCACTTGAATAAAATATATTAAGTGTACAGTAAATTACTCAACATTCTGCCTACTGGCAAATCAACAAGTTTGTAGGAATAAAATTCTCTTAGGCCACGCCCACAAGCACTTTCATTGGCTTATCAAGTGCGGATGACATTTTAATGTTATGAGTTTTAGGTTGATTATTGATTTACCAAGTTAAAATTTTTCCTCACAAAGTTTTAGAGAAAACAAAATAAATATTTATCGTTTTGTCACCTCAATAACAATTGTATACAAAAATATAAACAAACTTACTGTTTCCAATATTCCATCACCCCATCGTAAACATTTAGCTCTTCGAGCTTCAATCTCGCCACTTTACAACTTGGCTTTCTGTCCCTTCGCCAATAAATCGTGCATATCCCGAAGACTGTCCTCGAGAGCCTCCCGAAACCCCCTCGCCGACGTATCAGGGTGGCCCACAAAGGCAGACACCCCAAAATTAATATCATGGGGTCGTGGGTTATAGCAGCACCCGTAACCGTCGCCCGTAAGGGGGCCGTAACACATAAAACCATCGCACTTTGTCGCCACTTGACTGGTCGAGAGGCGCATCCTACTACTGCGAGCGAAAGCAGGATCCCTAAAGAGCTCGGGCAGTTCCGTGCCCTGTACGATGGCTGTCAGTTTCAGTCCCAGCAGATGGCGGTCCACGCCGAAACCGTTGACAGCCTGGAAGGAGTTGCGAATCGGTGTTCTACGAGTGTTTTACAGCGGTTGTGATTGTTCACCTCGATAGAGTATTGTTTGTGGGATTTTATGGCTTCCTTCAGAGCTGATACTTTATCTGGGATTGTTTTGGTGGAATCCAGCATGGTTTTGGCGAAGGCTATCGATTCTACGGAACAGGATCGTATTGTTTCTGTTCTACCGTGGATGTACTTCCTTGTAGCTGCCGATTCATAGTGGGCTCCAGGAGTCTTGTGAATCCTGTATTGAAAGTGTTTAGGTCATATTTTCATACAAAAATCATCACTTGTTTTGTCAGAAGAGCGACAACAGCGCTATATTTTGACAGCTGTCACTAGTCACTTTTTCGAATAGACGTACCGGTAAAACGCGTATTGCATGGCGATTTGTATGAAACTGTCTGGACTGAGCTTTTGGGACTTGACAAACTCTTTTCCAAAATAATTAAACTGAAAAGAATCCATATCTAAATCGTCCACGAGCCTAGAAAAATAAGACACTAGAAGTTGAAGCATTTTTCTGGCCAAATCATTCATACTTATCGATATTTTCACTTGCTTGAGCAACAAATTTTTTTATTTTATCATTGATGTTGAATGTTAGTTTTTGTAAGGAATCACTAGTTTTAATGTCAGAAATTACATCATGGCTGTTTTTTTCACTGAAAAGTATGGATGAATCAAACGATTTTAACATAATAATCCCTGACTCACATATAATTCATCAAATAATCAGTCATACTTGCTATGGGCTGACCCTCACTAGGTGAATGTTCGTATGTTAAACCAACAACACCATTTTTCCCAATAATAAACTAAAAAAAAACAACCATACGGAAAAAAATGTTTGAGAAGGGATCAAACATTTCCTTACTTGTACAGTTTTATCAAACCAGCGATTGGATGAATTAGCTCTGCTCCCTCCCCCATGAATACACTGTTTACTAGCCAAGGTCCTGATAGAATCTTTTGTTTCTGTCACTGGCCTGTCAAAAGCTATCAAAAATAATGACGTCTCAATTGTCAACACTGATTTCTTATTCAATGTATCTAAAAACACCAACGGTCAGTTATTTTTCAATTTTGTTAGCTGGTTTACCTTTTATTAATTCGTTATAGGCTAGGGACCAGTTATCCCTGTTTTCTGTTGTCAAAATTCCCACAGGATACCCTGGCGAATTCGATTCATTCAAAACTGTTTTTAGTTGCTCTAATAACTGTTTCAAACTCATCACTTTCATGTCTTTATTGAGAATTTCGAGACTGAAAAACTTCATTTTCCCCAAATTCAATATGCTAATTCAGAAATATTGTACAAGAAACTCACATTGTTGTTTCTAACAATAACAATATGTCTTGAATCTGGGTTGAATTTTATTACATCCCTTTTTTCCCTGGGGATTCGACAAGTCCCAAATATTTTTTTATACTGGTTCATATCCAGTGGGTCTTTGCCCATCATATCTACAGGAAGTTGATTACTAAAACTCACACAAAATAAGGAACATAAAAGTAATTTTCCACTATGTACCTATCAATTTTGAGCTTGAAATCAACAGCAGCCAATATCAATTTTGCAGTGTACAGTAGCATTTCATCATCTGTTCTGAAATTTCGAGATGGAAAAACGAGTCCGGGACTAGAGAATATCACAACTGGATCTCTATATTCTAAATAAGCAGTGTTCAACCACCATTCAGCTAACCAATTTTCAGAAGATTTTGCTCGCGAAATAAGGAGTTTTTGTAAATGTTTCCCTGTACCATTAGGAGAACAGAACTCTTGGAGAAGTTTTTTTGTCGTGTTCAGTTCATCCTCGTTCAAGAATGGAGTTACTGATTTGATGTATTTTTCGATTGTTTGATTTAGTGTAGGTACAGGTAGTGAAGGCAAATTTAGTTGATTGGTAAACATTTTAGTTTTGGTAAAATTTGAGAATTCTTTCGTGAAACTCTTCTTATAAACTAAATTAGAAATGCTTTGTGAATTGCTACGACTAGTGACCTGAAAAACAAGCAATTTTGATGATTGAAAGGTTGTGTGAATCTTGTTTACATACCACTTTCGCATTTCTCAATATCATATTAACATATTCTATGGAATAAACGAATGGTGTAAAGAATTTGCTTTGCAATTTATTTATCAATGATGTGCAGAACGACCTTTCAAACTTCCAAATCTCCAAAACTAATGCTCGTAAACAAAACAAAAACAGCTGTTGGAAATAATCAAAACAAATAATGTTTGGCAGACGCAATCACAGAATTCATAAAACCAGAGCAGGTCATGAGAATTTTATTTGGACCAATAATCAAAACTTCGACTAGGATGACGAAAAGTGTTCTATATTTTCATAATCCGTTCATGGTCAATAATCTTTCATGATAATTTTTTCTCTAAAAATCTGAAATTTTGCAACTGTGTGATGAAATTGGCATTGACGATGAATGTCATGTAAATAGATGTCGTCAGTCTGAGTTTTTTAGTGTCTTTCAGTTGTCACTGTCATTTCACCCTCTGTGAATATTGACAACAACTAAAATATTCCTTTACATTCAGTAACGTTAGGCTGCAGACATGGTAATTTGAAATTTTGTTCAATATCTTAATATTCAATTGAAATCGACGATTTATTTTAATAATCTATATATATGCATGTTCTAGATTATCGTTTTTCAAGTATATTTTTCTGTTTGATGAATTTTCAATTTGTGATGAAAACATATTGAAGGTTATGTATGTTTTCTTTTAGGGTAAAGTTAAGTGTTCCGATTTGCGAACCAAAGACAAGAAGGAGCTGACCAAGCAGCTCGATGAGCTCAAAACCGAGCTTACCAGTTTGAGGGTCGCCAAAGTCACCGGAGGCGCTCCTTCCAAACTCTCAAAAATGTAAGGACTCCGTTTTTTTGTTCAATTCATTTTTATAACTTATGTTCGTTTTTCAGCCGTGTTGTGCGTAAAGCTATCGCGCGTGTGTACATTGTTATGCACCAAAAGCAAAAAGAAAATTTGAGGAAGTTGTATAAAGATAAGAAATACAAGCCTCTGGACTTGAGACCCAAGAAGACTCGTGCTATTCGCCGTGCTCTTACCAAACATGAGCAACGTATCAAGACTCCTAAGGAAATTCGTCAGCGATCTGCCTTCCCACCAAGGAAATTCGCATTGAAAGCTTAGTTGTCTTTAAAACAATAAATATTTATATATAAGTGGATATGTTCTTTGATTTCTTTCAACTAAATTGATCAATAACAAGTGCAGTAAGGTAAGAATTATTCTCAAGGAGTAGTTATTAAAAGTGAATAATCAAGTTGTTATATCAGCTATATATTTAGGTTATTCAATACAAAGTTGATTCATTCATTACACTCAAGAATTCAAAGTATACATCGAAATTTGTAATAAATAATAAATCAAAACAAAGCTGGTCTTATTTGAACTGTCCAGGTGTAGGCCCAAACAAACTATTTCCTTGTTTCGAAGCAGCTCTTGATGGGGCAAAACCAAGTAATTTCTGTATATTTTGTCTGATTGACATTGTACACAGAATGTACAAAAATATGAAGGAGCAATCATAGTAATCTTCACCTGGAAGATTTCTATGACTAAGACCCTGTATCCAAGTAACAGGTAGGAAAGGAAGTCTTGCTACAACTCGTCCATCAAATCTAAAAGTCAAGCAAACTTAAGTTGAAGAAATTCAGCAGAAATCGCAATACTGACATGCTATTGAACATGCTGAGTAAGGCAGTGAATGCGAAACCAATGGCAAACATCGATTTCATTTTAACAAATGATAAATCTCTGTTGTCATTTTTCAGTCTTTCCTCCTCTCGCTCGATTTTCTTCTTGTGTTGCTTATCCAGTGAGTCCCCATGAGTTTCCTTTCGCTTCTCCACTGAAAGTATAATCATTTCAAAGACTCTACAAGTGACGAATACACTTCACCTACATTTCTTGCTTTGTTTTTCGACTTCCGCCTTAAGTTTCTGGTATTTTTCAGTACGATAAACCATCAACCAAGTTAGTCCTTCTCCTAACAAAGCTGTACAGACCGAAATGAAAACAATCAGCAGTGTATCAGCCCACATTTTTATTTATTATTGAATTGCCAATAAAATATTAATACATTTCTAGCTGACACACCTAACCTAACAAATTTATCACAGAAAAGTTTCTTCCTCTTCTATTTTATCAGTACGAAGTTCATTAGTCTCTTGTTTATATAAGTTGGTCTCAACCACTGTGACTAATGTCCAAACGTGCACGTCAAATCCATGCATTGTGGTTTGACAATTGTCAATAAAGTAATGGTTGACGGAATGATGTTTCCACGCTGTCAGATTTGAATATTCGAAAAAAGTGCATTTTCAATGATTCCTCAGGATGAATACGTAAAAAACCTGAAATAATCTCGAGAAGAATTATTTTCCGCACGATAATATAACCAAATTGGAGTTTCTCGGACCAAAAAACGTGAGTACAAAATCAATTCATCGAAATTCAGATCGCTTAATTTGAATTTTTTTAGCGTATTTGGTATTATAATCTCATAATTTTGGGAAGTTTCCAATTGTCATGCTGCTATATTGAAAAAGTAAACAACAATTCCCTTTTATTACTCTCAAAAATCAAACACGAAGGTAACACAGCTCTATTATTCTTTATCATACAAAACTGTAAAATCCCCACTCGAACAATCGGGTGAAAATACATAATTTCGAGTTATTTCTTTGTCTTTATCCAATAACACGCCTAGCTTTGTATTAAAAATAAATAAAATTGCTCTCATCACAGATAAAAGTGTGACAATTAGTCCTTGAAATCCGGGGAATCGTTACGTTTGACATAAACCTCCCCGAATTTACTCATGTATTTTCGTATGTACTCTCTCGCCTTCGTTTTGACGCTATCCGTGCATATCAGCTCTTCTATCTTCGAGATATGTTTCATTTCCTTCAGCATCACGAAATGGGTCAACTGGAAAACAGGAGAAATATTAGTGAGATTTTTTTTTCAGTGCTTCAAACTCTTACCTTCCTCGCCAAATGCTTGAAATCGTCGGTATTCGTGATTTTCCCTGCCGCACAGTCCGGCTTCCTGTACGCGTTCAACGAACTGACAACAGTGGACGCCATATTGGCCCGAAAAGTCTCCTTGATCTTCCTCGCCGCGTCGCTGCTAAATTCCGGCTCCTTAACCTTCGCCCTCAGAGAAGTCCTACCCCGCTTCTCCCTGCCCTTCTTCTGCTCCAGCTCCTTCAGCTGCTTCTTCGTCTGCTGCAGAATCAGCTCCTTCTGTCGTTTCAACTTCTCCTTGTTCGCCTTGTACCGCTTCACGTCCTCCTTGAACTGCTTCTTATCCTCCTCGGTCCTAGGGCTGATGATGATTTCCTCGCACAAGCCCGCCCGCTTCTTCTTCGCCGACGGTCTGTCGTCCTTGAACAGATCCAGCTGTTTCAACCGCATGTCGATAGAGGGCCTCTGCGAGCCGTCGTCGCTCGGTTGCTTGATTTTCGGCAAGCCCTCGTCCAAATCCATGTCGTCCTCCGAGATTTTCTCTTCGGGACTCGTCGAGGCCGCGACGGGCTCCTCTGCTTTCTTCTGGGCGGGCTTGGTGGATCTGTCCATTTGTTTTCGAACTTCTAGAATTAGTTTGGTGTCGTCGGTGTCGCTTTCCGAGTTCTCAGAGCTCGAGTCGGAGCTGATGCTGCTTGTGTCAGAGCTCGATTCGGACTCGGTGGCTGGGAAACAGGAATAATTGTCTTATTCGATAGTTTATACTGTCAAAAATATCCTGTGACAGCGACAAGGTCGTATGGACACACAGATCTCCGTTATTTTTCAATATTCTTGTGAAAAAAATCTTGGAAATCCTCAAAACATCCTATCGAGTACTTTTTGTCAAAAAAATTAGCAAAACTTGACCAATTTTTCATGGTTTTGAATGATGAAAAATATCCACAAAAATGACTTGTCAATACTCGAACAATCCTAATTTTTTCACTTAATTTTATTCATCTTGGTAATGAATCTTTCAACGATGTTGTCACCATTTTTGACTTGAAAATCAGTACATTTTATAGGGCTGATAACAATACAGAGAGCAAGATTACTAACTATTGGAATTGATTCGAAAATACTGCAAAATCAACTGAAATGTTAAAAATAAAGTTCATTCTCATATACTTTTTTCTTTAAAATTCAATGTATTTTTATTAAACGACACACTAAAACCCTCCAATTTGATGAAAACAATTCTTCTCGTGACGTCACAAGTACTAACTGGCAGAAATAAATTCTGTGCTTGATTTCCTCCTTTGTAAGATATGTGTCATCAAACTTCTGCTATTTCAGTTAAATTCAGTTGAAAAAAAATCCTGTATCACGTATTAACATCGCGGCGAATTCTAGACTGCGCCAAATTTGATAATTTCATCCGATTCCGTAATAAAGAGACCCAACATTGTCAAATACATAAACCAATGACGTAACTCACAATCGAGATGGTCATCGTTGAGAAGTTCGGGTAAAGGCGGTGGTTCCCATTGGCTCTTCCTCAATTTCACGTGGTAATAGTACGGCCTGCCGTATTTGTCTTTGGCCGTTTTCCATTTCGGGGGCAGTTTGGCTGGTGGTGGGATGGGACCCATGAATTTCACTTGGGAAGGGTCCTCTTCGATGACAGTTTCATGGTACTGCACCATGGGTAGCTGTGTGATTGTTCAACAATAGAAAATTCAGGCAATTTTACTAATTATTTTAGCTAGATAGTTGCGTCACGTCAACAGCAGGTGCCATGTTGCCAGATCATAAACGTAGATATCAGGATTCTGTTTTTTGCTTGCATAAATTATTCAGTTGTCCAGCTTTATTGTCGCGAGTTGATATTTTTATTCCAAGAATTACATCTAGACGCAACACTACTTTTTTATGCGAAAGAGCCCAAACAAATTCAATGTTGAAGGCGCCAAGAAATTTAATTTTATGTGCAGTAAGGCGAACTCAAGATTAAATCTCGTGCGCATCTCTGAGTTTTTGTTCAGCTTTTGTTTACTATTTGTTTACTTTCATCTTCCTTTATATTTTAGTTTTCACGTAGGGCTTGTGATTTTTTCATATTTAGAAATTAGTGCTGATAAGTTTGTATTGTGATTTGTAAAATTGCTCTGTAAATGGAAAACTGTTGGGCAATAACGCTATTATTATTATTATTATATATTATTCATTGAAATCTGAAAGCAGCCCAACTTTAGGATTTTTTTCTAGCGAGACTATGGCGAGAAAAAAAAGCTGGATACATTTCTCAACGTTCTGTGGTTATTTGAAAAAAATGTCACTGACAAATCAATCGATACTATTTTTTTTTTCATTGGAATTCGTCAAAAGTAATCAAATTTTCTAGCGAATATTTCGATATTGCATGAATTCATCCTAATCGACATTAAAACAAACTCATATTTGCTTCCACTTTTAACTCACCTGTGGCAGCACCGTCGAAGAAGGTATCTGAATAGACCCAGGAATAGCACCGTGAGGAATACCCATCGCGACGTTGGTATTCATCGATAGCGGAGGGGTGTAAGAATAGTTGGGCATATTTTTTTGGATTTGATGTGGGGGGATACTGATGTTGGGTAAAGAGGGGGTCTGAGGGGGGTAAATCGACGAGCTAGGTGTAGGGTAGTTCTGCCATTGACCTGTGAGAAATGATTTTTGATGTATTCCTCGATTGAATGCCACTTTGAGGCTTTTAAATTCGACAGGAGTGAGTTTTGTTGATTTTTTGGTAGCTTTCATAATAAAAATGCGCCGAACTAGCCCGATTTTACGTGTTTTTCATCATGATTCATCAGCAGTGACTGATAAAATTTGATTAGACAACACAAAACCAATTTCGCATTTAGATCCGCCAAAAAAACGTTTGTAAACGAAAATTTCTGCGCCGAAAACGTTCCGAGAGCTGCAATAAAACGTCGAATTGCTATTTTTAGAAACCATTTCGCAAACTCACCGATCTGAGGGTTCCAAACGCAATGAAAACCACGAGTGGGGTCGAACGGGGCCGTCAATCTGGGATCCGTTCCCATCATCATGCAGTTCATCTCGTGCTGCCGCCACAATTCTCTCTGCTTCATCCTCCGTTCTTCCTCCCGCAGTTCGTGTTGCAAAGCGAACAATTTACGTCTTTCCACTTTGCTCAGCTTGAGAAACTCGGCGCTAGGTTTGTCACCCTGTTTATTAACACCTTTCCTGTTGGAATCCTTCTCCATCTTGTAACGGGCAGACAACGATCGATACCTGGACGAATAAACCGAATTTCGTTCTTTGAAACAATGAAAATGACACTTGGGCACTCTCACCTGTCATTCTTCTTCTCCCTGTCCTGCTCGTGCTCGTAAGCGTTCTGCGTCTGCATGAATTTCTTGTTGGCCTCCCTCTCGTGCTCCTTCATCTGCTCGATCCGCTCCTTCTTCGGTATCTTGAACACCTCCTTGAGATTGCTCCACTCCTCCAGGAGCTTGTTGGCCAAGAATTTGATCTCCTCTTCCTGGTCCCGCACGCCGTCAGCGTCCTCCACCTTGAGCTTCTTGGACTCGTCACTCGGCTCCTCGCTCTTCGGCGAATTGCTGTCGGAGTCCAAAGGCAAGAGGTCTTGGTCGGACGCCCACAGCTCCACGGCGGCCAGCACTTTGCTGTCCTGAAGCATCGACTTGTTCGGTATAGGAAGGACAGCAAGAGTTTGGAGCAGCTCCAGCCTGGAGGAAATTGACAAGTGAAAAGGGGTCCACTGTGCATCTTGAGGCGGAAATTAGTGAAAAGACGAAGAAAACTCTTCCTCCTACCTCATCGATTCGTACTTCTTGTTGTTCATGACCATTTGCTGCGCGTCAATCATGTAACTGTGCACCAAACGCAGCCCGTGGTAGTCCAAAAACAACCTGCGACAAGGCAGCTCGCCCCTCCTCAAAACTCGCAACAGCTTCGCTCTTTGCTGCGGATCCTTTGCCCGAACTATAAGCCGACTCAGCTTCAAGGTTTGTGCTTGGTTCTTCAGCCCCGTTGAAAGCAGCATCTCAATTTCCTCGTCCAGTTGCTAGAGGTCGCAAACTCACTCAGTCTTGGTTTTGGGGGTGATTCGACCTACTCACGTCAATCTCCTCGAAAAGCTCCACCCTTGCTTTCTTCTTGGACGCCTTCCTCTTGGCAGCCGCTGCCGCGGCTGCTGCAACAGGAACTTTCTCCGAAACCTTCTGTGGACTGCCGGTTTCAGCCTCCAGCTTGATTTTGGTGTCCGCTGAGGCTTCCTCCTTGACGGCGGCGCTGGGCGCCTGCTCTTCCTCTTCGTCCTCCTCGTCTTCGTCAGAGTCCGGTTCTTCCCCCAGCCAGCCTCTGCAGATGGAGGCGCCGCAGTAGCACTTTTGGGCCTCCTTACTTCAGTGAACGAATGAGGAATCAACACGGTTCGAGCTGGCCATAACGACTTACCCGTATCTTTGGAATCGGTAGTCGAATGTCACTTCTTCGCCAGCTAGAATTGTGCGGGTGCTGAAAAAGCCGATTCGGAGTTCGCCGTTCACGGTCCACTTTTGGGTTTCGGCGTTTGGGTCGCAGGAATGGTTGATGAATCTTGAAATGTTGCCTGAAATGAAGAATTGAGCAATTTATGTAAATACATGAAGATTTTGATTACCTTTCATGGTGGCATCAATGATGGCGTCTGCTCTCAGAGCCATGAAGTAGTAGTGGATGTTTTTGTCTTGAGAATAGACCTCAGCTCTTTTGTCAAATTCATTGTTATTCAGAACTTCTCCAACGTATTCCAGAATGAATTCTCCACTGAAAAAAACAGAAGAGAAAACTTTGATATTTGGTTATTTTTCAGTGCCATTTGTGCAAAGTAAAAAGTATCTAGACATGGTTGGGGACATTTTAGCGTCGATGTCTAATTTATTTGGGGAGAAAATAAGGTTTGTTAAGTGGAAATGTTATTTATAACACAAGAAATAAATAATCAATGCTGAAATAACCAAGAAATACACTGAAAAATCTTACAAAGGTATATTGGCAGCTGCTCTGAGCCCCAGGCCTTTCTTCTCTGTATTAAAGACCTCAACAGGGGCGAACTGAGTTCTCTGGAACCTCTTATTAGTGCATCTATCTCCAACTGGACATAAAGTCCCACTGAAACACATGGTATCAGTGTTGAACTGTCCCGGAAAAAACACTTTCCTCACCATTCAATCATGAGTAACCTGTTGAGGCAGTCCTCTCCGCAACCATACTCATCTGCCTCGATATCCTCAGCCGTCAGGAAACAATCGCACACCATTTTCTTCGCTTCTTTACACGTCATCCTGTCAGTTTTGTAGGAGTTTTCCTTCAAATGCACGAACTGCTTCAGTCGTTCCTCCACCACGGGATCTTTGGCAGGTAGTTTGGGTTTTTCATCCACTTCCATCTTGGCCACTTCGTTTCCATTCGCCGCGTTTTGTGATAGGTTATCAGTTGATTTGGACCATCTGCTGTGCCTCTCAGAAAGTGATATTCTGGGGGAAGCTATAGGGGTGCTCCTCCCCGATTCGGTGAGCACTGAGCTGCTGTCGGAGACGTCGCAGTCGAAGGACTGTAAGGATTCCGACTTGGATTTCACTAGGCCTCGGCCGGTTACTTTTTTCGAGGAATTGGAATCGTTGATGAATTTAATTCTGGAAGACCTTCTCACTTCTGTGTCGTCTGTTTCGTTGTCAGATTTGCCTACTTCAAGTTTACTTGCTTTCTTTTCTTTCTTGTCTGTTTTTGTTTTTTCTTTCTTTTCAGTTTTACAACTTACTTTCTTTGGAACTGATGGGATTAGCTTCTTTGCCTTGGGTTCCTTGGGCATTTTTTTCTCCTTGACTTTCAGAGGAATTGACTCTTTTAGTGGCCTATCTAATCTATAAATCCTAGGATCTTTTTGATTCTTTGAAACATTCATTTTAGGGCTTTTGCTTTTCTCTGAAGCTTTCACTGCTTCCTTGTCTTTAAGCTTTTCGTTATTTTGTTCTGCTAACCCACTACACTCTTTTTTCACTGAATTATCTTTACTTTCAGAATCTGTTGTTGAATCTTGTGAATTAAGTTGTGATGAATCCTGGGATTTTTCATGCTCAGGCATCTCTTCATTCAAATGCATTTCTGCTATTTTGTTTTCAATAGTCTCTTTCTCCTCGTTTATAACAGACACAATTGGTGATTCTTTGAGATTCATTTCATTCAACTGATCTTCCATAGTTTTAGCATCACCTTGTTCACCTTTTTCTATCACATCATTTGGTTCCTCAACACTTTGAAGAACTTTTGAAGCAACTTCCATATTATTTGAATCATCTTCAAGTATGGATAAAATATCTTCCCTTTTTTGTGAGTCTGTAGTGAAAACATCACTGTTTTTCTCTTCTAATGGATCCAAAAGTCCTTGATTGTTACTTCCATCTTTCACTTTTTCTACAACAGTTTGTGGTGAAGGAGCCTGTTCCAGTAAGTTTGTTTTTGGACTGTCGATTTTACTGTTGGAAGTATCCAATTCCTCTGCTGAGTCACCTTGTTGCAATACAGAATCAAAAGTTTGAATTTCTTCTTCTTTGTCTACTTGCATATCGAGTTCTGCTGACTCAACTCCTTGTTCTTTTACAGTTTCCTCTACTATTTCTTCCTGAACATCCATACTACATTCACTGACAGCAATGTCATTTCCCACAGACTGTTCCTCTACCATATTTGAGCTGGTAGAGGTCTCATTACTAGGAATAATTCCACCACTCACAGTATTATTGTGAATGTCTGCAGAGAAAAATCTTCTGACTTCTGCATCGTTAGAATCTGCTGTTGACATGGATCTACTCTCTTCTGAAGCAACATCAGCTGCTGTGTCCACTAGATCTGAAGCTCTATCTTCACTTTGCAATGAGTGGGAATCTTTATCGTTTATTAAACATGTGTTGCTGCTCTCTTCTGAAACTACTTGTGGTTCGCTACCAAGGTTACTGTCAATGTTGGAGTCTGTCAAGATAATGTCATCTGTCTCAGGAACTATTTCTTCTACAACACATACTATATTATCGTCTTCGAATGTTACATCCATTGGTTCTTCAACTTCAGGGCTTTTACATTGGTTTTGTTCATCAACAACTGCACTATCATCATCCAAAGAGTCATGTTCATTGGTTTCTCTTTCATTGGGTACCTCAGTGCTATCTTTTTTGCTTATTATTTCTTTCAAACCTTCTGTACCAAATTCTGAATTTTCAAACTCCTTACTCTCAGCAAGTTTTGGGTTTTCAGTTGTTTTTTCTTGACTTTCTTCGTCATCATCCCAATCTTGTAAAATTTCAAGTAAAGCCTGCTTACTCTCCTCTCCATCTTTCACTTCAGATGTTGATAAGGAATCTGATTTATTGAAAACATCTGAATCACAGGAATCAAACTTTTCACTCCTGTCTGTTTTCTCTGACTCAGAACTGGAATCATACACAAATTCCAAGTTTGAATGTCTCATTTTATTCTCAATATCCATTGACACTTTTTTATTCTGTACACTTTTCTTACTCCTTCTTCTACATGATTTATTGCTAGAATCAGGAGAAGATTTGGTTGTATTCTCCATACTCAATTCTGAGTTTGACTTGAATGAAGCATCTGGATCAGAAGATTCAATGGTATCACTTTTATCAGTCTTTTCTGACCCAGAACTAGATTCGAAAACAAATTCAAAATTTGAATGTTCTGTATCACTAGAAATATCGGCAGTGCTTCCCTGATTTAGGCCTGTCTTAGCAATACCTCTCCCTCGTCTACTTCTAGTTGATTTTGGAATTTCAATATTAACTATACTTTGTCTTCTTGTTGATCGAGTAGAAACAGTGCCTACTACGATGGGGCTAACTAATGTTTTTTTCTTCTTTGGAGGCATATTGAACAACTACTATTGTAACAGATTTCATACAGTACACTTTTCTATATATTGTTTGCACACAAATTCAATTACTTTTAGTCACCATAGTTTGTAATACATATTCCTCTCCTCATGTGGGTTCGATAACAAATAACAAATGAAAATTTTCTAATCCTCTCAAAATATGTCAATTTCAACTGTCGAAAAAAAGTCTATCGTAACTAATAGTGGTTTCACACATAATAGTGGTTGTGGTTACACTGAATTTGGTTTAGGTTCAAGTACTGAATTTTATATCAAAACATTGGCTACTACATTGATATCTAGTATACAGTTTCATAAACATTGAATTCCATTATTTTATTGATACAATAATGAAAAAAACTACGATGGTGAACATTTACTATTGTATCAGGCCATTTCCTGTGTAAATTCACCTTTAAATCTATTAATCAGCTGTGATGTTTACGTAACTTGTCAGTGCTGTGCGATTCTATTCTGACAAAAATCTGTTAACGAAATCACCGGACGCGTTCGAGTGTCGTCGTCTCATTAGAAAAAACTGAAATTGTCGATATCGAATTGTTAAACAAGTGTTAGGTAATTTCAACGAATAATTTCTAATCTACTTAAATTATAATCGGATATGGCGACAATGCTGAGAAGTTTGGTGCTTGCAGAAAGTGTAGTTTTGAAAAGTAGTCCAAAGGTAAGGTTTTTATTACAACCTTGAACACAATTCTGCAGATTGTGCCCTATTTTTAACTATTATGTAAAATACGGAACTCCTGTAACCCACTATGGAATATATTCTCCCAGATTCTTGGTACAGTTCCAAATAATCGATGGCAGCCAAACAAACAGCAAACAAGAAATTTAAACGTTCATGAACATATCAGCTACACTTTATTGAAAGATGCTGGAATCACTGTCCCTAACTTTGGGGTGGCCAAAACCAAGGAAGAAGCCAAACAAATCGCTGAGAAACTAAACACCAAAGAAATGGTTCTGAAAGCTCAAGTTTTAGCTGGAGGCCGTGGTAAAGGAACTTTCAAAAACGGACTCAAAGGCGGTGTTTTGATGGTTTATTCGTAAGTAGAATTACTTGTACACATCAAATTCCACTAGAATAAACTTTATTATAGCCCCAAAGAAGCTGAGGATATCTGTGGTAAAATGTTGGGGCAGTATTTAGTGACTAAACAAACTGGAGAAAAGGGTAGAATATGTAATGCTGTGATGGTTGCAGAACGCAAATTCCCGCGGAAGGAGTTTTATTTTGCAGTTATGATGGAAAGAGCTTTCAACGTAGGGAAAATCCACCTCCCCAAATGTTTGCTTCAAAAGGTATGATTTCAGGGCCCCGTTATTATAGCTTCCTCCCAGGGAGGCGTTAACATTGAAGAAGTAGCTGCAGAGAACCCTGATGCAATTCTCTACGAACCTATTGATGTCATGAAAGGTTTAACCAAAGAACAAGCCGAACAAATCGCTGTTAAAGTAGGGTTACAGTCACAGAAAGAAAAAACTGCTGATATGCTCCTGAAAATGTACGACCTCTTCACTAAAAAAGATGCCCTGCTTATCGAAATCAATCCCTACGCCGAGGATGCCGGAGAGAAATGTAACTAAACCATCTCCAACGCTGCTATGTCCGTCAATGCTTTGATTTGTAGATTTCTCTCTCGACGCAAAGTTTCGTTTTGACGACAACGCTCATTTCCGCCAAAAAGAAATCTTCGCTCTCAGAGACCTCTCGCAGGAAGACGAGAAAGAAGTGGCTGCGTCCAAGTTCGACCTCAACTACATCGCGCTGGACGGCAACATCGGCTGCATGGTCAACGGGGCTGGTCTAGCCATGGCCACTATGGACATTATCTCGCTCCACGGTGGTTCACCAGCGAACTTTCTAGACGTAGGAGGTAGGTCATCGTTTACTCCCGAAAACAAAATGTGACAGGTGATGTAACCCTCAGGTGGCGCCACCGCGTCAGCTGTCAAAGAGGCGTTCAAAATAGTGACTTCGGATCCGAAAGTGCACGCCATCTTGGTGAACATTTTCGGTGGGATTATGCGATGCGACGTCATCGCCGAAGGTATTATTTCCGCTGCCAAGGAGCTGAAACTGAAGATGCCCATCGTGTGTCGGCTCCAAGGCACGAATGTGGATGACGCGAAGGTGTTGATTGCATCATCCGGGCTGAAAATTTTGCCGGTTGATAATCTGGACGAGGCCGCGAGATTGGTGGTGAAATTGTCCAGTATTGTCAGTTTGGCGCGGGATGCCAAGTTGGATATTAATTTCGAGATGCCGTTGTAAGGCGGGCTGAGCGGACGAGGTTGGGGGCAGAATAAACTGAAACGAGGATTTTTTGGTCTTGAGGCGGGTTCCGGGAAGATTGAATCGTACTAAAGCTTTATTTTTGAATTTTTTTATTCCAATGATTATTTATTATTTGTTCTATTTGTTATCCTTACTACACTGTACAATTCCGTTATGAAATATGCGAAAATATATTCAAGAATACTGCGAGAAACTTGAAACAGTATTGTCATTTTTTGTTCAAGAAATTCTAGTCTTCAATAGTATTGTTTGAACCAAAGATTCTGCAATGATACCTTTAAAACCATGCAATCAAAGAATCTCCCATTTTAAATAATAATTTCTATTGTGAAATGTGATATTTATTTATGAAATCCAGTGTGTGTTACTCAATTAAATGCTTCAAAATGGTTATTCATCTATTACAAGATGTAAAAATGTTGGAATTGTTTATACTTTCAGTTTATTCTGGATCACCTTTTTGAATATATAACTATTCTTAGATTATTCTATACGATTATCGCCAAATTCAATTTCACCCTCTGTATTATGGCTATTGAAAAAGACGAAGCATACTGTCATTTATTTCTAAGAACAATGATGTATATTCTTGTTGCATTGTACATTTTATTTATTAATAAAATCATGATTATATAATCCACTCATTGTACGTCTTCCTGTCTACATTATTAATATTTTCTGCATTGAATTGGAGGTAGGACATGGCTGAATTTTTTTTAGAGTGACATTTGAAGGGTGAGTGTTATGACAGCTTGTCAGAATATACGCTGTTGCCGTTCGTCGTTTTTTGCAACGAAGTCAAGTAAAAATGCAATACAATTTTTATAATTTTTCTTTGCTGTAAATTAATATGGCACAATAAATACATTTAAAACTTAGAGCTATAAAGTATAAAAGTCATATTTCTCGACAACATTCAGATAAGTACAACACAATGAACAAGACGACTACCATATTTTAACCAGTGAAAAATGACTATACTTTTGAAATTGATCATTCCCTTGAGTCAAACTTGGTACATTTTTTATCTTTGTACCCACTTTTTTAATAAACTCAATAAATACTTTCTTAACATGCTAATATAAAGTGGATCATTCTATCATAACTCATCACTGAACTGATGAATATTATGTAAATGATCCCCATAATCTGTGGCTTCACTACCCACAAATGTGTCATGATGATTAAGAACTTCCTCGAAACTTAAAATGTCATCATGGTTGTCATCACTGTGGACAAAAAGATGATCTACTTCTTCCTGGGCTATTTCACTGGAAGAAAAGAACAGTTTGGTTACTTTTTTGTGAAAAATGTCTTCAAAACATTGACTTACTCATTACTAGGAACAGCCCAAGACAAAATCTCACTTCCTTCCAATTTCCCACTTTTATCCTTATCCAAAACATCATCAAACTTCACTTTTTCAGTCATGAGATCTTCCTTCCCTAAATCATTACCCCTGGTCCCAATGTATTCCTGAAAACTTATAGATCCATCACCGTCCTTATCTTTGTCTCTCAAAGTTTGCTCTAAAATCACAGGTAACATTTTGGGGTGCTCTTCTGGATGGGAAAACGAAATCCACTCTTCACTGTTCAGAGACCCATCTCCATTCACATCTGCTGCCTTCCACATTATTTTATCATCTGCAATCAACTGAATTGATTGATGGAGTATGGAATGTTGATTCTTCACTTGAACTTACATGTTGGGAGTCTTCCCCAAATGTCAGACTGTTTTCAGATCCATCAACTCCATATGTGTCCAATAAGTATTCCTCCCATGTAACAAGACCATTATTGTCTTCATCAGCATCTTCCAGTCTATCATTCGCTTCCTCTTCAGATAACATCCTGAAAAGTTCACAATACTTTCAGACTGAAACCAAAAGTAATCCAAATTACTTGAAAGAACGGATTATCCAAGCCCTGAGCTCTTGTCTATCGATTTGCCTATCATTATTGAGATCCATTTTCAGCAAGAGGATTTGAAGTCTTCTTTTAGACTCTTCAGGGGATAAGTGATCATACTCTTCTGCTTCTTTGTGACTTCCTAAAATGGCTTCATGATCAAATTCGCTGAAGTGTTCACCGTCTTTGAAGTGGTCGTGATCTCTGGGGCTGTAAGCTCCATCAGCCTCGCGTTCTTTATGCAATTCATTGGTATGACTGTGCATCACCCCCGCATTGGTTTCTCCTAATATAAATAGAATTGATAGCAAGGAAATGGCAGTAGATCCTTTCATTTTGTGATAAATAGTTGAACAACTGATTTCTTTAGATTTTTTTGTTATATTTACTTCATTATAGATAATTAGGAATACCAAGTGAATATTCGAATATTATGACACTCAGCTGACAGTGACTATTATGACGTGTCTCGTGTAATGTAAACTTAATAAATTAAATAATCGTAACCATATATGTTCGATCATCGATTAAGAAAAAACAAAGTTTCTAAAACTAGTATTTATTTTACATTCAATTATTCTCATTATAAACTATAGTGGGATCTGCGAAACTATGTATGCTCTCATCATAGATATTCTCAGGGACATTTTCATCTATGTCACCCAGGTAGGTTGGCAACGGTAGGGGATTCACTGGTTTCCGCAAAGGCAGCTTCGTATCATAAATATAAACAATAGAATTGGTCTCTCCAGGGATGGCTTGACCCGACACATATAAAACATTGTGAGCTGTATTGATCCGCAATATTTTCAGACCTTTGGCAATACGATATCTGTTCCCCATGTGACCAGGCATTTTGGTACCGGGCCAAACCCTACCCTTTTCACCCCCACCACCTATATTACCACCACGACGGTGGGTTTTGGTGACTCCGTGCGAGGCAGGCATGCCTTTGAAGCCGTGACGTTTCATAACACCTTGAAAACCCCGATCAACACTAAAAACACCAAAATATTCAATTCTTTATTCAGGTTTTTCATCACTCACTTACGTTTTGCCTCTCACATCTACTGCATTACCCACTTGAAAATGCATTGCATTCAACAGAGTGCCCAAAGGTAGAGCAGCATTGGGGCTGACGAAAAACCTTCCCAAAGTTTTTTTGGGAATAACACCTGATTGCTTGAAAATACCGCAATATTCTTTGGTGAAAGATGAAGGGTCTGCTGCTTCTGCCCCAATAAGTATACAGGCTTTTCTATTATAAATTCTTTCAGGCCTCTTTCTTGGTGGATCATATTCTTCTGGAGGATAATACTTGATGACATGATTATCTAGAACCTTGAAAACAATTATTGAAGAGAATATATATATGAGTTGAATTTGAGAAATGTACTTGTAGTAGTGTTGTTAGAACTTTCTTCCCATCTTTTTTCCACATTGGATAAATGCCAATTTTTCTAGCTATCAACCCAGTTCTTTGAAGTTTTGGAGACCATTCTACATTCGAAATGGCTTGAGTATTCACTGATTCTGTTGGATTATATTTATCTTGGACAACTTCCTTGAGGAACCCTTCATTTTCTGGAGTGAGTTCCTCATCCCTATGCTGAAAATAATGAAAATGAGAATCGTTGTTACAGCTGATATCTAGAATATAATTATACGCACTGCTTTCTGTTTCCTAACGAACCAAGTTGGATTCCTGAGCTTAGGTCTTGGATTCAAAACATGTCTTTCTCGAATTTGTTGTGAATTGCAGGTGACACTGAAACAAAATGTATTGAGAGTTTGGTGGAGTGTATGAGTCAGAGGTGTTACCTCAATTTCAGAAATGCATCTTCCAATACTTTCAAACAATTTTTACTTAAATTTGTTGAAATTAGTGCCATTCTGAAGATCTAACCACAAAAAGTAATGAAAATCGTAGAGAAAATTCTTCTTCTATCCTAATATATCAGATTATTCACTACAAAGATATTTGACGTATTAGCTGATGTGAAGAAAATTCGATGTACTTTTCATTTCCGTGAATAGATTTAACGGTTTTTTGGAATTATTTGGTTTCATGACTCATGTCACAATGTGTCCAAAAGTTTAAAGTTTGAACTCTTGTTTGAACTACATAATGTTTTGAAATATGACTACTGGATTTCGGTCAACGAAAATCACTCTAAATTCGAAAGTTTCGGGAGTGCATCATGATTGAAAAGTCCATTATAGACTGAAAGTTATAAAACTAGTGAATTCGGTGTCCGTTTTCCAAGTAACAATAAACATGGCTCTTCCAAACTCTGGGACGCCTAGAAACAATTTCGTAACTACCAAAACTCCGAGCGTTATCGATAAACCTAGTCGATCTGCATTGCGAACTCCTAAATCGCAATTTTCAACTCCGAGAACGGTTTTGTTCACTCCGAAATCGAGAAAATTGGACAGTTTACCAGACACCCCAGAGTGCTTCAGTAATGTTGCAGTTGAAACCCCCATAGCCAAAAGACGTAGCAGTAAAGATAAATTCGATGAAATTAGTAATTTAACAGTTGCTGTGAGGATACGACCAATGAACTCTAGAGAACTAGCTTGTATTGGAGCTGCTGATATTGTAAGGGTATGTGACAAGGAATTGGTGATTAGATCTCAACTCCCTAGTAGTGCTAACATGAGCACTGACCATGTCTTTCAATATGATCATGTGTTTTGGTCATGTGATGAATCAAACCCCAAATATGCTACTCAAGAAGATATCTTCAGAATCCTTGGACACCCTTTACTAGACAGTGCTTTCAGGGGTTATAATGCCTGTCTCTTTGCCTACGGGCAGACTGGTTCAGGCAAGAGTTATAGCATGATGGGCAAGAACATGTGTGAAATTATTGATATTGATTCACAGCAGTTCACTGGAATCACTCCAAGGTTCTGCAGAAGCCTTTTTGATAGAATAGGAAACCTGAACGGTAGTGCTGCAAGTGTGGAGGTCAGTTATTTTGAGATTTACAATGAAAAGATTCATGATCTTCTTGCCAATTCTAATGTCACCAACAGAGCCCCATTGAAAGTGAGAGAACACCCTGAGTTGGGGCCTTACATAGTTGATTTGAGTGTACACGTAGTTAAAAGCTACAAGGAGTTGAGGAATTGGTTGCTCATTGGGAATAAAAACAGAGCTACAGCTGCCACAGCTATGAATGAAAAATCATCAAGATCACATAGTATTTTCTCCATTGAACTTTGTTTATCAGAAGGAATGAAGGAAGAAGGAAGTAGTAGGCGGAGTAGGGTCAGTCTTGTCGACTTAGCAGGTAGTGAAAGGTTAGGGAATACTCACAACACTGAAGAAAAAATAAGGGAAGGTGTTTGTATCAACAAGTCTTTGTTGACATTGGGGAAAGTCATCTCGGCATTGGCTGATCAGAAGAAAAATCAGTTTGTGCCCTACAGAGACTCAGTTTTAACATGGCTTCTGAAGGTTAGTATACAATTAATGAAATACTCTCGAATTATCAATAATATTCAACATAACTGATGCTTAATTTTTAACATTCAGGAAAGTTTGGGCGGGAACTCATTGACATCAATGTTAGCCACAATTTCACCATCCAACACCCATCTAGACGAAACCTTAGCCACCCTAAGGTATGCCTGTCAGGCACGTTCCATAGTCAATCGAGCCAGGGTGAATGAAAACCCTCACGATCGTTTGATCAGAGAACTCCGTTCGGAAGTGGAAAGATTACGAGCACTGAGGAAAGATTATGAACGCACTTCCCTATCCTCTTCCTCCTTGATTTTAATCAACGAAAGTGACAATAACGAGGAACTCGAAGAGCTCAGAAGTAAGTTGGTTGACACAGAGTCTAAATTGCTGAAGGCTCAAGAAGACTGGGAGAAAAGATTCTTGGAGACTCAGAGGTCTCAGCTCAAAGAATTGGCTGATGCTGAGAAGTACAAAGCTGAGCTGGAGTCGAAAGTTCGGGTTATGAAAACAATTGATACTAATGTGAATTTGTCTCCATACAGAACCAATTTTCTTGAGGAGTTGGAAGGGGTGCTGACTGAAGAAACATCGGGCTTGTGTGAAAGTGATTTGTTGGATTTTATCAAAACTTGGTGCTGTAAGAATGGATTGATTTGTACTTTCACTTCGGATTCATTGATCATTAGGAATCCCATTGAGAAAAAACAAGCTTTTGTGCTACTGGCTTCTTTAGACTTGAAAGGTTTCGAAAATATCAACGATTTTATGGATAGCTTGACTTGGACTGATGTAAAGAAAAGTGTGAAAAAAATTACTAAAGCTGAAGTATTATCATCTATGAATCAAATTTATCAGGCGTTGTCAATGCTGCAGCCAGCGGAAAATGATAATAACTTGAATATTATCTTCGCCAAAGTCAACAAATCCTTACAAAGCTATGAAGCAGCACTGTTGAATAGTATTAAGACAAATAGTTCCCAAAAAACTGTGTCTTTCAATATGTAATTTGTGCATTTGTTTAATTTATTTCCTGAACATATTTTTGTGCCATATGGGTTTTTGTATCGTTTTTTTTAGAATAACAGACTTATGAGTGATACACTTACATTTCGCAATGTACTTATTGTTAAAATGTACTTCAGTGTTATGTAATATACCATCAATGATGAAATGTTAATATTCTATTTATATTCATTCATGTCTTCAAATCCCAAATATTTCAAATAATAATCAACATAGAACCACAAGTTACTGCACAGAATATTAATGACATATACCCATGGAAAGAAACGAAAAAGGTGTTCCGTCATGTATATATATCATAGAACACAAAGCTCGTCATATCCGGTGACAGTTGATTCATGCGTTCCTAGGCAATAGGCAGCCGAATTTATTGATTCATTTCCATTTCCTCTTCACTTTGCTCAGAACCATTCTGAAGGGGTTCGAGATTGTAACTGTATCTCCTCTGTCGCGTTAGAATTCAATAATTTTCGTATATTTGATAATTTTGTTCGATATAATCGTATAACTTCCGTCATTAGTCAATACGATATTAGTATATATATTGTAGGATTGATATTTTGACGATATTTGTAGTATCCCGTATTTTCGTTGATGCGTTATATAACGTAATGGACGACTAGGGCGTTGTCCCACATCTTAACAAGATTTTACACTGAAATCGTGTAATTTACTAGACATTTATGTGTACTCACAATTTCAGAACTATATGAGTGATTATTTTCCAGTGCTCCGTTATAGGATTTAAGAAAATGGTAAGGTTTAATGATTGTTATTTTTAGTATACCTTTTTATATTGTTACTGAATGCATATTGTGACCTTATGTGGGTAGTTATTCCCCATGAAGTGTAAAAAACGATAAATGTGATAGGATGTAATGTGAAACGACAAATATGGTAAAAACTATTTCGGCCATTTTGTCGAGTATGTTTTCACGGTACCATAATTTGTGGAAGCAAACTACATGACATAAAAGATACACAAGAAATTTGTATACAGCTGATTTTGAGAATTCCATCGAATACATTACTTTGTTATGATCGAATAAGGATATACGCTTTCCAGAAACTCTGAATTTCGGAATATGGTGCGTACTGCGTATAGTCACAGTCTAAGTTCCCCTATAACACGGGGCGAGAACAAAGAGAATCTCGTGAGCTCTCTAGTGACCTTGTAAACGTATTCGTCAAACTTGGTATAGTTAGTCACATTCTAATGCACCCGTGTGACTCACGAAATATTGTACATTCGGAATATATAATTCGATTTCTCTTTTTAACTATTGCAGAATTAGATAGGTATGCGCATGCTTGATGACGTTTACTTGAAAGAGTGGCTTGATTATAATATACAGGGATATCGAGATGGATATAAATCTGCAACATAACATGTTTAATAATACGTTAATTTCAATGTTTGGAGTTGGTTTCAATATATTGGAAGTTCAGACAATTGAGACTGATACTTGTTGTATTTTTGAAAATGTTTCACTTTTCATGAAAGAACATTCCTAATAAGGTGAAGACGTGGACGACATATGGATTAAAATACTATTCCCAGAATTGATTTTTGATTACGTAAATTTACGCCCAAATTAATGTCAATGTTATTTTCATTTCTGATATATTTCGTAGAAGTTCAAAGAACATGAATGCTGCAGTCAAGTTGAATTGCTTTTGCTTCAGACGTTCGCAAATTTTGACAGTTTTGTTTCATTGGTAATTACATGAATTTCCTCATTTCGTTGAACTCTTGTAGATGGCGCTTCAATAGAATTTATTCGAAAACTTCTCTACAGATCGATTTGAAATTTTGATTGAATGTATAACCCACTTCTAAGATCGTTATCATCTGTTTTTTCGCCTTTGCAGCTCGGCAACGAGGAAACAATACTTTGAAATCGAGTATACTGAATTCAATCTCTTTTGTTTCAGCCGCGCATCGATCCGTTACAGTTATTGAAGTGCCTGTCAGTGCTTTTGACACCCGAAGGCGGTATACTGTCAAAAGATGAAGTCCCACGTCTGGTCAAGTGAGTATTTAATTTCCACCGTCGATACCCGTTCTTCAACCCAGGCTTTATTTTCCAGTTTAATGACCAAATTTTCCAAGAAACTCGTAAGCAAATGTGTGTACGTGCTCATTTTGAAAAACACCGAGAAAAATCTCGTTGATATGTTCATGACCGAAGGAGGATGGACTCTAATTCAAACTTGGCTGCAAGATGCCGTGCAAACGCTCAATTGGGATCTTGTTAAGGAGATTTTAGGGCTCCTGCTTGTCACTCCAGTGGACGTCGAACGTTTGAAGTTGAATATTCTTCCCAAATTGATCAAGAGTTTGTCTAGGAGAGATGAAGTTGAAGGTATTTGTTTGCTTTTAGTATTGATTTCAATGTTGATATCGCGATGTCTCACTGTTGTTGTTGAAATGTTGTGTTTTCAGGTGTTATCGGTTGTTTTGTGCAAATTTAGGGAAATATTCGAAAGTTTTCAATCACTTGATTTTCAGTGGAAACATTTGAATGTGTTGGGGATTTGTGCAAAAAAAAACAATAGGGAATATATTGTTTCGTAATCACTATGAATCAGCAACTGTTATTGATTGTCGTTCACAATGAGGATTTTTTCATCAACTATCAACGTTTTTCTACCCTATCTTGTTCTTATTTAACATCCTGTGTGTTATACTGACAGATTGGGTCACCATAAAAAATTCGTAGTATTTAAATCTGTTATTGAAATTTGTATTTCCTTAATTTGTCTTTGGATTCTTTTTTGTCATAATATATTTCCTTCGCAAAATGTTACATAATGAGTGGATTATAAATAATTTTAGTTTTTTGACATTGACATAATCACTTTGTGGAAAAGGCATTTATATTGGTAGTAGAAATTGCTGAAAAAATATTACTTGTTGGGAATATTATAACTTTAGTTGAATTGAAACTATTTGAGATGGTGGGTATGTTGTATTTTTTTATTTTTCCATTAGAATATTGC
Organism: Plagiodera versicolora; assembly: GCA_037013635.1. Classification (NCBI taxonomy): domain Eukaryota; kingdom Metazoa; phylum Arthropoda; class Insecta; order Coleoptera; family Chrysomelidae; genus Plagiodera; species Plagiodera versicolora. The sequence goes on along the minus strand of CM072981.1, from coordinate 13,121,425 downwards.
TTGAAATGTACATTCATAGATGCTCAAAAAATAAGTTGAACGTTTGACGAACTCATTTCTTTAATCGAAAAAAAATAATTGCCCACAAAGTGAATACTACAATGAGACATCGTTGTTTTTTCGTTCGCCATTCTCACGAGCCCCATTTTGTAGGTGTTTCCCAGCTATCCACCCAACTGGTACAACAATGGCTGGTGATAGTGAAGGGATCGAGTAGCGTATCCCAACAGGTCTCCATAGAACCGTCTGAAAAAATGGAGGTGCCGCTCCAAGAAAACAACCTCCTCATAGAAACCGCGTCGGCTCAAGAGAGCGATGACGTCGACAAGATCGAGACGATCACAACGGAGAGTTTCTATAAGAACAGCGAGAAATTGAGTGAAAGGAAAGCTTCTGTGGAGGAGCCCGAAGCGAAGGCAGCAGAAACTGAAACTGTCCAAGAGAAAAAGGATAAGGAGGATAAGTCGAAATCCAGCACGAAGAGGTCGAGCAGTAGCAGCAAGAGTCGCGATAAAGAGAAATATCGTGACAGGGACAGGCAGAAAGAGAAGGACAAACAGAAATCCAGCAGTTCCTCAAAGTCGAGCAGCAGTTCGAGTAAAAGTCGCAGCAGCGATGACAGGAAGAGGAGCAGTAGAAGTGACAGGGACAGGCGTAACGGATCGTCGAAGAGCAGCAGCTCCAGCAGGAGCCGGGACTCCAACAAGGACAAGAAGCGAGAGAGCGAAAAGCAACAATCCGACAAGGACAAAGACACTTTGGCGTCGATAAAGCCAGCCACGATCGACAAGCTCGGTAGGATACCGAAAAAGCCGGCCGCGGAGTCCTCGGAGCCGAAGAAGAAGGCTTTCTCCATCGGGGTCCGAACGGGCAAAGACGCGGAGGAACGTCCGAAGACCGTGAAAGTGTTCAACTCGAAGATGCGCTCGACCGGCCTGGAGGAGGAGATAAAATCGGCGCCGGCGAGGCCGGGCAAGAAACCCACCCCCTCCATACAGCTGCCCACCATACCGACGAAACGGCCGTCCCCGCCGCGGGAGGTCCGAGACGCGGTCGTGCCGCCCGAGAAGAAGTTGAAGTTGGACAAGTTGGACGTGCCGGAGCGACCGGGGGCGATCAAGCTCATCCCGCCCAAGCCGAAACGTAAGTTGAGCGATTGTGCGCCACTCACGGTTGTTTTATTTTTCAGGTGCCGGCGGGAAGCGAAAGAAATTCGTCGGCCGTTCGGTGGTGGCGGGAGACTGTTTTTCTTTGCTGACTGTCTGCGGAGGGGAATGGCGTTGTTTGATGGTTCCAAGTTTGCATTATTATTTATTTCTTCTCTTGATTATTCGGGGTGATCGGAGATGCCGGGGTGATGATGAGAGGGCGTCGGCATTTTCGAGCATCTTTTCGTTTGTATTTCGCGGTAGTGGCAGTGACGCGTAGAATTTCGAAGAGGCCGTCGATTCGAGTTTTAATAATAAGTTGACTAGGTCTTCGTGTGGTAAGTTGATCCTGTAAACTCCAGACTGTACTATACTTGAGGTAAATAAAATAATTTAGCATCTTGATAAGGTATATGGGACGACTCCTTTCCTTTTCAACTGAATATAAAGCACGGAAAACGACACGGAATGGGAAAGACTGATTTGCTAGATTCATCCCAGTGACGAAAAACACCAAAAAAAAATACATTCCTGCTTAGATTAAATTCGAAACAATTGAGAAACAGCTTGATTCGTTCAACTGCAGCCAAGGGCAGATTATTAAAAAAAATCATGCAGTTTTTATAATTACATCATCACTCGAGAAGCTGATTCACCTGAAGAAATAAGTCACTACTCATGATTGGTCTACAAAAATTATCGCCCCGTTTCCGTCGCGCTTTGTCATCGTTTGGGCTATGACGTAAAATCCATTCGTACGCACGTCAGCTGTCAGTTATCAATAATTCACGACACAACAAATGAATTTTATCGCATGAATACAATTAAGATAATGATGTAATTACAAAAAATGCGCGTGACTCTGCTATTCCAAAATTTATTTTCATTAGTTTCAATTTGAACCCAATTAAAATTGGCAAAAAAAAACTATTGAAACATAGTTGAAATCAGATACCACATTTGGTTCGGTTATCAGACTGACGCATAGAATCGTCAATTGGGGAGTACTAAAGATATACAAGGTGTCTCTGAAACTGCGGACAAAATGAGGAGAACAAAAATTGCTTGACTGAGTTCGAAAGGGGGTGATTTCTGAAACACTGAGTGTTGAAATATAAAGCATGTGCTCAGACACCACTCAATAATTTTTGCCAATGCCATTGCTCAAATATTCAGACCCAGTTATGAGACTTCCAATATTGAGAAATTTTAAAAAATGGCGTGGCTCAAAAAACTTCATTCCTAACCGTATATTGGGGCATTTGCTGACTACAAGTTGAAGTTGAATCGTTATATTTTAGTCTCAGATTACTTATTCTTGGCTTTCAGAGACACCCTGTTGATTACTCACTCCATTATATAAATATCAATTTTTGTTGCTATAAAAATACATCATCTGATAGTTTCTGAACAGTGATTAGAATTCAGTAGCCTTAATTTTCAGAATTGTAATGGGCATTTGAGAATTATTCTGAAATTGATGAGGAATACTCGAAATAAAACATCTAGCTTATATTCAGTGGGAATTGAACAGCGAAAGAGTTGAGAAATGCAAAAAACTATCTATTTATGCAAGAATAGTACACACAAATTTATTGAGGCCCATACATTATACTGTAAAAGTATGGGAACTATGATTCAATAAAACATTATCGATTTTTGCTAGTTTTCATTCTGTACGAATCAGGCCTACTTACCTAATATGGTGAAAATTAAACTCTAATAGTAGTGCTTCACTAATCGTAACTCGAAAACATCCAAGCCGGAATCGGATATTCGAATCGATCACGAACGCCACTGAGAGTTCCCAAAATAGCCGCGTGGTGGCGCCACTGATAATGCACGCAAGTGGTCAGGCCTTTTAGAGAGGGGTAGGGCTTGTAGGGTGACTACCTCATTACAGTTGATGATGATCTTTAAGGGGCAACGCTTTTTCAATCCAAAAATTTTGTTTCATCAAAGTTATTGACAGTTTTTTGAGAATTAGACATGAATTCACATGGTTTCGATAAGTTTTTTCCAACTTTTTGAGCTTTTTTGGAAAGTACGTCGACACATGTCATTTTTGGTATTTTTGGGGTAGTGAAGAATTGTTGGAAAACTTGATATCTTTGTAAAAAAATCGACACTAGTTTGAAACAGCCTTTTTGGGCATTGAACATTTTATTTTTTACTGTGGTATTATTTTTTTGTCAAGTTATGATGAAATTATTCTCAGATTCAAATATTGGGATTCTTTTCAAAAACAAAATTTTAATTGAAAAAAAAAATCGGGAAGACTTTTTCCCAATTCAGTACTTCAGACTGCTAGTGATAAAATAAATCATTTTGAGAATACTAAGCAAATTTCAAACTAATCCAAACCATATTCTGTAAATATTCCACAACTTCATCACTTCTATACATAAACAATAATTTTTCATTCCTTTACATGCCGAACAACTGACAAAACTACCTCCTATGCGATAACTGCATAATACACGATTAGTTTAATGGAAACATTTCAATCGAATATCAATTGATTTAATTAACTTGTATAGCTAGCGATACCCTGCTTTTATACACCATCTGGCAACGGTGCTACAAAAAGCAACGAGGCGAAGCGTCCGGTTGGGTCGGAGCGCGCGCGATCTGGAGTCGAGAACTCCGAGCGGTGTTGCCAAGTGTAATGCACGTTGGCGGTAGATTTAGGATGAATAATTTGAAGTAATGAACGTTCGGTGATAACGTTCTGGAAAATGTTCGTAGGTTTTGCTGAAATTTATTATTAAATTGGAGTTTTTAGGATGTCGCGATTTTTTTCAGAAAATGAGTTTTATTGCTTCATGAAATTGCACTGATTTTGAGAAATAACAAATATTTCTTGAGATATTCTAAAAAGAAACAAAATTTTGGAAATTATCATGTTTCGAGGAAAAATCTTATGAGAAAGCTGAAATAAGTGCTGAATGGATTATTCAAGAAATGTTTTCCTCATTGACTGCAAATCCAAGGATGTCCAGTAGGAGGTGGAAAATGTGGAAATGCTGTAGAAAAACGCTTTCTGTGAGACGTCTTTATGAAGGAAAATCAAACAACCCCAAACTAAACAATTGCATATTACGCTTTATGAAGAAAAAATTCGAATATATTCAGATGGATCAGTAAATATCTCAATCTTAGCAATATTTTGACTTTAAAAAATTACAAAAAAAAATATTTTATGAGGGAATTCATCATTGCATTGAAATTTTTACTTTTAAAACAAGAAAAAATATCGATTAATCATAATTGATAATTTTCAATGCAAAAAAGCAACACCCTGTATGCAATGTATTGCTCATCAAAGAGCTACTGCTACTTTAAAAAATATAGGATAAGCCAATTTGCAAATTATATCAACTCAATTATTTTTTGAAACTTTTTGCTTCATTTTGAATATCTTTATAATATGTTATGAATGAATAAAATAAATATGCAATATTTTGAAATCCAGAATATTTCAGTCAACTAATAATTTGAATTATCAATGAAAAAAAAGCGTTAGGAAATTCAAATGAAAAAAAAAAACGTGACTACTATACTCAAATTGCATCATGCCATAACTAACAGAAAAATTAAAATTTTTATCAGCCATTCGAAATGATTCTTACTTTTATATAAACCGAAATGCAAATACAATTATATGATTGATGATAATTTCATGTTTTGCTTTAGGAAAAAAAATAATTGGATTATATTTCGGCAACTATCATGACGTTTCGAACCCCAAGATCCGTCTTCAGGTTCATTAATAATTTATAATAGGACTTTCTGGAGTTTTAGGATCACCACAAAATATTTTTTTTATTTTTTTGGGGGGGAACCAATGCCATTTCCTGTCCACCATTTTTTTCAACAATTAATTTCGAATTTCACAATCGATTCAATCTCTAATTCCTTCGATTTGTTTGAGCAGCAGTTCTACAAGAAAGCGACCTATTCATGGACGCCCTCACCGCAGCCACCACGAAGAAGGAGCCCAAGAAACGCAAACGAAAACTGAGCGTGACCAAGGAAACCCCCACGTCGCCGACGTCCTCGCCCAAACCAGACCAGCCGGCGACGCCGCCGCCGCCCACCGCCGCCACCTCCCCCCTCCTGGGCCTGAAGAACATCGCGCCCATCAACTTCTACCAGGACACCCTCTCCGAGGAGCCCGCCGAGAACGAGGACCCGCCGCCGCAGGAGGAGACCGCCACGCCGGCCAGCCCCACCAGGTCCGCCACGCCCACCGACCTCGACGACGCCGTCGTCCAGCGGCCGCTTCTGGAGGGCGGGCTCCGCGGGGTTTTGGTGTACGCCAAGAAGAAGGGCCCGAAGCGGTCGATTTCCTGGAAGGCCGAGAAGGACCTGGTGGAGATCCGCTACTTCGAGCTGGACGAGAACGAGCGGGTGAACGTGACCAAGACCTTCGGGGACATGGCCAAGATGGATATTTCTAGTGAGAGAGAGGCGCTGCAGCAGTCGAGGAAGCTCGGCGGGGACGACTTCATGGAGGCGCAGCTCGCGTGGCGGGTGCCGTTCCTCGTGGACTTGGAGGAAACGGCGCTGGTGCCGGGGCAGAAGAGCCTGGAGAAGGACATCCAGTTCGCGCGGGAAAAAACCGTGCTGCAAGCCATCTACATCGGCAAGCGCGTGCCCGACAGCGCCGAGGAGCCCGTCCCCGAGACCCACCCCATCGTCGACCCCGTCACGATCCCGCTGGAGGACCCCGAGAGCCAGGAGATCGACCTTAGGGGGAAGCCGTGGCCCGAGTCGAAGGGCATGCAGCCCGTCCCCGAGCCCCAGCCGCCCGTCGTCTTCCCCAACGTGCCGCCGCCGGGATTCGGGCCGCCCGCGCGCTTCCCCGGCCCCAACTTCGGCATGATGCCGCCCCCCATGGGGCCGCCCAACGAGATGATGATGTTCCCGCCGGAGAACTTCGCGCCGCCCATTTTTCCCGGCCACAATAACGGGCCCAACAACATGAACATGTTCCCGCCGAATAATTTCAATAATCCCCGGCACGGTCGCGGTTTTCGTCGCGGGCGGGGCGACAACGGGGGGAATTGGGTGAGGATGAACGGGAGCGGGGGTGGGAATTGGAGGAGAGGGGGAGGGGGTGCGAGGGGGGGTAGGTTGTGCAAGAATATCCAGAATCACGGGTATTGTAGGAACGGTGATGGTTGTCCGTTTGTGCATCCGTGAAGTGGGGGAAGGCGATTGATGGGCGCAGTTCGTTTTAGAATTGTGGGGGTTTGGGTGCGGAGCACTCAAGTGGAGGAAAAGTACAAAATTCGTCGATTGATTCGGTCAATCCGTTGTGATATCAAGTGTATATATCATGAACCCTTGTCTCATTTGTAAATATAGTGGTGACTGCTTGGCAGCTTTGTGAAAGGAAATTGTATATATCCATTGTAAATACCTTGTGATTTATGTTAACAACTATTAAGTTTTCTATAATTTTTTCAGAATTATTCGCATCGTTTTCTATGATTTCCAATAAATATACATATTTATCAAAACCAAGACTCTTACTCTTCCTGGGACCCAACACAAGAACATGAAAAATACCTCAAAAGTATTTTTTTGTAAGGCACAGAGTAACTACAGCACTCGTAATTTCGATTATAATCCGAGACATAATAAGTTAACTATGACAGAGAAAGGTCCATTTTATAACTGCATGAAAATGTTCAACAAACTGCCCAACAAAATGAAGCTGATGAATAATGTCAAAGAATCCAAAGAAATGTCTTTGAGCTACTTCGATTCTAAGGATAGAACTATACAAAATAGATGATTATTTGAATCATAAAATAATATTAACATTTGATAGGAACTTCATTATTTTGTTTAAATGGTGCTTACAGATCCATGTATGTAGCTTTTCTTTCAAAATAAATATTATTATTATAAAGCCATCTCACCAAGGTAAGTTTGCTATTTTTAAAATCATAATCTATGATCTCCCTGTACACCAAAGTTTTTCTGCACAACAAAAGTTTTTCAACGCATTCGATTTTTGGTTGTCAAGTATTTTGTAGTTTGGTAGTGGATAATGACCCCCCACTGTTTTTTTTTAATCTTCAGTCTTTCATTTTTTAGCTCACGCTACCAGATTTAAACAAATGAAGAACGGACCGTTTCAGTAATCTAAAAATTATATAAACAGTGCATCAAAATGTGTAGAGAGTGTTGCTATGCCGTTGTTTATTTCATTTGCTCGTTCATTATCTCATATGTGATATTCAACAAGTGGTTTGAATCCATAATTGGATAATCACTCAAAAAAGTAATAATCATGCAGTTGAGTATTTAGTCACTGCCAACCGCTACCACTTGTCACTTGATAAGAATACCTCAACTGATTGGCATTCGAGTGCTGATTTGTCGGCAAATCAAAATTGCGATTTCATAACAATGCTGATGTAAGTCAAAATTTGTTCAGTTCGAATCATCGAATCAATGTGCTTGATGTGAAAATGATGAGTAGCTGTCAGTTTGATATAAATTTGGAAATTAGTGTGAGGTGACAACTGCTTGTGCCTTATTGGGAAGTGTCTAGTTCGATTTTAATATTAAGTTATTTCGTGTAAATATGCAGCGTTGGTTTTTCTTGGAAGATCCTAATAATGCAGACATTCGTGCTGGAAAAAAGGAAGGAGCAAGTTCAACTACGAGTCTCCGTTCGTCTCAGTATACACCAAAAAATTGGCTATTTCGAGTCAGGCTACCAGAGTTATCGAAAGACGAAAAGGTATGTGTCGTAGGAGATTTGCCAGAGCTGGGAAATTGGCAGCCTGAAAAGTGCGTGCCACTGGAGAGAGAGGATGATACAATCTGGTCCGGATTCATTGAGATACCAGAGAAGAAAAATATTCACTTTAGATACTGTGTTTCTATCATAATAGAATCAGGCATTCAAGTTATCGTACGTAGCTGGGAAACTAACATTACACCTAGAATCTTGGATTCTTCTTCTGATAAGTCTCCTACATATAATGATGAGCCTCACGAGTATGGTAATTATAACAATCAGGAGCACATTGATAGAGGTTGGTTGAATAAGGAGACCATTATCCAACTCAAATTATGCAATAACCCATTAGTATTATTCAGACCAAAGTATCAAGACCGGCTGATAAACATTAAAGTAACACCAGTCAATTTGGCACGCCATGGCTCCAATGTGCCAAAATCATTGTCAGAAGCTCTGGAAGAGTCCCTGAGTGCTGACACTCAGGATTCCGTTGAGGGATGTAAACATTCCTTCACCGAAGTAGCTAGTTTGAATGCCGAAGACCCCACTTTCAACCCACAGAATCAATTTGGCCATGAGTTACAGATAAACGATGTACTTATATTCCAGTCCACTGTGTTGTTCCCTACAAATATAGCATTCCTGATTGATCTCTATGTGTATAGTTCGAGATCTGGAGACGGAGAACCTCCTTACCATGCTGGTTTTAGTTATTTGTTACCCACAGCTATGCCATCTTCCGAAGGCAATGTCGTATTGCCTGTTACTAGTACAAAACATCGACCACTGGGACAGATTAAAATAGATTATCTAGTGATAGGACCTATGCCTAATTTCAAATGTGATATGAGTGTGTCATATACAAGACACTGGAACATGATGCGTTTAGGTTTGGATGTCGGTCACAGAGGATCTGGGTCTAGCTTCAAGAATAAAATACAAAACTGTGCTGAAGTTAGAGAAAATACCATTGCCAGTCTACGGAATGCCATCGAACATGGGGCAGATTTCGTTGAGTTTGACGTGCAGCTCAGTAAAGATCTAATGCCCATTATTTACCATGATTTTCACGTGTGTATTTCCATGAAACGGAAGAAGGAACTGGTTGAGAATGATATGTTGGAAATACCTTTGAAAGAACTCACTCTGGATCAGCTGAGACTCTTGAAAGTGAGTGTTATTGTCTATATTTTGCATTTCCTAAACATGGCAGAGAGCAGGATAAAATTAACCTCAAAATGTTTAGTTTTTTATTTCCTGTAACAGTCTTGTGATCAAAAAGGACAGGATATTGTTGAATACAACTAGGAAGCATCTGATTTAGCTCAATCTGATTCATCCTGTTTCAGTAGTACATATAAATGAGTTCAATCATTGTACAACTGAAAAACCTCTTAAAGTAAGGTTCATGCCCATCCAGCTGTCACCGCATTTCAGGTATACCATTTAAGCGAAGGTAAATCCAAGAACCAGCGATTTTTCGATGAAGAACTGGATGATCATCAACCTTTCCCCACTCTGCAGCAGTGCTTGGAGCAGCTAGACCCCCACACCGGCTTCAACATCGAAATAAAATGGACCATGCAACTGCAGGACGATACTTACGAACTCTACCACCCCACAGACCTCAATCTTTACCTCGACATCATTTTGGATGTTGTGATGCGATACGGAGGCGATAGAAGAATAATTTTCTCTTGTTTCAATCCAGATATTTGTCAGGTAATGCCTGAGTGACTGTCAACGATTGAATGCTTTGACTTTGCGAGTTATTTGCAGGTGATTAGGTTGAAGCAGAATAAATATCCTGTCATGTTTTTGACAGTTGGGGAGAGCAAAAACTATCAACGGTACAAGGATCCTAGGTGTTGGTCCATCAAAGCTGCCACGCAGTATGCCAAAATGATTGAGATTTTGGGTGTGAACGTCCATACTGAGGATTTGTTGACAGATCCCTCTTTGGTGAGAAATTTTTATTGTTTCTCATGAAATGCCCCTTTAATCAACTCCAAAATGTTTCCCAGATTATAATCAACGTGCTGGTATTAATTACAGGTATAAATAAGGTGTCATATTTAAATCTCCCAAGGTCATAACGTGATAATGATCTCCAGAAATTTTCGACTTGATATTGTGTCAAGGTATGTTGAAGGAAAATCAAATTTCTCTTTGACCTGAAAATATCTTGAAACCATCTAAAGTAAGGACTGATCTCGGTGAATGTTTATTCGATTTTTTTTGCATTCAGTTTGACAGCTGTCACTCGTAACAATGGTTGACGGAATCGTTATGTTTATATGCCTCAATTTCCGATAATTCACCTGACAAATATTATTGCAAGCATATTGTATGACAGACAGTTTTATCTGTGAATGTGGTTCTCGATAAAATTATCTTGATGATATCTGAATAGGTCATTGTTAACGATTGTTAATATATGCTTAGGACCATTGTTATTAACATGGTGAGGATATAACTAATGTTTGAACTTTTTGACACTACGACACGTGTTTCAATTCAAATAGCGCAATTTTTTGTGCTCGAAATAGATTTGGGTGAATTGGAATCCGTCCAATTTTGATTTTGAAAATTTTCACATGACTTTCCCGTCATGATTCACGGCATTTTTAGCTATAAAAAGTTGGCCGATAGTTCAAAGACCCCTTATCTTAAATTTGTTGTGTATTTGATTTTTATTTGTTATCAGTAATGTTATTTAATGACTACCGATAAGGATTATTTGTATTGCGAGATAATCAATTCACTTTCTTTCCAGTAATAACGTGCAATATTTATCAAAAACTTAATCCAACATAAACAATGTGTTGGTGAAATATTTAAAAACGTAGAAAAACCACCTCTTCCAGGTGAAGCTGGCAACTGAAGCCGGCCTGGTGATATTCTGCTGGGGCGACGAAAACGCCGACCCCACCACCATCAAGTTCCTCAAAGACCTCGGCCTGCACGGCGTCATCTACGACAAAATCCACGAATACTCGAGCAAAGAGGTCAAAGAGAGCATCTTCCTCATGGAGGCCAAGGGGTCGCAGAAAGAGCTGATGTTGCTGGCTGCAGCGGCTTCGGAGGCGCCGCAAAGCCCGCCGCCGCAGCCGGTGTTGAAGGAGTCCGTGTTCGACGTGGAGAACGCCAAGGGACAGCTGGGGGACGTGGTGTCGACGGCGACGTCGTTGGAGAGCTTGGAGAGTCGGATTTCCGGTGCCAATGAGAAGAGCTAGCTGCTTGGTGATGTCCTTTTGGTTATTGAGTTGTTTTTTATTTCAGTATGATTTTGTTTTGGATTCTAGAGGCCTATTCGAGCTAGACAACACAGCACGGAACACCGGGGGTTGACAGCTGGTGACTTTTGACGTTCTAGTTTGGGTGAAAGTTCACATTTTGATGATTTTTTTTTTGTACCAACGTATTTTTGTCGAAGTAACACGAATTTTGGCCTATAATCGTGGGGAAACTTTTCGAGATATTCCACTTTGAAGCCCGAAATGTCACCTTCTTGTCTTGTCCTGAACGTTTTCGAACCAAATTGTACAGCTTCCTGGTGATTTTTTTCATCAACGAGACACCTAACGTATTAAGAAAGGATTCAACATGCTTTTATTCTCAGGGAAACATCGAAAATGCAGTATTTTTCTTATTATAAACGTGCACGTCAAATTCATCCGACATTAACTCTGGTTTGACAGTTGTCAATTAACAAATGGTTGCCAAATAATGATGCTTACATGCTGTCAAATCTGAGTATTCTAAAAATACAACATTTTCAATGTTTCCTCAGGATGAATACATGATAAACCTTTTTCTAATATACAATGTGTCACGTTTTTCAAGAAATTAGCCAAAAAGCTGTACAATTTTGTCCAAAAAGTGACATATCTCTAGAAGTATACATTTCCTCACGATAATATTGCCAAATTAGTGTTTCTTGGACAAAAAACCGTGAGTATAAAAAAGTTTTTCATCAAAATCGCTTAATTCGTAAACTATTGCCCAAAATTTTTGTTGTTGAGGTTGTTGTAGCACTAAATACTGATTATGTAGTTTTTCTTGAAGTGGCAATCGTTCCACGTCACGATAATGTTGAAGTAGTTCATTTGATCACTGTCACATGCCACTTCAGTTTCAGGTGTTTGAACGATGATTTTCTTGAGTACGGAGATGTAATCTGGATTTTTTTGTACAGTGGAATTGATATATTTATAGATTATAAAATATCGTCAATATCAAATTAAGTTTGAGTATTGTGCCATATTCCACTTGTCACTAAATCTTCGTCGTGTAATCTGAAGTACTCGCTATTAAAATATAAAATTCCAGCAGTTCAGCGTTTATAAAAACTACAATTATTGGGTATTGAGTAATTACCAGCGACCACACAACAATTTGATATACAGGGTCATCATCGGTTGTCGAGAAGTTCCAATTTCTGCGTTCGAATAAAATTCAGAAAATTTCAATTCTGTCCCACAATTGGATTGAACCGTTTTGGACATATTTCGATATATTTGCCAGCCTCAATATGATTGTCGATCTCACTTGTAGTCGCATTTCACTATGTTGAAATTTTGATAATCAATACAGGGTGATTCGGAGATAACATGGAGAAATGAGTTGGAAACATCGTTGAATACAATTTTTTCAAGCACAAACTCATTTTTATGGTTCCATCTTATCGAATATTTGAAATGAGCGTTGCTTTTTGTTAGGTTAGGTGACAACGTATCGTTTTTTTATTAAAAAAAATTGCATATGGCTTTAGGTTATTAATTTGCTATGACAGGAAGGCATAATCATTTGAAATATTTCATGAGATGTTACCATAAAAAAATTAAATTTTAAACAACGACTTTCTTTGATTTTTCATCATTCAATTTAAAGTGTTTGGTTTCGATTATTTTGTATTAGTTGATCTCAAAATCTCAACATACTTCTACAAACTTGATTTCTGACAAAATATGAACATGTCTTAGAAAAAGAAACAATCCAAATATAGGGTGCATGAATATTGTCTAATATTTTATGTCTGATGTCTGAAATTTATTTTACTGTTCTAGTTTTTTTGTTTTTATCGAAGAAAATTTGAAAACCACTGGTGAATTTGTTCTGAAAAAAATTATCATTGGTCTTGAACTCGCAAAAACTAGCTTTGAAGGCATTTATTGTTTTCAAAAATAGATTTATTGCGATTTTTTTGCTCATTTTAAACTTACCTTTTGTTAATGGCATGTTTTGTAAAATAAGATTTTATTGTATTTGATTATTAGTTTATTTATATTCATCCCACATTTTCGTTTTTTGTTCTTTCATTATATCAACTGATTCTTTGAAATTGAAAAAAAAACAAATGACTTGGTGTGATATTCGGATTAATTAATAAAAAAGCTTTAATTTCATTTCATTGACTATCACAGCTTCAATACTCGAGAAAACATTTCGAAATTTAATATCACCAAAAAAATTCCAGTTCTTTGTATGATATATAATAAATGTTCCTGATTGTTATTGTGGTTTTGATTTTAAAGATAGATTCTACATAGCATAAGATAAACATGTTGTGATATTTTTCATTATTTAATGGTATATTTTTGATACCAGAATGTGTTGATCCCAAAAAGTCATATAAGTAGGTAGTGTAATAAAGTTTCCATAGATGATGCAACGTGCACCAATCCATCGTCATCTATACGCAATTGTTTGATGACTTTGACGTCACATTCTCGTAAGAAACAATAATTTGGTTGAGAATATGAAAACAGCAACACGGGATTGCTTCCATTAAAATGATAAGATGAATGTATGGTCAATCTTTGATGCATAATTTTGTGATTACGTAATAGATTAGTGCCTGCCTCTCTATCTTCCACTTGATTAATTGAAAACTGTAGGTTATATGAAATATATGTAGAATGAATCAAAATGATTCGTTATTCGAACATGAGTATTTTCATTATATAATAGAGAAACTACTATAAATCCCCATAATAGATTTCAATAACAGATAATTACATTGTACAGTCTATTAAACAAAAAAAGTTGTGACATTTGCTTATCTTTAAATGTCATTAGTACAAAATAAAGAATATCAACTCAACCATTGAATTTCTGTCTGACTGGTAACAATTTTGCATTAATTGTGTTGGCAACATTTCAATTCATTGAAAAAAGTTTCTAGAACTGCTCGAACAGAACAAAACACTTATATATGTTAATAGATGTAGTTTTCTCATGATTCACCTTTTGCGTGTTTTTAAATCGTAATTTGTTGAACTACTTTTCCAATAAGTGACTGATGGAAAGTAAACTATAATAATAATTAAAATCATCATTGGGACGAAAAAAAAATCACAAATCAATCTACACAGAACACGCAGTGTTCCGAGTTGAAGTAGCATCATCTATCGGATTCATAGAGAACTTTCACTTTAAGTGTGACGAAACCGGTTATAACCTTACTATTATTAAAACTTAGCAACATGAATTGAAGTTGATTTAGTACATGGTTCCTTATCTCATTAGCATATAAAAATCCCGATTCTTCTGCATCAACTACTTATGTAAGAAAATAGCTCATTTGACAGAGCGTTGTTGCTGTGCCATCTACCGGAATCGGAGAGAACATTTGCTATTATAGGTAACAAAAACTGTAGAATAAAAGCTACCATAATGTGCCACAGGAGAGCGTGGCATTCATATTCTTGAAAGATTGTCATTGTGTGAACCATTTTCATGACTCAAAGCTCAAATCTGATCATCCTGTATTCATGGTCATCAATTTAAACGGATGCGAATAAAAGTGAGAAAATAGGCTAATTCCTATTAAAAGAAAAGTTAACAATGTAACACGAGGTGCATGAATATCTGCATGGTTGATTCTACATGCAATTTCTCGAGAAGCTATAAAATCTTTGCGGTCATGAATCACTCATTAGTAATTTTTTTCACATCTTCAGCACACCATGTTGGTCAAGACAGTGAAATATGCTCTAGTTTTTAGCTTTCTGTGTTGTGCTAAGGTGATGCCCCAAAATAGTGGCAATAATTCAAAAATTGGGATTGAAAAAGTCGTTGGATGTTTGAAATCCGATACGAGGTAAGACAAATAAAAAATCACCAAACTTATAAATGTCATTCTTTCACATTCACTGGTATTTTTTATAAATCGACACTATAGACCATTCCAGGTCACCTGATTTTGACAGTTCCGCCATATTGCTTGTGGGGCACACAAAGAATCGATCTCCATTTATTTAACATTGATGGTTCTGACCTGTTGTGCTGAATTTGGTGATTATAAAGTTTTTTCTTGTATTTTCCGAGTGATTTTGTTGAAAATGAATCGCAGTGATTATTATCTTTCGCTTGAGGAAGAAATTAGAGTGCGATATGAACAAATGTTGGGTTTTATTAACAATATAGACCCGTACGCTTTAGTGCCAGCAGAAATGACCAGAGACTTGAGTTTTCTGCCCAGTGAAGGCCAAATAGACTTATTTAATTACTAGTCATAGAGTTTATAGTGGGGAGCAGATGAAGGCTTACAAGTATTTGCTAGCCTATAAAGTATTATGAGGCTGGATTTGTTTTGGAAGTTTTAGCAAAGAAAATTGATACACATTTTGTTGTTGTTGCCAAGGTAGATTATATACCTGAATATTATCGAAAACTTGTTTGATAGATGGAAGTTATAGTAATATTCATAAGTTTTGCCTTGTTTATTAAAAACAAGAAGAGATAAAATGTACACTTTACTTCTGAGACTATTTATTACTAAATAAATAAATTATTCCATCCTGACTTTTAATACTTTGATATCCCATGTTCACTGAGGGTACCCAATCAGGATTGTTTTCATCCTTTGAGCTCAGCTGGCACCACTAAAATCAGAATATATACATATAAAAAAACGAATTACCAACAGAAAAAAATACTCTTATTAGTTCACCTATTTTAAAAAGACAACTTACATACCTGTTACAAAGTGTTTTTCACATATTCTTGCATTGTTAATAAACGATTCATTCAACTTTCCACGTTTTAGTGCTCGAATCCATGCCATACGACGTTCTTGTGATAATGCATCTAAATTTTCTCCACGCCCTTTGTACGGCCCTAGGAATTCGAAAAAGACGAAGTTTATTCCTTCCCCTCCTTTTAGAACACCCAACAACTGCACAAAAAGCTGGCATTTTTAAGAAAAACCAATTCATTTTGACCTGTGATTACGTTGTTTCTAATGGGGTTATAGATTAGTGTGCCCCACAAGCAATATGGCCGCCTGTCGATGACGTCAACCTGGAATGGTCTATTCTCCAGAACAATTCAGATTTAAATAACCTAACCACACTTTCTGTTACGGTGCACTGTTAAAAAAAAGAAGAGCAACCTTTTGACAAGCTGTCACAAATCTTATTTGAATAAATAGAGCATAGTTGTATCATTTCACAGCATTTCCTGCCTCACTGATCAGGCCTCAGAAGTTATAGAACATTCCATGAACGAAACTGTCACCTTATTCGGTGTCAAGCTCACCAGAAACGAAAAAATACCCAACAAACTCGCAGCCAAATCTAAACGTGGATCTGACAGATTTTTGAAGGCCATATCGAATTTCCTCCAAACGCATAGTATCTCCGTTAATTTCACCGATGAAGACGAAAAACCATCGCCAAGAAAAGGAGAGGGCGTAGGATTGTTCAACATGAACACCAAAGCGCTCAGACGCGAGAAAAAGTACTACCAGTACGCCTTCATGGTCCTTCTGGGCATCTTCGGACTCACAGGCCCTTTGGTCATGCAAGTCCTAGGTGTCATGGCCGCCAAGTCCCTTCTCGCCGCCAAAACAGCTCTGATTATCGTGGGAAGCGTGGCCTTGAAGAAACTCTTCGACAATGGTGGGGATAAATCTCCCAAGGTCAAGGTCGTGACGTTGCCCATGCGAAAGGAGGAGTACGAGAGTGGGGAGGATCATGATAGGTGGGGGTACGGGTACAATCACTTACCTTATGGAGCTGGTGGGGGGCCTTTTTCTTCGCATTATAGTGGGGGTCAGAAAACAAAGGCTAATAGAAGCTAGATTGATTTTTTGTATTTTATTTATTTGTTATTATATGCCTTCACGAAATAAAACTTAATTTATTGATTTTCCTTGTGATTATTTATGCATTGTAGTGAACTTTTTAGTTTTCAATCTGTTTGACATTCGATTGCTGTGACGTCAGATGCAAAGATCAATAAATCACGACATTCGGACGGTTAAAAAGTGACAGTTACATGCAGTGACCACAGAACTGCATATGTAAATTTTGTTTTTAATTGAACTTTCAGCACTTTCAAGTCAAAAGTCATATCGTTATTTATTCCAACTGTTATACATTGTTATTCATTTTAATAGATAGTGAAAATTACTTAAAAATGAAATCTGTAGACCCCTTGATTGAGAAACAATAGTATTAATTACCCAGCCGCCTACGTTCTACGTTAGAATATCTTGAAGTGACCATTGGCGAGATAAATGTGTGTGTGTTGGAGGGTTAGAAGGACGGATAATGGTCCAAATTAGGTTATGGGAGGGACAGTGGACGTCAATATTTTTCCGGAATGGTACCTATGAGAAATACGTTAGGTCGTTTGTTTGGATCAAGCTAATTGGTTCGGATTATTCGAGTGTCAGGTAGAAAACTAATGAAAACGTATCGAGTGCTTTTTTCAAGCCGTGTTTTGATTATTGTGGTGGATTAGAAGGTCGAATGAAGGAGATGAAAGTATTTCTTGACACTTACGTAGTTTGGTCCAGAAAACACTAGCACAAATTGATGCTTTACAAAATAGTTCACTTTGAAGTCTGCAATTTCACCTTCTTTTTGAATGTTCTCGAACAAAAATGTACAGCTTCCTTGCAAATTTCTTCAATAACGAGACACATAACATATTTAATATGGACTCACCATATATTTGTTCTCAGATAAGCATAAGGAATGCAGTATTTTCAAATTATGAAAATGTAAGTTATATATATCCGACATTTGCATACCTAATTAGTATGTCAGTTGTCGATCATATGAGTGATCGACAGAATAATCAATAAATTAACTGACCTTGTGTTACTGCAACCAACATTACACCTTATTGTCAAACAACGGTGACTCATTGAAACACTTATTTGAAACATTGAAAAACTATGGTATGTGCTTTGATGTTGTGAGCTTTATGAATAGAAAGCGGCAAATGGAAGAGATGTGTCATCAGTCCCTACAAGCAGACAATCATTTATATAGAATAGACTGTATTATATTATCTTCAATTTCAACACATCTGTCACATACATCACCGAGACGTAGTTTGTCACTTCAAAAATAACGAATACGTTCGGTGTTCTCTCATTCACTCATTAACGTTAATAGACGCTCCTCCGAAAATATATTATACCCGGCTTTCATTACCCCAAAAAGTACAACAATCCGAATCCCAGCACTATGTCATTGTCATAAAACGATAAAGTCAGCCCGTGTTTTTGAGAACTTCATAAATTACCCGGAAAAATATGTAAACAAAAACCAGCTGCCGCTGGGCCCGAAATAGCTTAGCGAAGGTCGTATACCTTCAGCGTCGCGACGCCATGCCAGCGACGCCGAGTTATGAGTCGAGGGCGGCGTCCTACCAATCATAAATGCGACTTATGAAATATTATAAGCGTTCGGAGGGCGTCGCTTGCGCCAATGGAGACGAAATATGAAATCATATGCCGGCGTCGGGGTTGGACGTGGAATCGACGCCTGGCGTCGGCGCGAAGCGTCCCGTGCGGGGGAGAGGGAGACGTGATATGTGGAAAACCTTTGGCGATAGTATCCAGCATCAAAAGATGACACTTGACATATGACAGTTCTCCGTTCAATGCTACTTGAAACAAATCATTGACGTATGACTTTGAAATGACATTGACATTTCAAAACCTTGAAGTGTATTTCGAGACGTGTGAAGATGCGATTAACTTGAGTTTCTGGAAGCACTTAACGTCTATAAGTTGTGACATCACTTCTTTTGAAGCCCTACGGAAATCGGAGATAAAAATGGAACGTTTTAGATTTTCTATGTCCAGTCAAAGGGATCCAACGAGATGGACTCTTAGATAAGATGTTGATATTGCATTTCTCATTCTTTATAATGCAACAGGAGAAGTCGTTTCTGGAATCGAATGCATGGACCGTACTCAGGGCAATTTCTGCAAATTAATCTGTCAAAAAACTCTTGAAAATATAAGGTATATTTATATTGTCTTCTAGAATGATTGAATTTTAGAAAAAGTTGATATTAACGATTATTATTATCCATTAAACAATCACACTTCGAGCTGACTTGATTTATAGTTCAACAATGCGTTATGATGGCAAACAGATAACGTTAAAACAAATTCAGATGTTCGAACCACTCGCTAACGAATGTCAAATGTCAATTAATGTAAAAAGGTGAATTGATTTGTCGAGTTAATTGACCCCGAATGTCAAATAATCTCATGCCATTGCATATTTATCTCCAAGCTCAACCCGTCAAATGTCAAATATCAGATTTCAGATATCGGAGGTCGGAGGTCTCACGTCAAAATTCAGATGCAGGTTAAATGTCATATATCGAATGCCATATGTCAATTGTCATATGACAACTGTCATATGTCAAATGTAATTTGTCGAATGTCACATGTCAAATGTCATATTATAAATGTCACGCCAAACGTCATATGTCAAATGTCCAAGTCAATTGCCGTGTATCGAATGATTTCAAAGGAGGCCAGTCCGGTCCATCGGGCGCGCGGGATGCTGACCGTTCCGCCTGGGTCCCCCCCGGTCGGCCTTTTCCCCCCTCGCGCGCCCTCTCTCGCCCCTGGGAGAGCGATGCGTGTGTGCACTGCCAAGTGTTTGCTCAAAGATGTTATTGATTTTCAAGTTGTGCGGCCGAGCAGACGGCCAGTCCTGTCCGATTCTAGATGGCAGCGGTGGGATTCAACGGGGGGCAAAGGGGGGACGATCTGAAACTGAAAAAAAAATGAATGTCGTCATTAACGGGGTGCTGGACGTCTTTTTGTTGACGTTGTTCTGGAAAGTGTGCTGTGGATGTCAAATGTATGGTCTCGGTGCTTGTCAGTGTTGACGTTAGGTTATGTCAACTGTCTAAATTAGGAATGTTAGAAGATTGAAGACGTAATAAAGTTATAATACGAGTAATCGAAGAGTTTATTAACAAAAGGAAGACAATTAACAATAATTAAGACGATTATTTGACTAATGCTGACATAAAGTGTTGTGAAAAATGTCACGACATTCATTTCTGCAAAAATAATTATTAATATAGAATTGAACGAAGAAAAATATTGTTACTGTTTTGGCTGACACTTTCTTATGATAACAATATTTCTCTCATAATTCATTTCTATATTCATAATTTTCTGCAATTTCAGTTCACATACATTTATACAAAAGACACAAGAATGACAGACGATAAAAAAGAGAAGAAGATCTTAATGGTCATGGAATGACGCAAAACGACACCTGACATGCATCAAAGCCATTGACATGGAACAAAAAATTAAAAACAAAATCATATTCATGGTCATAGGGTCAAAAAACCTCTTCCATGGTGGCGCCCATGATCATACTGGCACAAATAACACACATACAAGCCATCAGCGTGCTAAATTGAAATCTTTCAGAATCGCCGCTGCCAGGAGCAGTTCTCCTTTCCCCTCCCCTAGCTTCCTCCTCCTCCTCCTCCCGTTATCCCCTTTTTCCCCAGCAAGTAAACATCGTTCCTCTTCTATAATGAGGTCCAGCGATTGTCCGAGGAGATGCGCGCGCGACTCTAGAGACCTCGGAGCAGAAAGGCTGGACCCAGCACGGTCCTCATTGAGACCAAATGACATTCACAACAATTTTTTATTTTTATTTCTCATATTGAGATGTTTCCTGTGTCGATTTTCACGCAATAACTCACTGTCGCATTGGAGAATCCTTCAATTATATGTCAGAACCCAATGACAGTTGACAGATTACATGAGAGAATACGTTTCATGACAATTAATGTCATCCTAGCTATGTGACAGGTGGTGACTTGATCAATAACAAAGTGGTTGCTCTTTAGAAGGCTTCTTGAGAATATAACCTATCAAAAAAAGCAAAAGAATCGATTTTATGGAAGTGACTATCTGGCCTAAAGTGCTCCTAGTATTCATGACACCCCATACAGTATAAGCTGAGCTGAGAACGTAAGAGAACGTATAAAAATCGCGGCTGACCGGGCTGCGCCTATCCGCGAGACTTGAGAGCAAAAATTCGATATTAATATCGATGGAGAAGGCGGAGAGAAAAGAGAAAGATGCCTGCAATGCGCCAGACCAACCAATGGCCGCAGCCGGTCGCCTTGCGAGCTATGAATATGATGGATTTATGGAAGTAATAAGCGGAAGGTCGGCCATTGGTCCGAAAACGCAGCTTTCCTTGTTTTGCGTGGGAGCGCACGTTCTTCTTCTTTTTTTTTGTCAGCGGTAGAGATCCGATGCTTGCTAGGTGTGTTTGGATTATTTGGTGGAGGTACGAAGATAATTCTAACCTCAAAACATTCTAGCAAACATCAGACTATTATAATA
Organism: Plagiodera versicolora; assembly: GCA_037013635.1. Classification (NCBI taxonomy): domain Eukaryota; kingdom Metazoa; phylum Arthropoda; class Insecta; order Coleoptera; family Chrysomelidae; genus Plagiodera; species Plagiodera versicolora. Next base: position 13,099,863 of record CM072981.1, on the reverse strand, counting down.
TTACTCATTTTGAGTGATATTGAAAATTGCTCGGAAATACTACGAAATTAAAATTGTTCTAATTTGGGTGAAGTTGCCGTTCTCATTTTTGCTGAAGGCACTGTCTAAACACGAATTGACAGCTCGATTGGTGATTCTTCTACGAACTTCTATGATTCAGTTCTAATTCCATGTCACTCAGTCGTAGAACACCAAGTTTGAAGACAATCTATCTTGTCATTTGATTCTATATTCTCTATTAAATGATTTAGACTTTGACTCATGTCATATGACAGTGTCATTTGAATTGTACATATGTTTGGATAGTGTATTGGAAAACTACATATTTCCAACAAAAACATTGTCTTTCATTCACTGAGTTCACTTCTACAATATTCGCAATAAAATCAAAAAACATTGTTTCAAAAACTGTTAACGCCATCTTGAACATCACCTCATTCGACGTTAGTTCATTTGAGGTTAAGAGGTCAAGGCACCGGAAGGGTCTGTGGACCCAAGTGAGCGTTGGTATGCAGATCGTCGGCACAAAAGCGGAAAACGCGGCAAGAGTTTCTTACTTCCGGTCGGCCGCGCGCCGTCTTTGACGGAGCAATCAAGTAGGCGATTCGCGGTTCTGAGGGAGATTTCGGGACAAGTGAACATCGATTGGCATGTTTCATTGGTGGTGGTACGATGAGTAAACGTCCTCCTTTCGAATCAACGAGTGTCAAGTGTCACATTGTTGTATTGTCAATGTCACCAAACTGTCACGTCACTTGTCTGTCAATGTCACTCGAAAATTGGTATAGTTCCGTCATTGACAACTAAGTTATTATTCAAGGATGAAGTTTTGAGTAAGATTACTTGGATCAGAAACAGTTGAAGAATTGTAGTAGTGATGTTATTATGAAAAAAATGTTAGATTTGTTGGAATCATGTAAAAAAATGTACCTCAAACTACATTACACGACGTATAAGGAACACAAACGAAAGGGTAATAATTTCTGGTTTTGATTGGCTGGCGTTTCATTTGTTTCGAGAAACCTAACCTCACTTCTGATGATTTACAATGGGCTGACCATTTATCTTTCGGTAATACATCGATCACGTGCAGACACATCCAATGACCATTACATCTCTCAACAGCATGCCATATCCGAATTAATCACTGTAAATGTCAACGTTTCAATAATAATACACGTGAATGTTGGCGATGCTCAGTTGTTCACCAGAACAGGGAATATTTTGTTAATGACATATCTCATGATTCTGCCATGTATAGATGTTAACGCGTAGTTTCAATACCCTTTAAGGATTACGTCGATATTCCAGATAATACTAAATTTTCCTCTGAGTTTCCTCAAGTTTTGGATTTCTCAATGAAGATTCATTTAAGATGACAGTCATTCTCAATTACTTGGAAGGATTTCTCCTCAGCAGTGTCTTCTTTTGAAATCATCCATTTCCGAAATTATTTAGCTTCAATTAAAGAAACTTTTTAGTGATTGTTTTGACCCCTTGAAATTATTTCATGCAGTATTCATGAATATTTTGGATTATATGTCGAATGGGGTAAGAGGAAAAGGGAAATAGCACTGCGTGATAATACAATAAGAGTGTGTACCCTGTTACTTTCATATATTTCTGTCTTTTTCTAAGATATTATTTGTCCATACCCAAGATACTGTATATATATAGTCATAACTATCGATTGTTCCTAGAGCTGTCACTTGTCCTGATCTATGTTCAGTAACTAGAACTTTTAATATCCATTCGGTGCTGTTATTAGACAGTAAGCCAAAAGATTAAGCAATAACTTTAAGGGGGAATTTTGGGAAGGGGAACTGACCACTGGTCAGTCCGAAGTCCTCTCGAAATATTATACGAGGGTAGAAAGACAAACTGTCACAAAGCTACTAGTATTGACTTTTCGATAATTAATCACTCTTGCATGTTTTTCTGAGCGCATTTCTGAGGTAGTGACGTCAGCTGTCAAAATGTCCGCCCATTGGTCTATCCAAGATGTCTACAACTATCTAACGAAAATTGAGGTTAGGTTTTTTATCCACTCCACGACGTTTGCATACATTCTTGCACTACCAAATGTCCTCAGTATGATTTGCTGCACATTTGAGTCACCCATTGGAGTTCTGGGAGTGACCGTGAAATTCTCAATGTACCAACTTCGATATTATTCTACCCTCGTATGATCCTATCCGATGAAATCTGAAATTAGTGTCCGGCAGTAAAATTGTGAAAAGCATTGGTCGAAATGTTCCCCCAGTTCTTCTGCCTTTTGCAGGCCGTCACAGATGTTGTAAATATATTATTCATTATGTCTCTGCAGAACAGGAAAATTGGTAATTGGATTTACGCAGGACGGTGAAATATGTGTTTGTTTATCAGTAATGCATCTCTTCCACTAGAATGGATTTCATCAAATGATTCATCTGCTGAAAATTAACAATTTCTAGAGATTTCTGTTCTGTTATGGATTGTTTTGAGTGCCCTGTATAATCGTGGAACTGTCATTACTGTCAGATGTCAGTGTTTCCATTCAACAAGAATTTATAAACAACCACAATTATTTTATTTCATCGATAACAACTTTTCAATGTATGCAAATTTGAATTTATGACATTTTTACACGTTTTTTCCATCTCAATTTATTTTTCTACCATCAAACAGACAAAACAAAACATTAGTCTTCATGTTAAAAACAAAGAATAACCTGAACTGATGATTTTCATTTGGGACACCCTATATTTCATTTTTGTTTGAATTAGTATTGTTTTCTACATCCTCAAACTCTCTGTATATGGTTAAACATGAATGTATGATAAAGATTCGAAGAATATATTCTTATTTCATCTCATTTTTAGATCTATTCTTTTCATCACCATCAAAATTATTCCTTTTATGAAATATGCGAACCCATCTCAGTAAAGCTGCAATCTATGCATATCTTTCAAGCAACTAAGATTGAATCTCTGCCATTTCGATTTCGAAAACTCTTTTCTTCCATTTGAATATCTATCGGTGAGGTCTTTAGAAATCTCACATATAAGCAGCCTATTTCTGAAAGACATTAACATTCACGCCGAACTCATAAACGAAATCGACTGCCAAAGGCTTCAATACGATTCCCAGTTAATGGTCAATATACAGAGGTTTGAAAATGAAAGAAAAAACCTGTGGGAATAAGGAATTCATACTGGTAGTGATGGCTCCAAAAAATAATAACTTTGATGTTCTTTTTTCGACCAACATCTGTCATATCCAGTGCGATAACTCAGCTGTCAAACGTCCGAATGTCATGAAAATTTGACACAACCACACTGGAGGATAGAGAATTGAACGTTAGAAATTTCAAATAGATGGCGCCAGTGGGAGATGAGGAATCAGTCAATTCCTGATGTGAACTCGGTTCGGGGTTAAAGCTGAGAAAAAATAAAAGACTACCAGGAATCAGTCGTGTTTTTCCTCGCGTAGCTATCCTAGATATTCGCTGTATCATCAGGGACACAAAACCCACGAAGACTTTCCTTGTTATTCCCTCCTATCCCTATTCTGTTAATGGAAGTTTGAAGATATTGTTGAGACCGTGCTTCGAGGCAGGAAGAAAAGATATTATTTGCAGGTGCTGTCTACCCTGTTGGTCGCTAGCGGAGAGAATGGCTTCTCTCGACCGCCATTCCTTTGTTTTGTTGCCACATAAATAAGATTGATGTGCCGGGGAGATTAACAAAAAAAAAGGAAATTTCTCGGAACTTTTTCTGGGAGAAGTTTCGGAAGGAATCGTGCGCTGGATGCTGAATTATGTTTCTTTCCCGGATGAAATCTAGAAGTAGCGTTGCGAGATTTCGCTGCATGAACGTTTTCTCATTGTTGCCAACATAAGCTAAAATACAAGTAATCGGGCAATGTAGGATTTTATTTCCTCCAGAGTAATTCAAGAATATGAAAACTGTATTTTTTTCACTTCTTGAATCGTTGATAAACGAACTAATGCACGAACGAACGAATTCATAAATGAACGAATAAACGAACAAATACTCGGAATAAGTAATGAATAAGTGCACAACCACATGAATAAACAAATGTAGGAACAAATAAAGAGATTCACAAACGAAAGAATAAACGAATGAATAAATGCACGAACGAAACAGATGAATAAATGAATGTACAATGTTCAAGTGAATGACTATACGAATCAATTGATAAACAAATGTACGAATAAATAAATGAATAAACGAAAGATGCACGAAAAGATAAACGAACGAATAAATGCATGGAAGCACGAACGAATAAGTGAAAGTACGATGTAAGATTGAACAAATGCACGAACCTACCAAATCACAAATGAACGAATGAACAGATGAATAAACGAACAAATGAATAAACGAATGAATGGTTTGATGGATGAATGAACGTTATACGAATGGATACATGCACGAATGCATCGATACACAGACCAATAAACAAAAGAATCAATGGATGCATGAATTCAAGAATGCACAAATTAGTGAATAAATTGATCCACCAATGAATAAATGAATGAAGAGAAGAACAAATGAATGAACGATTATATTTATATATCATAAGAATGAATAATTGCACAACCTAACGATTGACGATGTACAGATGCACGAATCCACAAATAGACAAATGAAGGAATAATCGGATCAACCAAAGAATAAATAAACGAATAAACTAATGTACGAATGAACGAATTCACGAATAAAGGGATGCACGAATGAATAAACGAAATAACGAATGGATGCACGAATAATAATGAATAATTGCACAAACTAACGATTGACGATGTACGAAAGAATAAACGAATAAACGATTATATTTTCTACGAATGAACAAATGCACGAATCCACAAATTTCCTAACGAACGAATAATCGGATCCACGAAAGAATAAACGGACGAATAAACTAATGTACGAATGAACGAATTCACGAATAAACGGATGCACGAATGAATAAACGAACTAACGAATGGATGCACGAATAAGAATGAATAATTGCACAAACTAACGATTGAGGATATACGAAAGAATAAGCAAATAAAATCAGTGAAACTCTTATTGAATATGAAGCTCAATGAATCCTTTCTAGATATTAAGCTGTGATAGTAACACCTATTTTAGGACATGCGAGCACGTGTCAGTGCATCATAGCATTGCTCTCAACCTAATAATCTGTTTTATGTTATGGTACACCACAGATATACAACATTCCTGCTGGCCCAATGAAACATTTAGATATAAAAAGGAATATACATGCGAAGGAATGAAGAGTGAAATTATATGACCGATCATCAATTATCCATTCTCATTCCGAGAATATCCAGGCGATTCGGCGCCTGACTGCATATTTATATTAACAAAGAAAATAGGCAATTAAGTTTTATTTTTCGGATATACATAATCTTTCGAGTCAACAATGTCGGCGTGCTCGTGATTGGTTTCTATCAATAGGTGCAGATGTTCGCACGCCTAGATTAAAATAGAAATTAAAATACATTTTAATGTACAGAGTATACACTTTGTGTTGGCCGCTTTGTACTGAACAACCCCCTCTGTTTATTCGAAGAAATGAAATAGACATTTTCAATCAGGGCGAGTGGAATTGCTGTTGGATCTGGAATAGATCGGGGTGCATTTTGATGAATTTATTAGGGGGTTATATACAGTGAGAATTTAAAAAAAATCGATTTTTTTTATTTCATTTTCTTAATAAACATATATTTGAGAATACACAATGAATTTCATATCGTTCCTGTGAATATTTTCTAAGTTTCAGAGTGCTTGAAAGTGCTTTTCAAACTTTAAACGCGTTTTTCTTAAAATTATGTTTTCGAAAACGGCTAAAACGATTAGTCTCAAATTTCAACGCGAGCTTCTCAAATATATATTTTTGTAGTTAATCGAAGATTTTTTCTCACCGATGAATTTTTTTTTTATACATAATTCAAGGCGGAAATTGTAGTCAAAAATCGATATTCTTCTTTGAGAAACCGCCATTTTGTCAAAAAAAATTATTTTGCTTATTATCCAGTTATGGAAATCTGTTTGGTTTTTTAATTTCGGATGATCCAGTTTAGAGATATACCGAGTGGTAAACGCAAAATGTCTTTTTTGAGAGGAGCTCCTGGAGCTCAGCTGTTGTAGCTCCTTTCCTTAGGTTTGTTTAGGGAAATTTTGGTGCCATTTTTATTGGCAGCATTACGAATTCTTTTGTCAAATATGCAACAAATCATGCAAAGGACATTTTGGTACACCGTTTGTGTTTTTTTTTTCTGGAAATGCGAGAATTCCAGCTAGGTTTATGGTTATCCACCGCAGTTCTGCTGCAACTGAAAGCACATTCCACTAATCATCGGCATAATCTAATTCCCAACGACGCCAGCGAAAGCGTAGCAGCGCTGATGTCAATAGTAGTTATATATCGATTTGGGGTAAGCATTTGTCATAGTGTGGCGGACACCCGCCGTATACGGCCGGGACTGACCAGTGTCCCCCCACGCCGCCCCCCCCCCCGCTCTCCCCTTCTACCCCCCCCACCCCCACCAGCTCGCATGGGGGTCCGGCGGGAGGCTGCGAGGGGAATTTTCTGATCAATACCCAGGTCTACCGACGTAGTGCCAACAAAGCAACTATAACGGATCCAGGACTATTGTTCATCAGGAGATAAAATGGGAAAATGGATTTTCTCGACGTTCGTTCTCTTCTGCGATGCTGGCAGTGGTGGGAGGGATGCACGGGCCAGGGGTGCGAGGTTGCTTTTGTTTTAAACCATGAATAGCCCATGTCGATGCTCTGGGAGCCTCCATACGAACATTGAAGACTCTACGACGACTTTTATTTTTTTCCAAAAATCCAAAGGGGGTTTTTCGAAAAATTGCGAAAAATAAATTTGCCTGAAAACGTCTATAAGGTCGTCTATAAGGTGTCTGAGAGGCGCTGAAAACGGTGGTGAAAACCGTTTTTCGATATCTAGTATAGTTTTCGAGATATTTCATGTTGAAAAATCCAAAAAATCGCGAAAAACCGCGAAAACCCCCAAAAACCCCATATTTTCAACGAAAAAAACCCTTGAATAGCCCATGTCGATGCTCTGGGAGCCTCCATACGAACATTGAAGACTCTACGACGACTTTGATTTTTGAAAAAATCCAAAGGGGGTACCCTTTCGTCGATTTTTCGAAAAATTGCGAAAAATAAATTTGCCTGAAAACGTCTATAAGGTCGTCTATAAGGTGTCTGAGAGGCGCTGAAAACGGTGGTGAAAACCGTTTTTCGATATCTAGTATAGTTTTCGAGATATTTCATGTTGAAAATTCCAAAAAATCGCGAAAAACCGCGAAAAACCGCGAAAAACCGCGAAAAACCGCGAAAACTCCCAAAAACCCCATATTTTCAACGAAAAAAACCCATGAATAGTCCATGTCGATGCTCTGGGAGCCTCCATACGAACATTGAAGACTCTACGACGACTTTTATTTTTTTCCAAAAATCCAAAGGGGGTACCCTTTGGTATATTTTCGAGCAAAATTTCAAAAATAAGGTGTCTATAAGGTGTCTAAGAGGCGCTGAAAACGGTGGTGGAATCCGTTTTTCAATATCAATTATAGTTTTCGAGTTATTTCATGTTGACAATTCTAAAAAACCTAAAAAAAATCGTAAAAACTCACGAAAACCCCCAGAAAAACCATATTCTAAATTAAAAAACCCATGAATAGTTCATGTCGATGCTCTGGTAGCCTCCATATGAAGATTGAAGATTCTACGATGACTTTGTCTGTGTCTAAGAGGCGCTGAAAGCCGTACTGAAAACCGTTTTATTCCATCTCAAAAGTTGAAAAAAATCAGAGCCATAGTATATGGCAACTATGTAACCACAAATTCGAAACCTCCCAAAAAATATATAGTCGAAAAAAATAGTCCAGTCACTCATGGACATTCTACATTTGAGCGAATTTAACTCGTCTTATTTATTACCGAGTCGCCTCTGCTGGATCCTTTTTCTCTCTCGCTCTGTTATTTCCTATTTTATGACGCCCTTACGAATGTCCAGTACCTAACCACGGTCCACTATGCTCTATAAAAGGTAATGGAATCGCGTAAACTGATTAACAACGTGATTATACTCATTAGACAAGTTTGAACCTCTATCAAAATCCATCGTAAACTTTATAATTCTTTTTGTCCCATTTACTTTGTTGTCACTTGTTCGATAGGCTGGAAAAATCAGGTAGGGCAGTGAAAAAACAATTGAGGAATCTAGAAAAGGGTTTTTATCATGCAGGATTTCACATACAGGGTGTGCTCTTTGAAATGTGCCAAATTGTGCACATTTGAAAGTAGCAATAATTTGATGTTGATTTTTGATCACCTTGTATACGGTATTGAATTTTATACGGTGGTGACATGAAAGTTGCTTCATTACAAATCTCCAGATTCAATTTGGTGGAAAAAAGTTGAACAATCAATGAGAATTATGTACTCAAATAGATGACTACGTTTCCACAATATTCAAAATATCTCGAAAACTCCAACATTTTGAAACAGTGACCATTAATGAGATTGTTTATTTTTATAGTAGGATCCCAAAACAAAAGAATACAAATGATGGTCTATTTGTGTTGTCTAATATTAATTGAAACTTTTGTATCACCCTGTATACATTTTCCCAACTTCTACACAGGAATATAATTATTGTTTTGAATGCTTATTTTATTATTTTTATTTCGACTTGACGTTGGTTGTATTTCACCTGTCATATGTCATTGTCAAATCAAAAAACTCTTTTGAAGCCTTTTCCGTTTTCTGAAATTACTGATAATAATCATTGCTAACTCAAAGAACCAATTATTTTTCTTACCATTCGTAATGAAAATATTTACAATGTCTCCTCTTCCTCCTGATTGCATTTCCAATTCTCAAATTCATTTTCTCCGGGTAAAATGCAAAATCACGAGCAATCCGTCGTTCTAAAAACGAAATTATATCCCCCATCCGGCTGCCGCTTTGTCCCTTTTCGAACCAAACACAAATACTCAATCATTTGTGGAAATGACGTACTTCAATGTTACAAAGTTTTAATTCCCTTCTCGAGCCGGGGGCCGTCTGGATGTCATTGGCAATATCTTCAAATTTCCATTTAAATGTATTCGAAGTCCGCTCGAGGAATTACTCTGTTTTTTATGTTTCCGTTGAGGACTAACTGGGCCAGAAGTTAATTTGTGGTGGCCCTTCGGTATTCCCTATTTTTTACATTTTAATTCCGAGTTTTGGTTAGAAAATCCACCATGGTTATCGAATAGCGAGATGTCCTTTTAGTGTTACCATTTTTCGAACAACAAACGGTCATATTCACCGCATCATCCCAGCTGTCAAACGTCTGATTGACATGACAGTTTGACAGAACAGCACTGACAGATGAAGGATGAAGTGACAGGAATTCCGAAAAGATGGCGCATTTAGCAGAGGAGAAATCTTAGAAGTTCCAGGAGTTTTGAATTAGAAAACGGTCTCCTAGTCTCAGCTGTCAAACGTCTGATTTCCATGACAGTTTGACACAACAGCACTGACAGATGAAGGATGAAGTGACAGGAATTTCGAAGAGATGGCGCATCTAGCAGAGGAGAAATTTCAGAAGTTCCAGAAGCTTTGAATTAGAAAACGGTCTCCTATACTTTTTGGTGAATCTAACGATGTGATAGATGTTCAAGGTCAACTATATAGTCTATTAATGCCATTAGAACTTGTTGATGACAACTCAAAAAAAAAGTTGAGTCAGAACGACCCAAAATACCGATATTTCTGAAGTGACATCCAATAAAGGTCTATCGGTAAGGCACCGGCCTTTTGACATGTTAATGACCGCGTCCGCCTCGATGCAGGGTCAGCGAGACGGAGGCGACTAACAGTGGGGAAAGGGGGGGAAAGTCCTCAAACTAATCAAGACCGAGGCATTGCCAATGAGACGATGTCCATGAATATTTACCAGTTTGAATTCGGTATAGCCGAGATAATGACTATGTCTGATCACTTTCTGTGAGATCGGTCCGCAATCTAGGACTGATTATGCCGCCCCCACGGCATCCAAAGGCCTCTAGATGTCGCACCTACTCGTTATTGCGTTGCTCCTACTGCTACGTATATCCGGAATGGATTAGTTTTAGACAGGGAAGCCACTAATTGCTGTTGGATCACCAAATTCCCGATTTCATCATCTCATGCATGGATATGCAGCAGATCGTACTAAGGACAAGGAGTGCACGAAGAACATAACCTCAATTGTTGGAAATTCAATACGAGTCCAGTCCCTGTCCCTTCTGATGCTTCAGAAACTCGTGAATCACATGCTCTAAATGTATCAGATTGGATGAAGTGCATAATAGATGAACAGGTACTTGAGCCTCCTTGCTGCATACTGGACCGTGACGTTACAATGCCCATAATGCGATGGGGCAGTCTCAGGGGTCACAATTACACGAGGGGTGACCGTTTGCAATTTTTTCGTATTGTGTCACAGCATCCATTATAGTGATTGAATAATGCTTCAGAGTTTCAAGCCTCTTGCAACAATGCAAGGAGGTCTGAGCTGTCAAATGTCTAGCTCGGAATGTCAGAATCTTCGTTTCCCTGTGCAACTTTTTCTCTCATGATTTCTAACCTAACCTAGCTCTGTCTTCTGTCGCGTTTCCTCTGGAAAATTCAATTTCCTTGCAGTTGTGTTTCGCTGCGTCGTCGTTTGTGCGACGATCCAGATATATCATTAATATTTTATATAAATCTCAGCGACTGAGAATTCTTTCTGGGATATATACGTATACATTCGTGATTCTGATCCTTTCGCTCGAAAGGGTCATCCAGGGATGAGTTGTGGTTTTTATTTCTGAATTCCCAACTTGGAGTTCTACTCCCAGCAAATTCCAGATTCTTGGCACAGTTTTTTGACAGTTTGACAGTGCGAGAGGGTGGAGTTAGCTTGTATTTTGAAAATAGTCACTGACAGACTGAAAAAACGTGGTAATTTAAACGTCACTTTTAGAGCTTACTTCTTGAAAACAATACATTTTGAAATAATGATCTAAATATGAAATTTTCTCGAAAACAATCATTTTCAGAGAGTACCCCGAAGTGGTTCGGATTCCACTATAAACTGTAGGGCCCGCCCTTTTTCACCCCGCGTAAGTTTCGACCTATGGGGAGTCGGTTGAAAAATCAAACTTTGAAGAGGTAAAAACATTTACATTCACATTCATATTTACATTTACATTAACATTAATATTTACATCAACATTTACATCAATATTTACATTAACATTCACATTAACATTTAAATTAACATTTAAATTAACATTTACATTAACATTTACATTAACATTTACATTAACATTTACATTAACATTAACATTTACATTAACATTTACATTAACATTTACATTAACATTTACATTAACATTTACATTAACATTTACATTAACATTTACATCAACATTTACATTAACATTTACATTAACATTTACATTAACATTTACATTAACATTTACATCAACATTTACATTAACATTTACATTAACATTTACATTAACATTTACATTAACATTTACATCAACATTTACATTAACATTTACATTAACATTTACATTAACATTTACATCAACATTTACATTAACATTTACATTAACATTTACATTAACATTTACATTAACATTTACATCAACATTTACATTAACATTTACATTAACATTTACATTAACATTTACATCAACATTTACATTAACATTTACATTAACATTTACATTAACATTTACATTAACATTTACATTAACATTTACATTAACATTTACATTAACATTCACAATAACATTTACATTCACATCAACATTTATATTGAAATTTACAATAACATTTACATTATCATTTACATTCAAATTTGAATTTACATTCACATAAATTCACATTCATATCTACATTTGAATTCAAATTTACATTAACATTCACATACATTCACATTCATATTTACATTAACATTAACATTTACATTCACATTTACATTTACATCATGTGGACTCGATTTGAAATAGTTTTACAAGATACTGGGTGTTCCATTTCTGAAATGAAGTTGTTGCTGGTTGAAATCTCCCGAATTGAAGCTTATCCAAACGAGACTTTTGCCAATAACTTCATCCAAAGACAATATCCGAGCGAAGCGTTCTGTATTTTTTTATTCCTAACATTTCATCCCCCCGAAACGGAAAACACCCCAACCGCGGTCACCCTCGTTTCGGGGTCGTCCCCGTCCTGAGTTATGTGTTTCGGTATGTCATGTTTTATCGTTTGGTGCGGTTTCTTTCTGAATTTCATTTTGACATGAATGGCGGCCGGCGTTATTGGATACCGAAGTCGACCAATGCCGGACGCGATTCGAACATCATATAAATTCCGGGATGAAGGGTAACCGCTCCGGGTACGACGGCGTCAATATTACGGGGCGAGGGGTAGGAAGAAAACGACGCTGGACGCTCGCATCGAGACGGACCGTTTCTCTTTTCTGTTGAACCGCCGGACCCTGCACGTCAGGGTGGATTTTGGGGTAGTGGCCTCATTTCTGCCGGAAAACCATTATTTCCAGCATTTCGCAGTGGAAAATTATTGGAGACTTAAAAGGAATTTGCGAGATCACAAGACCTGCTTCAAGAGCAAATATAATGATCAAATAATAATATATTTATTCATTTATTTATTCATTGTATTATTCGTTGGTGAAATATATTACTAAATATCCGAAAGGACTCTACGATTTGGAGATATTTCAGAAACGACGCTCTTTGTGACGTCAGAACTGCTTATACAAGGCGTATGTCAGAGTTCCAAGTTGTACTATTTTTTTTTCCAGTGCTTTCAAGGATATTCAATTCAGTTGTGTCTCCGAAATGAAAGCCCTATATTTTAAGGTTCCACTTTCAAGTGAAAAATATACAGGGTGGCCCATTAGTGCGTGGAAAGTAGAAAGTAGAAAAACTCATTTAGGAATGAGAATACAAAGGAAAATTTTGGATGGAAGTTGTTATATTGGCGCAGATACACAGTCCTGAAATATTTCGAGATACACAGAGTGTTCAGCATGGGCGAGACAATTATTTTATTGAATAGGACATCCTGTATATTCGTTCACCATCAAATTCTGCATTCATTTGGTGAGTACAAAGGTGAAGGATGACACTGGAATCTTCAATATCTTTTCAGATTATTATTCAACACTGCTTTGATGTAATTCCCTATAGTGACATTCAAGAAACGGACATCCTGTATATGCTCTATGGCTCATAGAGAAATAGCTCTCATGTATTTTTTACGAGAAACCCAGTGGTGTCAGATGTTGTCAGTTATTTTTTATGAAAATATATTATCCATTTATTATTTTTTATTATTGATTATTCATTTGATGATATTGGAACATGCATACAGGGTGCCCTAATAAAAAAATATTTTTTTTTCGTTCAAAATCCTCTCTAAGAAATTTTTGGGAATGAATTAATAATAAATTGGGAGTCTCATTATTGAAAATGGAAACAGTGGAAATTTGAAATGAATTTGACTGCTGGATGTCAGGATCAATGATAAACATCCTGAATGGAGGTCCTGGCTAGTCAAGTTCTTCATAAAAAATGGATCGATCAATTTTAGTGGGAATGGAAAAGGTATAAAACAAGTTCCGGACAAATATAATTTGGGAGAGAAGATTTATAACTGACGAGTTTTACATCGAACGTTAACATTTAACGAGTCGATGTTTGAGAGGGGAAAATTGAAGGAAAATTGGGAAAAATCCCGTCTGCCGCCATGAATATTTCACATCACTGGAAGCACGGCTCGTGTCAAAATCCCACGAATTTCTGGAATCGGCAACCTTTCTGCTTGATTTATTCGGGCGAAATGCGCGCGATATTAATTCCAGTTCTCGAAATTTATATAGCTCGAATAAATTCGAATTCAAATGAGATTTTATGGGGAGGCATAAAGTGGGCCATTCAGCGATGCCGGGGCTGTGACTGGGAAAGGGGGGATGCAAAAATTTGTATTCGCTGACTTTTGAGGATCCTGCGAAACACATCAGGTTGAGGAATGAATACAAGGAGGGGTTGACAGAAAAATTACTACAGAACATCTCATATTTCATGTTGAAAATTCCAAAAAATCGCGAAAAGTCGCGAAAACTCACGAAAATCCCCAAAAACCCCATATTTTCAACGAAAAAAACCCATGAATAGTCCATGTCGATGCTCTGGGAGCCTCCATACGAACATTGGAGACTCTACGACGACTTTGATTTTTGAAAAAATCCAAAGGGGGTACCCTTTGGTGTATTTTAGAGCAAAATTTCAAAAAATAACGCCTGAAAACTCGTCTTTAAGGTGTCTAAGAAGCGCTGAAAACGGTGGTGAGATCCGTTTTTGGTTATCTATTATAGTTTTCGGGATATTTCATGTTGAAAATTCCAAAAAATCGCGAAAAGTCGCGAAAACTCCCAAAAACCCCATATTTTCAACGAAAAATGTCATAAAAAGTCCTAGGCTAATTGAACTGAACGGACAGTCACAACAACTGATCGATTGACCGAATACATCCCTTCAACAAATTAGCCCGATTACAACGTAGCTCTATATCGCAGTAACCAAATCTGAAAAAATGGCGAATGCGCCAGGAACGGATCAAAGACACATCGAAATCTGCCGTGTTTGGACGATTTGCGGTGCGTCTATTCAACAGAAACACCTGAACGCCGCATGAAAGCCACTCGACGCAAAAAGGGAAATTAATTCTGTCAGAAACAGATCGAACAAACAGTTGAAGGGAGCGTCTCTACATCATGCTTTTATTAATAGATGGCGTACCAGGTAAACGTGGCCCATCACTTGCAGATTTTCAATTTTTGAGCTCATTTCAATTATCCTCAACGTGGATTTAATCGAGCGAGACGATTTCACCACAGGAATAATTGAATCTCGAGAATACGGAAGGATCCAATAAAGCTTCAAGCGTTTGGGCTTAAAAAAATCGTGTCGTCACTCAAGCTCAAGTTGATGTACAGGGCGAGCAAATAAATATAACCGAAAAAGATGGAAACCACACTGAAGAAACTTTACTGAAACAAAAAAATATTTTCAATTCAGAAAATTGGTTCCTCGCCTTTTGCCAATCACCCTGTACATGTGCATTTCACCCCCCAATCTTGAACATTCGTCCACGCGGAATCGATCAGAATCCCGAAATTCGTTAACGTCACAATGATCTACTCGAGATGATTTGATTATGTAGTAGATTTTCCAGACGAAAAAATCCACCTGACGACCCCACATGGTCATTTCACACCCTAATGCCATTTCCACGGATGATAACGCCATCTCTATGCCGCTTAATTTTCCTCTGTAGACCCGTCGTTAATCTAATGTCCAGTACTCCCAAGATTGGAACCTTGTTTATGTGCAAATTACTTTTGGTGGACAGCATTCAGAGATTTGGTTGAGATATTCATTGGGAAAGTGACTCACTTTGACACTTTGACAAGTTGCATTCAATTTTTTCTCGTTAGTTAGCTCAGAACAGAAAACAGAAGGAGAAATTTATCTTGGGTATAGACAGATATGTATGAGAGAAACAAGGAACACAATAGGCACGATCACAAAACCATAAATTCGCTGTCAGCCATCAAATTTGGAAACCACGCTTTTTATGACGTCAGAACTGCTAGAACTATGTGAATATCAACGTTCTGGTTGTCGTGGTATTTTTTCCAGAAATTATTGATCTTGTCATTTTAACACAATTGAATATTTCAAAGCGACTCATAATTTCGAATAGATTGATGAAAAATAATATATTCAGTTTTTTTTTTGAAAAAACTATGTAATATTAGTGAAAACTTCACTTCAAAACTCTTCAATTTGGCGAGAGTTTAAAAATGACGCTCTGTGTGATGCAGAACTGCTAACACTGGTACATATCAGATTTGCTTATTTCTGGGGACTTTTCAGGACATTTCTGTCAGTTTACCCCACAAATACTGGTATACAATTGTAAACTATACTCATTAAATAACAAAAATGCAAATAAGAAAGTACAAATTTGTTAGTTTATTTCTGTTTATATTCCTTGCACCTGATTTAGCTACTTGATTTGATATTGAAGATGTCTTAGATTTATAGATTAAGTATGTCCGAGGTTGGGTTTAATAGCAGCTTTAATAGCTGAACCCTGCCCATTCATCATATTTGTTAATTGTAAACCATTGAATGTGATGAATAAAGGCATGTTATTATTATTATTATATATTGTAATGAAAACTCCATATTTCATTATTGAAATCAGAAATAAAAAGGAGCCTCAACTTTTAGAGAATATTTTGGCGAAACTACTGGAAAGAAAAAATACTATTTAAGCTTCACAACGTTCTATAGTGGCATTTTATTCGTCCAAACAAACCCACGAGTCTGAGCAAATATTTTGGTCCTTTATTCAGGACCTCACCACCATATTCCTTGCAGCACCAGGTGATGTTGCGCAATGCCCAACCCTACTAGGGTTTAAATATTATATCGAGAAAATCAAACATCGAATAAAGTAGACGAGGAACGGAGGATATAGCTCTACGCGTCTCTCGCTCCGGGTAGCTTAATGGCCGGATCCCGGAAATTGTGAGCACATATATCTCGCTCCAGATTTATGAAAGTTCCTTTCTTGGGTAGGCGGTTCAGGATATATACAATAGAAGGAGGACCTCCACCTTTTCGAGGTGGTAACTTTAGAAGAACGATGACTTAAGGGGGAATTCTGGTCTAGAAAATTGAAAAAATCATTTTTTTTGCAAATTTTCAAAGCTTAGACTTTCAAAAATATGCTCTCGAAAGGATTTTTCAAAATTCGAATTAATTTGGGAGATACAGTGGATTTGGTGAGGCGGCACTTGAACCGGCCGAGCGGAGTGATCACACAATGAATGGCAGGTGTTTTCCAGGTATTCTTTTGTATCCGACTTGAGCTCGTAGTGTACCCTTTTAATTGAGTTTTTATACATACCTGACTACCAGTACGTACCCAATATACCTGGAACTGTTCAGTTCAGTCTCGATCTTGGAGCTAAGTAGACACGAAACTGGAAATCTTTATCAAACTTCAAACGCGTTTTTCTCAAAACTACTTTTGTTGAGGTGGTTGACACGATATCTCAACTGTTATCTGACCGATTCCTTCGAAATTTTGTGAGAATCTTCTTCATACATCTCTTTATCGCAGGAACTAAGGATTTTCGAAAATTTTAATTCGAAGTATTTTTAAAAAATTCGTAAAGGTCGAAAAACGGGTAAAAATTAATGTTTTTTTTTTCAAGTAGACGCCATTTTGTGATTTTTTTCATATTTTTTTTCGGCCGTAGTTCAAGCGATAGCGACATCTTTACTTATTAAGAATTTCTTTTGTTTGTTCGATTCGGATGACTACAAGGGCTGGAATCATGTCAACCAGGGAGCCCTGTTTGATTGGCAGCCCCCACTTCACCGGCCTGTCATTTGACGAATTTTTGACATTTCTTCCTTCTGAATTTTTTTCTACATACATAAAGGATCAATCAACATTATATAAAGAAAATGATGGTGAAAATGTTTTTATTTTTTTTATCCTAGCCAAAAAGTAGGGCTCTAGACCAAAATACCCCCTTAAACAAAATTCTCTACAGTGTGTTTCAAATTGGACCTATTTCTGGAGGAGTTTCCGCCCAAAATTGGGGCGTTAGCACGTGCTATCCCTTTTGCATCTCACTATTGGGCATATCCATCGAAAGTGTCAATTTTGTACCACCCTGTACATTACAGAGCTCTGCAAAAATTCCATACTTACCGAATGGAATCCAGACATGTCCCACGGTCCGAGATATTGGATTCGTTTTTGTTTGTCGATGGGACGTGTGGAGATTCCGAAGTGGTCCATAATGCGTGGTTGAAGAAGAGAAATTGAATTCTGGCTGATCAGAGAGGAGATCTCGAGGAACTCGTCAGGCGGATATTGACAGGAAGAACAGGAGAATAACCGAGCCATCGCTAACAAAATGAGATAAGGAAAATAAATATAGGAAATAGGGGTTGATACGGAAAGGGTGAGTTTGGGGAAGGAAGGGTCACTTTCAGGGTAAAGATGAAGACAATGCAGAAGAGTTATTATTATCTGGAGATTTTTTTGTCGATCTACAAGTGGAAGAACTCGTGAATTGAAAAAGAAATCATTGAGAATTTTTCATTTGTTGAGATTGGTTAATTTAATACGATCAAGATAATGCATCCAAGGCCTTGTTTGGGAATTATGAAGGCCCCATTTCAGATTTTTTTATGAATTTCCAGCATTTTGACATTCACAAACATCGGAATCTTCAAAATTGAGGAAAATTTCCAAAAAAAACGTTTGTTACAGAAAGGAAATTCCTAGTATATCAAAAACAATGTTTCATAACTGTTTCTACAATATTTGAAAACTATTCCATCACCTCAAACATCGAGAAACTCTAAAATTCTTCAAAATATATTACGACAAGAATAAATCTACCTATTTTTCATGGTCAAAAGAATCTACCCTATTACAGACCCAACTTATGAACGACATTCTGCTGTATACATATTTCATTCTGTCATCTACCCCTACAGAAATTAATTCTCTGAAATTGAATGTCCACAATTGACCATTACTTCACACAAAAGACCCATACTCTATACTGTATCATTTTTTACGCAGCCAGCACCCTTTGACATCTGGAGAATTGATGACAGAAGTTGTCATTGGGTCAATTGACTGCCTCCATGATAATAAACAGATATTTAATTAACAAATTGGATTATGTGGCGTTGAATTATCGATGCTTGAGTTATAATTTTGACTATATTCTTCAATGAAATATTTTGAAAAAAAGAAATGGAATTGTGAGAGATGGTTTTGAGGTTTGAAAACTCTCGCTTCGAGATTCTTTATTTCCTTTGACGGATATACTTCATGGAATTCTGTTTCCATTCTTATAATTTCTCACATGTCGTCCCGAGAATTTCACAAAAGAAGCGCCATCTATTGGATTTTCATTTAATTTTCTTCGCAACGCTTTTCCTTCTTTTCTTCAGAGGGTTCCATTGAAAATGTTATGGTAACAATCAAGAAATGTCAGGTGTCAAGTTTTCTTTATAAGTTGATAATATACGATCGATGAGAAATGACAACCGACAATGCTGTTCAGTTAATTTGAAATAAAATGTAGTCTAATGTATTCAACGATGTAATTAAAAATGGAACCATCAACACAGACAACAACGTGCATCTATTCGAATGCAGCCATTTCCCATGTCATCTGAATAATAATGTTGGAGAAATTGTATCTAAATCCCATTATACACCGTTTAGCATCCTGAAAACATCAATAACCGACATGAAAGTAATACAAACATCCTGAAGCGAATGAGATTTCTAAATAAAAATCACTCCCATGGATATTTTTATCGGTTTTTTTATGGGCATAGACCTCCGTTAATATTCAAATCTATTCATACGAAATGCTTTTACTGACGTTTTTGTGATGTACTATTGTACGTCCTCTGGAATTATCTATGTGTTCATACCAACTTGCATGCACATGTGTGTAGCGGAGTGTATTGGATGGTTTGTATACAGGGTTAAACGAAAAGCTCCTTCGATATATTTTCGAGGATTTCGGCAAGGTATAGATTCGCCTGAAAACTCGTCTATAAGGTGCTGAAAAAGGTGGTGAAATCCGTTTTTTGATATCTATCATAGTTTTCGAGATATTTCAGGTTGAAAATTGAAAAAAAATCGCGAAAAACCGCGAAAAAATCCATAAATTTGCCTAAAAGGCGCTAAAAACGGTGGTGAAATCCGTCAAAAGTTCGAAAAACTAGGAATGTATCTAAAATCCAATGCCCTGTATATTTGTATCACCATCACCAGATTTCTCATATTTCTTCTTCTCCTACATCACAATTAACACCACTCTATTTCAAAAAAAGTTTTCTCGAAATCAAAAAAAGTTCTTCGTGGGCACGGGGCCCATGCACACCCAGTGTATCACATATGTATGAATGCAAGTATCGTGCCGCATTGTGCCGTGCGTGCAATAAATTTGAGCAGTTACTGGAAAAGGGCGAATGCTCCGGAGAATAAGAGGAAGGGCAGTGATCCGGTACGGTCCAGTCAGCTTCGCGCATTTGAAAGGCGATGAAGATGAGAAAGTGACCCTACGACATGCCTTTTACTAAATATTGCTTCCTTTGATATGCGAGAGGTTTTTTATTGAAACATGCCCATTCCATATTCGATTCGAGAGTGATTTTTTATTGATGGAAGAGATGGCGCCACTAGAAGGAATTTGAAGACCCCCAGAACTAATTGTTTTGGAATTTTCGATTGGGAATTGTATTGATTTGAGTTGTTTTGAGACGGAAATATCGTGAGAAAAATTTTCAACATAAAGCTACAGAGCACACGGAATAGAGCGAACGATAACCTCTAAGAAATACAAAAGTTTTACATCCAGGTGTTTACAGATGCTTCAGGAGGCGAAATAAACTTTCGTTATTCGTGCTTTTATCAAGAAAGTTGAGTTAGTAATGCCTGAGGCGAAGCCATCAAACTTTCCTCGTTACGAAATGAAGAGGACGTTGCCGGACAACGGCCGTTTTCTTTTTCGTTTCTCAATCTACGCAGAGCCTTTGTTTTCGATTCGGATTAGAGACGGACGCGTACACAATGGACCGTTTCCAAATATAACATCTCACGAGAACGGAGAGGATGTATAGAGAATTAATTTATCTGGAATGGAAAAAAAACAACTCCATCGATTATTTATAGACGAACGGACATTGCAATCCTCTTTGTCAGTTCTAGAAATGGAGTTTCTCTTTCGATTTCAAAAAGTAGCATTATCTTTGTTATTTCAAATGGGACACTCTGTATATTACTTCATTTTTCGATTCGTGATCAAGATTGCCTGATATTTTCCTATACCTTTCTCGAACCGTTCTAGAGATTGGTTATCTTTTAATACCAACAGTGCAAAATAAAAAGTATCCAATTTAGGCATCAATAATTATGGCAACACTGCACAGTGACTTTACAACGGTGCCAAATTTATTCGGAAGAAATCATTGGTTCGCTAATGCCGTTCACTGATTCTAGTCGAAATTTTTTGAATTTTGAACTTGACTAGAATCAATAATTATTGGGAATATCCGGCAACGCTGCATCGCTGAAAATATTGTCAATTCATAGTCAAATCAAACAAAAAAATATCATGCAGGAATGAAACATTGAACAACGTAGTCACTATGAATTTCAGCAGATTCTAGAAAATACCTGCGTCTGTACTCTCGGAAATCTACGTCATAGCCCCTTATCCCTCTCGAAAGCAACAGAGGGTGAATTAAACAATATCACTCGCCATTCAAGTCACAAGGGGAGCACTTAATTTGTCGCTTAAATATATCAAATATGCACGAATTGTGTGCATGCATGTAGGATATTTCAAAAGATGTAACCCAGCTCAAACGTCCCTTTCAACTTTGTCGTAGTTCGCGAGCTCTACCCAGCTGGGCCGCTGCTGTAGGGTTAACAAGGAACAATTGAATTGTACGTCGACTCCATGAAGCATTCAGTATAATATTTCCGATGCCCTTTTATACTGCGTTGTGTATACATTTACCATATGATGTAGTTGTGTAGTGCTTTTCAAGAGAAACGTGCCAGATGAATTGCAGAGCAATTTCAAGTGGTCATCAATCATTTAAATGGTTTCAATACTTTCAATGCTGACCATGTGACATCGACATGAGCTAGATGGGTCTTTGTTTCTGATTTCGGATTTATATTCCTCAGATCGACAAGAAGAAGTGCAGATAGTCTCAAGGCCAGAGAGAATTGAACTGATCTGGGTACCTAGACAAAAAGGCAATGGGGATAGCTAGGAAGGGCTAAGCTACACTCTACCTTGTTCCAGAACCTGAGATAACACTCCAGGACAATTATATAGGAGCACCAATCGGATTTTAAGTCCTTAGATCGACAAGGAGAAGGCCAGAGAGAATTGAACTGATCTGGGTACCTGGACAAGAATGCAATGGGATAGCTAGGAAGGGTTCAGCTACACTCTACCTTGTCCAGGACCTGAGATAACAGTCCAGGACAAGAATATAGCTAAGTTTTTATCTAGGTGTCATGAGGAAAACAGACTGAAGAGATACTTTTGTTAATTAGAGATCAGGTGAGATCATTTAGAGGTCTTTTTAGAGGTCATGTGCGTGTCTCACATTTAGAAAAGGGCACTAAACTACAAGAGAGTGAAGCAACTAAAGGAATCTGATTTGAACCTTGAAATCTCTGGACCCTTTTAGTAATAATCAGAATCATCAATTGGAACTGGACTAGCTGACCACAGAAATTTTTGTGACGATTTTCTGTCTACGAGACACCAGAGGGCATCATGAGGATAAAAGAAGAAGAGGAACTCCATAACCTGACTCCAACACGTGTTCTAATCACCCTGTACACAAATATTGACACTCATAAATTGATCAGGGGGAATTATTCACCGATTTCCAACACTTCAACTATTCAATCATGCCCCCCCTTGTAGCTCATATTCCCGATGGAAAACATATTTCATTAAAAGTGTAGTGACAGGCGTCAAATAATCGCCACACCTAAAAAAATCCAAATTGAATCAGCGAATGTTCTGTTGTAGTATTTCGGGAGGGGGCGCGACCCCATGCACAAGAAAATGCATTCAATTTTCGATGAAGTATGTATGAACACTTACGATTATGTGTAGAGGGTAAGTATTATGCTCATGTGATTGAATGATCATACGTTATTTTGGGAGAGGCAATCCCCCGCTGTTATTAATTCATGAGCAATGAGGTGGAGAAGTTATTAGAAGTGTGAAATACTACAGGGTGTTTCTCAATGACAAGCTGATCAAGGGGTAGAAGTCTCCTTTTTCAAATTTATTGGATTAGTAATCAGGAAGACTCTGTGTAGGTACGGAGTTGAAATCTTGGTTCATCATTTGATATATTTCCTTCTGATACCAATGAAACACTTTTTCCCGTCCTCCAAATAGTCGAAATAGTCTTTTGACGGTAGCCCCTTCTCTTCAATAGTGGGTCTTTTGAGTTTGTTGAACAGTCAGAAGTCGCAAAGAGCCAAATCAGGTGAATACCGTGGTTGCTGAATGATAAGAGTGGAGTTTTTGGTAAATAAGTCGCGGAAAACCAAAGCGGTATGACATGGTGCATCATCTTGATGAAGGAACCAAGAGACTTGACGCTTTTGAGACACAAAACATTCCTCAAAATGGGCCAAATGATATTCCAATACTATCAACTAGATCTCTGATTGTTAATTGGTGATTTTCAAGCACGTGGGTTTAGTCGGTAGACGTCATTGGCCGTCCGAAGCGCGGTTCGTCTTCAAAGTGTTCTCAGCCATCGTTTATCTTGTTGCACACGTTTTTTTGGGCCTTAGTTTGATCACCAAAGGCTTTTTAACGTGTTCACACAAGCATATTCGTTCTGCAAACAAAATTTGATGCACATTCTGTGCTCGATAAAATAACTCGGAGATAATCAAACCTTTTGACAGGCAAACGTCAATTTCCCTTAACCTTTTGACAAATGACAATTGCGATTGGTGGGACTTCAAAATTAACGTTTCAATAAATTTCCACTGTATGTAGTCGAATCGTAATGAATTATTCATTCGTAATCGAATATAAAAATAATATTGAGCGATATGTTGGGGAAGCAATTTCAGTTTTTGCATAGATAAACGAATTGTTCGAGAGCGAGAAAGTCGTATTGAAATTTCGTGGAATTGTTATTCCCCTTATCAAAACATAAAACCGTCAGCCAGTCGGAAAATGTCCATTTTTACAGTTTCTCATTATCCAGCTCTATGAATAAATTCGCACTTTTCCAGCGTTACACGCGTTTTCCCGACTTTCCTGATGGTTGAACCGAGAATTACAGATAAGCCGTTTTCTCCTCATGGCTGCTACCGAATAACAAACTGAGCCATGTTTCACCCCCCGTACTTTCTATCACTTTTATAGCGCGATAACTAAGAAATGCGAGAACCTCTCAACGATATTCTCATACCTATTTTCTTCTACCCTACCGGGAATATTAACGAATAACGTTAGTCGAGTGAGAAAGGCCGCCATTTCACGAAATATTTCCATCCAGAGCGAACATAGAATATGTACGGATTCTCAACAAAGTCGAGTTTCATTTCAAGACACAATTTTTTTATTTCTGAGATACTTCCCAAACATCCTTCATCCCTTACCCGAGATATTCATCCTCAAAGTTGACTTGGTTAACACGTCACAAATGCTTTTTGATGTGCCAACAGGTCACCAAACAAGGATGAGCTTAAGGGGGTATTCTGGTGTAGAAAATTCAAAAAACAATTTTTTTTTGCACATTTCCAGAGTTTAGACTTTCAAAAATATACTTCCAAACGGATTTTTCAAAATTCGATTTATTTTGGGAGATACAGCAGATTCTGTGACGTGGCATCTAAGCCAGCCAAGCGGAATGATCAAACTTTTTTTCTCAAAACTAATTTTTTTGATATCTCGAGTTCTATCTGACCGATTCCTTTGAAATTTCGTGAGAACCTTCTTGATACATCTCTTCATCGCCTGGACCTTAAATTTTGAGAAATTTCGATCTCAAGTATTAAAAAAAAATTCGTTAAGGTCGAAAAACAGGGGTAAAACATCGTTTTTCTCAAGTGGACGCCATTTTGTGGATTATTTTTTTTGTGGCTGAGGTCCAAGCGATATCGATAGCGACATCTCTACTGATCAAGAATTTATTTCATTTGTTTGATTTGAATCACTACAAGGGTTGGAAACACGTCAACCAGGACAACGTTTGACCCCCCAGATCACCGACCGGTCATTTGATGAATTTTCGACTTTTTTCTATTTTTTTATATGATTAAGATTCAATAAACATTATATACAAAATGGATAGTTATATTGTTTGATTTTTCTTTATCACAGTTTGAAAAATACTCAAAAAGAAGGCCTCTAAACCAGAAAACACCCCCTTAAGTAACAAATCAAAAAAAATGTGGAGAAAAAATAAGAACATTCTAGACGACTCAAACATTTCCACATGATGGGCTAATAATACAAACATGCGAATATCACGACAACTCGGTGATTTATTTGGGCACACGCCCAGCTAATTCATAACGAACGATAGCGTGATCGGACTCAATTTTGAGCGAGTTATGAATGAAGTGTGCTCGATCGGGCGAAGAGTACTTCCGGTAAGTACCGGAAGGAACGCTATCGCTTATGACTCGGCACGTGAGGGGGTGGGATCCGATAGGGAACGATTGTGTTTTGTTTGGACTTTTGTCGACTACGAGTTTCCGGTGGATGTCATAAGGATATGAGGAGATTAGGGCTGGGGAGGATTTTGAGGAGTTCAATAGGCTTCTGGAATGATAATGATCATATTTATGAATTTTGGAATCATTTGGACTAGCTGGAAGAGAATTACTCATCATAGAATCATTTAAGTCGGAATTATTCAGTCGAACATCATGGTAGTAAGAAATGAATTCGTAAATTCGAAAAAGTGGAAGCTTCCTGGAACATTGTGACGTATTAGTCGCATTTGTGACGTCATCATTATGCTGGATACGTCCAACAATTTATTCACCGATTCACTGCAAGTCTTACAAATATCTGTACTTTGAACATCATGAACACACTGTATATGTGAAGTATCGACAATATCTGAATGAGTATTTCAAAACAGATTATTCAGCAGTGTTCAGCGTTTTTTCGCAATTTACTCAAAATGTCGTACTACAGTCGAGTGAGCGAGTACAATAATTCAGCCACTTTGTTTGATATTAATAAATTCACACATAAGAATAATTCTTAAAAAATCTCGAATTTGCTGAAAAAAAAACAGCTGGAAATCAGTTACCTGCATCTAACGACTACTTGCTTTATATATTTTACGAGATATTTTGGGCACTTAGTAAGCGGTTCCATTCAACAGGTTGATGCTCTTAAATCATTGACGTGTCATAACACCATCTGTTACCTCATAGCCTACTAGGACTGAGAGATGATTTGCAGCATGGGAGAAGGCACGAATACTTTTGAGTATTTTCAGTGAGTTGATTGATTGATGAAGACCTCATGGTTTGTTTCAGTAAAGTTAATGACAATAGTCCATTTTCATTTGGTATAAGGAAGGAAAGAATATATTACAGGAGTAGAAAGATTCCTACTTCCATTTAATATTACTAAATTCAGTCTACTCTAAGATTGCAGCTCTTTAAGTTTATATTATATTTCATGACTTATAACACTAAATCATTTTGAAAGTATAGTTCCAAAACCATTAGCCTCGGTATATTCCCAAGTATGCACCCTTTAACCCATCACGTGACATTTATGATCATGTTTTAAGTGGATATGATGTTAACACGTGTTAAAGCATTTCACTAATAGCATTTCAGTTCCTGTAATTAGAGGGGTTGCATCCAGCAGTTTCATGAATCATTTGAATATATTTATGGAAGACAAACATTCCGAGTTTATGATAAATGATACTCTTACTGAGGCAAGTTTTGGTCTGATTTTTAGAAAGAAATGCTTATCTTGAATACAATAGACTTGATTTCTGACTGCTGAAAATGATAATTGAGGATGGTCTTATAATTATCGACCAAAGAACAAAGCTGAATTATGAGCCCGTTTCGTGCTTTACATCAAGATCAGTCCTACCAAGAAAGCAGGCATTATCATTTCACTGTGAAGCAGATATTACACGGTGTTGCACAAATTATGGTCTTCCGCTAGAAAAATCAAAAATCCGCTCACTGCCTTCACAATTACCGCGTCAGATCAGATCGTGGGATCCACACGGCACATGGCAAATTGGCCATCAAGATTGACAGCTTCCTTCCTCGTTACGATATCCTATTGGATAGGAAGATTACCGTGATGCTACGCCCACAATAGTCGTACCATACTAATGCGTTCGCAATTTCCATTAATTGGGATCCAATAATCACTGTCTACAAATGATCACCAAGATCTTTGATCCCAAGATAACTCTGTAGCTTCTGAGATGGTCTAGTTTATACTCGCTGCCATCCATTTGGTGAGGCCTGGGGAGCTTTGGGGATGAATCTTCTCTGGCTTGGCTTGGGCGCCTCCAAAGCTCTTCCCTGCTTTTCCTCCACAGACAGTCAGCTGTCAGCCCAAGCAATCGACTCCAGAAGGTGATTTGGAGATCTCTGCTGCAGAAAAGCAAGAAGACTAACAGCAGTTTTGGTAACTACCCATGAATCTTGCTGGTTTAGTTCAATGGGCAGTAAAAAACCACTAGTTCCCGGAGTTCCTAACACGCTTCCTCATCTCTGATTCCTATTGGCTGACCCATACGATCCTTCCCTTTCCTCCACATCACTTTCCTTTCACCACCTTGAAGCATCCCCGTCGTGCCGGCTCTCTGCCAGAATTTTAAGCAGTCATAAAAGGAGTGATGTTAATTTTTCGTTCCCGAATGTAATATCGTAGGGGGTTCGAACGTGACGGGAATTCCTGGACCGGCTCGATGCGGATTGGCGGAAATCCCGATAGATGATACCTGGTGCCAGGGGAATTCAGGATTCTCACTTTCTGACGCGTAAACGTCTTTGGTTCCTCGTCGGATATGCTAATTCGTCGTGTAACTACACTGGATTATTGCTAATAAAGGGCGAAGGTAGATTGCGTGGGATCACATCCAGAATTCTAATGAAGTACCTGCTGGCTGTTGACGTTTCGGGAGTTATTTTTAACTGTTATAGCCTGACACAGCTTTTATTACATTGGTTCGAAGCTAGATGGATGTGAGGAGCACAAAAATTCGAATTCCCCCCCCCCTTCTAAATCTCCAACGACTCCCAGAATGTTCAGGATCAGAACTCGTATATTCATACAAATTTTTTCTCGATATTTTCTGTACGATATACACTGTAAGTGCTCCCCAAACCTCCCCTTATCCAGACTCCTTCTCATTCTTCTCCGTTTCAGAATGGCGCTCGACCTTGTGATCGTTTTCTGCCAAGTTTTAATTTAAGCCGTCGACTGCATATGCAAATCACGCGTGTCGTTTAGCAAGATCAGTTATTTTATGGCTGCGAAGTGAGGGTATAAGAATGGGGACTCAGAATGGAGAATGTGGGGAGTCTCCAATCCGCAAAATTCGATTGGAAAGTTCGGCTTTGTATCTCGTTTCCAGTCGTAAGGAGTTTCTCCTGAAGCTTTTTTAATTTTGTATAGTAATCTCCGAATAACAATTCTTGAGATTTTTACATTAGAATCAACATTGAGCCTGAATTCTATTTTAGCTTTCATTGCCTTAAAAAACTCTTGAGGATAGTTGAAAATCAATATCTAGACATTTCATTGACATCCATTAATTTATGAATGGATTTACATATAAGCCTTTGGGTATATTGAAGCTTCTCTATTATTTCATATTTGAGAATTTAGTGGAATTCCAAGCGTTATATTTGTTTATCCCTAAAATCTATCACCACAGCTTTTTTGACATTTCAAGACCATAAATTAACCTCAAAATGAGTTTTCCTAGAAGTAACTACGTAACAGAAAAACAACAAAGATATGACTGTGTGACTTTTCATCTACATTTTTCTTGGGATCAGTGAGTTAGCGGAGATGATGCCCCCTCAAGGGGGGATGATAGAATCGGGCGGTACCTGCGGATGCCTCTCCCAAACAGCAATAACATAAAACAGAAGCAATTCATTTCTATACTACGCACCCGGGATCTTATTATTATTCAATGACGCAGCATCCGCCACCACTGTTATGGGTTTTTCCAAAACGAGGAACGGCTCACGAATTTTCCAGCTTTCTGTTACCTATATGTAACATAATAAAAAGAAAGGAGGTGAAATAAAACAGGAGTTTGAAGCGTGACTGAGAAGGATATGGCCTATTCAGGTATGCAAAACTGGCTCTCAGGATCCTCTATTGTGAACTCGCTTCCAGCAGATGATTTCTGGAATATCTGACAATCAATGGAAGGAAATCCTATCCAGAGGCATCATTTCTACGTGAATTTCAAGTTATAACTAACTTTTTTCACCAGACTCATTTGACCTTCAGGACCTGTCAAACTAAAAACCTCCCCAAAAATATATGAAGGTGATGGAATCATTATATTGGATCCCCAAATTGATCACTTGCATTGGGAATACCAGCAGGGGAGTCTAAATGATCAGCAGATTCACAACCATTGGGGTGAAGTGGAGGAAAACAAATTTGATGAAGAAGTAGACCAAACAGCATCTGCAAAAAATTTATTGGTTCACAGAAATCAGGACACATCACAGTTCTGATCTCTTCCTGGTGATATGCCTGATGAGCCTTCTGTAGCCACCATTATTTCCAGATCTGAGACACTGAGAGCTCCTCTATAGGGTGATTCAATGGATTGAGTGTAGAGCTCCCAAATAATTTGGAGAAGGAATTGAAGATAAATATTTCTAGTGGCATAAATGTTGAATATCTACGTTCACGCCTTCTTGCACACCTGATTTGTGCCCTAAAGACCAACCTCCTTATACCACATCTATTTCACGATTCTCATAATTCAACGAACGATCCACCGAAACAAACGACTGAGACAAATCCTGGTTAATCAATACCATATCCTCCACACAAATACTCCATTGTCCTGCTTGGTGATCTAAAGCTGCGACTCTGCCATTACATATGTTTTAATTAGCAGGATGGATTGCATTGCTCTCGAGATTTGTGAGAACTGCTCTCTGCTGTTCCACAGTGGAAAGGGGTGGGGGGTGTTAAAACCCCTCTGCGTACCAGGATCTAAGTGAGTATCGTTAAAGTTACGCCATCCTCATCAGCGACTTTTGAGTTGATAAGCTGAGTTGATTTCGAGGTTGTTACAAGCTATACGTCATTGCAAGTGGTGATTAGGAGAAACTACAGGGTGATACGGAATTGTTTAGGGACTTTGTGTGTCTTGAAATGCATCCTTTTTGAGCTACAACCAATTTGGGTCCATCCACCATCCAAAAAACTTTGATTCTGAATTGTGTATTCAATAATGGTTTAATTCTTCTAGGAATCAGTCTGTCATGTCCATTTTGAACACTCTTTTGATTTTTTGCATTAAAACTAATGCGATCTCTGTATGTTATGGTTGGAGGATCAAATTTCATTCAAAAAAAAATTGGCAACGTTGTTAAGTCACTGTGAACTGTTGCCAAGTAGAACCAATAAGGAGTTCAGCGGTTGGCTGGATATTTTTTATTTTGCAAAGTTGGTATTGAAAGATAACCAAATCTGAACGGAACATCTTCCTTGTATGAATAGACAGATCTACACAAAAACAGATCTTTGAAAGAACGGATTTTGGAAACGAATAATTCGTTTAAAAAATACCAAAACGTTTGGCATCGTCGCGAAGCGTTGCCAACTTGATAACATTCTAAAATGTGACATTTTGCATTGTTTTGTGTTGGCAACACTAATTCACTGATTATGACGTAACCATTAACCTAACATAAATAACCAAATACCATATAATGCTATCATCTCGAATACACATTTATACAGGGCGTAAAATATTGTTGTGCCATTCGAATTTCACGCCGAAACGTCCTACAGTTGAGTGAACAAGAGATTACCCCACCAGGGAAGCGAAAGCATGTCGGTGGCATCATAAACAAGATGGAAGTCGCGTATAATCGTTGTCGAGATATGCAAATTGATCTCGTTATTATAATCCCTGATGAGCGTATTTCACAGGGCGGGCAATAGGGGGGAGCGGGACACGGAGATAGCGTCAGAGCATCCCTTGCGGATAAACGTGAAAGCGGACATTTTTAGTACGGGTGCTTCGCCAAAACTCTTGAATTTGGCGTGGTTTCGAAAACGGAGCTTTCGGTGACGTCACAGCTGCGCATGACAGAGTTGGCGGTTGTGCTATTTTTTTGGGGATATTTCATTCAGTTTCGTCTACAAAAAAAAAACAAATGAAATAGTATGCACTGCAATGAAAACCCTACATTTATCAGTCAAAAATATATGCGTGTGTCTGTGAGGTATTCATCATTTTCTATCTCTATTTCTTTTCTTGAGAAATCAGTTGCCTATAGCTGTGTGCAGTTGCTAGCAGTTGTGACGTCACAATAGTTTCTGAACTCACCCCAGCTAATTAATTAATTTCTGAGGAAACTGAACGGAATTCGACCAAAAGTCAAGAGGGACAAAATTTAGGTAATAGGTTGAAGAAATTAGAGAAGGAATTATAAATCACCAGTGGCGTACGAGTAAGTTTTTCCCGAGGTTTTTATGGATTGAGACCTCGGAAAATGCAACACTCTGTATGGTATTAGGAAAACATTTACTCTCATATTAAGTAGCACCTATTGCTTGATACTTATACAAAATTTGAAAGCTCTATCTGCAGTAGATCTAGCATAATAAAATAAAAACCAAATTTTTTGAAAACTTTCAACACCCTGTAACTCCGCTAATAATCGAGATCGGACACACGTTCATAGGAACTTTATTCCTTATTTTGTACCAGACAATACGTACCTGAAATATTGCGGTGCAATTCTGAAACACCCTGTATAATCATATTCGAGATCAATTATTTTTTCGTGATCTTGTTATCAGTTGTTATCGATAAGAGGGGAGAACATTATCAGAATTAATTATTATTATTATATACCTTGTCCCTGGTTTCTGCACCAGATTTCATGATTTTGTTATTTTTCAGGCCTACCACCCGTACTAGAGGTTTTCATCTCCCCGAGCCTAAACGCCTGTTATCGGCCACGGGCGGACCGTTTCCCCATAGCTCGTGCTCCTCTTCGGGCGCGTGTGGGGAATTATGATTGTTATTAGTCATGTTGACGAGCGTTATACGCCCCCTGATAATGATAATAAATATCGTTTTAATATCGCGAGTCTGTACGTAATGTAGTCTTTACACGGTCCTATTATACACATTCTCGCTTTCTGTATTTTCGGTGATGGATGGTGAAGATAAGGATGCCGCTTTGTTGGAGTTTGGGAGATTTATTCCGAATATATTTGTTATTGTGAGCTGTGTCATTTTCTCTGGGAGAGAATTTTTGTGATTCTGAGGGGATTCTGCATCAAGAGGAATGATGATGAGATTTGATGCGTACTATTTTGATTCATATTTCTGCATCTTTCAGTATTCGAGTTATTTCATGTTCAAAGCTCCAAGAAATCTGAAAAAGTCACAAAACAACCAAAAACCCAACAAAATCCCCCTATTTTCAGCGAAATAACCCATAAATAGTCCATGTCGATGTTCTGGGAGGCTCCATACGAACTTTGATTTTTGATTTCGTCTATAAGTTGTCTAAGAGGCGCTGAAAACGGTGGTGAAATCCGTTTTTCGATATCTATCATGGTTTTCGAGATATTTCATGTTGAAAATTCCAAAAAATCGCGAAAACTCACGAAAAACCTCAAAAACTCCCTATTTTCAACGAAACAAAACCCAAACGAACTTTGAAGACTATACGACGACTTTGATTTTTGAAAAAATCACAATCGAAAGCAGTGCACAGTTGGACTTCAAATAGTAGAAATATCCTTATTAAACCAATGAACCAATAAAACAAAACCGTTATTATACGGAACACTCTCATGAGTACAATTCAATTTCGAACCTCGTTCTGATACTCGTTTACATTTTCTCCAAGGCCTTGAATCGATCGACGTGTTGGGTCAAAAATGCCATTCCCAGCAACGATATCATATAAAACGGATGAAATAATTTTACGCAATTAATGCAAAACGATAATGGACTAACCAGAACTCTATTTGGCCACGCAAAACGCTCAACACTGCTTTGAAATCCTAGATGATACATCATAATACCTTACATACACGTAATTAAAGTAGCGTTATTTTAATGCGTACACTTTGTCGGGAGTTTAACGATCATTTCTCAATGTATACGGTTTTTATTGTGCAGTAGAACACCTGTGCATGAGTATCATTCAATATTTTATTATCAACAGGAATATTTCGAGATAACTACTTCTCAATCTAGCTGGAGGTAATTGAGATGTTCCACTTTTCATGACGATCTTAAATATCACGTTGATTGCTTACTAACACAAATCAGTGTCTAGCCTCGACATAACGCATAATAGCACCGACGAAGGTGTTTCATCACACCATCCCAGTGTATTTTTGGATATTTATTAGTCTATGCAATGTATATGAATCAATTGATCACATCTTTGACTCGGTTCTTATCTCCTAAATCGTTTTAGAACGGCGTTCCAGCATTGGCCTTTTGAGTTTGCGGATAGTCAGAAGTCGCACGGTGCCAAATCAGGTGAATACAGTGGTTGTAAGATTTGATCAACAGAATCACCCATTCGAAAAATGGACTAGACTCACAGTGATCAAAAATAAACCACGTTTATTTACCTTCGCAGATAATTCAGTTGTATGAGCTAGAGGGCGCTTCTATACCCAAGGACAGTCCCCCAAGCAACCATAAGCAGATCTGTCAATCTGTCATACCAACCGAGACACCGAACAGTACGACACGACACTTTAATAATAAAACACTATCGTGATTCGGGGTGAGACTGCAATCACGACCAACCGACTTCTGTTTGAATATCCGATTTGTTTACTTTGGATCCGACATCGATATTGTCGTTTGTGACCGTGTTGATTTCAGCAATAAACTTATTCCAAACAAAGCAGTGGTGGGCAAATAGCAGGCATATCGGTTGACAGACGAGCGAATGTCGAATTTGAATTGGATAGACTAACGATGAGATTGATGATGAATCACGTTGGTTGGTTTGATGGTGGATTCTAGAATACAGTCAGATGTTTGTTGTGGACCTTTGGATGTATTATCAGCAAGAGAAGTGAGCATTGGATTGGTTATTTTGGAAAGAATGGGCGAGATCACAAAAAAAAATCATTTTTCCCATTTTGTTGATGGATACATGGGGAATTTTTCTGGAAATCATTAATATAAAAAATAAACTATAGTTTGACGACTCAATAATCGGCGAAATTTTGAAAACAACGTTCTTTGTGACGTCAAAATCGTCTTTGATGGAGCTTAATGAATCTCATGTTATGATCACTTCTGTAATACGATATTCCCCAAAATATTCCAACCACGGTGTACCCCTTTCCCTTTTCAACTGCGATATTAATGATCGTCACTACCCCTTCCTAGTCCATCAGCAATATAAATTCAGGTACACGTCGCTTTTCAAAACGTTTCCAACTGTCGCCAACCGAGCTATTCAAAGCGTTGGATACAAATCACCTACAGGAATCTGTACTTTGGGGTTCAAACTCCATAGATGACTAATGAATTCAAGAGCGCTTCATAATCCGAAAGCGAACGGAGTTCTTATAGTGCATATCAATGTAAATCAAGCGAAATTTATTGGCGGGATTTGGAGTTTCAACTGTTTGCTTGACAAAGATGAAGTATGGAAGCGAATGGCTGACTGGCTTCTAGAGAATATTGTTAACGTGTACTCATCCCAGGCTCTTGAGGTTGTTGTGATGAAAACTTTGAGTAGCAATCAAACGATTGCCCCTTAATTTCATTCATTGTCGAACCCCCCAATCGCCGTTCCTGATCTTCCTGAGTGCCTTATTCCACTTCATCGGTCATAATAAATCGAGAGAGCGGACCGCTTATAAAAACACCTCTCCAGCCATTTAAGCCGGGGAACGAAGACCTAAAATGAATCTTATCGGGCATCCCATAAGTCTCCACATCACCTATTTCTTTCTGTTCGTTTTCCAGGAGGTGGAGACGTATAAATATACGTACCGGGAGAGAAGTTTTCCATTTAGCAAAGCAAACGTGGTGGCTGCGCAATGGATGTGCCACATCAATAATCTGGACTATCACTTCTCATTCTCGGGTTGTATCTCTTATTATACTTTCTGGAGGAGTTTCTCCAGACAGATTCATGAGGGAACAAATTATTTTTCTTCCACGATTCCTGCTGTTTCTTCTATTTCGTTTGCTGTGTTATTCTGAATACGTTCGAGTGATTTATTGTTTGTAAATATTGATAGCACTGATCCAGAACACTTTTGTTGCTCAATACCTCCATGAAATCCATAGAGGTCATTTTGTTGTTGGGTCAAGATCATTCCGAGATCGTTTGAAAATTGCTTCCTGATCGCTTTTGGATCTTGTTGTAGTCCTCTTGGAGGACATTGAGGTACTTCTGACGTAGCTCTTAGTGCTAGTAACAGGTCTAGACTTGTCAAAGGATTGTTTTGAGGCACTAGGACCCACAACCAAATTGTTTAGTCAGTTTCAATCCAAAATTAACTGGACCTCCTCCGTCTAGATTCATTTTTCTCCTCTCCTCTCGTAGTTTATTTCGACTTCAAGAAGAGTAAGTGAGTTGGCGTTTAGGGCACAAAGTAGAGACACCTTGACAGAGGCGGTTCAGATAACGTCGGGAATAAAAACCAATTTGGTGGAATGACCTCGACGGCCGTTTGTCTCAATCAGGGTTATCCCTGTGTCTTGCCGTGCAATGCCCGATATCGAATGATGAGAACGATTAATTCAATTAACCGTTAATGAATGGGATGGCTACTGGACCGGTCGGCCGGTCTAATGGACTTTTGAGCTGGCAATCAATATTTTCCGCAAGAAGTGGTCGGTTTGGGTCCAGGGAGAGGAATGTCAGGATGGGACTCATTTTTGAGCATTTTCAGCCATCACAACAGGCAATATTTTACAGGGTGACAGCTTGGGATTCTGTTGGATTTTGTGTCATGTTTTCATGAAACGAAAAAGCATAAGAACGTCTTTATCATTTCTGTGAGATGACATTTCCCTGCTCCACGTTTCGCATTCCAAATCAGGAATTTCACTAGGAAGTTGAATATTTGGTCGTGGAAAAGTCATTATAGTGATGAAAAACTGCAAAGAACAAAGATTAAAACAACAGAGAAAAAAAACTGATCTGAGAATCCTCTCAATATGTTTTTGCCCCTGACTATCACCCTGTATCTACCCCGGAAAGAAGAACGTTATGCACTAATCTAACCGAAGCATTGTGACCCTACAGGACTATATCGCATCTGTCCTCTATGATATATTACCCACCATTTCATCGTCCTTAATTGACTGTCAAAGTACCACCATGTATACTGGAATCAATCGTCCCATTGCACTCACTTAATGAATGACATGTTTCGCCAATACAGCGCATCGAAAAGTGAATTGGTTCTTTTCATATGTGCGCGAATGATTATTCCATATGGTGCGGACTGTATAAAACCTTACTTTCGATAATGCTCGGCGATTTTTCGCCGAGAGGAGTAAATGGTCTGTGGTTAGCTCACAAAGCGCCCTTCTATGTATGAGACCAGAAGTGCTCATGAATATTGAGGACGTGATAAAATTTTGGAGGTTTTTTGAAGCAGAGGTGAGACAGAACAGCTTATCGATGTGTTACGAACAAGTCATCATAAACCCTTTGAGAGATTTCAAGCATTTTGAGGAAAAATTTCGATAATTTTCCTAAAAAAATATTTATTGAGACTAAAAAACAACAAAACCAAAGTTCCAGTTTGTATGCATTGAATTGTACACCTTCGGAAAAGAAAAAGGAATTTATTGAGAGCGAAAAGGGTAGCCTGCATAAAATTGAGATGGCATTACTGAAATAGTTCTTAGGGATATCGGACGACGTTACACTTTTGAGAAAATTAGAGATGATTATTGAACATTATTGAACGTTAATATCATCAAACGAACTACCAATTTGGGTTGAATAATAACCAAATTCAGCTCTGGTATACGCCAACGAAACTAGAATACAACTGGACGATTTCTTGTTCATTTTTTATCCAAATTATTCGACAATTCGTACTTCCTCTGTTGTTTTTACCACTGTCCATCGTATTGTGTCAGGCATAGGTACGAGTGGGTCGGGTAAGGACAGTGGAAGCGCCCTGAGCGATGTGTCTCTCTTGTTTATGCATGATTTTTCCATTACCACATAAAAAATCGGCGAACTCAAGATTGATTTTGTCGAGTAACTCTGTAGATCTTGATTCCCCTCATTGATTCCCCTTTTTGATGATCGTGGCTTTCCACAATGAACTAAGAAATCGATCGGGGACTGGAGAAGCTGATTCAGCAAGAATTTTCCCGCAGAAGCCAAGACGAAACGACCAATAATCTGACCGGACCAGCAACATCGCTTCAGAGCTCCTCCATCATGAAAATTAATGTTCCCCAAAGTATAATTCGGGGGGAATGAGATGGATCTGTATGCGAAGACGTTCTCTCGGCTATATAATATGCCTCTTAATTGTGCTCGGAAATGAGAAATTCGCTTGGAAGTTATAATTGGATATGCGCGCCACCAGTCTTGAGGAAATCTTACATATCTCTCTACCCTATGCAATTTAACTTCTAATAGTTTTCTCAGTTGGCTTGCATTTCAATTACGGCACTGTTGAAATCTGTATTAATGTTATTAGTTTCACTCAGGAGAACTTTGTACAACAGTACAATCTACGATTTCGACATTATAAGAGACGGATAAAAGAGTGTCCGTAGTGCCACCTGGTGGTGATACTCCGGAACTAGTTATCGCAAGGAATAAGAGTCTGAAATGTTGTGTTCTCTGTTTACAATGGCCTGAAATTTGCGAGTAGGGATGCAAAATGCAATTATTTCTCATTTTTGAGAAGAAGCTTAGAGAATATTATCAAAACTATCGTTTCATGAACCTTCTATTGACAGAAATACTCATGGGAAGTCTAAGTTTCCGAGAATGAATTTGCCTGAAACGCCTATTATGTTTCTAAGAGGCGTTGAAAACGGTGGTGAAATCCGTTTTTCGATATCTATTATAGTTTTCGAGATATTTCAGGTTGAAAATTTCGAAAAATCGCGAAAAACCGCGAAAAACCGCGAAAACACCCAAAAACCACACATTCTTAACGAAAAAACCCATGAATAGTCCATGTCTATTCTCTGGGAGCCTCCAAACGAACATTGAAGACTCTACGACGACTTTTATTTTTTTCCAGAAATCCAAAGGGGGTACCCTTTCGTCGATTTTTCGAAAAATTACAAAAAATAAATTCGCCTGAAAACTCGTTTATAAGGTGTCTATAAGGTGTCTAAGAGGCGCTGAAAACGGTGGTGAAATGCGTTTTTCGATATCTATTATAGTTTTCGACATATTTCAAGTAAAAAATTTCGAAAAATCGCGAAAAATCGCGAAAAACCGCGAAAACCCCCAAAACCCCCACATTCTCAACGAAAAAACCCATGAATAGTCCATGTCTATGCTCTGGGAGCCTCCATACGAACATTGAAGACTCTACGACGACTTTTATTTTTTTCCAAAAATCCAAAGGGGGTACCCTTTCGTCGATTTTTCGAAAAATTACAAAAAATAAATTCGCCTGAAAACTCGTTTATAAGGTGTCTATAAGGTGTCTAAGAGGCGCTGAAAACGGTGGTGAAATGCGTTTTTCGATATCTATTATAGTTTTCGACATATTTCAAGTAAAAAATTTCGAAAAATCGCGAAAAATCGCGAAAAACCGCGAAAACCCCCAAAACCCCCACATTCTCAACGAAAAAACCCATGAATAGTCCATGTCTATGCTCTGGGAGCCTCCATACTAACATTGAAGACTCTACGACGACTTTTATTTTTTTCCAAAAATCCAAAGGGGGTACCCTTTCGTCGATTTTTCGAAAAATTACAAAAAATAAATTCGCCTGAAAACTCGTTTATAAGGTGTCTATAAGGTGTCTAAGAGGCGCTGAAAACGGTGGTGAAATGCGTTTTTCGATATCTATTATAGTTTTCGACATATTTCAAGTAAAAAATTTCGAGAAATCGCGAAAAATCGCGAAAAATCGCGAAAACCCCCAAAACCCCCACATTCTCAACGAAAAAACCCATGAATAGTCCATGTCTATGCTCTGGGAGCCTCCATACGAACATTGAAGACTCTACGACGACTTTTATTTTTTTCCAAAAATCCAAAGGGGGTACCCTTTCGTCGATTTTTCGAAAAATTACAAAAAATAAATTCGCCTGAAAACTCGTTTATAAGGTGTCTATAAGGTGTCTAAGAGGCGCTGAAAACGGTGGTGAAATGCGTTTTTCGATATCTATTATAGTTTTCGACATATTTCAAGTAAAAAATTTCGAAAAATCGCGAAAAATCGCGAAAAACCGCGAAAACCCCCAAAACCCCCACATTCTCAACGAAAAAACCCATGAATAGTCCATGTCTATGCTCTGGGAGCCTCCATACGAACATTGAAGACTCTACGACGACTTTTATTTTTTTCCAAAAATCCAAAGGGGGTACCCTTTCGTCGATTTTTCGAAAAATTACAAAAAATAAATTCGCCTGAAAACTCGTTTATAAGGTGTCTATAAGGTGTCTAAGAGGCGCTGAAAACGGTGGTGAAATGCGTTTTTCGATATCTATTATAGTTTTCGACATATTTCAAGTAAAAAATTTCGAAAAATCGCGAAAAACCGCGAAAACCCCCAAAACCCCCACATTCTCAACGAAAAAACCCATGAATAGTCCATGTCTATGCTCTGGGAGCCTCCATACTAACATTGAAGACTCTACGACGACTTTTATTTTTTTCCAAAAATCCAAAGGGGGTACCCTTTCGTCGATTTTTCGAAAAATTACAAAAAATAAATTCGCCTGAAAACTCGTTTATAAGGTGTCTATAAGGTGTCTAAGAGGCGCTGAAAACGGTGGTGAAATGCGTTTTTCGATATCTATTATAGTTTTCGACATATTTCAAGTAAAAAATTTCGAGAAATCGCGAAAAATCGCGAAAAATCGCGAAAACCCCCAAAACCCCCACATTCTCAACGAAAAAACCCATGAATAGTCCATGTCTATGCTCTGGGAGCCTCCATACGAACATTGAAGACTCTACGACGACTTTTATTTTTTTCCAAAAATCCAAAGGGGGTACCCTTTCGTCGATTTTTCGAAGAATTACGAAAAATAAATTCGCCTGAAAACTCGTCTATAAGGTGTCTATAAGGTGTCTAGGAGGCGCTGAAAACGATGGTGAAATCCGTTTTTCGATATCTGTTATAGTTTTCGAGATATTTCAAGTTGAAAATTTCGAAAAATCGCGAAAAACCGCGAAAACCCCCAAAAACCCCACATTCTCAACGGAAAAACCCATGAATAGTCCATGTCGATGCTCTGGGAGCCTCCATACGAACATTGAAGACTCCACGACGACTTTGAATTTCACGACACCAGAAACAAAACTAATAAAAAAGAGACCGACTCACACCCATCATCGACAGCAACCATCGAGGCGTGAAATATCCCCAAAGGGTACCCGCAACACACCCTAACAGCGTGTGCACCCCCACGAATAAAACACTGTTATTATGATAACGTGACCTCCGAATTGCAGACGTTCTCTCGCTCAGATTATTAGATCATTTGATCTCTGCTCAGCCTCATCATTGGCTCTTTCTCTGAGGATTAGAAATTGTTGCGAGCCTAAAAGGCATGAAATCGTGTCATTCGAAACGCAGAAGGCTTTGTTGAAAACCAAAACATTTGATATTCGGAATTAGTGATCCTAAAATTGGAAAGCAGATGGTATGATGAGATGACAGGCTACCAAGTTGGATTTAGTTTTTTGTGTCTTCTTTATATCAAATGTAATTCTTTGGATTACGTTTTGATAATCAAACCAACAATTAAAACATAGGGAAACATAGTAAAGTCATGTCTGCTTGATTTTGGACAAGTTTAATTCTTTCAAGGAATAATTATTGACAGAAATGGTCTTCAATGAGCTCCCCACCTTTCTACCAAGATCTTTCAAGAATTTTCGTTCTTCTTCTGATCTTTATAGAACCCTGGCTTCGCCTTTGGATATTGTGTTCAGATATGATTTCCTTCTTCTTATTTGAGCTCACTTCTTCTATCCCTCTGGAGATTCAGCGAATCCAATCCAAGCAATTCACACCAATTATGAAGACAATGGATGCTGGATCATTTCCATCAATACAACCACTGCCTACCTACTAATCCCTTGGACTCTACGAATCCCACGTAATTATAAAAAAGCCACCCCAAAACCCGAAACCCTATCCTCCTGTTCTAACAAGTCTATCGAAGCGAAAAAGTGCACCAGATGAAGTAAACACCAGACAGCTGGGGCTGATCTGACGTCTCGGTTTCAATTCCGATTCGATGATGGTGCACCCCAAATGCGATGTGCTCTTCCTTGTTTACACGGACGACTCGTCGCTATTAAAACATACAACTTTACCCCCTACCCTTCCTCAATTTGTCGAGGCGAGAATGAAGGGTTCACACGTGTACACGGAAGTGGCGTGTGTTGTCTGATTCCGATCTGTCATCGATACGTCAAGATGT
This sequence comes from Plagiodera versicolora, assembly GCA_037013635.1. NCBI lineage: Eukaryota > Metazoa > Arthropoda > Insecta > Coleoptera > Chrysomelidae > Plagiodera > Plagiodera versicolora. The sequence goes on along the minus strand of CM072981.1, from coordinate 13,058,250 downwards.
GGTTGCTTGGAATCGAGTAGATATTTTTTTTAATTCGAATTGGGTAGAGGGATGAGAATTTTGGATCCAGTCAGCTCCAAAGACCAATTTTGGGTTTTATTTTATACGATTTCATGATAATCCGTTAAAAAAAATATAATCCCAGTTGCTTTCAAGCTGAGCAAATTGATTCTAGCTCAGAAATATTTGGGAAGCAGGAAAAGGAATATAGTTGATGGAATTTCAGTTTTTAGAACCTATCCATCAATTCTCTTGCACTCTCTAGATTTTTCCCAGAGGTGTCAGCTGTGGTGACCTTGCTGGCCACTCGTCTTCCAATCGATCTAGCGAGCCTACAATATCGAAAACCGTCAATTGTACAGAGTAGGGTTCTGAAACCGTGGCATCAAAACAATGTGAAGCATTCCTTTTTCCTTTTACCGTTCGTTCGCTAAAAATAATATTAGCCAACGTTAAAACATGGCGATAATGCATTACAGCAGTTGTTTTTCTTCGCGTCTTCGCTCTCTCAGTACGAATTCCTCGCATCAATATTGCATTACGGGAAGATCAATCCTGAAGCTTGGCTGCTATTATTCGGGCGATCTCTAAACAATGGATTGTGATTCCGAGACGAAATTCATCGTTTTATTTGCATACGTACAATGAAATTTGCGAAAAAAAAGCAATAGGAAGAGTCGTAAATTTAAATCGTTGTCACAGAGCAAACGCGAAATTCAGTATTGCCAACGGAATGGTTATCCGAAATATTACGGCTTTTATGAAGCGAGATACCGACGATTTACGGTTGAATAATTCTAGAATATTCCGGGAAAATTACATATTTGTTTTATTAAAAGTATTGCAATTCTATATACAGGGTGTTTCCTAAAGACATGCTATTATTTGAAGGGGTGATTCTTTGACACATTTTGAGAAGAAACTTCCTATAAACGTATGTCCTGAGAGTATTAACTTTTGAGATACAGGGTGATAGAATTTCGAAAAAAAAAACACAGTTTTTTAATAATAACTGGGCTAATATTGTAGACATCTTTAAAAAAAATGGTACATGTCTTCTATGCATCAAGGTGCATTTTGGAAATACTACACCACTGCATACTTTCAAAATAAAAATTACTTTTTAGATCCTCATTCATTATTGAGCGAAATTAGTCTCATAGATTTTCTTTGTCTGACGCATGGTTCTCGCTTAAGAAAATCGTTTAACTTCAGAGTCTATTCCTTAAAAATCTGAAGCGGCGTGAAAATGTTTGTGCATCGACTGAAAGCAAATTAAGAGATCAGATTTGTTCCAAAATGAATGGGAATCCAAAAAATATATCTTTCTTGTCAGATGCTCCATTCTTGATTGAAATAATTGAATTAAAATTGCTTCATATCGCAGTACCAACCGTTTGATAATCTATATCACCCTGTATCTCCAAAGTTAAGACTTTTTGGGCATACGTTTATAGGAAGTTTTTTCCTCAAAATGTGCAGTTGAATAGCCGTTCATTGCGTCATTGTCCAGCAAATTGAAATAATAACCGCTCGCCCAGAATATAACTGTCCGAAGCTGAAGCTTGCATTTCCTTGACGACGTGGCCGGCATGCATTCCCTATCGCAATCAGCTGCGGCCGTGACAGCAATGACAACCTGCAGAACGTTGGAAGAAAGTTGGAGTTCGGTCTACGTGATCGTCCTGTCGAATCCGAACTCATGAAGCAGAACAATATCGAGCTTGAAGCTCGAGGGAATTTGATATGAGAGGAACGGGTTGGGAATTACAGGAAGCTTTCAATTGCGCTCGCTTTTGTTTTATTCCAAGGCTTACTAGTTTGTTTTCGTGCCTTTCTTTTGTTTACTATCGGAGATTGGGCACTGCATATAGAATTCACAGGAATTTCAATGAGCTGGTATTTTAGTTGGCTATGTAAATCATGCTAAGGACATTTGATAATAGCATAATAGCTTAATTGCAGTTCTTTTCGGTGACACAAGGAATCTACCGAGAGTCGCCGCCGACGCACGATAGACTCCATTCGCTCGAGATTGCGTGATGGCCGCCTCCTCTGCCTCCTCCGCCGTCGCCGCTACCTGCTGACCGGCCCTGCCCAATGCCCGCCGTCTCCATGACGACCACCTCGTCATTAAACCATCGCCTTATCATAACCGCCGAGCTGACCCCCGCCATCTTTGGTCATCGCCGCCGCCGCCGCCGATAGCCGCCTCTGAGTCTCGCGAGGCGGCGGCGGCGTCCAGACGTTCCTCGTCACACGATCGGACGTCGTTCGATGCACTCGACTCGGGATTTTTCTCTCGAAATAATTTTCAGTGAGGATTTTTACTGAAATGTTCATTTCATTCATTTTGTTCATAACTTTTTTTATTGTTTTCTGAAATGAAAAAGAAAAATCTCTCTCATTCACCAATTCCTTCATTGTTTGTTCTACTATCAATCGACATAAATCAACTGCTTCCTCCTTGTGCTTTTCACTTGTCATTTGTCATGTCAAATCTGTCAAGTCTCATTTGTCAAATGTTTCCTATGTCAAATGTCAAATGCCATTCTTGTCATGTCATTTACCTCATTTGCCATTGATCAATGATACTTCCCATTCAGTTCATTGTTTCTTTTTCGAAAAAAGAAACTTTCTTTGGAATGCTCTCTTAAAATGACGAGTGACGATAGCGGACCGAATTGTTTCGATCGTCATTCAAGTGTCAAAAAACTTCATCAAGTTATTATTGATTGGTTGTTTTTCCAAACTACTCTCCCGTTTGTCTCCTGTTGAATTTTTTACCCTCTCGATACGATAGATCTCTACTAGACGAAAATTTCCAAGAGTAAAGTGGCATGCACATTATCCGGATTGGTTTTTTTGTCAAGGGCTCGTAATGAGGATGAAGCGTCTGTACCTGTTGCACTTTTACCAACCACTAGGGATGTTTATTGACGCTATCAGTGTCTAGTTAACTTCAGCATGCATTTGAGTAACTTTAGCTTTAGTTTTTATCGACCGTAACGTCGTGTTTTTGTATCCATCACCTTCAGTTGGGCCATTAAGAAAAGTTTGACAGTTAGAATGTTGTTCCGTGATCGTGAAATGACAAGTGACAGATTCTGACTTGACAAGTGACAGATTTATTCTGTCCTACAGCAAACTAAGACGTTCATTCTGTCAGAGACACCGGTTCTTGTATTTTGTGACCACAATTTGCAGATCTACTGATATTTTTGTTGAAGCACATTGAACGTTTCCTGAAATGTGTGACGCTCCTGAAGCTATCTATTGATATTCATGCCTCCAAGCTTATGCCAGGATTGAATATCGAAGAATGAAATGGGTAGAAGAAAGTTCTGGGTACGAAATGTTCGAACTTTCGCGAATTATTATTTCCAAGATTGAAAAAGTTAGTCAGCTCAGGAAGCGTTCGAATATTTTTCGATGAGAAATCACGTGACGCAAATTACGGAGTGACTCTAGAAAACAGATTCGATAGATTTTATTCACAGAAATATGGATTAAAGAGTTTCAGTATTCAAAAATTGAAAACTAGTTCATTGATTGTAGTTCTGATTCATTCAACTCAGACTATTCCCTTCAAGTTAGCTTTTTGAAGATGAGAGGCCCCAAAACTGACCCTTGTGGCACACCACAGCTGAGATTAATTGCACAGTCGCTTGTCAAGCATGTTTCTGTTTGGTGTTTTGGAGTGATATACGATCAGTTTTCATAAAACAATCATCCCGACCATTAACCAAATTTCGAATTAAATTACGTAAATGGCGACCCCTCTACTCGATTATGCATACATAATTCCCAGGCCTATGCCTGTACTCATCTTTATGCTCGCCTATGAGCATCCAGCGAATGACATGAATTAGGCATTATATCAATTTCGTGCCTGACAGGCCATATAAAGTGACAGAAGGTCAAATGACGTTATGCCGGAGCCGATTTGGAAAAGGGAAACACTACCCCCTACGTGATGAGGAAGAAGGGGATGATTCGTTACACTACACCGTACGTTTTCTGCTCTGTGGCAATTAGAATTACTTCTGTGATCAGGTCGATACCGGATTCTCACCCCGATTCTCGGATACACTGGGTGTTTAACAATAAATGACAGGTTTACATTGAGGAATTTTGAAAAACAAATTTGTCTCGACTCCCTGTATATCATATTCCGTGTAGCTAACATAATAATACCGAATTATGGTAACAATCAGTTGTATTCCCGAATCCATTAAATCCACAATAAAATATGCATGATTCGCGGCTATTATCGGAGCGTTTTCATTTTTGGATGAAAACATCGATGAATGAATAGATGCAATCACATTTCGATGGAGGGATTAAATGGAAAAAGTTTCACGTTTACAGCAGCGATTTTAAACGAAACGGCCACTGATAGTGATTGATAGATGTGTAGTCGACATGTGATCATAAACGAATCACCAATTCTTGATTTGTTCGCTGATTTGGTTTGTAATCATTCTTATATTGTGGCTTGGGATATAGTATATGAGAACATGATAAGGCAAAGTGGTCTCAATATACCTCCTTGAGGAACACCCACATCATTTCTTTAACCTATCTCTGTCACTTTCGAATATTGTTCGTTGTGCCTTAACAACTTTTACCTTAAAAAAATACTTCAAGTAGCACAATCTCAATCAAAGAAATCAATAGTTCAGGAGAAAGTTTATTATTATTATTATTCAAGTGAGGTAGTTTTGACAGCTCGCCAGAAAATGCTGTGTTGCTAATTGTAAATTTTTTCAACGATACTGCGTAAGGGAAATGTTAATGAATTTGTTATTTAGGTGAAAATGAATGTTTAATGAGGAGAAGTCGTCAATATATTTCAAAGATAATTGGGAGTTTACATTACCTGAACATCGGAGTGTTTGGATAAACAATACAGGGTGAATCGTATAGCTGAAGATGTGGTGTCGTGTTCCTGCAACAAATAAATTCAATTCTTTGAACAATTCCTCTAAACATTTGTTGATAACTCTCTTTTTCATTAAATTTTGATGCTCGAATTGATATCAAATATCAAAATAGTATGAACATTCCAGAGTATGTAACTTTGAGCAAATTTACAATTCAATTTCTGAGGAAACTGAACGGAATACGACCAAAAGTCAAGAGGAACAAAATTCGGGTAATAGGTCGAAAAACATGAAAAAAATATTTGAATTCACCAGTGGCGTACAAGCAAGTTTTTCTTGAGACTTTTATGGATTGAGACCTCGAAAAATGCAACACCCTGTATGTTAATTGGAAAGCATTCACTCTCATATTAGGCTAATTGTCATTCTCTTCAGGTATAAGAATTGTTTTCCTATTTTTCAGGAATGTTTAGCTGTGAGGTTATTCATTCAAGGAAGACTTCTCAATTTCAGTTTCCTGAAACTTCCAACAATTTCGTTTATGAATGAGAACTTCCTGTGTAGGTGCAATTATTGTGAAGGGGTTGTATCAGTCATTACCAAAAGCGTGTTTGATAACTGCCAATTCCAATTGCGTCGATGAAAACATACAATGGGGTAGTTACAATAACGCTTGGCGTGATATTCGCCGATATGCTTAGTGGTTCTACGTCAAGTTTCAACTTCCGGTCACGATAGACGTTCTATAAGTCTCGTGGATATCAATATAAATACACGAAATAATGTTGGATGATGTGAAAGTTCGTGCGATTGATTCGAGGATAGACAATACGTTGGATTGTTGCATGGTAGACTTCAATTTCGTCTTGAATTTTTCATGTAGTCGATTCTCTATTTCAGAAAGACAAAGAGGGGAGTTGAAGTAGTGTAGAATAAAGAAAATTCTATGAAGTTTTTAACTTGTATATAAGCAAGACTTCTGCTCGAAAAAAAAAAACAATTTGGTGTCATTGCATTTTTTTTCCTGTATTATCTGGTTCTGTAAATTTTTTTCTACTGATTTTTTCGTACTATGCACTCAAACAAAACATATTTTTTTATGAATTAGATATTTCTTATTTATTTTCAGGCTTTAATGTACCTTTTCTTGAGGATTACAATGTTAATTCAAAAATCTATCAAATCGTTGTCTTGCAGTGCCCTTCATATGTAAATGTCAACTGTCAATGTCAAATTGACGTTATAGTAATAATCTTCATCCAAATTCAGTGGATTCATTCCTACATTATCTACTAGAGATGAAAAAACTGGTTTAGAAAGTGATATATTCCCCAGAAATGGAAAAAACCTTGACGAATCATATTTTCCCTACCCAAATGGGCGTGCCGCCCACTATCACGAGCGAACATCCATCAAGAAATCTCGATGATGGAACTGAAACTTACGGCATCTCTGATAAGAGCACTCCTGAAAAAAACCTCTAGTGGATGTGTCTCAGGATCCTTTATGTATAAAAGGAAGAGGAATCTTTTCGGGAGCTTCACATTTATAACTAACCTCATCCATCTTCTTTCGTAGAGGGGAACACAAATGCAGCTCAATTTGTCAGAAAGTCTAATGCTTCAGTTTCTGGCGTTCCGGAGCTATCGGGAGCCGTGCCTTATTTTATTATTATTGCATCCTGATCGCTGAAATTTGCGGAGCGAGCTCCGTTCTGAACGGTTCGGATAAAACGTCCGCTGAACCGTCTATATTGATTTCATTTGAGTAATACAGGTAGAGGCGGATCACTTTTCCATGTTGGATGTCAGCTGTCATAAGATATGTTGACGATGATGGTTAATTCCACCGTTTTTGTTTCTTTAAGGGGGTATTCTGGTCTAGAGCCCTACTTTTTGGGTAGTTTTCCAACTAGGATAGAAAAGATAAAAACGTTCTCACTATAAATTTTTTTATGTAATGTTTATCGATCCTTTATGTATGTAGAAAAAAATCAGAAGAAAGAAATGTCAAAAATTCGTCAAATGACAGGCCGGTGAAGTGGGGGCTGCCAATCAAACAGGGCTCCCTGGTTGACATGATTCCAGCCCTTGTAGTCATCCAAATCGAACAAACTAAAAAAATTCTTAATTAGTAAAGATGTCGCTATCGCTTGAACTACGGCCGAAAAAAAAATATAAAAAATTCACAAAATGGCGTCTACTTGAAAAAAAAAAAACATTCATTTTTACCCCAGTTTTTCGACCTTCACGAATTTTTTAAAAATACTTCAGATTGAAATTTTTCAAAATCCTTAGTTCCTGCGATAAAGAGATGTATGAAGAAGATTCTCACAAAACTTCAAAGGAATCGGTCAGATAGAACTTGAGATATCGTGTCAACCACCTCAACAAAAGTAGTTTTGAGAAAAACGCGTTTGAAGTTTGAGAAAGATTTCCAGTTTCGTGTCTACTTAGCTCCAAGATCGAGACTAAACTGAACAGTTCCAGGTATATTGGGTACGTACTGGTAGTCAGGTATATATAAAAACTCAATTAAAAGGGTATACTACGAGCTCAAGTCGGATACAAGAGAATTCCTGGAAAACATCTGCCATTCATTGTGTGCCGCGTCACAAAATCCACTGTATCTCTCAAAATAATTCGAATTTCGAAAAATTCTTCCGAGAGCATATTTTTGAAAGTCTAAGCTTTGAAAATATGCAAAAAAATGATTTTTTCAATTTTCTAGACCAGAATACCCCCTTGAGCAAAGTTTCCACTCACGCACTCGATACCATTCCAAAGCGAGGACAAAATGGCAGATCCTGCGGGACGTCCATTGTTTTTTCACGAGCAATATAATTCCAGAGCCAGCCCCCTATCTCCGTAAACCAGAAAATATGAGCGGCGCTGTTATAAAACAGATCCCCGCACCCTCGCAAGCAATAACGATGAATTCTCACAAAGTCACCAGAAGGTCATTTTCCGTTTCCCATTTTCGGTATGAAGAAGATAAAACATCGTTTTCGGGCGATATAAAGAGATGGAAAGACGAAACGTCATTGGAACAGACATAGTAGAGGTTACACGGAGAAAAATCATTGTTATGCGTGTACACTGAGAGAAAAAATTTACACTCTTGAGGTTAGGTTAGGTGGGAAGTAATGGCACATGAATTGTTTCTCGTTTATTTCTGATCATTAGTCTCATAATTGACAAGACTAGAATCGAATTTATGGAGGGAGAATAATTGTTTATTGTGACACGTAAAGCAACATATTTAAAAAATGTGATCCAATTCACCTTTCAAAAATTATTTTTGTTGAGACTCTGCGTTGGATGAGATATATTGTTTATTTTCATGTCAATTCTCATTTCATTCTCTAATTTTCAACTCCTTTCCTCCCCTATTCATTCTCCTATTTATTTATGATTTCAATCTTGTTCCATCGAACCGAATCTTCTCAGCGATGAATATTTCGAATAGTGAGCTTATATCGGGAAGGCAATAAAGGCGTTTTGCATCGCGGGAGACGATCAGAATTTATCCGAACCTTGCACCGATAAATCCGTGAGACTTTATTAGATAACTCCTAATTTATGAGACTTGTCTCGCGCACCAAAGTTACAAATGGCGTCGACCATTTCTTATAAAATATATCGCTACGATGTGGAAGACGTCGATGCCAATATAACTTGATGGGGTTTTCGGTGCGAAACTTTGTTTTCATTAATCGAAAGTGCTGACGTGGATTAATGGAGGATGTAATAAAAAAGGTTGGCTATATTGCGTACAACCAATGGGGTAGGGGGAAGAGCAATAAATATAGTTCGCGAAAACTAAGAAACCTGTAACTATTAGCATTGTCGTTAGAAGAGCTTCACAATTCGTTTCAAAGATGGCGCCACTCGCTAAGAAGTTACATACATACACACATCAAACTCAAGCTAATATACAGCATGTAATAAAAATACCTTGATTATGGAAAATGATCTGAAGGTCAATCATAGTTCCGGAACTAACAAAAATCGTAGAAACAATCCACGTTTTCCATATTGATAACTCCACTACCCTTCTTCTTCGTTTAGTTGCCGAACGTTCCCAATTCTCCTGTATACATTGGAGTTGCCAACTCGAACTCAGCTGAAATGCCGACCCTTCATCTCAGAGCCCCATGTTTCCAGAATAATTAATGTTTTCTGCTGGTCATTTCGCAACAATATAGTTAAAGACGTAGGAGGTATAGCTGAAGCAAAACCAGTGGTGTTCAGAAACACGCAGTGATGCCAAAAGTCAATACGTATTTGGAATTCTTCAGAATTTTTGAAAATGGTGATTGGAAAGGGGACAGATTCAAAAAATTTAAGCTTTTTTAGTTTTCAGGAAATTCTAGCTGATGCTCACTGCTCTGTATATTTTTAGGGTATTTGGGAAGGGATTTCCTGATGAATCTAAGCAACAATTCTGTTCCAGCTATAAATGCTGACTCAAATTGATTTAACACTCCTGCAGTGTGTCCAGAATTTACGTCCTCTGTCCTCTTGCTGCTTTCAAGGATTTCCATCCTGACCCACCTGATCCTTTCGAATCTGGAACGATGACCTACGCCACTGGAAATGATAAACATGAGCCATGAGTATGGGCCAGCTTCGGACCCAACTGTGCAAATTAATAGCAGCAATATAAGTCTTCTCCCTGCAACCTTGTTTACTGCACGGCCATACCAGAAATTACGTCGAGGTGACCATTGATTAATCTGCTCTAGTTATACCCGGCAGTTTATCACGAAAACTGCCGCCATATATACCTGATGCCAGTAATTCTCTTATCGTATAAGTGCATTGTTGGTGATTAGCTGATACAATAGATAGTCGGTCGAGCAAGGAAGATGGAAAGCTCTTGTTGCGTTTTTTTTGTGAAACTTCCCACACTCACTTATTCAGTCACTTATTCACTCACTTACTCACTAACTCAATCACTCACTCAATCACTCACTCACTCACTTAATTACTCACTCACTTGATTACTCACTCACTTCCTCACTCACTTAATTACCCACTCAATTACTCACCTACTCACTCACTTAATTACTTACTCACTTACTCGCTCACTCAATTTATTACTTACTCACTTACTCACTCAATTACTCACTTACTCAATCACTTACTCACATACTCACCAGCCAATGATTTTATCAGCAGATATCATTGAAGAGGCCAAATACTATCTCCTCAAGAAACTAGAACATGTCTCGGATTCTTATTTTGAGAATTTGTAATAACGAAGAAAGTGGTGTTTGATGTAGATTTTTTTTTCATTGCTTCAATGATGAGTTTTTCTTCTAAATCTATCAAAAAAACTGCTCATATGACAAGCGAAGACTGATTATTCGAAAGATATTCTGTGAGGTAGAGACCAGCAGAAATATTTAAATGGTCTTTCAATTTATATTCCAATTTCTGAAGTTGATGACGTCGTTCTGAATGGATGCTTCTCCAAACATGTTCCTTTGTTGAATATCATTACCAACATAATACCATCTCGAAACCTTGTTAAAGACTCATAGCTAATACAAAATATAATCTAGACCCATTGTAAACATAATATACTCCAGGGAGACTGAACAAAAAATTAATAACGACTTAAAATAAATAATTCGTTCTGATATTAGATCACGCACACTGTATAATAAAATGCATCAATCTTACTCGATGGGAACGACTCAATTCTTTCATGGTTTATCCCTCAAATTGGTTTCCGTTTATTGCAATATCGATTGTGTTTTCATGACGGATCCATTAAAATGGTGGTTTTTTGTTGCGTCCAAGCTCGATAACTCAATTTTAGTACCCGCCTATTTTATGGTAAATTCTTTGTTGGCATCACTTGTTCAGTTGTCAAGGCGATAGGCACTTAGGCGATGTTAGATTTGAGTTGTGTTCGATTTCATGGGTAAAAAGGATGTGAAGAAAGATTCGAAATTAGAAAAAAAGTCAGTGGGAATTGGTTCATGGGTCCAAATGTATGACCAAATATTAAGAAAAATATATTATCGAACCATATACAGTGTGAAGTGTTCAAATAGGTTTATGGTTAGGGTATTTGAAATTTCCAAAAAAAGCACTGCTAAAACTTTTCGCAATGTTCAAAAGCGAATGAAATTGCACGTTTGATTATTCGTCAACGGTCCGATTCGAAGAACTTTCGATGGATAGCAATTAAACAGGACTGCCTACTAAAATTTAACAGTTCCAAGTACCATACCGAACTTTTTTCGCGGATTCTTATTGAGGTATATTTGAAATAATTAATTAAATTTCTTCGGGAGCACCGGAATGTTTATAATAGTTTTTCGGGCTATAAATCAGGTGCCGATGCAGACGGCGCTGCAAGGAGGCCCGCACGGGCCGTTCCCACCAAAACAATGACAGAAATCCCAGGACCGTACTCCAGAATTTCGAAAATTTATACTTCAATCACCGAAAATAATGCTGGCTATTTGTGTGTTAAGGGAGTATTCTGTTGTAGAGGTCTACATTTTGGGGTATTCAAATAATAAAAACATTTTCACTAGAAATTTTGCATATATTATTTATTGATTCTTCATGCTTGAAAAAATCAGGAGAAAAAAAATCAGAAATTCAAAATACAGGCAAGTGAAGTGGAAGTTGCTTATTGGTCGACATGATTCCAACCATTGTAGTGATTCAAATCAAACAAATAAATAAAATTCCTAATCACTAAAGATGTCGCTATCGTTTGGACCTCGGCCAGAAAAATAAAAAAAATAATTCACAAAATGGCGTCCACTTGAACAAAACATTTTTCAACTCCTGTTTATCGATCTTTACGAACTTTTTAAAGATATTTGGGATCAATATTGTTCAAAATCCAATGCCCAGGGAAAGAAGAGATGTATGCAGTAGATTATCACAAAATTTCAAAGAAATCAGTCAGATAGAACTCGAGATATCATATCAAACACCTCAAAAAACAGAGTTTTGAGAAAAAAAAAACGCGTTTGAAGTTCGATTACTCTGTTGAATCCATTTTCCAAATCACTATTTATAAACAGACAACCTTTTTATCAAGTAATAATTAAATAACGACTCAAATATGCGATATCCAAGTTAAAAAATTTTTCGAGCCCATCTTCACATTGGGCTAGCCCTGCCCTGCCCAATACACCCACCGTCACATGTCCATCACAATGGGCCATTCAACGGGGCCGTCGATCACCGCTGTTCCAGGAAGCGAACCGAGCCCGGCGGATGCAAAAAGGGGGGCAAGGGGCGGCTGCAGTCCAGAAATTCGCGACATATTCAAGGAGAGCGCCGACTTTGATTCCGCCATTGGGAATCGGCGGCCTTTTTGCGCGGCCTCTTCCAAATAGACATGTAACGACCTGTTCTGACGATGACACGGCTGGTCAGCCCGGGACAGACATTTATTTGGCGAGGTTCAGTTATTACACGAGAACAATTATTGTTTTGTTTTTCTCAGGTTGTAGGGATGTAATTGTAGCTTCAATTCATTTATTTGGGGTGCTTGATAGTTACGTCACTATTAGACTGTGCCAAATACCTTCTTTACAACTTGTAATTCCAGAAAAATTCTATGGAATGAACTCGATATTTCTTTCAATCTACTGATTAATTTATGATCCGGCAACATCGCACCTGTTGCTCGTGTGACGTAACAACCAACCTGAGATAAAAGACAAGTATTGTTTTCCTTGTGAAAGGAATTATAAACGTACTGACCGCTCTATAACCATACCAAATCGACTTAACTAAATAAAAATAAGAAATCAGTCCACAGGGAGACGTTATGCCACACAAGTGCATTAGGGCACCCATTCACTCTTTCCTGACGGATAGTTATGGAAAAAAATAAATGCCAAAGAAGGAAAAAGCAGCTGATAGACATGAGCAATTAAAAATCTTTTTATAATTAGAATTGGCCGTTACCTGGTCTAAATGAGCCATCTCTATTCTACTCGCAACGACAATGCTGTGCATCAAAAGCCGACAGATTATCAGAAAACTGTATTATAATTTTAACGACCGACATCGTCACAAGAAATGACAGGCTCGGTATAAAATATACGCGCTACCAGTACGCGTCAATATATTTTCGACACGCCGTAATTTAAATTTCGTTCAGTTTGGCAAACAGTGCAAAAATACTTTCGGCTAATCAAATTTCTATACTCGTGTCAGAACTGAAAACAGTAAGTTTAGAAAATACTTGAGATGTCTGTAATCAGTAAAAAATAAATAAAATTCAATTTGGCAACTTTCAAAATGGTTGTACCCCAGATATATTATCCCTGATACTGTATATCCGAGTCGAAATCTTGTATCTTCAAACATTCATTCGATTAGTATAAATATATAGTTTAATTAAACCGGAAAACACGCTTTGATGATGAACTAGGAAGGCAAAAATAATCAACAAGAAAAATATTGTTATCGTAAGAAAGTGAGGGGTGCTATTAAGATCACTTTTTATAAAGCAACCCACATTTTTTTCGCAATAAACTCGCTGTTAGTCCAAATAAGAATTAATCACAAACTCAAGTAGGTATACATACAAGTGAAACTAATATAAACGTGTTAAAATAGCTGCGATTGAACGACACAAAGTCAATGAACGTGTGAAGGGATTAATACGTCATACTACCTCCCAGCAATAATTGCAATCGGTACAATCGGCCGACTGGTTTTCACGATAGCCTTACCAAAATTCTTGCATTCACATTGGTGATTGAAAATTACGGATCACTCCTTGTAAGTTCGCATGTGCATCGCCGTAGTAAGAAACGTCCAGATGAATTAGTAACAGACTGAAGGATATATCGAAGTTATAAATATTGGATCATAGTTGGCTTAGACGGTTGAAACGACTACCACCCACGATGAAGATGTCGTCCAAACTCGACTCTGTGTAGTGTTTTTATCTTACAATCGTAAATCCTATTGGTTTTTTCCAAACGTGTCCACTGAAATGGGGGGAAATGACAGACATCACATGAAGTTCCAGGAGATTCTTTTCACAAACTATTTCAACGTGTTAGCACTTGTGACGTCATCACTATTCCGAAAACGACGTCTTGACCCATACTTTGCATTGCCATTTTAAAAAGCATAATTTTCATACACCAGGACCTAGTACAGGGTGTTCCATTTAGACGAGAAGACAGAAAAAAAAATCAAGAAAGTATATCCTAAAATTCTCAACTTACAAACGAGATGTCGACCAATTCCTTTCGTCGCATCACTCTCACAATCACCTGTCACCATCTCGACGTACTCGCCGTTGGGAACACGTCATGTCGACGACAGCTGCGTCTGCTTTTTGACTGACAAGTGAAGTCACAACTAGGCAAGCTTCAATCAGGATGCTGAAGACTATGCCAACTAGATCTTTGTGTGAAGTTGAATCGATTACGTTAGGGGGATTAAACAAAATAAAAATGTTTTTTGGAAATGTTAGCGAATTCTTGATCGCCTTGTATACGAGGACTTTCTGGCGTCAAAATGCTAGTGGAAATCGTTCGAGTTTATGAACGTTTGGTGTTTAGTATTTGTGGACCGTTTAAAAGTTGTTTAGTACGAGAAATGTGTGATTTTTACGAGACAGACTAAAGTGAATGAAGCTTTTAAGAGACCGTCAAATGAATGAGTGTGGTTGTTTTGATAATTTATAGATTTTACTGCTCTGTCTTCGCAGACCAGCAGCTATTTTATGATGTCTCATCTCTAACACTTTGTGTACATCTGGAGCAGTTTTCTAGCACCATTACAGTTCAAAGACATTTTATTGAAGCTCCTTCGAAACGATGACCTATCAGCAAACATTTCACACCTATGTCAATCTCTATTGTTCCTCCACTTGATTCGTTTTAGTTTGATTGGAGTTGATCACAATTTTTGTTAGTCATCAGCTCATTTCCTAGACTCTCTATTATTTCAAAAAAGATCCCAAAAGCAACAAGAAAGAATCCAAACGATAGAAGAACGAATCGTGAGATAATAACTGTTACATGTCTATTGTTAATTTGTGAGATCCATTTTCAATTGAAGGAAGTGAGCTCGAATGAACTTTGTGGAAGATTCTACGTTCGATATTCACGCAACAATTCTGTATCAATCGCTATAGAAAAAGAACTAAAAAAGACCACAAAAAGGCTTCTGGAGTTGGGTGTTTCCTAAGTTTGGAAAAAGTGACATGTTTTGGGACAAAAAAGGTCATTTTCAAAATCCAATCAAAAATATCGTGAGTTATTGTAAAGTGAACATATAATACTCCCCAATATCGAGATACCTATGGAGGAAATAATTAGCAGAACGCCTCTACAAAACCCAATCTTAATTGGTGTTTTCAATGGCCGCACAATTCGCAAAGAGTCTGAATAAGCCATGGACGTCGACAATCATCGAGATGGATAAATCAAAGCGAGCGTGTTCGCAGCTCGATGAAGACCCAGCGATAGTGGTCCAGGAGTCCAAGTGGCGCTACCCCGGAGCCTTATCGTCCCCATCTCTTTATACATGCAAGATGGGACCATTTAAATTGGTTCTTTGTTTACATTACATGCGTTCTGTAGTCGCGATTCGAAGAAATTCGAACGGCAATTAAAACACGAGCTGAATTTCTCGATAGAGTTTTGCATATTTTGTGGCTTTGACGTTGAATCAGATTTTATAAGAGACAAGATATATTGTAACAACTACGTTTGGTCCAGATGCTGCATTTTAGTCCCAGAACAATCTATTGTCTACAATTTTGAGCTGCCAGAATTTTTGAAGCATATACAGGATGTTCCTTAAAGACATGCTATTATTTGACTCATTTTAAGAAAAAAACTTCCCATAATCGTATGTCCCAAAAGTCTTTACTTTGGAGATACAGGGTGATAGAATTTCGAAAGAAAAACAGTTTTTTAATAATAACTGAGATAATATTTTAGACATTTTCAAAAAATTTGGTACATGTCTTCGATGCATCAAGGTGCATTTTGTGATGTACGGAATTTTTCATTTTCTCTACCAGTGGCGTCCGTACGGGTTTTGCATTAAATATTTTTGGAGAAAAAAACACTACGCCACTGCTTACTTCGAAAATAAAAATCATTTTCAAGATCCTCATTCATTATTGAGCAGAATTAATCTCATGGATTTTCTTTGTCCGACGCATGGTTTTCGCTTGAAAAAATAAAAATCGTTTTACTTCAGGGTCTATTCCTCAAAAATCTGACGCGGCGTGAAAATGTTTGTGCATCGATTGAAAACAAATTAAGAGATCAGATTTGTTCCGAAATGAATGAGAATCCGAAAAATATATTTTTCCTGTCAGATGCTTTGTTCTTGATTAAAATAATTAAATTAAAATTGCTTCATATCGCAGTACCAACCATTTAATAATCTATATCACCCTGTATCTCCAAAGTTAAGACTTTTAGGGCATACGTTTATAGGAAGCTTTTTTCCCAAAATGTGTCAAAGAAGCATGTCTTCAAGGTTCACCCTGTATAGAAGCTTCAATCCACACGTTCTACTGACAAAAATGATACCAACTTTGGAACAGTTGAAAAGTAAGACAAACTCCTTAGTACAGTGATGGCGAAAATTCAAACAAACCTACTGTTGATCTTACCGCTTTTCCCACAAAATACACCCATTACCAATCAAATGAGATTCCCCACAGGGCGTTCCTCTTCTCTGGCCACTAACTCACCCATAATCAATGTCTCCCAGTCATGGCCGGCATTTTTTACCGCAATTTGTACACAAGCCGAAGCCGAGATCAGTCTGCGACAATGTTTATTGTTCTTAAATATTTCATGCCGCGTTCGGATCGAACCCACAGCGGGTGGGGGGACGAGAGGGGGGATCCAGGGGGGAAGGATCGCCCGAAGGATAATCCACGTCGCTTTACATCGACTGGCAGTTTTATTGGTCTTCTAAATTGCGCTGTATCTTCGATTTTCCAACGTGTCATTGATCACCAGGAGTAATAATTCGCTAATTTGTTAGGCAACGGTGATGGAAATGCCCCCGGGAGGCGAAATGGGGGGTCTTGGGGACCTTTGATTTGTTTCGTGATGCTCATTTTATTCGGTGGTGTCGGAGGATCGAACACATCTTGTTTAATTTGAAAAAATTAGGGGACCTGATGGATATTTATACTCTGAATCGAATTGTTGGGGAAAACAGGGGCGTAGATTGGGGTATTCAATTTTATGAATCTCTAGTTAGATTGTATTTTTCATTTATATTTTCTTGAAAAAAAAGAGAAATTGTCATCAACTCAGACTCGTTCGAATATTGTCTCTTTTTAAATTGATAAAATATTTTTTTTTCGAAAAATAAGTAACATTTTGGATGAAATTCTTCAAGAACTTCTCCATTGGATTCAAAACAATCGAAAACTGTCAATTATTGTTTATATTTCATAGAATTCGTTTTTGAATTTTGTGCAAAAACGTAATTTTTCTGTTGCATGGGCTTTTTTCAACATAATACAATTTTTATTTTCACGAAATAATAAAAATTCCTTTGGGTTTCATGAACGTCACTGTAAAGTGTTTAAAAAGTTGGCTACAAATATGTTATGATCGATATTTGACATTGATTCCAAAAATAAAATGGTTTTTCAGAAATAAAACAGCCTTCACCAATGTTCTTCGAAATGTAGTTTCATTAAAAGCAAACGAATGTTCTGAATTATATATTTCAATAAAATAAAATTCGCAAAATTGACAGCACCTTCGCCAAAATTTGAAATGTTCAATAAATAACCGCCATTTCGTCCTTCGTAAATAAATTCGTATCCAATCAATATTTTAGTGATTAATCCTAACCTCACATTATTCTTGAACACTTGTACACACACGTCATCTGTCAATAAAACATAGAACAGCAAAACTTGGCGACCAATTTGGCGAAATTCAACTGTGTTTCGTGACGTGAATGGACAATCTGTCATTTGTCATTTGTCAGTGGCTAGTGTACAGACTGACAGAATAGCAGTTTCCACTCCTACAGAAGGCATCGGACGCATAGAATATCGCTACAAATGGACGAATCGTTAGGTGTTCCAGTTACATTGACGAACCGGTAGCAGAACTCGATCTGAATGACGAATTTATATTCTAGACTGCACCGAGTGCCTATATATATGATCGATTTATATGCATCGAGCAGGGTCCATCCGAAGAATGATAATGGCTACCAAACTAGCTAATTGAGCACTTATCCCGATTAGCAATTCAAGGCAAATCTTCGAGGTGATCTAATATGGCCGATTTCCATACATTTTTTCTCCCACAGAGCTCAGTTGTAACGACATTGTCGGTGTACCTGCGCTTACAAAAACCCTTGCTCGCTCAAAATGGCCGCTGCACGATTCTATGAAAAGGTGCAATTAATAAAGGCAAGCAAATTAATCGACGCATCAATGATAATACGCAGTCAAATCATGTACCAAAGTTATAAAGTTCAGTAAAGACAGTGGGACTCGTTCTTCGGGACATGTTCGTCGGGCTATTTTTAATTTCCGTCCTTCGGTTCGACTCACAATTGCATCAACTTTTAATTAAGTGAACGCTTCGATCTTTTTCTGTCGAACAACCATAAAAATTCCGTACATTTGATTCAAACGACGTGACTTTATGCTACACGGTGTTCAATAATTGGTCCCAACATTACCATCATCTGGAAATCAATTTCCCATTTTTATGATATAAAAAATAATTATATAGGGTGTATCATGTGACAGTGGCCGATACCAACTTTCTTATTTCAAATACAACCCCCTGTATGTTAGTTTTTTTGATTCTACAGAAAGTTCTAGACACAACTCATGTACAATGTCCAATATCTAACTCCAACTGTTTCAGAAATACTGAGTGTTTTCAGATGTATTACAAAAATTAACATTGAAAAATGAAAATTATTTTATTATTTCACAAATTCGCTACATCCGAACATTTTGAACATTTCTTACATTGAAATTGATGTTTTTTTATTTTTTTACATTATTTGTATAATATACAGGGGGTTGTATTTGAAATAAGAAAGTTGGTATCGGCCACTGTATGTACGTCAAAAATAACGCCCATTGCCAAAATTTGTTGAAAACACTGGTTCTTGGACTCTTTCTTCATTGTATTCTTCAACTGTTGATGAAGATTTCTCTTGTTTGTGGTTATGAAAAAAAAAATGTGACATCTAGCATCGAATTGATCGAACGATTCTTCCAATGAAAGAAAAATAATTATACCAAAAATGGATATTTCACGTTACTAGATTTCATTTCAACCAATATCTTCACCGTTAACTAATACTGAATCCATTCCAAAAAATCATTCAACTCAGATATTAAATTTATTGGGAAGTGTGGTTTGTTAGAGATGATTGATTTTCGGAGTAAGAAATGTTATAATAAAATCGAAATAAACTGTATATCCGGTAAGAGCGCCTTCATCATAGTCTTCTTCAAATTATGCTTCACACTCGATTAGAGATATGCCAGGTAGTTCATCTGCAGACCTCCTCCTCAGTGACTCGACGTTTTTTTATGGCGAATTCTACCTTGAGAATCGGTCATTACGAATATGTCATCGAGATAATGGTGTGAAAAAAATAATACAATGAAAATGGAAATTCGTTGATTAATTAGAAATCAAACAAAGCGAATATGAAACTATATGAAAGGAAGTGAACTGGGTTCTTGATTGAACAATTATTTAAGGAATGTGAGGATGTCAAAAAGTGACAGATATTCGTGAAAATCCATCTTTAACTGTCAACAAAAAGATTGAGCTGTCACTGATACTCCGTTTGCTGAGTTTTCAATGAATAGCCTTTGTTCAAATGTCAAGAATCACAAAAACGTATTGCTACCTATAAAATATACATTAATGATCATGACTCCATGATCTTTTGCATCGACTTCTTCATAAAATTGCTAATAACTGCTGCTAATATTACTTGGAACTTCCATTTATGGTTGATGAAACGATTAAACGTTGTTTCTTTCCTTTCATTGTTCTGCGTAAATGTAATAATATTTTCCAGAAATTCATAATCGCTGTGTAATCATTCGAGCATTGTGCAATGGCGGCTTTTTGTGGCTGTGAATTGTTCTTTAATAGCGTCTAGGTGAATTTACGCAAGACTTACGTTTCTTGGAATAATTCATTACAGATTTTCTCTTCAATTTATTTGTCGAATCCATCATTCAAATCTTTCCTTCTCCTTTTATTTATGGTCTATTTATTTGAACATGGCAGCTGTCAGGAAGTGCAGTGTTGCTGCTTGACTTGTCAGAAAGTTAGGTTAGGTTGACGAACAATGTTCGATTCATGGAATGTACCCACCAAAACACTATAGCACTATCGAAATTGCTGATCCTGATACCTCAAAAAATCATACACTTTGTCTTTCTTGTACGAGAAATCCAGAACGAAGTATTGTGAAACTTTCGGGGTAACCGGTTAGGTCACCTAACACCTTCACCTACACAAGACCAAAACTTTTGTCAACTACCATCAAAGTTTCGCAAACTACACCAACGTTGATACACAATGCCTTAATTACCAAGAGTGTGGTTTTGATCTTGGAGAGGTGACAGGACTAGAAGTAATTGTACTTACAGGGTGAGCGACGAATAAAGAAGATAAACAAGGTTTTTATTTATTTGTTCATTTATTCTTCTACTCACAAACAAGTTGAATATTTGAGAGACAGTTCTCATGATATCTTTTTTATAAAGTCATAGGAAACCATTGTGACTCATAGTGCCTTTTCTGATATCAAAGTTGGTATGAAGATATCCCCAAAAACTTATTTTGGACTCTTGATTTTATAATAATATTTTTATTTTCATTGAATAGTTTCTAATGTTTGATTGACAGCTCCTTAAATGAGGAAGAGGACGTTTGTATGTGATTTATTTGAAAATAACCTTGAGAATTGAATTCTATACGTGTTTTCAAGAAGTCAGTAGCATTGCGAATGTTTTCCCCTTTCATCAAGAAATAAATGTAGGTTGAGTGTATCTAACATGCAGATAAAAGCTCCTTTCAGCGTTTTTCTTCAATTTTTGCAACTTTTTTGCCATTTGTTACACAAAAACGTTCACCACAACCCCCTTCTGTGCCAAAATTGCAACCCTTTTGTCAAATTCCCAGAACACACCCCGTAACCAATTCAACATCTCAATTCAAATCAAAGTCCGAGAGTTACCTCTTCAGTGCACCAGTTGAGAATTCAGAATTCTCTTGCCTCTTTGATTTATTGAATCGTTAAAATTTACTCAAATATATTGTGGCTGTAAAAGGAATATGGCAGGTACATAAAGTGTTCAAAAAACGGTGTACCGCACAGCTTTGGACGTCGATATCGGCCGGAACAAAAAAGGGGAAGATCGTAAAAAATACCAAAAAGCTATTCTTATCTTTGTGAGGATGGGTTGCGAATCGCCTGACAAAAATTTGGGGTTCGTCACAAAAAATGTACTCAACGATTTCAACAGACCTTATTGAGATTCATTGGTGTCGAGATTATGAAGACGGCTGTGCCAAAAATATTTCAAAAACCTTGAATACACGCTAATGTTTCTTGATTGAATTTGTAGAATAGTTTGAGGTTGTAGTAGACTGGCTTTTATCGATATTATTAATTTCCTTGAATTCAGAGACAGGAATTATTGGAACATTCAATGCATTAACACCTGTGGAGTCAAATATCCCGACAAATATCGGTTTCAAATTCGAAAAATGTACGGACAGGGGACGTAATTCTGGTGTCATATCAATCGCTTTTTGAAAGACCGACAACGACAATGTGGTATCGGTTTGGATGACACTGGATCGGCTAAAGCTCAGAGATCTCGGTGATAATTAGATTCTACCACACCCTTTTCTTGAGTTATAAGGTAATAAGAGGCCCGAGCATGCCTAATTTATAGTTAACCAACACACGGAGACTTTGGGAGAAGGTTCTAGACCTAGCGTGGTTGCAAATATCTTCTTTTATTTATTTCTGACTTTGATACTAGTCTTCATATTGCAATTTGCACTTTTTCGGTGTTTCCTTATGTGGAACTCACTGATTTTCTACAAAAAAAATCCACTTGTTTTGCAACACCCTGTGGAAACACAGATCAGATTTTTCTTAAATTGAATTAAAGAATCAAAATAAAATGATCGTTGAATGAAAAATTACCCCCTGTTAGAAACATTAACAAAAAAACGTTGTTCAAAACGATGGCTCCTTTTTACTACGTGCCCATCATGAATGAGTCTTCTTCTTCTTTTTCTCGTAGGCACCGCGCTGCGGCTAGGCGCTTGAGAAATTTGGAACCACACAGGTTTCGACTTGAGTTATAGCAGGGGGTTCGTATGATGGAGGAAAGGAAAAACAAGAGATTATACCTTTTTAAAACACCTCATAATTAAATCAGATAACGATTCAATGCTTGGATTTATACATTTCAGCTTTTCATTCAGCTTTTTTGGGTAGGTCATTGGCGTAGTCAAGAATATTTATTTTTTTCAATGGATATTTAGATTATTAAGAATCAAAATCATTGCAAACCAATGAAAACAATGAGTGTCTTCTAGCATGTCACTTGTCTGTCAGATGTCGATTGCCAATGTCAGTTGTCAATGTCAGTGTTAGTTGTCAACGTCAATTTTCATTACAATCGATCGATTCCGAAATGTTTACTGATTCAGAAATTCGATTTCTCTGATATAAACATTGTTCTTGCCTCAATTCAATAATTTTTACCCCACACCTGCGCCCCTAGTGGTGCATATACCTAGTGTGGGAATAAAACGGTGATTTATACAGGCATCCTTCGTCACCAATTAAATAAATAGTCGCCCGAACTTTGTCAATGTCATATCGAGAACGATATTATAAAAATATTCCGACGGGTGCGGTTCGGTCAAAAGGACTTCTAACTTATAATATTATCATAAAAACAATAGAAACTCGATGATTTATCAGCTGAATATTCCATAACCGCCAGCTTTTGAGCGGTTATAGGAATTTTATTCTGATATTTGTTTTTAGATGCCAGCAGTCATATAAATAAATAGCTGACAAAGGAATTTTTTTTACATCTCGAAAGAAAAAGGGTTGTGACATTTGTCATAATATGCGCAGTTGCCATTCCTCGTTTTTTCAGTGGCACTTCGGAAAATCCAAATGTTGAGGATACTTTTTCCACATGAATCCCCTTTTTCAGCGAATATAAGCCTTATAAGCGCAAGGCAAACATCAATCTCATAACATGATTATGATAGCATCTACAACATGATCCTTGTTTACACAGGGCGTTATCCGTAGCCCGAATCATATACGCTCTATTGTGCTCAGGCGTTCTTATCTCAATGAACGATACAGAAGTCCGTTAAATTGTTACATAATCGAGGCATGACAGTATAATGAGAGGGGTGAGAATAGCTTCTAGGATTAATCGAGAGTTATGATGAAATAGGAGTTTGTTTTCGCGATTTTATCTGGAGCGATAAGTTGGTTCGGATTCAACACACAACGCACGAACGGCGTTCTTATGAAGGGTGTTCCTTGAAACATGCTGAAATGAAAAATACTTCCTATAAACGTATGTCCTGAAAGTCTTAACTTTTGGGATACAGGGTGATAGAATTAAAAAAAAAACAGTTTTTCAATAATTTAATCTCATGGATTTTCTATGTCCGACGCATGGTTTTCGCTAAAAAAAAAATCGCTTAACTTCAGGGTCCATTCCTCAAAAATCTGATACGGCATGAAAATGTTTGTGCATCGACTCCTAGCTTACCAGATCTAACACCACAGGACTGTACTTGGAATATGTTTCGTGCGAATATGTAGATAGTATGACACAATTGAATACTAGCAGTTACGAAAATCTGCGGATACTCAAAAAAACCAATACAAAGTTGCAACGTTCCACAGCTGAATTATTTCACACTTTACCCACACAGTTGATGGTTATTAAAAATGTGCCTTCTCATCATATTCATCGGGATTTTATGAAATTAACTTATACCCAACGATGTTTTGTCGGTGTTGAAAAGTCAGTGGGCATGACTTGCTGCTTTCTAAAAACTTCATTCATAACCAGTCGGTGTCAAAATCGTGATGCGGAGAAAATTAGTTGGATTATCAACAGAAAATATACTCGCTGGCAAATTACAGCTGGCCCATTGCTGGCGAATCACAGGCAAACTGCCGGCAAATTGAATCATGAGCCTTATGGAATACTGTTCATTAATTACACTTCGTTTTTCATTCTTCCACTGTGTAGTCACAGCTCCTTTCAAATTATATTCTGTCACAGGAAGCTCGAAACTAATATTATCCAGAATCTGGCAATTTCAAAAGAATTATTCGAGTTAAAATTACTCGACGAACAAAAAAATAACTGAAGGGTGACACGAAATACTTTTAGTTGTCGGTTTATTTTTGTCTAAATTGCTTCGAACCGAGAGGGCGAGAACAGTGGCAGATGAAGTCTGAGGGGGAACGGAACGCATGAAATATTCAAAATAATGTAAAGATTGACTGGAAAATGAGAAATGGACCCAAGAAGCATAGCACAAACATTGAATCTTGATAAATGAGTTAACATTTGGGATTCTTATAACCATAAATTCTTTCTTGAAGCCAAATTCGTTATTTATTCTTCAAAATTGTCATCGAAAGAGTTGAAAAAACGAGTTTTTATTAAGTGACTCTTGAAACTAAAAAAAATTCTCGCAATTTATCAAAATATACCAGGCGTCAATTAATGAAGAAAGATCGTGCTTTGGGGAATCCTAGAAGTTTGCCACTGATTTCTGCACACCCTGTGTTGACCTGTGCCAATAAAAATCGCTGATAGACATTCTTATGCTTTATTCAATAT
Organism: Plagiodera versicolora; assembly: GCA_037013635.1. Classification (NCBI taxonomy): domain Eukaryota; kingdom Metazoa; phylum Arthropoda; class Insecta; order Coleoptera; family Chrysomelidae; genus Plagiodera; species Plagiodera versicolora. The sequence continues at coordinate 13,033,450 of CM072981.1, read as the reverse complement.
GTACCTTCTATAATATCATCGACAAAGTACTATTTTCATTTGTATTGATGTTTTCAAGTGGTCAGTCAAGAAAATTATTCCAAAGATTTTTATATGGAATTAAAAATTGTCCAACGAAGAATTTTTTCCATGATATCCTTGTAGATTTATATGCTTCTTGGTGAAAAGATCGCACAGTGTCGTGTGACAGCTGGAGCGAGGAAACTCAGACACACAAATCTGGCCGTCGTATTGTTTCCCAGTTTTAAAACAACACCGTTTTTGATATATTTACGAGACACGTCTGAACCACGTATTCTGCCTCTGCCGGCTCACTTTTCATGACGAACATCGGGTAAAAATACTTTTTTAATTAATTTGGGTCCATTGTCTCTTCCGATGTGTGTTTTTTCTGTCGAATAACTTTCCCATCATCAGGGGAATTTCAGGATATCTCCTACATTAGGAAAGTCAAAAACGTCAAGTGAAAATAATGGAAAAAGTTTCCAAACATTTTTATAAAACCAGAAATCTCTTTGAGAAAATAATTTGTTCACGATGTTGACTCAGAAATAACTGTATAATTTCTCATTTCCCATATGGATCATGATTGAAAATTTCCAAAAATCAATTTTGGATCAAATCACAAAAGAGAATATTGTCGATCAAGTTTTCGTTTTAATTTGTTCACCAAAAATACAGAGAACAATGAGGAAATCAATATTTCCAATCAGAATAAACATTTCACTATTTTAAATATTCCTATACCTCTAAAAAAAAAACAATCGAACTGTATATTCGACTTCCTATTGCACAGCCAACAGCGTTTCGGTATCAGCAAAATCATCAGTGATTTATAACGCCTACGGTCGTCTAAAAATTAAATATCGTTTCCGCTTCCAAAAAGACAATATGAATAAATCATGCTCATTTATTTTATTTACCTGCTCCGATCCATCAGGACCGGCGATGACAAAAAATTTTCGGAAAAAATGCGGTGCCATTAAGAGGTTTCTAGTGAATGAACATTTCGATTAATTCTTTATTTGAACAGGTACAACATCGACGGACTGATCGGGTATTCTCGGTAATATGCCAGGGATTCTTTAATTGAGGAATATTTCACAAAAACTATCCCATGACTTTTTGAAAAAAAAATTATTCAATTGTAAAAGAGCTCCCGATAGTTTCAGATTGTTACCGTGACATGCCCGACTGAAAAAATTGATTCAAGGACAACAGAACATTTCGCGAAACATACCGAATATTATATAACGTCTAAAAAATACTTTTGGAAAGAAAGAAAAATAATGTTTATATTGAATATCTCCATGCTCCCATCCTACGTGTTATCAAACACCCTGTATATCCGATTGCTTTTCCGTGCAGTCAAAAATTTTACTAGACATCCATGATATCTCGAGACACTTTTCAAATGTTCTTATCCTCAGCAATAAATTTATTTGTAGATACAGATTCCCACAGATTTCAATGGAAGATAGTGAGAGAGGTGTAAATGTCAACCTTTTTCAGATTGACAAAGGCGCCAGCGTTGCCTCATATAAATCATCTGTCTGAATTTGAACAAATCCTTGCATCATATTCGAGATCACATTTCTATTGTTTATCTGGAAATTGATCTGGGAGCTGCTCGAATGTAGATCTGAAGATAGTTTTATCGCGAAATTTGTAATGAGTGAAAATAAAATAAACGATAGTGAAGACCTGGATAGATAAAAGAATACACATTGTATATGACTATTCATGGAAAAAATGAGCTAGTTTCAATCACTGGATATAGAAACGCCTGATCGTCGAAACAAAAACAAACTCAAGGACAGTTTTTTGACAGATGTCCTGTGTCATTCAAATTTGCTGTCAATATGTCATCCTAGTTCTGTGTTTCTGTCGTTCTGTCTTATCGACATCGTTACTTGTCGAGTTTTCACCACATTCATGCATTTATTGTAATCGGAAAAAATCCGTTACTACAAAATAAGTTCGGCCTCCAATGACCTTGAACTGGAGGATTCAAAGTAGTTTGCATTTTTTTCCAACCACGCCTCAAAAATCTTGGTTTGTCCGTGAGAATATGTCGTGAATATTATCGAGCGATAGCAATTTGAAAACTGATATATTGAGGTCATCTAATACGTTCAAGAATGTCTCAGTATATTCTACAAATACAAATTACAATGGAAACAATATAATTATCATTCTAGACTCAGAAAGAGATCGAACAGTATTTGTTTGGACTCAACTCTTCATTGGAATCAAGTAGGCTTAGAAAATAAATGTAAATACAGACAATTTTTCGCGATATATTCTCTCAACAACATTTGCGAAGTTGAAACTACTATAAATATTATTTCTTATCTGCTTCACTGTGCTGACATCACTGCATCAAGTGTGGCGTTCGATTCATTATTCTCGAGTCAATAATGCCAACCTCATTATCCATGCTCATCACCAGGGAAGCAACAGATAAGCAAAATAAGTCGACGTGAGGTGTCCAACAAAGTCGTGGGAATGTCCATTAAAAATCAGCTTTGTTCTACAGTATCGAAACGATCACTCGCTCGTCTATGACTGTATCGCCATCTTGTCTTCTTCATATTCAATGTCGTATGTCACAATTACGCGGGAGCTCGGACTAGTGGGTGACACTCCTTCAATGCTAATTGAAATCGTTGAACGCGGAAGAATTATTGTTGTTTTATTGATATTTCTCATGAGCAGTATGGGTTTCGTCAGCTTCGAATTGAACCGAGTTGAACTGTCATCCTTCAAAATTTATACCCAATTGCCACACTATCGAAAACATTACAGACATTCCTTCACTAACAGCCCATGTTATACCTACCTATGATTTCCAACATTATCCCTTATTAATTGAAATTTATATCAGATTAAAACACTTATTGAAAGCAGAACATTAATTAGAGTTCCTTTAGCGTGGGTATGCAGACTGAACGTATGTTCTCAATTAAATTTTATTGCTCTGATCATTAAGAAACTCGTATTGCTACAAAATGAGATAGATTGTCAACTGAGCATCAGCAGATTATGGAAAAAAGGGGGAAAAAGTAGATATTGAAATTGGCCCACTACTTCAGCCATTTTGGAAAAACAAAAGAGATATCATCGTGAAAATGAAACCTTCTCGCCTTCCTCTGAAGTCGAAGATGTTAGTGACACATCATTTTCAATCCACCCTATTACGTCACCCTTTCCAAATGCAAAAATGCTTTTCTAACCTCAAAAAAAACTCTCGACTACGCGTTACTCCCAGGTGAGACGGCGCCAACTTTGATTTACAGCTGTCGCTGAAAGAGTAGGGCTTCTAGACATGGTTTATGCGCCCACCAAAGGGACAGAAGCCATCCGACGACGATAAGCGTATTTTTCTTCGCAAATTTATGCGACTCGTTGGTCTCCGAGCTGTCGATCCGTGTTTTGCCCACTAGATGGTAGTCTAGGGGTTTCGTACGCTCGAAAAGGGCAGCCACCTATAACTGTCATTGTTTCCTCATTGGGATTTGAAAAGAAAAAATGCCTGAAGATGGATGATTTCAGCATTTCTTGGTGGAACACCTTGTAGAGGTTCTAGCCCTAGCGTATCCTGCAATGTCTGTCAAAGGGCCAGCCAACTTGATGTAACACCCAAGAAGACAAACGACGCTGAGTCATCTACGGATATTGACGCTGCATGGATTTACATAAATCCTCACTAATGGTGGACCCTGTGAGTGATTGGGGCATCTGGACACGGTATGGGCATGTTCTCATAAAGTACGGCCTTCGGAAGGACCGTGTTCCAATAACCCCGGATACGGTCATCATATGCATTTCGATTGGACCTATAAATCTGTCTGGTCGAGCTAAAATGCAAATGGCACGGAGGATGGATGGTCTGTGATGGTCATTGAGGGTTAGGAACACCTCACGAGCTACCAAAGGGTGGAAATATCCAATTACTGCTTCAGGAGGTGTGCCCCGAGGCATATGACCTTCAGATATTTAAAAAGAACACCTTTCCCTTGCTTCTGTTCTCTGAACATTACAGGATGTCTCCTATCGTGGGAAGTTCAATATAAGAAAAATAACTCAGGAATAACTAATCCAAGACATGATTAACGTAAGGAATAAAATGGTTGCATTTATGGTTGCTCAAACTCTTTTTTGAGTGATTACTATTCAGAACTTGCTCCCCTTCAACAAAGTTCCTACTACTGTTGCCTCCAAATAACTGAACATAGCTGTTAAAATTTAAGAAAACCTCCATGTTTCCTACGTCTTTCCCTTTGTATATTGTCTTTAGTTTTATATTCTGGAAACCAACGACGTATTGAATCAAGGTGTTGCGTTACATTGATTCGAGAGTCTGGATCTGAAAATCAAGACGCCCCCAGATTCCACGCAATAACAGCATCAGCAAACATATGAATATTTGATGACGTCATATATCTGAATGAATCTGATGGTTTCTTAACTATGCTCGCTCCACTGCTTTGGGAATACGCTGCCAAATCTATATACCGCGCGACGTAAATGTTTGATGAGATTAAGACGCAAACCATGTTTCATCACTCGTCGTTTACTCATCTCCCATCCCTAGTTCACCCGCTTATTTTGCATATATAACTTTGGTGAGGTGCTCTCCTTCCAGTCGTTCCTCGAGCACATCAAATCGATTATGGAATAGCTTTGAAGGAGCTTTGGAATGGAATACGACGTGACCTTGGGCTTGGGGGGCCGGCTAGTTCTCCAGACCTGACACCCATAGAATTTTTCACGAAAACCATCGCTCAACGGCGTGCTTATGCTTTACACTGTCATTTATATGCATTCAATCTTTCGTAACGTGATTGAATATCGACCGAAATAATGAATAACATACGGTACATCAATTACAAATGTACGATTCCACGTAGTAAAATCTATTGCGATGCACGGCATTACATCGAACTATACATAATAAAACAATATAAAGGAGTGTCATATGCAAATATTATAAACAAAAATATGTCATTCATATTTTCGCACGGTTCCAATACTCGGACATACCAACAGGTTGGAATTAATCACTTGTTGTCATATAAATATGAATGTAGTTTGTATGAGGAGCATATGAATGGAGTGTTTAATATTTCAAAGTTGGTTCCTGCATAACGGCGTACGATTCGCAGGAACCAAGTATAGTAATATGAATTTGTGACTGAAATTCAGTTGATGATAAAATGTTTTTCCATGAGTTTGTCGGCGCTGTGGAAACACAAGAAACATTCATTTTTCAAACCATCAGAGCCTAATTTGTCGAGTTATAACAGTTTTCAAGAACTCCATAAATCATGAAACGAGGGTCGTCTCACTTGCTCCCCCTAGGGGGTAGGCGGAGGGGCCTTATTTACTGATAACTTCATGTCACCCTGATGAATGGAAATTTAATGCTAATTCCCGGCTTAGTTAGCTTCTCTAATAAATAAGGTTACGTTCAATACGAGAAGGGAACAAAGCGACTGCTTTAGATATTCTAATTTTCCACTTATATTCGCTCATAACTTTAAGGGAAACAGTCGCCGGGTATATTGCTTTATCATGGCTTAAATAAATAAACGACTTGCCTTGACGTTTTATTGGTGGAATGAGCAGGTTTGGGGGGTTACGAAATGTGAAATTTTTAGAATTATTATTAGTACTCTGGCTTTACTGCTTTGCTCAGAGCTACCAACATATAAAATTCATTTTATGCAAGGCATTTCAGAGTTGTTGTACACTGAAGTCTACATCTGAAAATGCTTATCACCAAAGATTTTTAGATAGTTTTACAACGTTGTGACGTCACAACTGCTAAGCGAGCATTGGCAGTGATAAGTAAGAGGCTTTAACCCTTGTTACGAAGTTTTTTGCTCATAATGAGGTATATTTCAAGCCACTGCTTTAGATCTGACGTCACCGAAACTGCAGTTTTTTCTTGATTTAAGATGATGTTTCCCAAAACAATTACATGCGCTCTATTTTTCAGCATTACATTACATTATATTGAAGCAGATTTGAGGCACATTCATGATCTCTGCCTCCGATGTGAAGTTAGCGGGAGATTTCAAGGTCATTATCAGAGAATCGAGTCGAATGGACCACGAAACCAGCAAAAAATATGAAAATGCGACAAATATCTACATGACGCCGTCTCGATGAAAAACGGACCGATATCGTGTACATTTCTAACGAAAAAAACTTGTAAACCTCAGACCCAGTTGCGATTTATCGATAAACGCAAAAGCAGTCGTCGTCGTCCTTTTCAAAAGAAATGTATAATAATGCCTTTTAGAGCAAAATCCTAAAAAATGACCGCACAAGATGCGGCTCCTCATCAAGTCGGCTGGTAATTGAATAAACATTTGAAAAATTGGCACGTATGGCAGGCACTTGTTCTTGATCTAAATTGGTTGATAAATAATCGAGTGTACCGAGCAAGGATCGCCAGGGATTGGAGGAGACGCCATTTTGGTCTTGCATTTGAGATTCTGATGGTGGGAACATTCAAGAATACTTCAATGATCATATCATCATTGAAATAAGGACTTTGATGTGTAGAAAGATCATTCTTTTTCTTCCTGTATCGGAGTATCGTTGAAAAAATGGACAAACAGCAACATCGCATTTTCTGGCGTATTGTCACAACTATTTTGCTCAAATAAATAGACTATATCTGCTTTGTTTGAGATACCCAAGAGCTAACTCTGTTTTTTGGTTGAAATAATTTATTTGCGCAAATTTTATTGGTGTATTTTTCATTTTTATCAATGATTCAACTCATTACTCGTTTAGATACGGAATCAGCAAAAATTAAAAATGGTTAGGGCATAAAAAGGAATCTTAACGAGGAAGTGCTGGTGATGGTGCTTAGGAAAGAGAATTTCCTATGTGCCAGAAAGATTCTGAAGCCAAATCACTACAAATAAAAACTATCAGAACAATTTCCAACGTATCCACACAATCTTCAGACCAGTTCCTAACGAGTTTTCACCAGAAACAACTGAGCTCTCATATTCAATCTTAGGATTTCCGTTTGACCACATCCTGATCAATTCCGGGCACGGAAAATCTCTAACGGAAACTGTACAAGACCCGATGACCCCTTACGATAAAAAAACGTCACGTGTATTTTGCGAGTCTAGCCATAGATGGCAATAGTTTTCTGATAAAAAAGGGAGAAGTCTAGTCGACCAGCGATCAGGGAATGACAGGCAGATGGGAGGGTGAGTTTCAGGGGAATTTAGGGACAGTGTGCTACCGAAAGTCGATGTTTCGAACCACTAAAACATCACCAGGGAATTAGGAATTTCGTAATTGGTATAGAGCTACAAGAAAATAATTTTTGTTGCTAAGAAGAGTATCAAATTCTGACACAGTTTGTGGTTTGTCATGGTTGTGAATCCAACACATACTTTGCGACTTTAGGTGTCCCTCAGGGATACGATTTAGGACCTCGCTTGTTCGAGCTTGAAGATTGATGAGACCTTATTTTTGGATTGAAATTGGTGTTTGTTAGAGAAATGCAAGGGGCTCATATTGGCAAACTGTGACACTGTGAGATTGTGGATTTTCTTGGCTTTTCTGGTGCTTGGATATACACCCTGCCATCTCTCACTGTGTATGCGGATTTGTAAACTTTATCACCCGAATCCAAACCACCATTTCACCATATATTTCAGCATAGAAGTACCCTGGAAACAGTGAAAATCACACCACCGAACCAGTGAACGAAATCAACTGTTTCCAATCAACTACGTCACGTGTCATTGTCATGTTTTTGGACAAATTATTCGTTGATGTTGTGAAATAATGTTTACAAGGCTTCGCGCGTTGACCCGACGCAGCCTTTGCCTGCGTGTTGAATGCACAAAGGGCCTAATCAGAATAGAGCATCGAGCAAACAGAGTACAGTGAGTCAAAACATCACAGCAATCAGTTGCGATTAGATTTTGTGCTGCAGTGTTATGTTATGGGAAATGTCATTGGGAAATGAGTATTTTGTGCCAGGAATGATGCTGGACAGGCTGTGAATTGAAATACAGTAGTAGGAAATAGCTACACTGAGAAAAAACAATGTTTAAAGAAAAATAATTTTTGGATGGGGATAACTGACTTCCCCTTCTAGTTTTTCTCAGTTCATGGCTCTCTTATGTTCTACTTCACATGCCTACATGTCACTTGTCATCAAAAAATCTTCACTCCTTCATTTTTCTTCAATGAGCTCATAGTTTCAGTTTCATAGTTTCATGCATTGCAGCTTCTCATAGTGGAGTTATCACTCTTTCTGTCTCAGATTTCTTCTTCACAATCCTTTGAGTCATTCAAAGTCTCACTAGGACATTTAAAGTACTTCATTTTCGCAAAGCAATATTACTTAACTCTTGCTTCTACCTGATGTCAAATTTTCTGTCTTCTGATCAGCATACATTTTGTTTTTCCTCAATTCATCTCGAGTTTACTTCTCAGTGTTTTCTGGACCTGTCGGTTTAACGGCGTTAAATCAGGGAGTCGTGCTGGCTATAGTACTTCCAACAACCTCGTTCTTGACATTAGTGATTGAAGGTTACAGTATAGAATTAATTTTTCATACGAAATGATCTAAAACAATGCTGACAAATGTGAGTAATCATAAACCATGAAGTATCTGATTTGACTATCATGCATAATAATCACATTATGTCAACTATCTTTTAATATTCATTCGATTTCTTTTATGGGAATTCAACAGATTGGAACCTGGCTGGATTATTAAAATTTCTACACCCATTATTCAACAAATTATCATATCATATCCAACAAAACGAGTGCGATTAAGTAAGCACTTTTATTATTTGTACACCTGACGTAGTGTCCTTGTTTATGAATGTAATTGATGGAGAGGCATTGATATGGAACAAAACATTCTCCACTTCCGGTTTTGATGTAAACGCAGGGATATCCTGGGCTTTCAATCAGTAATGATTTAATAAACATAATGCGAGGTATTTTCAATAACAATTGCCTGTTTATGGGTTTGGTTATTGTATTACAAATTACATAATGATGTAATGGGCGAGCCTATGGTGTTTAGCTCATTTGACAATTAAATTGAACCACATTATAGCCGAACGATTCATTTCGAGATTGTCATGAGTTTTGAATAAAAACAACAAACTAACCCTAATATTTCTTTATTGTCGTCCTAGACCTGAAATGTGGATTCCTCAGATCTTCTTTGGTTGAGAAAACGTGTATAATAACAGGTCCTGAAGCATTTCATATCCGATTCCTCAATTTTTATCTCCACGTTTAAATCACTCCACTCAGATAATTCAAACTTTGAGACGATATAATTGGGATTGAATATTTTAGGAGAAATAACATTTTCTTCAAAGTTTTAATTGGTCTGAAGGGTTCGACGATTATGCTTCTCATTTCTTGGAATGTAAGGGACGGGCTGTTATTCTTCCCATCAACGATGACTTGTTTATGGAAGAAGGGTTATATAATGGGTTACAATCTCGGAACGATTGAAATTGTTTCTTTGAGAATGATGAATATATTAGGGTTCACAGGGTTGGGACTGATTTCAATTTGTGAAACATTGAATAGAGATTTATTTTTTGAACCCATAACAGATGCAATTGATATAATAAAATAAACTATAACTAAGAAACACACATGAATAAAGTTGATGGTGAATTAGAGATGACCCATGAGGTGAACTCAAAACACAAATCAAAAGATATGTGACATATTTGATTATCTTTCAATACAATAAATGCAAAATGAAAAGCAGCATTAAGCCTCAATTATTCTGTCAATACTTCACAACGTTGACAGATCAATACTTTATCTGATGAAACAAACTTAATTTCATGATATTGGTGATATCCTTCTGGATAATTTTTGATGTTTCTCCAATGACCCATATCTTGGAGGTCATCGCTATATTTATATTTGTCTTCCTTATTAACATTTTCAGATATAGGTGACCTTTCTGTTTTATGATAGACATCTGAAACAAGATTCACTGGAATTTTTCTTCTTTAATAAGCACATAAATCAGAGTATTCATCACGATAAGGAATAATTCATAATATTCATATATTCCATTATCATAAGTTGGCATCGGATGATGTTTCTGAATATTCATGAACATCATTGTCATTATAATATGTATATTTAATGTGGTATTGCCGATAGGATATTATTCTGATTTGAATTAACGCATTCAGAAAGAATGGACGTTACTTGGGAATGAAATATCACAGTACAACAATGGATGTCGTGGAATAAACAACAATTCATACATATGATAATGTTCTGTGAGTTTATAAAGTGAGGTGCTGAAAACGGTGATGAAATCCGTTTTCCGATACCTATTAAATTCCAAAAACACTCAAAAAATTGCAAAAACTCACGAAAACCCCCAAAAACCCCATATTTTCAACGAAAAAAACCATGAATAGTCCATGTTGATGCTCTGGGAGTCTCCATACGAACATTGAAGACTCTACGACGACTTTTATTTTTTTTCAAAAATCCAAAGGGGGTACCCTTTCGTCGATTTTTCGAAAAATATCGAAAAATAGATTTGCTTGAAAACTCGTCTATAAGGTGTCTATAAAGTGTCTAAGAGGCGCCGAAAACGGTGGTGAAAACCGTTTTTCGATATCTAGTATAGTTTTCGAGATATTTCATGTTGAAAATTCCAAAAAATCGCGAAAAACCGCGAAAAACCGCGAAAACCCCCAAAAACCCCATATTTTCAACGAAAAAAACCCATGAATAGTCCATGTTGATGCTCTGGGAGTCTCCATACGAACTTTGAAGACTCTACGACGACTTTGATTTTTGAAAAAATCCAAAGGGGGTATATTTTCGAGCAAAATTTCAAAAAATAAAATCGTCTATAAGGTGTCTAAGAGGCGCTCAACACGGTTGTGAAAACCGTTTTTCGATATCTAGTATAGTTTTCGAGATATTCCACGTTAAAAATTCCAAAAAATCGCGAAAACTCACGAAAAACTCCAGGAACCCCCATTTCCAACGAAATCGTACGAAACAATACTCTGAGAGACTCAATACGAACAACGAAGACTTAGAATTCTTCGACAAAATCATATTTCACAGTAGGAAACATTCAGATGATTTCGTAATGCTCCCACCTCATATTCAGTTCATCTAACAACATCAAGAAAAAATCAGAGCTTGTGAAAACGAAAATAAAACCCAGTACCCTGTGTGTGGTGTCACCATCAGATATAGCGGGTACTACAGCCTCTGAGACTTATGGCAACCGCCTCCAAATATATTCATACGAGAAGACTCGTAGGAGGCTTCCCATGTCGTGGGCATTGTCTGGCTTGTTTTCTTGTCTCATTGTCGCCCTAGACCACATCGTAGCTCTTGTGGTACTCGTCTGGTGCGTACTCTGAAACGTTGTTTCCTATTTTTAACCTTCACTCTCGCCGTTTTCTCAGTGCTCGCCTTTCGGTTTACTTACCTGGCCAGCCGCTGCATCAGAGACGATCAATTTCACTTTCGTTTTGTGTGTTGTCCCTAACAGATGAACAGTTGAACGGGCTGTTAAACCGGAAATGTAGATTGTGACCTCTAGGCCCGAAAACAATTGAAATTATCGTCGATAATCTTAAGTATCACTGATTTTTGTTGATCAATTTTCATCGATTCACCCAAATGTTCGTTGATTTTCATTGATTATTCCTGAGTTCCCTTAATTATGCTCAATTTACTACAATTACCCATAATTATACTCAAGTATCTCTAGTTTTTCCATTTCATTTTCCTATAATGATGAATTATCCTCAATAAGATCGGACTTCTTCAAATTTTCATCTAAATAAACTCACAATTTAGATTCCCGATTATTCTGAATTATCCTGAATATCTATCATCATTATTCTATTGTGATTCCCAGTAATTTTTATATCTCTATACCTCTTTGAGTATCCTCCATTGTCATCAACCTCTTCCAATAATCTCTCATCGTTTTTTCTCATCTTGATTCATTCTACTTCATCATAATTCAAGCTGATTCTTCTCAATTCATCAGATTTTATTCTAATTCATTCTAATCCATTTCAATCTATACTAATTCATCTGAATTCATTCTAATTCTTCCTAATCCATCAGAATTCTTTATAATTCATTATAATCCATCTTAATTCATTTTAATTCATATAAATTCATTAGAAATAATTCTAATCCATTCTAATCCATTAGAATTCATTCCGATTCTTCTCAATTCATCAGAATTAATTTTAATCCATCATAATCCATTATAATTCATATTAATTCATCAGAAATTATTATAATTCATTCCAATTCATCAAAATCCATTTTAATTCATTCTAATTCATACAAATTCATCCTAAATTCATTCTAATTCACTGAATCATCATGAAACATAATTCATCTCCAATCAGTCATAATCATATTGAATTATATTAAACTCTTCAGCATCATTTGAAATTATCCTGAATTATCGTAAATTTCCTTGAATCATCAGATTTTATTTGGTTATTATAAATTTTCTTGACCTCCCCCAGATTATTATTATCGAAATTAAATTTCTGTAAATAAAGTTACAGAAATCATTCCTACATATTTTTAGGTCTCAATTTGGAATTGAAGGAATACTTGGGAGGGAATTGATCTAATAATTTACAGTCGATTGCTTGAGATCTGTTGAGATAATGAACACATATCCCAATCAACCCTCGAACAGCTTTTTTGATTATTCGATTGTTTCATTTCCGGTACAAAGAATACATCCACTGGTCTCTCTAAAGGCTGGAAAGGGTTGAGTGATCGAAATGAATTCAGCTTTGTCTGGTACCCGAAGGGTTAGGGCGCATTCAAAATCAATTTAAATAACTCCGGCCAATATTTCCTACAAGCACATTTCCATCGAAGGGCTTTCTAGTGTAAAATAGGGAAATTCGCCGAATTACATGATAAATTGACTAATCTCTCTTGCCGGCTTTCAATTTTCAACAATGTTAACTAATGAAATTAAGTTTCTGAACCGGTTGAATCGTAATAAATTTATATGAACGTGCCCTGGATGCCAAGTCAAAAGAAAGACTAATAGGACTTGCCGTAAACATCACTGGGGATTTGTAAAATGGAATACAGAGACAGATAGTGGCTTCAATTTATACGGAATTAAAAATACACCCTTCCATGTTGGGCAGAAAAATTTAAAACCCTGAACAAAATCAAACGCATCAAATTCGTATCAATTCCAAGTTAGCGAGAGAGCTCATCATTGGTTGTACAACGTGGACACTGTCGATTGGAGATCCAATACAAGTTCAGTTTATCGCTACATTCAATCAAGCTCATCATCCACTTTGAGAGTTCACAATCTAGAAAATTGTTGACAACAGATCGTGAGAAATGCAATAGACAGTCAGCTGAACAGGCAACATTGCTGTTACTACCTCTAGATACTTATTGCGTTTATTTTGATATGCGCAACAGCCAATAAAGCACTCTTCGAGACCAATAATTACTCTCTTCTTCTCCTTCTTTCCCACTGGAACCTATCACGGATACCCATCAAACGATCAGTCGAAATTAGAGATCAGTCAGGTAGAGAAATCAGTTGGAAATTGCTTTGGAACAAAGGAAATTCATGCTTTACTCTTTGTACGATAACTTCAAACCATAAAAATTGGGTAAGCTTCACTTGGAAGACTTCACACGATGAGAAACATTGTTCTTCTTGTTCTAACGTGACATAAAGCATGGTAGTATCGCTGTAGGTGTTTCATCACACCATCCTAGTGTTTTTTTTTATGAATATTTATCCATGGGACACTGACACAGGGTGTTTTTTATATATGCAAAGCAGCATGCTGTCAATATTTCGCTGAATTCTCAAATCATTCACTGAAAGTATTGTTTCAATCCAGCTATAACGACGACCAGTCATTTATCAAATGCTGTAACAGAGTAATGAGGTCAAGTAATAAACAATATAATAAGGTAATAAATCGGTATTTAAGTACAAATCATTTCCATATTTGTTTTCTTGAACAGATTTATATGTTTGCCATTTGAATACAAGCGATGAATAATTCAGGATTTTTCAAACTACGCACTCATCGTAATGGCTATAAAGTATTCGTATATAAAAAATGTTAGGTTAGGTTGGTGCACTGGAAAATGTCATCAGGTAAAATCGCATCAGCTACATACTTGCCACCCCGATTTTTGCGAGGATCACAGAATACCCTACGCGTCAAAAATATTCGTAGCTGTGTTATTTCCACGTTTATAAAAAGGTCGAAAACTGTCATTGTATCTCAAGTCGACTCTCGTTTTCGTTAATGGCCGGTAAGATAAGTGGCAGGTTTGGAATTTCAGAGTATCGCATATATTTCCAACGACACCTTAGAATGCAGAGTCAGAATATTCGATATAATATGCAGCATTCAATTTAAATTTTGTGGGAATCGGGTTTTGTTTTTTCAACGTTTTATGGCTATTTATATGCCTATGGTAATATGGGGATTTGTTCGGTTTTTATTTGAGGAGAACCGATGGCACGGTCTTACACCACTGTGAGTTTTAATGGCCATTTTTGTTTATTAATAAAAAAGGGACATGTTTTTATTGAACCAACAGGTAGGAGAAGATATTAAAGTCGAAATCAACATTCTTCAACTCAACTCAACCCCACAAATATTTTTATATGGGTATAATAATAACAAAAATAATAAAAAACAACAATTCAGTCACTTGATGTCATCTGTCATATCTCACCTGTAATCCATGTATCACCTATCATCAGTTTTCACAGAACGGAAATAATGTTATTGGACGAAATTAAAAGTTATCGGTAAAAAAAGGTTTTCAAAACTGTTTCTCAATCTTATTCACAATCATTCTAATAATTAGATGGTTGTTATTCACGACAGGAGAATTTTTAGTTGCGTGTCATCTGTCAGTTGTCATCTGTGAACTGTCATACCTTTCACTTGTCACCACTGTCCAACAAGGGAAATAAAAAATATTCCAAAATGCAATCAGCATTCCAGAAAGAATTCTGTAGTTGTAGTTTTTTTTTTATAATTTTCACACTACTACGTCGATGAATGGAAAGTTAATTATGAGACCTCAATTTGAATATGGACCCAGCGCGGCATCCAGCATCAATTTCTCGCTCATTGATAAGTACCCCCCGTTGGGTTCACAGTTGGTGGCGTCAAATTGAACGTCCTTTGGGCGCATAATACTCGTGTTCTCGCTGTAGGAGTAGCCGCTGATGACAAGACGTTGATTATGATGATGACGTTGGATAATTTGGGAAATGTCTCGGTAAACAAGATGAAGAAACAGACAAATTGGGGGGTCATCATTTTTTTTCCAAGAAAGTACTCGAAGGAATGTTTTGGATTTTTTTGGGCATAATGAGGTGTATTTTGAGCTATATTTTGGGTATTTTTTTGATGAATAACAGAGTGGAGGTGTTGACATGATTTCGGCCGAAAAAGTAGCTGAAACAAAACAATTCAGAAGGGTTTTTGAGGTCAAAGGTGTTCACTATACGATGCCCCAAGAATAAAGAAAATATCACAACCATCTTGCTCAAAGAAAGAGACTTTTCAGAGCCTCCGCGTAGAGACATTGCACGATATCCCTTCCAGTTCAAGAAACACTAAAACCCTCCCTTCTGTCGATCACAACTCCAATATAAAATCATTCATTCTCAAACCAAACACTCAAGGAAATATTACCCCAACACTCCCTCATCATCCATCGCTCATATTTACACACCAGCGATGAAAACTTCGACTCCAATTTCCCCAACTGGGGAAAGGGTTGATCATGTTATGCTATAGAACTGACTGGAGGCAACTAACACGGTGGCTAGTCGCGAACTTGTAATAACAAACCGAGAAACCGTGAGAAATGAAGCAGTTCAACGCATGCAATATCACTATAAACACGTTGAAGTTATGGGAAAAGCGTGCTTTTGGATGGAACAGGCGTTTCGACGACTTTCAGGGTGATATTAATAATGAGAGGAACGGGGGTGCCTCCAAGACCGATGGTTTGGGGTTGAATTGATTATTTATGGAGCCAGCAAGACAGCAATGTTTTTATAACGTGCCACTAGTCGAGCCTACGAGGCACGTTTTTAATTATCAGGCATATTTTCGAAATTAAAACAGAAAATGTGTGGGGGGCTTAATAAAAAAGGCCCCTTTGTAGCACCCCACGATTTTTAATCATAACAATATTAATTAATTAATTTAATTCAATATTGATAATCATTCTCGCCTCTTTAGTTCACCATGTTTCTCAGTTTCCACAAATTTTATTTATTTTTAATTTTTTATTCAAATTATTCACGTTTTTGATGACAGTTATCATCCTATTAGACTATTGTGATTGAGAGAAACCTGTAATTGTCATTGGAAGACACCTGTAATGAAAAACTTCCCTATTAGTTTGAGAGATGGCGCCACTCGCCGAGCGACATACATACAACTGAAGCTAATATAAAGCACGCAATAAAAAATAACCCAGCAGGTTGATCCTTTTGAGCATGGCAAAGGCCGGCAACGTCACCAATTTGTAGCAGCAGCTTATGCTGTTCCGTCCGACTGGCTCCATCACTAATTGGCTCTACACCACATGTTATAATCTGACACGGAACATAATTGTGCAGTGATAAAGCTTTGTTCTGTGTTCGATCGCGTGCCTTCTCTCGTTTTGCTTTGGATAGCAGCGACTTGCAGGAAGTGTTTTGGGTGAAATATCACGAGGAGAGTATAAGTGCATGATGCAGGAGAATTTCGTAGTCGATTCTTCTTCTTTTTTTGCTCGTAGGATCGAAGCTAAATCAGAAGTTAGAAATACGTGAAGCTATAAATGATTATAAGTAGCGAATTATGATTTCAACAGTGAAAATTATATTTTAAATCATATTGGAATTAATTTTTATGACGAATAATCGTTTTGGAACAAAAATCCTATTGAAACAACAAACAAAATGTGAAATGAGAGCTGATTTTTTGTGTCTATATTTTCGACTTCAGAAATGTAAAATTTAGTGGTGGCGATTAAATATCTTATGTTTCCTCCTTTCAAAATAATTTTTATTATAGAATGAATAAAAGTTTGTATCTTCTTCCTGTTTTGGAGTCATTGCAGTGATAAATTTTCATATTATTTCCATCACTGTATATTCAAATGGACAAAACAAAGTGTCATACATCATTATTCATTCTGAATAAATTATAAAGAAATATATTTACTTATTGATTCATATAATCTAGGATAGTTTTTTTGTTCCATGAAGAACGAAATGTGAACAAACATTTTTTCTGTGTACACTTCCATTTGAAATCTCACGAACGACACACGTCTTGCATTCTACACACACTGTATACTCCTTGAGCAACTGTCAACACAAAAAATGAATTTATTTTCATCGTTATAAAAAAGCAAAAGTATTGCGGTGTTTATAAAAGAAAGGAACGACCATGGACTTTATCATTTTATGTATTAATATATTCGGTTGGGAATGAAATATGAAACATAAACTGATATTTATGGATTATATCGATAGATCTGAAAATCAGATAGACGTTACGATTGTGCGAATGGGATATCTATATTAATTAATGATCCATTTATTGTTACAACGTTACGTTCAACAATGATACCTATAAATATTGTTGTTTGAGAGTGGATCGAGTTGTAGAGTTTATAAATCATTCACTGTCGTGAATTCATTGAATAAGTCAGATGTAGTCAATATTGGTAAACTTAGTTTTCATTGAAACGAGAAATGGATTATTTCTAGTACAGGATATTCTATACAATGATATATTTGCATCAGCTCTCAATTTCCCAAGTTTGAAGTAGGGGAGAGTCAATCATTTCAATATTTATGAAATCTTTATCAATTGTAATTGAATTTCATGAAAATTAAAATAGCGAGTTCTCAAACACTGGTAGATTTCCAAAGTTTTTTCAAAAAATTCGACTAGAATTTCGTTCTCCGTAAGTTCAATATGGATTTGGTAAAAAACCCCTTTTCCAACCTTGGATATGACACTGCCCTCCAGGAAAAATGAGTTTCCAAAATGAAATTATCTCAGAATATCTCAGGAAACATTTGCATTTCTCAACTTCCTCAGCCATTTTTTTCAACATTCAAAATTTTCAGCTGTGTATTTTTCATCCATATTTTTATCTATTATCAAAACACCTAGTATACTGCTCTGTCAATGCGTGCCAACAGTATGGAGTTTCCTGAAGTTTGCCTGATTATTAAAAATGATGGCCACTGTTTTCGCATTACACATCGATGTATTTTCCCACAAAACTAACTTTTCTGTCTTCCGAATCGTACGAATATGATCGGATAAGTTTTCCTTCCGTTTTAACCTTTCACACGATATCGCTTGACATAATATCCTGTCTTGTTCGGCTTCCCCTCGCGCGAACTAGGGTAATTGTTGTAATACACTTTGGAGGATGTGAAATCGTCAAGTGGAAAATATGCAAGGAATAGAACAATGAAAGAAGCATGCTTACTCAAATGGAAGAACGCTTCCATGGAGTAACAGTAGATTTACTTATTGATCTGTTTTTGTGTAGGATAAAACTGCATCGAATTTCATTCAGGAAATTGCTGAATTCAACTATTTTTTCGATTGTCTTGTCAACTCAAGCAAACATTGTTTAATTATTCAGAACTTGGTTATCTTCTCGTATATGATTTCCCTAAAGCTCAAATGAAAGTAGAGACATGGCAACACTGCACATCCATAAACACGTCCATGTGGTTCTATATTTGGCATCTCATCATCAGGATGATGATAAAGCTTCTTAGGCTGCTTTAAAATGTCCTTCAACTTTGGTGTAAATTATTTATTTATCTGAAATCTGAATCTGAAATTATCATTTCTACGTTTTTGTGACTCATTCCAAATTATTCATAAAGTTCTCAGTCTCCCTGATCTTGGATGGTTTTATAATCACCATTCGGCATTCATAATCATGAAAAATGAACTCCAAAGACCTCTAGCAATCTGATAAAATCTCCATCAATCTCACACATCCATCTAGCCCAATAACTCACATCACGTGAGATAATCCAGTTGAAAAAACGAATCCAACTATCATTAGATTTGTATTTCAATTACCCGGCGTGTGTTCGGTCAATCTACGCGAAGATTTCATCTCGATAGCGATTCATTAGAGCTACAAAGACAAAAAAAATATGGCGATAATGTCCGCGTGTGTGTGTTTCCAAAGTCCCGTAGGTAGCAGTAAAGTTGCGTGTGGAAATTCGCTGAATGTGGTGCACCATGTCCAATCACAAACATTATTTTATCGAGGAATTATTCAGAAGTGTTTCGGGAACTCATTTCAGCGTCTAAAACATGGCCAGATTCAAGTGACGTTTGACGTTTGATATATCATTCGTTGACTCCAAGGTCTTCGGGTTTGACACCTATTGATCATTTTGAATGTGAGTACTTGAGAAATGAAGTCTGGAAGACGAGATCGAACTATCTGTGACGTAGTATGCCAAAGTAGGGCATGTCCTTGATAAACTTTATTTAGTACAAGTAAATGAATCACACTGTATATTAGTTATGTGAGAAACACTAGCGAGGGAGATTCTTGATGGCTTCAACGCATTGTAGTTCTTGGAATGGAATATTTATTGCTTCTATGCAGCTCATAACATGAAGATTGAAATTGAACAAATGGAGTCTCAAAAGCTTGTTCTGTTAGGTGATACTTATACAGGGTGTTCCTTTAAGACATGCTAATATTTGAAGGGGTGATTCTTCGATACATTTCCAAAACTTCCAATAAACGTATGTCCTAAAAGTCTGTGTCTGTGTCAAATATCGGCATGTCTTCAAGGAACACCCTGTATATGATATATTATTGGAAGAACTGTAGCTGTATAAACAGTTCGTACAGAATGCAGAATAATAGAAATAATACTCAAGGTTCTTCAATAAATAATGCATAGTTGAGAAGAAATCAATAATGGTAATGTGCAAGATGTGTAAATATGATAAATTGAACATAACTCAGAATACCTTTCTAACATTATGAGAAAGCGTTATGCACCTTATATTATAGTTGACTTACAACTGATGTCAATTCAGCTAAATTATTATTATAATTACTTTTAATGCTGCCAGTATCAAGTTTCCTTTGGCATATTTATTATTGCCAAGACGTCCGTTAAGATATGGTGACGTTCTTTTCTTGTATAGTACTTAAAATTCTATAATAATTCAATCGGGGGTCTTCTTGGTTGTTTTGCTGTTCCAACTGGAGCTTGAGAATGTGTGAACGTATTGTGGTTTTGTTCGATTTGGGATATAATTCGTCGTGTCATTGATTTCGTTATTATCTCGAAAATATGCCATGGTTCGTAATGGTCAATTTCCAACACGACCTCAAATTTAATTTTCATCGTCATCATCATCGAAATGTCAATCGGAGAATTCCAGCCTTATACAGGGTGATTTATTGGGAAATGGGTAGGTAGAGGTCGCCTAGCTGGTTCTGAAAAACTCCCATATGGTGGGTCTAGCGCCCTGTATAAGCGAGATACAGAATGTTTTCTAAAATGTTGTACTACCTTTTCAATGAAAAAAATAATAATTTTGAGTCATATTATCAGGTACAAGAATGGCATGCGGAAGTACCAAACATATTTAGGAATATTTTATTCTGCAAACGAATTTTCGAAATTTCGTCACACAGGGTGTTGTATTGCACTGATGAAGTTCCTTTAATTTTTTCAAGTCCGTATAGAATGAACCAATAAAATAAGAGAAATAAGTCTATCCTCATTTGAAGTGAACGTATCCAGAGCAGAAAAGCTTCAACATCTCCTATCCCAAACTTTTTCGTACCAGAACACCCAGTTGATAAATGACTGTTATAGAAAATGAAAAGCACTATAATATCCCGAAACATGGAAGTGCTTTATGGAAGGCCAGTAAACGTTCATGTCTGTTTGGGATTAATGAGGACGTATCTCTGGCAGAAATGGGAATTTATCACCACATATCTTCCGGTTTATTAGGATTTATACGGGGCATACTCTGGAATTTCTGGATGGACGTAGCTTAATACACTGTAACTGGTTTTTGGTAGTATCCACAATATTTCTAGAAGCAGCTTCATTTGCTCGATAGACATTGGAAACTCATCAGAAGTGTTTTTTGATCATGACTCATTTGTAAAGAATTGCATCGAATTCATTAGAATGTTTTCTTCTTGCTGTGAGAAGAAATTCATAAATTATCACCAAAAATTTGTTTCTTAACGTCATCCATTTTCAATCACCCTATATTATTCAATCATAAACATTTCGACGTAGTATCATTGAGTATATTCAAACCAATTGATTGATCCATCTTTTCATACAGAAAAAATCAAAAGTAATATTGAAGTTGACAGATATCTGATATTGTTTCAAACATTTTCATCACTCAAATTCAAGCATAAGGCGTTGAAGATTGAATATCTCCTGATTTTTTCTACAAATCTATAAGGAAAACGTGGAATGGAATCTTTAGAATAAGCAAGTTAATATCAGCTTCCGGTTTAACCGGAAATGCTACTTGCTACAGGTGTCAATAATATAGTTTGTCCTCGACTTGTTGAGGCAGAATTCCTCATTGATCTTGGTGATTATTATGATTAACTGATCCAATGAGACAGAAATGACAGAAATACTGTGATCACTGTCATTACTGTCATCGCTGTCATTTCTGTCATCGCTGTCAATTCTGTCATCGCTGTCATTTCTGTCAGAGATTGAAGACTTGACAGCTTTGGCAACTTTGAAAAAAGGATTCAAACATGTTATAGCATGAATTGATCATAATAAATTCAAGAGTTCGGTAGTGTTTCATTTATAAAAAAAAATCCTATTTATTGAAGCCACATCGAACCATCGTGATATGAAATATCATCAACGGATAATCAACAGCCCATGACACCGTCGTTTAGCGTTGACTAACTTCACGTTCCCGTTTTTTTTTTCTAGCTGTTTATGAGATCAATGCACTTCTGGAGTATTAAAACAACATTTAATTGTTGACATTAGTTCGGAATTACTGTGTAACCACTTCCGTCAATTGTGAATATCACTTTAGTTACACGAAGTAAAGAAATTGTTGCTCTTCGAGCATGACCGTATGCTAAAAGAAACTCAGATATGAGTCATAAATCTAAAAGGTATAGCAATCATGATGAAGTACAGTCGAATGAGTGACATTGGATTACAGGAGAACTCAATAATTTTATTGATGATAAAATAGGCCACTTTTGTCGTTGTATATTGATGACAGAAGTGTTAGGGAAAATTTCTGTGGTATTTCCATTCACATTTAGCCTCCCACAGGGTGCTATTATGGGGCTATCCCTCTCCAAACTAGTCATGGATTCAATTATCGAGAATCTAGAAGTGAACTGTTCACACAGTAAAAAATGACAAGCCACAACACTTGCACTTTCTGACGAGCTGTCACGTCAGTCTACAGCAACAAGTGACAACTTGATAACAGGAAAACAAAAATATCCCGAACCCTTTGTCGAAAAATTTCTCTCTGTGAAGTTGTGTCCCTTAAAAATCGACTTCTTTTCGTGCTCGCTCGGTATACCTGTGGCTGCTGCGCCACCTGGTGTCATAACCCCCCCATCCGTCATCCAAATTAATATTTATTCACCTGTTGACAGTGGTACCAACACCCGAAACCAAGGCCTACTCCGACACACCGGCATATGCGTCCGTATTTTAATTATGGATCCGTAGTCGTCGTCTTGATTTTCTTTATTTGCTTGGAGGTGGAGGAGTGTGCGAGTCGTAGCAGCTGGCCGGGTCATCGATTGCCCTTCTAATGAGTCCATCTGGCCGGTCGCAGAGACCAAAGGGCACATTTCGCACCCTCGGCCGGACAGGGACCGGGATCTTTGTTCGTTTCCTTCCTCCATCGCTAATCGAGGACGAAGGAAACGGTTCCTGGGTGTTTGTTTCGATGGAGCGATGGGGGTGAGTTGGGGTTATTTGGTGGGATGAGAGGTGATTGACAGACTAATGAAACTCGACGAGAAGTATGTTGAAATTTTGAAATTTCGATGGATTCAGTCGTGTTCGATTGTACGAACGTTTTGGGAAGGCGAATCAGGCAATAAATCACTGATGAACTGACACCTGTCAAAGATATATCCAATGACATGTCAGTTTGATGGAAATTCACTTGAAGTACGTGAAAATTTTGTAATTTTGTGGTATTTTGTCGTGTTCACTTGCATTTTTCGAAATAAATCATGAGGTAGCTTCGTTCGATTTCAAGCAAAAGTTCAAAGAGCAAATTTACCTAAAAACTCGTAAATAAGGTGTCTGAGAGGTGCTGAATGGTGGTGAAATCTGCTTTTTTATATCTAGTATAGTTTTCGGGTAATTTTATGTTTAAAATTCCAAAAAACCTCGAAAAGTCGCGAAAACTCACGAAAAGCCCCAAAAAACCTATATTCTCAACGAAAAAACCCATGAACTCATTTTCAATAATGCGATACAATAATAATTCCACCTTGTATACGTTCGAAATTACGTATGCGGATTCGACATCTTATCGTGTATGTTGTATACATATGTATAAAGTATACCATTTGTAATATTCTCCATAGTCATCAATCTCTGTCAAGGAATTAAGTAGAAATTTATATGATTCGTGTATTCTAACTTGAGTGATACTAAAGCATTCCGTTTTCCAAAAGAAAGAGCTTTATTATAGCCCATAAAATCGCAATTAAGAAATTGAAATTAGTACAAACAAAATGTAAAACATGTGAAGTTCATTACTCGGAAACGCTGATCTAATATTCAGAAGTCATGAATAAAATGGCTTTTGTTTCCTTATAACGCAAACACAATTGCTTGTTCTGTTATAATGTAAAGTTAATGACTTAATGCCTATGAAGATGTTGTCCGTGTTTTGGTTATTGTTCTTTCATTGGGTATTGTGTCAGGAACATATTCATTGAGAACAGATCCATTATCATATTGATTTGAAAGTCAAAATACCGAAAAAAAAATATACTTACGTCACGAAACTTTTTTTTCAGCTGAAATACATTCAACAGTAAGCACTAAACACATTTGTTATTCCTAATGAAGCTCCTTTTGGGACATTCTCGCTTGTAGAAAGCATCTGGAAGGTCTCTTCGGAATCCTTTTATCATATCCTTGATATCCTGGATGCATCCGTTCACCTTGATCTTCAATCGCATCTCCGAAAATACGACGAAAATAATATTTTAAACTCATCCTCACTCAACCTATGAGTTTAAATTTTTTTTCAACATTCTCAACAATTTGTTTGTAGTTGGGACCATTGTTATTGCCTTAAAATATCTATATGACCTCTTTGAAGACGATCCAGCCTTCACTTTGAGGATCCTTCATGCTTGGTATGGGCAGTCTAATATCTAGTCCAATGAAATACCATTTTTGAGCTTTGCCTCCAAAAGGACTGAAACAACTGATTTTCATCCTCAGTTGATTCGATGGATGAAATTCAAGGATCATTGCATGACAATGGTTTGATTTTCAATCAGTTGAAAGTTGTTTGGACAATACGAATTCGTTGATCGAAGAATATAGATAGATAATAACTGCATCAGCTAAAAATAAAATCCATACAATAGGAAAACTGATTTCAATTTATGTTATATGCTAGGATCATGACAAATGAGCCGTACAGGCGATCGGTGACTCTGAGCCATGTTGTCGGCAATGTCAGTTGCGCCAACTCCTTTTCGAAACTTTCGATTTTTCAAAAAATGTTCTATTTTATTACAGCAGTATTAGATGATTAAGTATTGTTGAAACTGGATTTTTTCCTTGGAGATTATGTTTCTGTGTAGCACTCGAGAGTTATGGAATTCTATTGAATTCTATGGAAATCATAAGATATCGTATACAGGGTGGACAATTAGTGAATGAATTTTTTTGGATATACAGGGTGTCCAGCCTAAACGTAGGAGATAAGGTACAATATATTATTTCTTTCTATTAAGGTACTATTTCATGTCTCAAAATCATATTTTTATGATGAACTCTCCTTAGTTGATCGTTCTGAAGACTGATTTTCAATGTAGAATTTGAAATTTTTCATGTTTCGAACAAAAACAATCCAATGATTTTATGCTATTGAAAAGCTGCAATGAAATGAATGGAACAGCTTTTCATTCTATTTCCTGATCCTTCCATTGAATAAAAAAATTATCCTCAATATTTCTGATCCCAATAAACGGTCCTAGTCGGTTAGCTAGTACAATTCTCGTTCGCCCTCGCTAGCTACTTCCTGGGTATATGGGTTGAATCTGCTTTTACGAGCATAATATCGACTGACCAGTCATATCATAACTCAGCCAGATGGGGATTACCTCTTAGGTGATTAGGGCTATTCGTCTGGCGGTCATGTCAAAACCCATGAAATATAGATGCACACGAATCGGCGATATTGATAAGTCAAAAGGTGGGGCTGAGTGATTGCCCATACAAGCCGACGAAGATGGCTCAATGTGATCCGGTGTCCAATTTGAATGGGGAAAACCCATGAAAAGTACTCGCCAATGGTTAGGAGGCCTTTATATCAAAATTGAAGACTTCAAGACTTTGAATTTGTCGAAAAAAAAACATAATCATTCGTTCAATTAAAGCAAAATTTCAAGGAATAATTTTACCTGAAAATTTGGTAATGACATTTTTCGATATCTAATATAGTTTTCGAGATATACTATTTTGAAAAAGTCATTGAAATCTCGAAAAAAACCCAGATTTTTCACAGAAAGACTCATGGTTCAAGTCAATGCTCGAGGAGTCTCAAATTAAACATTGAATACTTTGGATTTTTCGAAAAAAAACTCAAGGGGGGTACCTTTATTCAATTCCAAGCAAAATTCAGGAGATAAATCTGCCTGAAAAGGTTTATAAGGTGTCCAAAAGGCGCTGAAAACGGCAGCGAATCCGTTTCACTTCATCTATAATAGTTTTCGAATGATTAGATGTCAAAAGTGTCTCAAAAAGCCCAAAAAAATCACAATGACCTCAGAAAGCAAAATTCCAATTCATTTTTTTTTCCAAATTATCAGTCACTGCTGATGAATCACAGAAAGAGCGTTACCTATATCACTATACTGAATTCTGGAGTAAGTGATCTCGCCTATTATAAAAATGAATATCGGTGAAGCCGAAACCTCTGGAATAAAATCTCCAGAAACTTTTCCTCTCAAATATTTGTGTTCTGCCTCATGAATAATTCCTCGCACAGTTCGATATACCCAACATAAAAAGGATATCGATATCGGCCTGATCTGATCCGATCTGAATAGACAAGAATATTCAATAACTTGTCCTGTAAGGGTATAAACCCCCCAGAGAACGTATTGCACTCAGCTGCTGTCCAAATCTCCGCTTTTCCCGGGAGCTTTCAAACTTGATAAAATGCGAAAAATTCGAAGAGACAGCTTTTTATGTCACACCGACCACAGTGGCGTATTTCCATGAATAATAGAGGATGTGACGGTTCATCGAGTACAACAGGTTCTTTCTCAGTGGTTATTTGTTTTTGGAAATGATATATTAGGAAAAAAACATCATTTTCCATCGTTTCATCTACTAGTACCCCGACAATATCGCATAGAGTTTTGAGAATTGAAGAAACCTTGAAGAAGTACCTCATTGATATTTCCTAAATTACATTGTGATTACATCGATAGAAACTTTTTTGGTACGATATTCTGTTTATTTCTTTTCTAATTCTGCCATCTATCGAATTTATCTAAAATGCTTGTCAAAGTACAAAGTGTACTTCAAGAATGTTATTTCACTGAGAAAATGGACTGAAGGTACACATAGCTCTTTGCCCATTGGCATTTTTATGGTGAAAAGTAATCCAAAAAACAATGGAGATAACTGTTACTTCTGCTCTTGAGATGTCAAGTATCAAAAATAAACATTCTATCCAGTATACTGATTCAACATCTGTCCAACCTATACGTCATAAGTCAATTTAGGCATCAAACTCCACTTTCTGGATTCTCCTATTGATTTTTCTCCCAAAATCTTGAACCTGTCTATGAGGAATAGGAGGAGAGGTTCTATCCAAGACATAGGAAAGATGAAGTAATGTTATCAAGAAAAAGAGAAAAGGAGCTCGGTCTTAAGAATCTACCAGAAGAGAACTACAAAACCCATTTTATAGAAAAAAAAAAGATAACGGTTTAATTAAAAAAAATTACGATTATCTAACATAGATTATAATGCATTAAAGCTGCATTAACTGTCATCTACCTCATTTGTTTTTTCACGCCACTGCCAGCCTACTACTCTTCACGCACTCCACCAATTCTTCCTTATACGAGAGAAGACAACAAACTTTTTGACTGACGGGTTCGGAAGTGTTGGTCGACTTGCTATCATAAGTTGCTCGCTCGAATATTACCCAAATCCTCTGGGGTGATATCAATAAGTCTGCCAGAAATGGATTTTTCATCCTCGCAGACAAATGGCCCTCGGACTTGTTGCCCCTGAGGACGATTTATATAGTCAAGGTGGAATCGACAGGGGTTGTTATTTTTCGAGATGGGGCTTATTAACGATGTAAGCGGGAATGGGTATGATGGGGCAGATTTCCAGGAGAAATTTTCGACTTATCTCACGATTGGACTCAATTCTCAATCAATGAGTTTCGAAAAAGTTGTTCTGGATGAATTTCATCTGAAATTTTTCTTATTCTTTTTATAATTTTGAAAAATACAATTGTTGAGGGAACTGATATTCACTCGGTATATCCTGTAGGGAGTCTGAGTTGATGATTTTTTAAAATTTTTTCGAAGATTTTCACGTACATAGATTACAGTGAAATTTTTTTTGAAGTAGATATTTGACGAGGGATTTTTCAGTGCCTTTTCAAAAAAAAATTCAAACTTTGATAGAAAATGTTCCTACTTTGTGAAAAAAAAAGAAACCAATCGAACCAAACGATGAGACTATTTGGCAATTGTTTTAACTCTACCAATCATTGATTGGAGGGATGAATGAATAATTATATTTATCACGAAACAGTATTGAGGTAAAACTTTGAAATTATGACCCGTCGAAAAATATATGAGGAATGTTATTTATTTGATTGAAAAATATCTTGTAATTCTTTTAACAAAAAATGAAGCAAAATATAGCAAAATATAATCTCTAAAAACACTAATCAACTCTTCGTGAATTAATCATTTTTTTTTTAACAAAAATGAGATTCAGATTAGAATCAATGATGCTAGTTTTTGAATTGATTTTTTTAAGAAATTAAAAATCAATGAATAATAATAATAATAATAATGTTTATTGGCATAAATAAAAATTGTTTACACTCAGGTGAAATGCAATAAACATGGTTGAGTTGTTATACTACTTGTGCGTGATTATATATGCTACTACACATTGAATTATTATTGCAGAGAAAACATAAATTAAGGTATTTTCGTTAGTTGAGGATAACATAATATATAAATTAACAAAATAATTATATGTAAATCAACGAACAATATAGATTACAGTTGAAAAAAGGAATGACACTATCAATGATTATTGATGGAATACTGATTAAATACATTGTGAATATGTGAGTATTTGCAAGTAAAACATTTGGTTCAGTTGCGATTGGGAAAAGTCCAACATTCGTGACGTCACTAAAGCGTTCTAACAGAGACATCCATCGCAGTGAAAAAAATGGACTACAATGGTAACTGGGTGACTACCGTCCATCTGCGCTCTACAATCTAAGCTTCCAATTTGGTCCATTTCCTGATTATGTCTTCGAGTTATGTTATCTGGTGAGCAAAGAATTCAGCAGAATGTGGAATCCATATACGAATCCGCCGTTATAAAATGGACTCACTGCTCGGCGCAGATGCAATAAATAAATCCGTTTTTAGATATGGAAACAGCATTTATGTTGTTTATGATGGCGAACATGATGCAGGAAGAGATGAGCCGAGCCAGCACGCTCTCGTTACTTTTTATCATTCGCGGAATTCATAAAAGACCATAAAATAAGTAAGATAAGGTTCAGTTAGCTGGGGACGATAATCATAAATTGGCGAGAGTTTACCTTATCGACGATCGACTAGGATGGCGAGATTTGAATTTCAACAAAACAATTCTGTACGCGCTTTATGAGATTCTAGATTAGATTTTGAGATTGTTTATTGGCTTGAATGGTACTGAAGATGCACAATGGAGTTTCGTGTGATAAACCTAGGCTCAATTTGTTCTAGACTGAATTTTAAACGAACTGTCAGCATAAACAAGCCTAGATGATAACCACAGTTTGAAATCTTAGATCACGTAAATCGATCTGAGTATTTTTTATTGCATGGTAATTACAGATTTCTTCTCATGGATTGATGGCTCCGATTGATGGCGATTTTGACGTCTGAAATTTCTGAAATTAAATTTGCCAGACACGTATATAAAGTGTCTGAGATGTGCTCAATAAGGCACTGTCCTCTGTTTTTCGATATCTAGTGTAGTTTTCGAGGAATTCGTGATTTTCTATCATCTACTATACCAAAAAAGTCCAAAAATACCCCAAAACTTTCACAAATGAACCTGTTTGGACAGATGAATCACTAGAGGATTTCTCAGACATGATTTGGAAGCATATCTACGATCATTCAAGACTCTTCAACGATTTTTGATCTCTCAAAAAAATCATAAAATAATAGAATCTGAAAATTCAAGAAATAAATTTGCCTGAAAACTTGCCTATGCGCTGAAAACGGTGGTGAAATCCGTTTTTTTTTGGTATCTAGTATACTTTTCGAGTTATTTCATGTTGCAAATTCCAAAAAATCCTGCAAAAGTCGCGATAACCCACGAAAAAAACCAAGAACCACATATTTTCCAATGAAAAAAACTATGATGACGATGCTCTACGAGCTTCCATACGAAATTTGAAGACTCTACGACGACTTTTTGAAAATATCATGAGAGGAGTCTTTATTCAACCTGAAAAAAAAATTAATTCTCCTGAAAATGACACTGAAATTTCTTCTGAAAGTTTTCGAGATATTCGTGACCGACAATTTTGACGTTTGAAATACTCTGTAAAATCAAAAATGAGAAGAAAAGTACGAACATCTATTGGAAATGTTGCTGTTTTGCTGTGTAAACATCGAGTTTCATTTCCATTCCTCGCAAGACAAACGAGCGAACGTGAAACTCCAATAAAGAAGAAAATCTAAAACGAAGATAAATTTCTTTTTGAATTCCAATTAGATATTCGTGTCTCATAATTTTATTCGCAGGCAATTTCTCCACGTTTTCTAGCGATGCGCATACACAATAAAGGGAAACAATATAACCGACCGAAGTCTGAGAGCCTCCGCCTGGAATGTTAAAAGCAAACAGAAGTTATGGGCGAGATTTAGGGGTACATGTTCACGGTTCACGGAGGTGGTGAAGGGGGGAACCCTAAATTAGGCCTGTTCGCGGAATTTCTGGGGTTATTCTCGCTTTTGTACAACGTTCCGACGAAAAAATTGATTGGATTTATTCTAGACAAATAGGAAATAGACCGGATGAGACGATATCATTGATAATTGTTACAGTTATTGAGCTTGAAATTCATTCAACTGTCATCTATTTCTGTCATCATGAGGGGGGAACCTTTGTTCAATTTCGAGATTTGAACTTTTCGAGAAAATCCAAAGGGGGTACCCTTTGGTATATTTTCGAGCAAAATTTCTAAAATTGAATTTGCCTGAAAACTCGTCTATAAGGTGTCTAAGAGTGTTGAAAACCATGCTGAAAACAGTGGTGAAATCAGTTTTTTGATTTCCATCATAGTTTTCAAGATATTTCATGTTGAAAATTACAAAAAAATCCCAAAAAATCTTTGACGTCCTGAAAACCCATAAAAATCCCTAATCTAGTATAGTTTTGGACAAAAGAAAATAAGAGAAGAAATGCCCAAAAACACCCTGAAACATTAGAAAAAAGCGAGACAGAAACCGTTGTAAATTTTCATAGCACGATATTAGCATTCCGAACAACAGAGAACATGTTCATAAATTGCCTATTTCGTGTGAGACCCACCCAATCAAAAACGCCCATCAAATTCACACCTAAAAAACAGCGATCTACCCAGTAGCAATGAGTGGCAATTTTTTCATAGATTTTTTTAATTTCATACCTATTATTCCAATCCGATGATGAGTATGAATTCTTATGAAGAAACGAAATTATTATAAGCCATGGAATGGGGTTTTAGAGAAGGTGGATTTTAATTTTCCGGATGATTTGGATCGGTTTCCGATGAAAGCAACTTTAAATCAATATTAGTTGTTATTACGTCGTTCACGGTGGATTATATCGTTCGAAAACGGAGATGGGATAGACACCTCCAGGTCTTCACACATCTGTCAGATGGTTGATAGTTTCCATTCAAAAGGATCACACACAATATTTAATCAAAAAACCATTATTATTAATACAGGGTGATTCATTTCATGAAGTTTCATAAAAAAAAATATTGAAGGGCGAAAGATCACGTCAGAACTTTAGCTGTACTTAGTTACTTACTAAGTATACTTAGTGACATCACGTAAGCGATTGATGCGATGAAATTCAAAGGCTTCATTCACCATTATATCAGTTTTCAAAATTGATCACCAAATATGTTATTGAGCGTGTACTTATTATTGAAAAAAATAAACAGAATGCAACCACTAGCGTTGAAATTTTCGAGTAATTCTAGAATATCAAGTTGACAATCTACTATCATCGTAGCTAGCTTTTATGAGCAAAGATGAAAATATGCTACGCATGTCTGTCTTACCGTACATGTAACTGGATTATGGTAGCTCTTAGTTTTTGTCGGCTGTGTTCGGAAATAATGATAATAAGCCAGCACGCTGTGCTCGCTCGTGTTTTTCAGACTTCTTGTCGATTGTTACCGGCCTGCTTGATCGTGTTTGCTGTCAGAATCGGTGAACGTCCAACGATGACTTATTGAGATCATAATTGGTAATGTCTCCGGCGAAGTTGTTCGATTTTGCGACGAGTTAAAAGGACTCTCGAGAGGTGCAGTTACGAAATTGAAAATGGAAAATTTACACTTCGATTCATGCAATAAAAAAATATACATATACAAACACAAAAAACAGATTTCAGGTAATAGAAAAGGAATTGAATCAATTGATAGTCAACAATTTAGTCGATATGAACTATTTTTTTACGAAGTGTTCTTTTCGTACAAAAAACGATTTTTCTTGATTATATTTCTCATAAAAAAACATTTTTGTAAATTTATTTGATCATAAATAAACATTTTATCATTATTATTATCATTATTATTATTATTATTATTATCTGGATAATGATGAAATGTTCCGAAAACGATACAATAATTTCCAGTAACATAAACGGACACCTCGCAGATGTTCCGAGAATAATACCGACTGATATTTACCGTAAAAACCTTACACAAGTATGCACCTGTCCTTGTTGCACACTTTAAAACGTTATGGTGGTGAAAATAAGTCAAGAACAGCAATTAGCAATGTTAATTGATCATTTCCTCTACCAATTGCTTAGTGGAAAATAACACATGTGGAAGTTAGATAGATTGTTATGCATTAAATAAGTTATAGCGACCATCAATTCGAAGATTCTTCAGTGCAAATGGAGGAAGTAAGTGGATTTATCGTGTACAGTACAGTGGTATCTTGATTTACATACGTTTATGTCGAAGCATACGTCTACAGAAACGACTAAAAGAATTGTTATGAGAATTAATACTTCAGAATGACTTTGTTCGTCTGTTGCACATCGTTGGAATCTTCATCAAGAACTCCTACCGAACCTCTTCCCAAATTCACTGCATCAAAACAAACGATCGCAAAGCAAGGAAGAGGGCGTATCGCTTTGTTCATCTGACCTGTCAAAAGGAACGATCATGCTCATAGCACGGCAGCCATGGGGCTTATTAAAACCAAGCATTATTAAGTAGATGTCAGCAATTAGAGATAGCAGTAATACTTAAAAGCCATAACATATTCAACAGCTGCTGATTTTGTTCGTTTGAGGAACGAGGCTACGCTATCTGGTGATAGTGATCTAAGTTATGGTCAGCAGGCACTCCCACACACGCTGGAGGGTGTTTCCTGTCGCCATTTTCAATTTTTATCATGATTTTTCATTCAATGCATCATTCAAGAGATCATTTCCTCGAATTCAAATGGGTTGAGGTTATGTTAACAACATAATCATGAGTTCCAACTTAAATGGGTACCTAATTATAATGTACCATGAAGAGGTGAAGATTAGCTGCAGTCAAGTTAACTTCAAACTGGTCTGGGGTTGCTTGAAAAAGTCTAGAGTTAGTTGATTTTGACATTTTCCTTGGTCCAATTCAACAATGACTAGTGATGTCACTAGAATTAGTGCCTGAAGGACTCCAAAGGAGTCTGGTGTTCCGTTAATTCAACTGAAAACACACCATGGAACTTGAACCGTTCAAGACAAATGAAAAT
The DNA here is from genome assembly GCA_037013635.1 of Plagiodera versicolora. Taxonomy (NCBI): domain Eukaryota; kingdom Metazoa; phylum Arthropoda; class Insecta; order Coleoptera; family Chrysomelidae; genus Plagiodera; species Plagiodera versicolora. The sequence goes on along the minus strand of CM072981.1, from coordinate 12,999,817 downwards.
GATTGACAAACTTCAACCTGAGGGATATTCCCTAAATAAAACCATATGATTGTATCGAGAGTGATCACAGATAACCATGTTAGACATCCCTCGAGTCCCTCCATACCGAAAATGTGAACTTTCTATCACTTACTGGAGAGAAAATATAGAAAATGTGCGGCAGAGTAGATCTGAAATTTTAAAATCCCCGGGAGATCCGCTCTGATATTCTGTCTTGAGAGCCCGATATGTGGTGAGGAACTGCCGGCTAGCTTCAGTTGATATTCATAAATAAGTGAGGCTCACCTAACCTTGACTCGTGGAGGATGGGAGTTATAAAATTGCCTTCAAGATTTTGGGGGCAAGAAATTCTCTTTGAGACGTTCATCACAGTTTGGAGCCACCAAGAGATTTCTCAAAATCACCCCAAAATCCACTCTTTCGTTTCAATTCATCAGCCCAATCCAGCCCATCAAGTCCAGATATTATATTCAATGCAAACCAGAGCAATCTTCTCTTGTTTTCTTGGTGCAAATCTCGCTTTTGGTCAAGTGGTGTAATATCTGGGAGCCTGCTGGCCAAATGGATGAAGTTTCTCCAACATTTTGCAAGATTACTATGTTTGGAAGTCTGAATTTGGTACACAAACAATCATAGTGATTTTCACGAATTTCCAGTAGAAACGATTTTTCGACTGCAATTCCAGGTGGTTGTTTGATGTCAAACACTGAAATAACTTTGGAATTGAGTTTATTCCGATAAAAACCCAGGGGAACTTAAGTGTTAATGGACAAACAGTGGAAGTATACAATATGCCGGACTTTTTCGCAGATAATGCGGATTAAGTGAGGCTTCTTCGGCAATGTGTGAACCATGTAGTGAGAGCTTCGCCATTTGCAGCAGCTAATGGCACACATAAGGGCGGCATCGTCCATTGCACAAATCCTATTTATATATCCGCTAGCCGCAGTTGGGAAATGAGAAAACTCCGGGAGTTTCATTCGGACGGTAGGGTTACTTCCCTTAGTCTGCTATCAAATATTCATACGTCCATATACCTATTTTCTCTACAAGAAACATCATTACGAAGCTCAACTCCAAAGAAAGATGTAGTTTGTCTATCTATATACATCTAACTTTGATATCTTGTGCACAATGACAGTGACAATGACAGTGACAATGACAGTGACAATGACAGTGACAATGACGGTGACAATGACAGTGACAATGACAGTGACAATGACAGTGACAATGACGGTGACAATGACAGTGACAATGACAGTGACAATGACAGTGACAATGACAGTGACAATGACAGTGACAATGACAGTGACAATGACAGTGACAATGACAGTGACAATGACAGTGACAATGACAGTGACAATGACAGTGACAATGACAGTGACAATGACAGTGACAATGACAGTGACAATGACAGTGACAATGACAGTGACAATGACAGTGACAATGACAGTGACAATGACAGTGACAATGACAGTGACAATGACAGTGACAATGACAGTGACAATGACAGTGACAATGACAGTGACAATGACAGTGACAATGACAGTGACAATGACAGTGACAATGACAGTGACAATGACAGTGACAATGACAGTGACAATGACAGTGACAATGACAGTGACAATGACAGTGACAATGACAGTGACAATGACAGTGACAATGACAGTGACAATGACAGTGACAATGACAGTGACAATGACAGTGACAATGACAGTGACAATGACAGTGACAATGACAGTGACAATGACAGTGACAATGACAGTGACAATGACAGTGACAATGACAGTGACAATGACAGTGACAATGACAGTGACAATGACAGTGACAATGACAGTGACAATGACAGTGACAATGACAGTGACAATGACAGTGACAATGACAGTGACAATGACAGTGACAATGACAGTGACAATGACAGTGACAATGACAGTGACAATGACAGTGACAATGACAGTGACAATGACAGTGACAATGACAGTGACAATGACAGTGACAATGACAGTGACAATGACAGTGACAATGACAGTGACAATGACAGTGACAGTGACAGTGACAATGACAGTGACAATGACAGTGACAATGACAGTGACAATGACAGTGACAATGACAGTGACAGTGACAGTGACAGTGACAGTGACAGTGACAGTGACAGTGACAGTGACAATGACAGTGACAATGACAAATCAAACAAAATGAATGTCTTGGTCAAATGTTTGATAAATATAGAAAACTGGTGATTCCATTTGGAAGTCTCTCATTCAAGTGAAGTACCTGCTATATTTTTTCAATGTTTCAAGAATATTTGCAAGAAATTTTGACGTTATTCGTTTATATTCGATTGCATATGAGAATTGTATATACAAGATCCAAATAATGCTCCACTTCCGTATTGATACCGAAAGAAAACAAACACTAGTAAGTTAATATACCGATATAATAAACCTGCTGTCCAATAGATCAAAGAAGATGAATATTTTTGACCGTTTCCCAATGGAAACGACATAAATTTATAAATTGTATAATCAGAGTCCATTAATTTTATATCGTAAAGTGTATTTATTCAGAGAAAACCAATTATAATCTCTGTTATGAACTCGATAAATAGACATCGGGAATATATTAACACAAACATGAACTGTTTGAATTCTGAAATGTTTTATAAACACACAGAAACATATGGAATTCTGGATATCATCTGAATCTACAGAAGAGATGAATGTATCCACAGTATTATTTACGTTTCTGATTCGAAATCAATCGGAATTTCGAGAGTTAAACGTCACTCATCAACCTTTCGGAATGGTTTTATTCAATTACATTATGTCAAAATACAACTCGTCCCAATAATTGAGTATTATTACAACATATTTCCATCGAATTCAACTCCAAAACTAACAAAATCTTCGAAAATCACCCACAATCAAAAAACTATGCTTCTACCACATGAAGACAATTCTTGAAGTAAATTAATAAATTAATTACTAAAGAAATGATAATAAGCACCTCAACTCAATCAATCTTGTTACTAATCCAATTATTTCCTATTGGGTTAATTTCCATGCGAGCTAAAAATTATGGACTCCATTTTGTTACCAGATCATTTGCACGTAACGCCATGTAGTTTTTGTTGGATGTAAATTTCCCCTTATAATTTGTTGCATAAACGGCCTCTAGAAAGGAAAACCATGGTGGAACGCCACTCAAGTCCATGTTATTACATAGAATATCGTGAGATCTGATACGTTAGTCTGTAGTAATGTAGTGTGTGGAACAGGGCTGGCTTCAGATTTTTTAGCACCCAGAAAAAAAAATCAGGAAACAACGCAATATCTGCCAAATATGTCAATTGGAAATGTCTTGATTGAAATAATGAAAAAATAATACACTCTTACTTAGTGACAGTCAATTTCGAATATTTTTTGCATGAAAAACTATAACACGAAATAAACTAGAGTACGTTCTTTATTCGAAAATTGAACTTCATTTTAGATTTTCTAATCATTTAAGCTTTCAGACAAAAAATATATGCTGTAATTTACCTAAGTAACAGGTTGTGACTAACGTCCTGTATGCATATTGCTAAATTCAGCATGAAATTCGTTATTTTCATATCTAAAACACAGATTCGCCAATTTTCAAAGAGATGCTGCAGGAAATCACAGAATTATTGAGAAATTTCAAATCAAAACTTCAACTTTAAATACCCTATTTTGCAAATTGGCACAATCTAGTCATCAAAAACAATCACGGATCCATTTTAGAAATAAGTTTTTTCGACTGAAAATGATATGATGAAAATTCTTAATCAATTGATTTCAGTTTCAGGAATTTGTGTTATCTACGATGATTCAAATTAGAATCGAATTGAAATCTATAATAATCGAACAGAAAGTATCATATACTAGATGTTTTCGATTAATGTAGAGGTGAAATTAAAATTTTGTATGCAAGATTCCCATGAAAAATCATGTTTCCAGATTCCAACTGATTATTCATATAAATCCAGTTTGTTGAATATATTCTGGATCCGGTCCTGGCAACCTCTATCAATTGTGGTTGGTTCGTTTATAATTTGTTAGAAATGAAAGCCAGAATTTATCATGATGATGACGGGGGGTACTATAACTTCCGTTGGCTCTCTCATATTGTATGCAAATCATAGTCGATATACACGCAGAAAGGTAATTTATTCAAAATTTTGATTACACTCGGTTGAGTGTGCCATTAAAAATGGAGTTCCATTGAGGTCAGGACTGGTCAATGGAGGAAGATAGAAATAGTATTACGTTTGGTGTATGCGTGCTCGACTTTTGATGCATGATACGAGGTAATGCGGTGAATGGTGAAAACATTTTTCTTCACCTACTCTTTCGTGAGAAGGTATAGAAATAATTAATCATCGTGTTCGTTTTGTGATTTATTTAGAAACACACTGCTTATCCCTACTGAATATAAAGTGCAATATTTCTTACAGTTTCAAACTATCACATGAAGAAATACTGAAATTTTCTGAAAATTATAAAAAGAAACGCAATTTCTAATGCACAATGAAAGACAACTATGAAAAGGCGTTATTATCATTCGAAAAACATTACTTGATGATTATTTGCATATTAATTTTTCGATGGAATATCCTTACCTAAACAAACATCCTGTATATTATCTATTATAGCTAGATAGGTCATAAAATATGCTTGATTCAGCAGAAAAAATCAATACTCTATGAGCCTTCGTACCAACATTGTAGACTTTAAATTTTTCGAAAAAATCTTTGGTATATTTGGAGCAAAATTTGAAGAAATAGATTTGCCTCAAAACTCATCTACGAAGTGTCTAAAATACGCTGAACATAGCACTGACATCAGATTTTCAAGATATTCCTCATTTTCTATAATCAAAAAAGTCGAAAAACACCTAAAAACATTCGAAAATATGCTTATTCCAACAGACAAAATGCTAAAGACATTTTAAAGTACAAGTTAATACTCTGGGAGCCCTCATACAAACATCGCAGACTTTGAATTTTTCCAAAAAAAACTTTCGTATATCTCAAGCAAAATTTCAAAAGAGTCGATTTGCCTCAAAACTCATCTACAAAGTGTCCAAGAGACGCTGAACACAGCACTGACATCAGATTTCCAATATCTAGTATAGTTTTCGAGATATTCCTCATTTTCTATCATAGAAGATATCAAAAAAAGTTCAAAAACACCAAAAAACATTCGGAAATGTGCTTATTTCAGCAGAAAAATACTATATAGAACGTTTCGAAAGCACATCTACAAACATCAAAAACTCTACGACGATTTCGAAGTTTTTTTCAATTCCGAGCAAAATTCCAAAAAAAAAATCAGAACTGTATACGGCACTGACCTCTGCATCTCGATACTAAACGAACATCCCGTATATTTGGTCTTATAATTGTGTGTACTTGTATCACCTTCTCCACTTCTACAGCAGTAAGAACAATTGCCATAACTTTCGGATAACTTGTCTCACAGTTGCTGGTACTGTACTCGTTCCAAATTCTACCATCACCTGTTCCTAGTGGGTGGGAAACCGTCCATACAGGCAGCGAAGGGCTAAAAAAGCCTGAAGGCACAGGTGGATATTTCTGTTGTACGAAATTAGCACTTCATCATTTCGACTGACCAGCAGCACCTTTTCACTTGCACCCACGCTGTATTCATGTAACTTTATGATAATCGGCGGTACCCAGTAATGGATGGACGGTCAAATATCAAGACAAATTGGCCTCACATTAGGCGGTCAGTTGGATAAATAAGACGTTTAGGAGGCACAGCCGTAGCTCGAAGCTGAAATGAAAGTCGAGCATAACGAGTTGATTATTTCACCACCCCACAGACTCGTTTCTATGCCAGGAACAAAGCAGTGTAGGAACGAAGAGAGTGGCTCATTCTACAGTGACATTCATAAAGTACGCCACGAATAAAAAAATCCCAATAGCTCCATCATACTTCTCATCAAAATTTAAGTCTTGCGTCGATAATTCCCCAAAGTGTTCAATGAATCTCACCCATGGTGGTCCTTTTCTCATTAATCCCCTTCAAATAATCCATACAATATTCGAGGAGAACCCATCATCATGCACCGACTGCGTCACAGTCTTCTATATCAAAGCGACAAGTGTAAAAACAAACAAGGGTCGTCTCCAAATTATTTCCTATACACATAAAAGGTGTAACCAATCTGAATATTGGCACAGCAGCAGCGGCATCATCCCTTAGGGCGGTAAGGGTGGAACGCGTTACGTCATATGCAGCTTCCCATAACTGTAACACTTTATTCATCAACTTGTTCGGTGGATTATTGAGGGGGAGGGCCAGATGGCTCATACATTTTTATGCCATTTCCATATAATTGATTCTCATGGTGCGACTAATTTGAATTTGAATTTACATAATCATACACACAGCTGTATTTGTTTTTTATTTTGGTCCAATAATGGACTTCTGTGTCGGGGAAAGTTCGATCAGGGTGACAAAAAAAATAAAAGGGTGAACGTAACTTCACTGAAAAACGAACATTTGAACGACACAGTTTTCTTAAATCTTCTTCCTAAATCATTGAATGATTCTAATCCTAAGGGGGTTCATAATTAGGGCACAAATCTCAATTGAGCAATCTTCCTCCTCGACAAAAATATCAATTAATCAATAGTCAAGACCATTGACATTTTTTGATACAACATTACAATTTGTGACAGGTGATCATTTCCTTGCTATACAACCAATGACATATCATATGCTCCAGATGAAACTGTATCGAATCAATATCGCAAAGCTTCACCCTCTTATCGATAATAACATCGTGATAGCAGTAACACGAAAACGAATATTCCCCTGACATGATGACTTGACAGCACACTTATCATTTCTTCCCCTGAGTTCACCGTGATGTGATGTTATAGCAGTCAGATCTTTCAATCATTCGAGACAGATTCTCTCTATCACTTTTGGGAGAGTAGACAGAGTTGAGAAATGGATCGACAATCCATGTTGATTTTTTATTTTTTTAGATTTTTCAGTGATGATTTTGAAGATGAATTCAGGCTCATTATGTTGCTTTGTAATTCCAGTTAAAAAAATGATGAGTTTTCTGATTATTTGCAGAATAAAGAGTAGAATTGTGTACGATGTCACTAAATCTAAATAGAAATAATGAATGTTTCACAGCGAGGTTCATAATGTGGTAAATTTAACTCCCAGTTCAATATAAACACATAACTCGACTATAAATGAGACAGACAAAGATATTAACATTCACAAAACACTCTAATCGACGTTGTATATGAACAAATTCCAATCGAATATTCCTAAAAAAATTCTTGGCAGCGCCATATCATTACTTACGGATGCTTTGAAATATTTTCGATAACTTTTATGAACGGATTGTTTTAGTTGATTGTTTTGAAACAGCTGCGAAACCATTGTTTTCGGATGATCTCACGATGAGTTAAACGCCAACATTTGTTCAGGCTTCAAAAATAGCTGACAGACAATTTGTTTTACGTATATGAGGAATGTTTTTGTTTCAAGAGAAATTTCGATACTGATCAGGAGGCAATTTCTTACAGCTCCTACACGTTTCTTTTCCCCATAGAGATCTAAAAATATCTTCTCAATCTCCCAAGGAAACTCAGCAGGAAAAAACTGGTAGACAATGCACCAAATCGATCATCCCCCAATAACCAATAACATACATTTGCTGTCCTGCCAGTAAAGTTGACCATTATCCTTAGACCAAATCCGACGGGACCAAAAATCCTGCAACGTCCTGCGACATATCGGTGCCTTACGATGATGTATGGCCTTTTTTTATTATGACTCTGATCAGAAGCAATGCCGGAGCCAAAGTTGTAATAGTGGACCGATATTATCGTTTGATAGATGGCTCTCAATTCAGCGAGGTGATTTTCATTGCAGGCTTTTATGTAGAAAGTTTGGAGGTTATAGGATTTGGATCGGTCGATAAGTATACTCAGAGGGGTTTGATGTCCTGCTTGGTTTCTTCGGGGATATTATTGTTCCACGTCGAACGATCACTGAAAATGTTTCATGAGTTGGGTCAGATATGAATTGGAATCGAATGGATGCCTGAATTTCTATTTCCGGTTCCTTGCACTGTGGGATGTTTTCCTCAGTACTTTTGCTAGGTCCTCAACTTCTTCGTTGCTCTTAAGGGGGTATTCTGGTCTAGAAAATTGAAAAAATCAATTTTCTTGCATATTTTCAAAGCTTAGACTTTCAAAAATAGGCTCTCAGAAGGATTTTTCAAAATTCGAATTATTTTGAGAGATACCGTGGATTTTGTGACGCGGCACTTGAACCGGCCGAGCGGAGTGATCACACAATGAATGGCAGATGATTTCCAGGAATTCTTTTGTATCCGACTTGAGCTCGTAGTATACCCTTTCAATTAAGTTTTTATATACAGGGTGTTAATTAAGTATGTTAACAAACTTCAACCACGAATAGTACTCCGAAAAATAGAAAGAAAATGTCATATGAACATGGGTCCGGAAATGCTTCCTAAGGGAGCTACGCTCCTTTGCATGGGGCACCCTGAAGACGGTTTTCCCTCGATATTATCGAAACCGTTCATAACAAAATTACGAAATTAGGTGGGATGGGTAAACTTTCGACGCTGAATCTGATTCTGAATTCAGAATTTCATAATTTTAATCACAGGCGTATCATACGGAAGGAGTTAAGGGTAAAAATAACCCCATTTTCTAAATGGTAATTTTTTTGACATTTTGATTCTAGAATATGGTAACTCAGAGATTTCTACGTAAAAATGGTCTTTTGGTACATCTCCATAGGCCTAACAGTTTTCGAGAAAAATGCAAATTATTGAATCGATGCAGGCTATTCTAAATAAATAAATGTTCGTCTACATACATATATAGTTAGTGTGCTGTGAAAAACAATTGCAACAATTGCGTCGAAAGTTAACCCATCCCACCTAATTTCGTAATTTTGTTATGAACGGTTTCGATAATATCGAGGGAAAACCGTCTTCAGGGTGCCCCATGCAAAGGAGAGTAGCTCCCTTAGGAAGCATTTCCGGACCCATCTTCATATGACATTTTCTTTCTATTTTTCGGAGTACTATTCGTGGTTAAAGTTTGTTAACATACTTAATTAACACCCTGTATACCTGACTACCAGTATGTACCCAATAATATACCTGGAACTGTTCAGTTTAGTCTCGATCTTGGAGCTAAGTAGACACGAAACTGGAAATCTTTCTCAAACTTCAAATGCGTTTTTCTCAAAACTACTTTTGTTGAGGTGGTTGACACGATATCTCAAGTTCTATCTGACCGATTCCTTTGAAATTTTGTGAGAATCTTCTTCATACATCTCTTCATCGCAGGAAGGATTTTGGAAAATTTTTATCTGAAGTATTTGAAAAAAAATCGTTAAGGTCGAAAAACAGGGGTAAAAATGGATGTTTTTTTTCAAGTAGACGCCATTTTGTGAATTTTTGATATTTTTTTTCGGCCGTAGTTCAAGCGATAGCGACATCTTTACTAATTGAGAATTTTGTTTGTTTGTTCGATTTGGATGACTACAAGGGTTGGAATCATGTCAACCAGGGAGCCCTGTTTGATTGGCAGCCCCCACTTCACCGGCCTGTCATTTGACGAATTTTTGACATTTCTTTCTTCTGAATTTTTTTAAGGATCAATAAACATTATATAAAAAAAATTCATAGTGAAAATGTTTTAATTTTTTTATCCTAGTTTGAAAACTACCCAAAAAGTAGGGCTCTAGACCAGACTACCCCCTTAAAACCAGCATGGTTGTGTGATTTCATCTAGATTATTATTGGTTCCTAATTCAAGTGGGGAAAAAAAATGAATGTGGAACCAGTGCCTTCAGAAATGACCGAAATAAGGATCCGATCACTTAGCAGACCCCCCAATCGTCTCCAGTGACGAGCCATGGAGAAGCAAGTTATGACAGGATTGTAATAGGTGAAAGCCACCCCTTCTAATCCCCATAAACGCTATATAATCCCATCGAGGAAATCTGAATATCGGAGCCGTGAAATCCATGCCCCCCGAGACGCTCTATTAATTATTTTATCGGGACAAGGGGGGGCAGAGGAGGAGGTGACGTAATCCCGTGTCTCCGGGCAACGGGGGGAAGGAGGGGCGGCGAATTTCACCCGTTTTTGTCGCGGCAGGCGGCGGCGACCAAGCGGCTTACGTTGTATGGAGATCGGATTGCGCTCACGGCTTAATCCGTTAATAGAGCGACGCCGCGGCGTCCGACGAGGACGTCATTTTACGCCTGACGGCCGGCGTCGAAGAAGTGGAGAATTTCGGTTTCGTCCGGTGAGATTTTGCGTGGAGTCGGATTTATTGAAAAATCACGTCACGATCACCAAATCAATATATTTTTACAAATAAATATAAACTGAGAGCATATTATTGTGAAGCCATAAAATATATAAGAAAATATGAAAATGAAAATAGTTTTTGTAGATACAATTCATTGACGAATGCAAGTCGAAAACAATGAACAATTTTTCTTCCATTTCTCAACCTAGAATTAGGCATGATTAACTTTTAGTCAGATATTTTTTAATATATTTTTTTAGACATTTTAAGGTCTCAATAGTCCCAGAGTGATAATCAGATGTTTTGTTGTTTGAAAAGTCTCCTTTTGTAGCAGGACCGAAGTTCTTCAGTTGCCTCCCCCCAGATATAAAAGAAATGTCAGCTTTTTCAATTTTCTAAAGAAAAGTATTCTGTGATTGAATATCTTGACAGAAAAATCCAAAAACTGATATTCTGTTGATATTCTGCATACTCAGTATAATTTTATTTAAATATAATGTATTTCAATGTATTATACCAATAATTGCACAATTGTATTTTTTCAAATGTATTTTTCGAATATATTTCTCAGACGTGTGTTTTTAATATTTTGTCTAGGTAAACATAGTTCATTACTTTTATACGTAATGTATTTTAATGCAAATATTAATCAATCAATTATTGACAAAATATTTTTTCAATGTATTTTTCCAAAATGTTTTTCAATATTTTGTATATGTAAACATTTCGAAACCTTTTGTATTCTTGAAAAATTCACAAAATTTATTGACGATTCCTATATCATTCTGTATGATCAATTCAAGAAATAAATATTATTATTATTATTATTATTTTCGAATTATTACGATTCGATTGCATAATTATTTCAGTGCAAGGAATGATTATCAATCTGAGAATTGGATTTTTCATAATTTTAAGCAATAATTTTCTAAATTTGGTTTGGAAATTTCACTACAAGTTATGACTGACTATAAAAACTCGAATATTTCGAAAACAAGAGCTACTTTTTCATGTGATTTTTTTTATTCATCTAACCCCCAAATTATCATCCTGCAACAGTTTATATTTCATCCTTTTTTTGTCAATACGGAGTCGAAGCCATTGCAGTTATTTTAAATTCTCAGATAAAATGTAATTTCTCCGTTTGGTAGGGAGATAAGAACGTCACTGTATATCACTCATTGTACTAAAATCATTAACCCTCCTGCCAAAATAAATACGTAGGTATATATACAGCTGTCGACGTGAAATTTGAATATTTTAACATGTCACATTAAACTTGTACTCGCCTAATGGCTTCATTATAATAAGCGAACATTAATTCTCGATTATGCATGCTAAGGGATTTCGTCTTTCATTTATTTCAACTGTGAATTAATATTTCCTGGCAGCTTTTTGATAAACGGCTTTCAGAAGTAGCGACGAGGTTGGAAAATTCATGCTCTCGGTAGTTTTGATAAGTCCACGATTTGTTTTTTGTATCGAAATTACAGATAAGCTGCTATGCATATGAGTGTAGAACACGTGTTTTTGTTGGTGATAGCATTTGTGAAAGCCTTACAACAGAGTACGAAGGGTATATTGATATATATCCCATAAGTATATACAGTGTGACCAACAAAAATAAGAATTAAAAGCTTTCCAATATCTTTTCACTGAAGCGAAATGTTTTTGAATATCTTCCATACAATCATCTGATTGAAGAAACTGACAATCACTCGGTATATCTGGGTTGATGACAATTTTAATTCTTTTAAAAATACGAATGCAGATTTTTTCCATTCGTTGCCGATGAATGTCATCGTAGATATTCAAAATAGAAACAATCATATGAAATTTTCAAATTCTCTCACGTTATTTTCATTTTGTTTCTGTAGCTAACGGTTGCTATGACAACTCGCTCACAGGAGAGGGGATAGGGAAGCTTTACAAAAAAAAAACAGCGAGTACTCTATCTATTATTAAATATCTATGGTACTCAGAGGTCTGGTCCAATCCGTCGCAATCAACGTCTGACACGATGACAACTGACGTGAGGCGCAGCCTTGGACGTGAAGCCCGCCGTGTCATCGCCTGCGATGTCATCGACGCTTCCGATACCGTTCTCTCCACGAGACGTTCCGTTCATATTAATATCCGATCAGATAGCGACGGAAAGCCACCTTGGTGTCTGGATCGCCCGACCTAGCCGTGTTCTTCTCACACATTTCTTCATTTATATTTATCGGTCGTGCTCACGATTATATCGCCGTATAACTGTTTGTCGAATGCGTATGCTTCAACAGGAGTTTGCGGTTGGGGCAGATAGTGGGCATAGCGAGCGTTATTCATTTTGTTGATGAGTTGTTGATTGCGTTGAATTTGAATTTCCATCATCTAGTAGCTTGTGGGAATTCCTCTGTTGTGATTGTTGAAGAAACACATGACTAGAGAGGTTAGAATTTTTAAATCTCCGTGGATTTTCAATGAGACTGATCTGATTGAATTGACTGTGGGGAAGAAAATTAGTCAAAGCTTGATTTTCATTCGTTACTGTTTCCCAGTTATTCAGTTGTTCCTTTGAAGCTATTCCAATACTGAATAGATGATTTCTTGTCTCAATCTACGAGAGAAACTTTCCATGAACGTATGCTGTAATAGTCTCAACTTTTGATATACAGAGTGGTGAGTATTTAAGAAATCAGTTTTTCAATAATAGCACTTTTCTCTACCAGATTTCGTACAGGTTCTGCAATAAATATTAAAAAAAACACTATTATATCCAAAAATATTGATTGAAAGCAATTCAACTAATCAGATTGGCTCCAAAATGAAAAATAGACGTGGATCTACGAATTGTCCTTTCTGGTCTGCTGAGCATGTGAAGAAGTATGATGAATAACGCTTGGCAACGCTGTAAAATATACGGGAATACTTGTAACGTATCAACGCTGTGCGCTCCCTTACTTTGGAAATTTATTCGAGAAGAAAATAACAAAAATAGTTGTCAATGTTCTGTCGTGATGAAATATTTTCAGAAATTTACTGATCCCGCCCAATCGGTCATCGTTAGCACGAGCTCACCCACACTTCTGGCCAATTGAAGCTACCCAACTGGCCATGCGATGCATTCTCTGGTAACAATAACAATACTGGTAATGATAACGAGAAACTGTATGCATCCATAGATTCGATTAGATGGCTTTGTTCAAAGGATTATGTTATAACTACGTTATGCGATTACAACGGCATACTCTGTTTCCTGGAATTATCCGAACTGAATCACCGCTCCTGAAGTGGATGTGGATCGGATGCATTTGTTTTAATCCCCTTCTAGAACAATGGTGCGAGGAGATCTAGGTCGGCTACGATCGTAGTTGGTGAGCACTTCCTTTGTTTCTCTTTGACATGTAGCAGTCGATACAGTCGATAGAAGAAGAAACAATAATGGTTTGTAGCAGGGAAGATGAATGTTGATTACTTTCTTCTTCATTGAATGCTTCAGAAGATGAAGAGTAGGATTTCTTTAGAACTATTGAAGATAGTGGTTTGTTGGGAATTTTATATTGGAGTGACCCATGAAACAATTGGTTTTCCTATAAATTCTACAAAACCAACAGAACGGCATAGTACTGAGGAAAAAATAATTCGTCGTTTTTGAATACTGAACTTATTCGGTAAAATAATGATGAATCTTTAGTAGAGAAAAACCTGATTCGAGTGCGGATATCCACTCAAAATTCTGTCGAAAATCACGACGATAATTCTCATGGTATAAATTGGACATGAGTGAACAAGAAAACGACTTGTTTGAAGCACCTGTTTTGAAATTCCGTCACATCTCAACTATAAGAAGTTTGTCGAACTAGTTATTGACATTCATGTCAAAAGTATGACGACGCAAAAACGGAGGTGTGGTGATGTCAAACGAAATATCAGTGGAACGTTGTTTTTGCAAGCGTTTCAACTGTTTCAAACTTCATCGTACAGTGGCGTACTCAGCAACTAAATAATAATCAAGGATTTTAATTCAGTTGAATGTTTGTCTTTTGTATTCCATTATTCCATATACCTAAAGCGGTACTTTTTGATCTATGAATGGATTATTTTCTTTCAATTGTATTGATCGCACATTTTATTACCAGGTTTGGATGAATTCCTTATTAATAGTACTTATAGATGGTACCACGGTACCAATATGGTTTCATTTGAAAAAAAAATACTCTACCCCAAAAACTATCACGATGAATTTTATTTGTCCATAAAAAACGCAATTTAGTATATTTGACGGGATTTCGATTTTTCTAGTATTAGTCGGATAAATCGAAACCATCATGGCACACTTAAATGGAAAACTAAAAAATTTCGACGTTTGAAATGTCACTTTTGTCGTTTGTATCTAGAAAATTATGCAGATTTCAAAAATGTAATAGTATACAGGGTGTTCCATTTGAAAATCGAAAGTTGACACCGGAAGTGAAGAAGAAATCATTTAAATATCAAAATTTGCCGCTCATTATACAGGGTGACCACTTTTTTTATTGGGATTGGTAATTTTCAAATCATAAGATTCAGAAGGTCACATTATCAAGCACTTCAAACAAATCGAGATTATCAGGGCCGGTTATTTAGATGTCATAAGAAAAGTAAATTCTGTCATTTTGATTTTTCTCCTTTTCCCACTTCATTTCAATTATTATTGAAAAATTTTACGGAAATTTTTTATTCGACAGTAAATTATCTTCAATTTGATGTGATCAGATTTCGTGTCCAACGTTTCGTACGCATTGGGCCACCCTCAACCTCGTTTATTTCAATACGGACCAGCATATTTTATGACACTTTTCAAAATAACTTTTAACGCTGAATTCAACGACATATCATCCAATGTTATTCAAAATAGATTTTCAGGTGATTCTGACCCTTTCCAAATTTATATTTATATGGGATATCCTGAATTTTAATCTATTATATTTGAAACTAACGGAAATAGGGGGGGGGTGTACCATGATCCTGTTAGACCCAGTATAGACAGGGACTGAAAAATAGGCTTGTCTTGTAGAGAGTACGGTCCTGGTGATGGGCAATCGTTCGATGGAGGATATACGATCGCGACGTCTGATTGACATGATACACGACTGTTAACAAATTCTTCGCGAGTGTATATCTAGTTCTACTTAAACCGCTGACAGTGCCAGCAAGCAGGGTTGTAGGTAACTTTGGCCATAACAAGCCGCCTGCGATTACGATGCTCGGCATGCACTGGCCAACAACAGGTGTTTTTGTATTCGCCGCACTCGTTATCTCTTTTTACCATGCTTTATTTATTATTATTTTATATGTGACAATTTTTTCTCGGCGATTCATCATAGCGGTGTCGCGAGAATTTCGATCCGATCGGACTGATAGCGACACCGAAGATGTCGTCTTTTTGCGTCAGGTGCCGCGCTGGTCGCTTTTTCTTCGGCAATTAAGGCGAGATCCAGATACCCTCTCACGAATATTTTCCCATGTATCAGTTGATTTCTACGTCACATTTACAGATCAAACGAAACACATGAATGTAGTCGATAACACAGAGACGGATCTTCAACTTTCAGTTCAGTTGACAGCTCCAAACTTTTCTCAGAAATAAGGAATCTCCTTGGCGTCATGAATCCACCATATTTATCGAGAAGCAAGATCTGAGCATTGACAAGTAATAATCATTGATAACGAAGTGCATGGAAGGGATATAAAACGTATTCGTGAAGATGAGAATATTACTCGAGGGAGTCTAGAGAAAATATGAGAGGGCTGGGTTATATCTCACAGTCTCCATATAGACAGCAATTGATGGATACTGTCAGATGTAGAGTATGGATTGAGGAAAGTCAGGTGAAGTTAGGACTACCTCTGTACCATTCCTTGAAGTGGAATTAGCCCTACTTGGCATAAAATCATGTAACACTTGAAAATCAATGATGGTAGTTGATGGACAGTGTTTCGACCCAGCAGGTCTCATCAGTTGCATTCGATAAAAAATATTCGTTTGGTATTCCTGTGCTATAAACCGCAGTGAATCAAAGTGCAGTAACTTTGGATGGTGCCTAATTCAGTGAGACATTCGAATGTCTTGAAATAATAAATCAGAGATAGAAATGACACCTGTCTAACTTCACACCTTATGGCACCATTTGCCTTCGGGTGACAAGTCAATAAGTGCTTAATGGACCCTATATAGGGGTGAAGTGAATTATGAAAATGGATATTTTCGGTCTTGAAGTGTTCATTAAGGATTTGTAGGTTAGTGTTGAAGGATTATTGCTCCAGACTATTTTAGTTTGTAGTGTAGTATTCAGTGATCCAATAACTTCGTTGATGTTCTTCTTGTTGCTTTCTATTTAATTTCAATTCAGTTCGGGTTTTTGGGAGATGTAAATGAAAATTGCTTGCTTTTAATAAGTGGTATTTAAGCGAATGAGAAACGTGAATTGAATCGATTCTAAAGCTTGTATTGTATACCAGACCACCCTGTTCTTTGAAAGTCCGATTTTATTATCATTACTACTCATGCATCCATTGTTCTTTCATTGATGACCATCACGTGAAGCTTTAAAATTCAATGTTTATCATAATATGAATGGTTGTCATATGAAAACAATAAAAAAAATTTCATCACACATCCGAGTGTTGACTACGGTTTGATTATACAATTTTTCATTCAAATACGTGAACTGAGTTGATAATAACTAAAATTATCAACGATATTGTAATGAATGGATGGATATGAAGAACTGATAGCAGGTGGTGTATTTTTTTTGGTTGGTTCAGCTTTTAATGTTTGTAAACGCCAAGGTCATCTATACCAACTGCATTATTGAATTGGATCTTGAATTTTATTTCTTCCATGAGTGTTTCCGAACTCTCTGACTATTAATATACCCATTAAGTCATCAAACTTTTCCCACATATGTGGATTTTGTCATTCCCGAGGGGCAAATTCTCTTCGACTATTTCTGGAAAATACGGAAGAGCACGTGTCTCATGCCACTTTGATTAATTGCAGAGGTTTGTTAACGAATAAATCAATATTTTTTGGGGAACTGTCAACAATATGCTCACGATTCCTGGGTACATTTCCCTGTTTACCTTATAAATTATTCAGACTCAGGAAAGGAGGACGAAAAGAGGCAGGTGTGACCTACGTCTGGTAGATATTTCATTTGGGTAGTCGAATATCTTTAAACTAAGGGAGGAATAGCTGCGTTTGGATCTTTTATCAACCATTCTGTTCTTCCAAATTTCTTCTGTTGATGTGTCAAATTTTCATTTCACACTCACCACTGATACAGTGAGAAAAAACCCCCCAAAAAATAGTTAACTGACAAACTGGATGGCTCCAGAGGCTGAACCTAGAGCTCAACTTTTTCCGCATCAGTCATTTATCTCGGAAACACTCTGAGATTCCCTGAGCGCTGAAAACATCATACAGAATCCTGCGACAGATATGAAAGCACGTAAAAAGTAGAATAGGTGACTGCCTTTTGTGACTTTTGTGACAGTTTATATTGAAATGAATAGCCGCCGAGGGCCAAAGTCCTTTTTCACCACGACAACTGATATTACTTGATGCATCTCGGTCACTTCGTCAAGGGAATAAGCTGACCCTCCTAAAAAAACTAATGTAATAGTTTTATCACAGCAAAAAATGAAGCAGGATGTTGCAGTGGTGGTAAAATCTCCCATTCTTTGAAAGTCGCCCCTAGCTTAGGGGTAAAATATTTGGAACTTGTTACTCATCAATAATTCGAATGAATACATTCAAGAATTCTGGAATTCACGGGTATTTTGAGCTGTATAATTTCCTATTTCTTGTATTTTCAATAAAAAAAGAGGTTATGATAAAAATGATTCTATTAGCGGAAGAATATTATTAAATTATTAGACAATTTCATCCTCAACTATTTCACTACCGATGAAAAACATTTGCGAAAAAAAAACAAAATGTTTTCCTGTTAATTGAACCACCTCAAAACTGCATATATTCGTGGTACGAAACAAAAGAGCATCAAATTTGAATGTCGTCCATGAATCATGGATACGCTTCGACCTAATTAAATCGTCGAATTCAGAATGGCTCTTTGGCCGATTCAATATTTCAAAAGTTTTATTCGCCGTGAAATGACATGCGAGTCTAAAAAGCGGACAGAACCAATTTGCCCTTCGTAATAAGTAAATGAAAGCCGTCAATCGCAAATATCTGGTAATCCGCCCTTATAAAATATAAATCTGGATATGGAATGTGACGCGGTTCACAGCTGGATTTGGAAGGGTCCGGAACAGGGCCGGATTCGCCCAGAAAAACCAAAATCATGGACAGTCTCCCCACTTTTTTTGATATAATATAATATAATATAACAGGTATATCGACATTCATGTATTTTGGCATCGAAATTATCATTTATTTATATTATATTTTATAAAAATGTTGCAATATCACCCAGAGTTTACCTTTAAGTTACTCTGTATCGAATAATTACTACTTTTCTAAAATATTCTGCGTTATAAGTTTGTGTTTTCATCATTCAACGATGTATCATTATATGGGAAAAGTATTTGTCAACATATTAAATAACAAAGGTCCCAAATCGGTTCCTTGTGGTACTACAAAATGTTTTTGAGATGATGACTTTCAACAAAATAAATCCATTATGAATAATAGTGAATATTTTGATTGAAAGTAGCACCAAAGCATCCAAAAATGCTTCGAAAGTTCGACTCACATTTGTTGTGTTTATTTGTTGTGTCGAAGCCGGCCCTGATAGGTAGTGAAGGGGCTGGCTGGCACCCCACCGAGCTAGGTGTTTCTCTAACGCGTTCTCATAAGCCCATAATAAAATTTTATTTAGTCCATCTCGGCGCGTCAATCTATCATCGCCTGCCATTTTAATGATCTAATAGGGGGTTATTATCGAAGACTTAATTGAGTTGCGAATTTGATGGAAATTGATTTTGACTCCTTCTTGTGTTAAGGCGAGATTGAAGGTGAATCGATAATTTAGACGTCATTATGGCTTCTGCCGCAAAAGTATTCTTGTAAGGTATTTTCCATAGATGTTAGATCCGGGGACCTGGATGGCCACTCAGTAGCTTCTCTTTCGCCAAATAGTTTTTATAGGAAAACATTACATCAACCAAACGGGTCTAGATCAGGAAATAAAATAGCATACATTGGAAATATTCCAAAATTTCTGGCTCCAACGAGTTTTCGTAATCTTATATAATTATATATTTTTTATTGGTGCCCCATTTTACCCATTTAAAGCACACCTGAGCGTGTTTAAATCGAACTTCAAAAAACGCGCGTTTTTGATTATTGATCTGACAGGAGTACCTTGTAAACGTCAAATGAAATATAACTGACAAATGCAAAACTTTATTCAAACGTAAAATGCGGCACCAATAAAAAAAATTGCGAAAAGTATTCGTGGATCTGGTCTTTGAAACATTTGATTTATTTCGAAAACTCGCGCGTGTTTTAAAGGTGTTTTTATCCACTTATACTTTAATATACTATTAGTGTGTTTGTTCCATGTGTTCAGTTTTCAAATATTTTTTTCTTCTTCCTAATTCCTTGATTCACATTTTTATTATTTTTTATTAATGTATTTCATTTATATTTTTTTCATACCATTGGAATGGAAGTATTAACTAAAAAACTAAAATACAAACTGACAGACTTATTGCTCCTGAGTTCGCTATACGATATGAATGTTTTTTTTTCATTTATGGGTTTGAAAACTTCAAGAGTGTGTATCACTGAGTTTGTGGGAAATATTACTGTATTTTTCACATCTGTGCTCCTAAATATAAAGCTACTCATATACGTATGAGTGTGACTAGTTTTAGTCTTCAAAATTAGTGAAAATTTGTACCTAGAAATAAAACTGTTGTGTGCCTATTTTTTCTAACATACTGTTCAATGTGAATTTTCATGGAAGTGAATAACTATCTTATCCCATCTCATTTGAACTGGTCGCATTAAATTTCACCGCATAACAAACCAAAACAGTAACTATCTAGGATTGTCTCCAAGGGATCCGGAACTTCTTGAAGGATATTCTGACGTGTTTGCGGCTACCCGGAATCGGCGGGGGTCTCCACAGGCCGGAAAATTGGAGTTGTATTTAATGTTGTTATTAGGATTAACGTCGGGAGTTATCTGTATCTGCTGCGAGCACTCGTGCTTAATCTCGAATGGACTACAGGCATATCTGGAAGATCCAGGAATCAGGATTTCGAGCCGCAGGCTCATACCGGATGAGCTTGGAGGGTGAGGGGGTCCAGCCGACATATTGGTTTGTTATCTGTTTCGTATATCTCTTGTAATCCTGTAGGAATGAGGATGCTGTGAGGTCAAGATTTGTGAATGATTCTCACTGTATACGGAAGCGTTTCCCCCGAATCTGCCCGGAGTAATATTTCATGAGGTTGAGCGACAACAAGGACCCCTTCAAGGTGGCTGATTTCTCGTCTGAAACACCGCATCACCCAAACTAATTAAAGTTAGGAGCCCACTCGTGGAGCATAACCGGCGAGCAAGGAGCAAACATATAAATTACTTTTAATTACAACAAAATTTTATAATTTGTACTTGCCCGCTCTTGATTAATTAACCTGGGAGATTAATGGCTGCGGTGAATTATTCGAATGAATATATTTTGGGGATATTCTAGGAATTATTCAACAGGAAAAGTCCGCAGAATTATCTCCACTGGATATTCATCATTTAAATTCCTCCAAATGCATCTGGTGAAGCTTCTATGAGTGAGCGGTTTGAATGCTTCAAAAAATGGCGAAAAATTGCTATGAAGACTCGTGTCAAAGTTAAGAGAAGTTAAAAATATCATTACTAGTGAAGCAATGGGTAGTTTCGAAACACAAAACAATTTGGGATTGATTTGAAACAAAATGGCAGAAGCAGAGTTGTGTACAAGGTCACTGTAACAGTTGAAACTTTTCAAATCAAATCTCGAATCGATTACGACGTTTTCATCATGCAAAGCTTTTACCAAACAGACCCAAAACCCTCATATATTGATGAAATATCTAGTACAGTATGAAGATCCACATCTTTATGATTCTGTGATCAATAATCGTTATCGAATTGAAGCATCTAGGGACGCATTACATTGTGATACATCGGTAAATCAATTTATGGACTTGGGAGTTGATGTATTATCGAAGGCTCGCAGACTTATTGGACAGAAGATGATTCAAGGAGGAAATTTCGAGATTACGATCAAGTCAATGTACATCAAACAAGATAAATAGTCTCTGAATTCAATCATATGTCGTTGGAATGATGAAGTTGTGGTTGATTTCACGAGGAAAACCGTCATGAAAAATGGAACATTTGGGAACATGCAGCTGATTTTGAAACGTCACCATGAGTTGCTCCTATCAGTGAAAGTTTCTTCCTCAGTCGATCAATTTTTGACTCCTTCCCGAACGAATCCACCGCTGATACTCAATCAATGCAACTCCATCACGTGACCCCTCTGTCAAAATCTCACTCCAGCCTCACATTGTGTCGATCGAAGGGCTAAAAGGGCAGCCAAGTCATTTGCAAATGGGGAGGGACATATCGTCGAAATCATTTCTGAAGCGAAGCTCGCAGGCAAAATGTGTAAATGCATAATTGATCCACAGCCTCTTCATATTAATCAACTGATGAATTAGTTCTCCGGATGAATGCAGAGCTCGCTGAATTATTCAAAGTCTCGGTGTGCAAGCATCATCTTGCTATTCATTGCTGTTCCGATAAATCCGGGATGAACTGAGTAACTAACGAGGATTGAATTCGCGAGAAGGAGTTGTAGTTTGCGGAATTTCGATATTGCACAACTTCGCGAGGTTGAAGCAGTGGAAAAGTTCGAAGCTTCTTTGTTTCTACGTTGATGAGGTCTCTTGATTTTTCAATAGACAGCTGGACAAGCTTCAAATTCCCAACAAACAATCATTATACATCGAGGAATGTTTTTTCATCAGTGAAATGATTTGTTCCAATCGCTAGATTTGGGAGTTAGTGACTGGCATTCTCATTGAACAAATCTCAAGGTTGAGTTGTTAATATCAACTTCACCACGTTAGCAAACTCGGAGTTGCGGCACCACCAAGAAGATCTAGTCAATGCCTGGGAACCGGAGGGTACACTGAAATTAAAAAAAGGCAGCCATATTATCCCTAATCTCCATGAAACGGTCAGCGAAAAAAAAGGCAATTTCTAAGCAAACCCTCCTACATAAAAGTAACGACCAATTCACGTTATATTTCTAATTAGCCGAGATGGAAGTTGAGGAGTTGCATTGCCGTCTGGGGGAGAGTTTCTACGCAGATTGCTCTCATGGCAAGGAAGATTTGCGTGTAATCATAAAATCAGCGACCGCACTTTCGTATAATTCGGCAATTTCTTCATGAGACTGGATTTTTTCGTTGTTGTGATTTTGCTATTTACTGAGTCTCAAGTACGTTCATTATTATGTTTTTTTTGATTTCGTATTTTTGTTCTCATGATGAAAAACAAATGAATTCAATGCAGCTTGATTTTTAGTTGTGATTTTTCGTTGACGTGATACGTTGTTGCATAGTTATAAAAAGTTTCTGCATTTGAAAAAACGAGAGAGATATTTCTTGGGGAGATGAAAAATGAGACACCCTGTACATCTCCTCTGCGACGGCATCGAATATTATAATTCCGAAGGGAGATTTATGGACGGTACAGCACTATAAGCCATCGCAATCTCGGATAATGGGCCGCCTCGCTCCAGCTACTACAAAACTAACATGGCGGATGAGAATTAATTAATTGGCTCGCAAAATAAAGACCATAAATTCACATAGCGTCACAAATTATTGTCGAGATAGGAAACGTCGCGAAATAAAATAACCATATCTGCCCGCCCCGGTCGTACGGCAGGCATTCTCTTGTCTCCGCAGCCAATCAAGAAAAATTAAGAAGTTGTTGTTTTTAATGAGTACTGAAAAGTTAGGCTATGAATCTCGGCTTTAAATATGTGGCTACGCATCCATTTCGTTGAACTCCGTTTGTTCAGATCCATTATCGTCTTTGAACAGCTTCAAACGACACGGTCGCATACTGAAATGTCATCTGCTCGAACGACACTCGTTTGGTGATCACGTGATCACTGATATCGTTCGTTTTGAGTCAGTTTCAAATTATATTCGGGGGTTCGTGAAATTTCTGAGACGACATGGTTGAAATATTCCCATTGAAATTGATGGTTTATCAAAGTTTGATATTCAAAGAAAATCGTGAACTGAAACGATATGGTTTTAAAATCTAGATTCTAGAAGCTCTGCTGCCTATTATAACAGGCGATAGTAAATGTGTATATCATGTCATAGCAAAACGACACGTCACGGTATGTTGCTACGAATATGGGCAATTCTAATAATCGCTATAATATGCAAAGCAAAACATGAGAACCGTATTTGAAGCCACTTCCATGTAAAATCGAAGCTTTCTAATGTCAGGTGTCTTGAAATAATTGAAAACTCGACTTTTCCATTTGGATGTTCTTCAGAGTGGAACTAATTTTCATTCAGACACCATATCTGAGAGTCCTATTCCTATTTCTAGAATGAGAAATGGAAAAAAAATGTTCAGTCTTTTGTTCCAGGTGGATTGATCAATAAATGACATCTCTAATCACCATTATTATTAATAATATATATGTTCACCTTCTAGTACATTAATACTTGCACTTCCTCATTCCTGGTCTCATATTTTCTTGTAATGGAAAAATATGACGCCGTAAAATAACAGGAAAGATATCAAATTCCAGTCAGAGTCTCGGCGAGAATTCATCATAAATCTCTTTTCCATTCGCCCCGTTCAATACCAATATGAAAGTCGAGTGTGAGCCCATAAAATCCACCGACATAACATATTGGTACTCATACTTTCCCCCCCGATATGATATTTCACAAATCCCCACACCTGTAGAATCTTATATGCCGGCGAAAAACATCTTCTTGCTCCGGCTGTTATTCAGGCACTTCGTGGGGTTGGGAAATAGGGGAGATGGGTAGTGGAACTGTTGAAATTTATCCAGAATAACTGCTGAGGTGTGCCAAATGAGATAAACTTCATTTTAAAGTTCCCTGTCATTCACACACAATTACAAAATTATTTATGTATAGTCTTGACAATAACATTAAAGAATCAAAACATTATCATATCGAGATTGCCATACTTTAACAGGATTTGACACATATTGAGGATATTTTGAAGAGGTAAGGAGATGAGCAATGATTATTTCCACCAGAAGTCAGTAGTCAATAATTTTTTTTCCAATATTATCACTGGAACTCTTTTTTCCTTCTTTCCAGTGTGTGTGAATTTTCATCTGGGGCAAGAGAGCTGTTTCTACCCACTTTAGGTTTCATCAGTTGCACTGGGTGGGTTCTCAATTTACACACTTCTAGTCCTCCCGAATAAGGGATTGAAGATTCTTCAATATCTCCATTAACTTCGTCTTGATCTACTAGGAATCAGTTTCCTCTGGTGACCTTAGCCAGATGAAGATTTTGGGATGAGCTGACAGCCAGTGTAGTGAAAATTCATTGATGGAACTGTTACTAGGTCCTGGTTCCATATATGTGGTAGAAAAAAAAGGGAACTCTTTCTGATTTGTAGTTTATTGGTCTGTGATTTCTCAGCAACGATTTAGGGTTTCGCTGACTGCGAACCCACTGGGGTAGGCTGAACTACTTCACCACAGGAAAAAGTAATTTGATTCTGGAGATAAAGCAAAAACTGAAGATCCACTAACACGTGAGCTATAACACGGAATTCCATCAACCATAAAGCGGATTTAATTGTAACAGTCTAGCAGTGATTGGAAACATCAAGGGTCGGAGCCCTATACGTCCGAAATATCCCAGGGCGAACGTTCCGATCAGATACTTTCCTAATGTCTCCTTGCTGCCCTTGGGAGTCTGGTAATTGTTGACTTATAGGGCTGTCGGTCAGTTCCTACGACAGGCACTATTTCGCTATTAAACTTTGATCTAATATATATGTTCCTCATTAACGCAGATCTCAGATAGGCTCATCTGACGTTTGATATCGACGATATTCGTCTGTGGATTTGCTGCAAAAGTTTTCAGATGAATCTCGTCATCAATATTGATGCTGTGTTCATTAACTAGTTCTTAGTCTAGAAGAGAATCAGAGGATTTATCTCATTGTATCAGGTTTTTTTATGATTCTGTTCTCGAAGGTGTGTCAAAATTTTTATTTTTCATCTCAACCTTTCCACAGAATCAATGAGGTCAATGTCAGAATTTAATTTGGATCCAATTGAGCTCCAATGAAAGCAAAAGCTGGGGAATGAAAAAACGTTAGAGGCAATTAAGATGAAAAAGTTGTTTCAATTAAAGAAACAAAGAAATTTCAGAAGATATTGGATAATGCAGATGATGAAAGTGTTACAGAATCTGAAAGACCTCATGACTTATTTTTTATACGAAGATAAATACCTGGGGAAATGAAACTGAGGAATGCATTTTTTTGTGATGGTTTCAAATTGCTGGTATTGATGATGATGCTGTAGCTCGAAACGTCTCGTATTTTTCTGCTTTATCGTTATATGTATGGATTCAAACTCAATCAAAACACACTGTACTTTTCTCCAGTTGCCCTTACGAACCGTGAGGGGATTTGGGGATAGTTTCAGGAACAATACTGTCTACTGTATGATCTGAAAGTTATCTTTCGAACCAGGAAAGCGAAATAGCCACACTAGCAATATCCTGGGCTTATCTGGAATTCGGGATTGTTAGCCGCAGTATAGTGAAGGATTAAGCCCAAAAACCCAAAGGGCACGTCAGGGGATGAGTCCAATTTTTCGCAATTGTTGTTCTCTCAACTTATTGACAGATAGTAAACAAGTATTTTGGTGAATTCGAATTTGGGGCGTGGAATTGGAATTGACAGCGATCACTCACCAAAACTTCGCCAGGTCCAACAACAAATAGAATAAGAATTGACAGAAACTCCCAAATGAGCTTGTCAAATGCCAAAATATTTATAGTAATCTAAGCAACTGTCAGAAATTCTCGATGACATTTTCAGTGATAAAATTGATAAATTCAATGAATCAAGTGCAGATCCATTTGCTGATTCTGGTGGATTATTTTATGGAAAATCTGGAAAGAAATCTGGAAAATGACCTTGAAACTGCCACTGAATATATCTCTGCCATTTTGATAAAAACGTTTTGAAAAATATTTATAGAACTCGACTCTCGAATTGTTATATTTCTGTGGCTGTGTAGACGTAAATTCTGACATAATGGTTGCCAAAAACCACAGAACACGTGATGGATGTCCGTCCCATCATTAGAAAACAACTCTTCTTCCATATAAATCAGAACATCACGTCGAATGGTAAGTGAACGTCACTTACTCGTAATTTATGGTCTGTTTTTCGAGTGACCAAATTATTATTCATTTATTGAAACGTGAAACAATTGAACTCGAAACAAAAATGGACAAATTATGTTATACCAAGACAGAGTTAGCATAAGGCACGGCTATAGAACAATATCTGAAACGATTCCCATGGAAATAACATTCATTTGTTATAAGTAACAGCACATGGGAATGACGATTGGAATAATAAATAATTATCTATGTTGTATTATGCGTAAATTTGATTGTCCATCACACATAACATCAAACGATGTATTATTGCGATGCTGCTTGAATATTTATCATCTTACCTACATCGATTTTCAATTTAATTTCTTCGGAAATTGAACAATTGTTGCTTTCTGTGAAGGCTTGATGAGTTTTTCAACGTTTATAATGATTGCATTGTGTTTTCACTGTGCATAAATCATTTCTTGATCTGTCTAGGAACTAATTGAGGTTAGGTACTTCCTGCATAATATATTTGTAACAATTCTCATAGCATTGATTAGCCTGGAGGTTTTCTAGAAAATATTCACAAAGCTGAAAGAAGTCTACGCATGAAGATGAGCATAATAATTATTATGTCTGCCTGATTAAGGGCCCTCAGAGCTTCTTTTGTCTCGATGGTTTGATTTCTCATAATTTTATATAAAATATATGTATTATCGTATTAATGTCTGGGAATTGAACGTGGACTTATAATCATAATCTGACAGTTTGATTGACATGGATATGGATTCTTTGAAGTCGAAATTTCGGACTCCATATATCGTTCATTCTAATTATAGATTATTATTTTTTTGTTTTCAATGATAAGGGGATATGTGAATTTCGACCTGGAATTTCAACAGGAAAAAAACTATGGATAGTCGAATCACTGCTTGGAAGTCTTATACGAACATTGAAGACTCAACGACTACTTAAAAATCATATATATTTCCTAGCAAAATTTCAAAGAAACAATTCACCTGAAAACTCGTCTGAGGAGCGCTGAAAACGGTGGTGAAAACTGTTTTTCGATATCTATTATAGTTTTCGAGATATTTCATGTTGAAAATTCAAAAAAATCGCGAAAAACCGCGAAAACCCCCAAAAACCCCATATTTTCAACGAAAAAAACCCATGAATAATCCATGTCGATGCTCTGAGAGTCTCCATACGAACATTGAAGACTCTACGACGACTTTGATTTTTAAAAAAATCCAAAGGGGGTACCCTTTCGTCGATTCTTCGAAAAAATGCGAAAAATAAATTTGCCTGAAAACGTCTATAAGGTCGTCTATAAGGTGTCTAAGAGGCGCCGAAAACGGTGGTGAAAACCGTTTTTCGATATCTATTATAGTTTTCGAGATATTTCATGTTGAAAATTCCAAAAAATCGCGAAAAACCGCGAAAAACCGCGAAAACCGCGAAAACCCCCAAAAACCCCATATTTTCAACGAAAAAAACCCTTGAATAGTCCATGTCGATGCTCTGAGAGTCTCCATACGAACATTGAAGACTCTACGACGACTTTGATTTTTAAAAAATATCCAAAGGGGGTACCCTTTCGTCGATTTTTCGAAAAAATGCGAGAAATAAATTTGCCTGAAAACGTCTATAAGGTCGTCTATAATGTGTCTAAGAGGCGCCGAAAACGGTGGTGAAAACCGTTTTTCGATATCTATTATAGTTTTCGAGATATTTCATGTTGAAAATTCCAAAAAATCGCGAAAAACCGCGAAAAACCGTGAAAACCGCGAAAACCCCCAAAAACCCCATATTTTCAACGAAAAAAACCCTTGAATAGTCCATGTCGATGCTCTGAGAGTCTCCATACGAACATTGAAGACTCTACGACGACTTTGATTTTTAAAAAATATCCAAAGGGGGTACCCTTTCGTCGATTTTTCGAAAAAATGCGAAAAATAAATTTGCCTGAAAACGTCTATAAGGTCGTCTATAAGGTGTCTGAGAGGCGCTGAAAACGGTGGTGAAAACCGTTTTTCGATATCTAGTATAGTTTTCGAGATATTTCATGTTGAAAATTCCAAAAAATCGCGAAAAACCGCGAAAAACCGCGAAAACCGCGAAAACCCCCAAAAACCCCATATTTTCAACGAAAAAAACCCTTGAATAGTCCATGTCGATGCTCTGAGAGTCTCCATACGAACATTGAAGACTCTACGACGACTTTGATTTTTAAAAAATATCCAAAGGGGGTACCCTTTCGTCGATTTTTCGAAAAAATGCGAAAAATAAATTTGCCTGAAAACGTCTATAAGGTCGTCTATAATGTGTCTAAGAGGCGCTGAAAACGGTGGTGAAATCCGTTTTTCGATATCTATTATAGTTTTCGAGATATTTCATGTTGAAAATTCCAAAAAATCGCGAAAACTCACGATAACCCCCAAAAACCCCATATTTTCAACGAAAAAAACCCTTGAATAGTCCATGTCGATGCTCTGAGAGTCTCCATACGAACATTGAAGACTCTACGAAGACTTTTTTCCAACCGGTCACACAAAATATCGCTGTAAACAAACTCATACGAACGCAAAATTGAATTCTCCAGATTGTAGATGAAAATAGCACCTCGAAAAGTTTATTCATCGTAAATCCAGCTAGGGAGTAGACTCCCTGCATCCCCCCACCCCCATGGGACAGGAGAGGGGGGACGTCTCTGAATATTAACGAGAAAGGTGCGAGGCAGATAGACATATCTCCGTCCGTATAAAGTGAATCCTATAGCCGTTTTGTCGGCAGTTTATGCTCGGAAATGCAAAACCCCGACTGTTTTACATTTCAGTAAGCTCATATTTAATGGCAGACTCTCCGAACTATATTCCGCCAGATCCGAACGCATATGCTACCCCTACGCTGAGTCGGAGCAGCTTAGATTTTATGGAGCAAATGAAATTACATCTCCCTTTAAAATATGATGAGCTCTCCCGATAATGAAACCGACTGAATCTCGAGATATATCTTATTCGTTCCTGCTGTTACTACTTGCTTCATATACTCCTTCTTATCCGATTCTACGTCTGCCTGGAATGTCTTATCGCGAATAATAACATTTGCTCATCGCGTCATGGCCTACTACTTTCATTAATTAAAACTACTAGTCGAGTTGGATGCACTAAATCGTCCGTCTCCTATAAATTCGCTCGATGCATAAGTTATTACTTTTTTCTTCAGTGATGTCTCCCGCTTACAATATCGAATATCCTTATCATGATTTGATGCATTTTCAACTAAAAAATCCATCATTTCAAACACGTCTTGGTTTCTGCAGATTTTTGGAAATTATAACATAAAATAATTACAGATTTCTTCAAAAAAAGTTATGACATCAGATGCTGTTTACAAGAAATTCTCACAGCATCAAAAATTTGCTTCAATGGTGATCTAGTAATTCCTTCAGAAATGTCCACAAAATAGCTTATTGAAAGTCATTGGAAAATATGAAATAATTCTTATTGATTTCAGAATTTTAACATAACTTTGTCAAGCTTTAGAGGGCCTTCATTTAGAAAGAAAACTCTAATCCACTAATGAAGTTCGTTAATTCTAATCGAAATTCTTATAAGTATTGAAAAATTATTCAACTGTTCACTGTCAATAGTTATCAAATTCGGCTGTATACAGGGTGATTCATTAAGAATGGCGATTGATGTTAACATGTCTTATTTCTTTCTTGAAAAAAGGCAATGTAATAAGAAATTTTTACGGTGAATGTTTGGAATACGAATAATTCAAAAACTAATAAATCTACGAGAAATAAACAAGAGAACCTATTCACATTCAAAATTCACTTGAAAATTTCAGAGTTTTTAGTCATTCAATTTCAAATTACAATTCCAATTTCAAATACCCTGTATATTGTGGAGCTGCAACATTTCTCACTCAACTCAATCGCCATATTTTGGTGCGTTGTATCTCTATTTCAGAGTTTACCCATTTTTAATGAATCACCATGTTTATTTTATGAATCAAAAAAAAAAACAAACCAATTGGAATGATAAATTCAACCTGACTCCCTGTTTGAACAGATTTTACGAAACTTCTCTCATTCCGAGGAAATAAATAATGAAAGACTCTTATTTATCCCTCTATGTAAA
Organism: Plagiodera versicolora; assembly: GCA_037013635.1. NCBI lineage: Eukaryota > Metazoa > Arthropoda > Insecta > Coleoptera > Chrysomelidae > Plagiodera > Plagiodera versicolora. Next base: position 12,968,875 of record CM072981.1, on the reverse strand, counting down.
GCATACCCATATCATTGTTTGGCCCAGATGGATCATCACTGTACCATCTCCAACAAATAATCATCTCAACAAAATAGCAACTAATACTGATACCTGATTCCCTTCAAAGACCTTCCGAAAAACGAGCCTAATCTCCGGCATCACCCCTACCACCCGTTCCTAACACTTTTGTGACAAATATGGTACCAAAAGGATCATAACAGAACAAGTTTACAAACATGCACCCGCAAAAGATGATCCCTAATCGGTTTTTTGGCGGTGAGATTAGACAATTTCAAAGTGGACGGTCTAGCTTTGCCACCTTTTGTCGTGGATCATTGCAGACTTAGGAATATTTCGCGCATGAGTTGTTTGGTTTGGGTCTTCTTTATCCCTTAAAGTGTTGCCGCAAGTGTCATTATTGTTGGCAATTAGGAAAGATATTGAAGGGCAAGGACAGTGGAATTTACAAGTGAGAACATCCATGCAATGCTTTTGCTTAATTTTTTTTTTGAAGCTGGATTATTTCGATGTTTCCTCATCTCTTGTTGCTTCCAGACGTTCTCCAGTTATTATTTTGTGCCAATTCTTCTGATGTCTCATCAATCGTCTCCAGTTTCTGAGCTCCATGCCATCTCACAACTTCGTCCCTTCATCGTGAATCTGATCTTCCCATTAGTATTTCTCTCTACAGTTTTCATTCCCTAGTACTTCTAACATTTTCTATACCATCCCAATTCTTCTACGAATCTTCAGTTTTCTCATTTTTTCTTCCTCTACATTCATTATTCTTTCTCATTATTGTTTGTTTTCATTTCTCCTTTTCTAGCTACTTTACCCAACCATCCACCATATTGTGAGCTAGATATTTCTCAGAACAAGCTGCATATTCGTTAAAAATTCAAATTGTCGTCGACAGTGCACTGTAAAGAAAATTGCATTGCCGTGGAGTTCTGGACGCTATTCGCCTTTTGTAATAAAGTAAGCGCCGACCATCTCTGGACGATATAAAATCAGACCAAATTCAGAAGCAGTGTTGCCAAAGTTAATCAACGTGGGATGAGGTACGAGACAGTATGTGGAGATGGATTGAAACGGGAGTCAAAGTACGCTATTCGCTTTATAAAGCTAGGTTGATTTTCTCACGAGATAATAACAGTAGATATTCGGCAAAATATTTGAAATAAGGTTCAGATTATTGACATTTGGCCAAAAATATTTCACATAATATTCCATAGTGTGAGTTATTGAACAGTAGATATTCGGCAAAATATTCAATATTGGTCCAGGTAATTTATATTTGGCCAAATATTTCACATGTTAGTCCATATTTTAAGTAATTGAAAAGTAGATATTTGGCAAAATATTCATTGTTCGGCAAAATATACGAAATTTGGTCCAGATTATTGACATTTGGCCAATATTTCACATAATATTCCATAGTGTAAGTCATTGAAGAGTAGATATTCGGCAAATATTCAATGTTGGGCAAAATATTCGATATTCGGCAAAATATTCAATACTGGTTCAGATCATTTGTATTTAGTCAATAATTCCACATGTTAGTCCATATTGTGAATAATTGAACAGTAGATATTTGGCAAAATATTCGATATTCGGCAAAATATTCAATACTGGTCCAGATAATTCACATTCGGTCAAATATTCCACATGTTAGTCGATATTGTGAGTTATTGAATAAGAGATATTCGGCAAAATATTCAATGTTTGGCAAAACATTCGATATTCGGCCAAATATTCGATATTCGGTCCACATTTGGCCAAATATTTCACAAAATATTCCATAGTGTAAGTTATTGAAGAATAGATTTTCGGCAAAATATTCAATATTCGGCAAAATATTCAATATTCGGCAAAATATTCAATGTTCAGCTGAAATAATCAATATATGGGCAGATAATGCACATGAAATCTCATAACATGAGTTATTGAATACTCAATCATCGGCCGAATACGCGCGATAGTATTCCATATTCGGCATCAAAATTGGCCGAATACCAAGTAGCCAAATATTCCATGAATTATAGAGAAATGAAGCACATGTGGCAACGCCGAGTACGTGACGGTATTGGGGGAAACTTTTCTCCGGCATAACACATAGCATAAGGTATAATTTCGCCAGCACATAAAGAGAATACGCTGATGTCCGGAAGGTCCGAACCGTAGAGGTCTCAGGGGGACTTTACAGAAATCGTCGATCTATGAGTTCCGATTTGTATTACGGCTGACGTCGAACGACAATGTGGCTCGAACGAATATTCGATGAATTAGGCGATATTTCGAAAACGGTCTCCCATTGCCAGCTACCGAAAAAACGGTTTGAAGCCCAAATCGAATCTCAAAGATAAAATAAAGTAAACAACAAGGTAATTTGACACTGCCTGCCTTATAATTAGAGTGGAATCAGTAGGCAACTTTATATTCGCCAATTAATTTTTCGTTATGTTAACATCAACATCCGAAAACAAAAGGATTCAATTAACAGCTATCCGATTACGTCCTGTTCATTCTTTGCTGAGAATTCATGAGAGACGCAGAATATGCTTCGGGTTATTATTGTTATTATAAGAAAGCTTAGATTTCTTGAATATTTAGGGGGGCCCCCAGTGATGATGAAGAAGAATATTATTATTTCTCTGTCAGGAGGCATTGGGGTAATCAATCGACGTTATTATTTTCTGAATTCAATCACAAACATATGCATATAATAGTGAGCGCGTATATATAACCGGTAATTGATCCAGACATACCAACAGAAGAACTGTATAATCAATGTCAATCAAGATTTGGCTCGAATACAAGCAGAACACTGACGCTTCGTATAGGGAAAAAATAAATGTAGGGTTATACACGTACATACGTCTCCCCTTCGTATTCATTTTCAAAATTGAAAAAGTCAAACTGATTTATTGACAGGCCTGTCGAGGGTGTTTGATTGGAATGTGATCTGGTCGAGGTTGTGTCATTGTTTTTTCGAATTAAAAAAAGTAAAATGGTAGAAAAAATTTTTGTTTCATTTCAAACAGGTGCAGAGGCGGATCTAGGAGTGAACTCGAGGTGTCGGAAATCAGTGAAGAGAAGTTTTGATTGATTCAGAATTCATTTTCAGTGTCGTTTCCGAAAAAAAACTTCCCTCTTCAATTGTTTTTATTTCGGTATTTAAAGATTCTACAATGACCTTGAACGTACGATATAAACATTTTATGATGAATGGAGGAACATTCCATAGAAAATCAATGCTTTGTCTTGATTATTCTTGACTGAAATTGAATGGTGAAAGATAATGAAATATCTAGTTATCGATCTTACATATATCAGACCCATATGAAATGTAACGCCAATTATTAGGATTAGTCGTAATAAGATCCTTGCAACTGCCTTCAATCCGGAAACAAATGAGAGAACAGATCCTGTAATCGACGCTACAGTAAGCTTTCGTTTGTTTTCAGAGGCGTACACTTCAAATTTTAATAGGTCATGTAAGGCTCAAATTAAATTATCCTCAGTTGAGTTTCATTCAGGTTCAGGGTAAGATTTTGCCGAGTATCTTCCAGATAGAAATTATTTTTCTTTAACGATCTTGTGAATATCATAATTGTGACATAGAATTTCTATGGAATATTCACTTTATCATGCTTTCAAAATCTTCACTTCTATCTCGCGATAATAATTTTTCCATCAACTGAGCCCCTATGAATATACTCTTTCAAAATACCTTCTTAAAAATGAGAAAAATGTCTCATATTTTATAGCCAATTGTGAAATAATTGATAAAAAAAAATGAACGTTGATCGAACTCAAATTTTATGAAAAATTCGATTTGTCAACTCCACATTATTCAAAGACTTTCAAGAAATAATTAAATATTATTTCTTCCTAAAAATATTATTTTCAAGAATTTTCAGATTTTAAGAAACTGAAAATCACTCAGTATATCTGATAGGGGCTATGTTGGTTTCAAGATCTAACTTGATGACAACCTTTATTTAAAAAAAAAGATGAAATATTTTTTTCATTCGTTGTATATTTTATGAATCCCACTGTATATGTCTCAAAATTTTAAAAATCTTCGTGAAAAACTCCAGTCCAAAATCACATGTTGACGCACGCCACTGATTCCCTGGATCAGAGATCAGACTATGACCCTGTCTAACACGAACAGAGTCCGGAGCGATTTCGTGTATCTCCAGCTCTATCATTATATAAATACACCACTGGGAGTCAGATATCCACCGACTGGAGCTGTCACTCATTCATCTAAGACACCCCAACATTTAATCATTATTACCCGGCCGTGCCGTGTTCTTCTGCAGAAATGCATAATGGCGGCCAGTCGATTACTAACCGAGAGAGGTATCATTATTATTATTGCTCCCCTGGTCTCGTGGAGTATAGAACAGTTGCGGTTAATTGTTATTGCAGTTCCTGTCTTGTCTTGATGACGTCATTTGTCATATGTCTGGAGTGAAGTTGCTTGCTTGCTTGATGATCTCAGTTTTTGACAGTGGATGGCAGTAAAGTACATTTTAATTTCAGTACAGTCAGCCAAAGTTGGTCAAAAAAAAACTATTATAACTTGAGACACCCTGTATAGGGTTCACAATGTATCATTGAATTGAATCTTCAAAAATAAATCAGCTGGACTAATTTTCTCAATTGAAATATTCATCACTGTGAGAAATGTTTAAAATTTTCTCTATTTGATTCCAGAAGTCGTGAGTTCATTAAGTGGCCAACAAGGTCACCAGATCTGACTCTTATAGATTTTTTCTATGGTGTTACCTCATTTTCAACATATTCTGCTTCAATTTAATCGTTGATTGAGATAATTCTGCTTCAATTTAATCGTTGATTGAGATAATTCATGCGGTTCATTTAGTTTTGAAGATTAAATTGTAATTAATATTATTTGTTTTTTTTTATTTATTTATTAATTTGTGAATTCTACTAGTGGAATATTTTTCAACAATGTATGGAACGACCCCCTTGCCATTTGAACAATTTTTTTGAAGAAAAACATGGTCTGTGGAATAAAACTTGATGTGTTTGAGAGTTTTTCAGCTTTGTAACGGAAATTAAAGGGGGTCAAGTCTAGGTGCTTCATACGTCATTATTTCTACTAAATAAATATTTTTCTGCTTGTCCAATCCCCGAACTAGTGTCGCCGCATAAAAATATCCCGACTCCTGTTCGAATCCATATAATTTTCATTCAAGGAGACTCACAGTGAAAACGCAATATGTCAGCCGAGGCTCAAGGGAAATATTACTCGATCGGACAACAGAGCGTTTATTGACAGCTAGTAGATTGTTCTTCGATCTAGTGGTCGCTGGACACCCGCCATAACTCTCCGACACCCTTCGTGACCATGCAAAAGAGGAATATTTATTTCGTTTTTCGCATAGTTTTATTTTTATTGGATATTGGGTCCGATCTGATCTCGCAGCGTGATTGCTTTTTCCTCGTTTCGATATCATTCCTGTGTCCCTGAGGTATCGGGAATCGGCACGGGATACCCATAAAATACTTTTTTAATTCATATGCAGGACGACAATGACAAATTAAGGGGGTAACCCTGAATTAGGCGATTTTTGCCATTTTTTTTTTGAGAAAATACACAATAGAATGTTTTGACATTTTCTGAATATAATAAGGTATTTTTTCAGCTTTATTTCAGATTTTTTTTATAGAAAAATATTCGAAAATAACAGAGTTGAAGGCTGTCTTCATTGGTGCTCAAAAATTCAGAAGAGTTATTAAAGTTGAAGGTATTTCCTACACCATTACCTACCATTTTTTGAAAAACATCGCAAATATTAAGGGAATGGCCTAGTTCTCAAAAAAGTGTGGTTTTTGTGGGCCGCTTTTCCATCCAATGCCAAACCGATAATTTTCAATGAATCAAAAAAATCCTAGATCATTGTATAGCAAGTATATTCAAGTATACTTCAGTGTTGCTATTCCTGAACATCTAGCCTCATCGCTGAAAAAACCCTGAACAAGTCAACGATACGAAAATTATCTCTCCAAGATGAACAAGATCGATTTCGCATCGGAAAAAAGGTTTACAATTGTGCAATAAATAGTGCAATGTGACCGTGTTCATTGAAAGGACCAAACAAAAACCAATGTAATCGATTGTGGACATGTTCTTTACTAGTTTCGTAAAAATCACTTGGCACTGGACAATGTTCATTGTAAAGAAGTGATGGTGACAGTTGAAAGGCTGTTAAGGCTTCGTTATACACTTGGAAAATTTAATTTCAAATAAATGACGATCAGTAGGTGTCGTAGAGAGATTTTTTCAAATCATGGCTACCTCTTTTTTCATTACAGAAAATTTTATTAATTTTTTTCATACGAAATATAACATATCAATGATGGAGTTCAAATGATGTTCTTCAACACGTCACCAGAAATATAGAGATAAATAAATAGATTTAAAAATACATAGATTATTAAATAATAGAATAGATAATTTACTGATTGGACTTCTTTCAATTTCTTTTTGATCCAGTTCCATCTCGTTTTGATGAATTCTTCCATTCAATACGGGGTCAAAATTATCTCTGCATTTTTGACAACTCGCAAGACATCTCCAACAATCGATCCAGCAACTTCAAACAACTCGAATCCTTGCCGAATAATTGACCCATCAGACTCCAAACTGAACTCGATCGTTTTCAACTTGGCATATAAACGGGCAAAATTTGATAATCCAGTCCGAAGTCATCTAAGTTGTTTCCGATTGGAGTTCACAGAGTAGTATCGTTTTCCCTACATTAATTTTAATCCTACGAATTAATTGGAGTTAGAGATCCACTCGATAACTTTGGATAACTGAGATTAGTAAGTTTGCTCATTGAAACTCCATCGGCCATCGAATAATGATAGATCGAGTTTGGACTGGAAGCTAACCAACTGATGTTTTGGTACAGGGGATGCAGGATAAAATGAATTTACCGAGTCCTGGACACAGTGCGTGAGATAAAAGGCAATGAAAGAATCTCTCGAAATATTTTTGACTCAATGAAAAGGTCGAGAATGTCACCGTGTAAGATTTATTCATGATTGTTTTCGTTAATTGATATAAAAGCTGGTAGTATGTCGACTTTATCTCGGAAACTGCATCGACATATTTAACGATGCAGCTAAATTCGACTGCGCATTCAAAACTTTCCGGTTTTATTGTTTTCAATATGATAATCGATGCAGCCGAGAAAATAAATTATTGATTAACAATAAACTCGGGTCGTTAAAAGGGCAGAAAGAAACTTCACAAGAAGCCATTCGAGCCAATTAAATATTCGTTTCAGAAAAATATCATTAAGAAATTTACATAAATGGTGAGCAGAACGGCTTTTATTCAAGCAACTGAAAGATACAACAAGGAGAAGTTCAATAAATTCGGATTGGACTAAAAAGCATCGACACAAAAGTTTGGATCTTATCTCAATGCAATAGCCTTAATTAATGCTCGAATTACCGAAAACATTGCTTTGATTATTATGAAAGAATGGGCGAACTACCCCCATTTAATTAATTCTCCTGTATCCTTACTGCTGCCCCGTGATATTGGTTATAAAGCTCACAGCAATTGTTATTTCTCATCAGCTTCTTTTGTTGATTAAATCACACTGTATCAAGTGACCATGATTTCGGTAAAATTGCGTTTATAGTCTGCTTTGGATTTTACGTATTTTACACGCAAATTTTGAAAAGGCGTTCCAGAGTACTTGAAAATGCTATTCAAACATTAAACGCGTTTTTCTCAAAATGGTGTTTTTAAAGTTGGTGACCAACATTACTAGAAAACGTCTAAACCGATTATTCTCAAATTTTAACAGGAGCTTCTCAAATATATTATTTAGAAATTAATCGAAGATTTTTCCTCACCGATAAATATTTTTGGTTTTATAAACAATTAAAGGCCGAAATTTTGGTCAGAAATTGATTTTTTTCTTTGAGAAACCACCATTTAGTCAAAAAAAATTATTTCGCCAATTCCTTCAATTAATCACTGGATTACTACATTACTTTAACGAAATCTGTTTGGTTTTTCGTTTTCGGATTATCCAGTTCAGAGATATACCGAGTGATCACCGCAAAACGTCTTTTTTGAGAGGAGCTCCCGGAGCTCAGCTGTAGCTCCTTTCCAAATAACTGTTTGTACTAATATCAAGTCTTAAAATACTGTTGAAAGATACCAACCATAATATGCGTACAAATTATTAGATCAATAAATTCAAGAGTTCTCTCAGAAAAAATTGTGGAAAATTCGCTTTTTTTCGGCCTCCAAGAACATTTCAACTTTGAAGTAAAATATCTCGAAAAGTATCAATTTCTAACTCGAATCAGGTTATAAACCCGAGATCTTCACCTGAATCAAGAAAAATTGACAATTGAAAGACAGAACAATAAAAACCCAGCAACGGATTCCAAAAAAGACGACACTTAATTGAACAGTTATTTATAAGAAGCATTCAGTATTATAATATCTATTCCCTGGCTGAATCCTCTAATTGTGGTGATAAACTCCCATGCTTGCATATCTCAACACAAATGGTCGCCTGACGGGGAAAAAAGCTCGATATTTATACGTGACACTCTGAATATAAACATGAAATACCAACCGAGACTAGTGACGAAAAAATCGCATACGTATAATTTGAATTTCTTTTATTCTATGCGGCGTAGAATAATAACGCAGCTACCGCGAATACTTCGAGAAAATTTACGCTCCGACCTGAGTTTCGTCTCATTGTTCGCCATGAATATGCTTAGCGGATCGCTGGAATGCAGCAGAACGTTCTTGCATGCGGGATCTCAAAATCCGAATCGCTCCTTTTGATATGAAGGCGTTACAGAATTTTTCGGCGAACCAGGAATTCAATTTTATTGCGATTGGCACGGCCAAACATCAAACCACTCGATTTTGAGACTATTTCGGATTGTTGGTGACGTCATTCGAGCAACAGGTGCGGTGATGCCGGATCACCAAAAAATCCTTGAACCAAGGAAATAATTTTGACATAAATAAAACCATTTCCAAGAATAATAAAATTAGAGTTCTTGTGTTTCTAACCTAACATTATGTTAAGTAAGGTTAGGTTAGGTTCTATTGTATATGTAAAGACAAGTTGGCACCGAGAAATGAACAAAATCAACAAAAAGTGATGATAAAATTCGCTTTTATTGAGTATTTATGAGTTTTAGAAGCTTTAGTTGACAGAAGGAGTTTTGGGCACCCTGTATAGTAATATTCATACAAAAATTGGTTCCTGAAAAGTAAATCTGCGGTCAGGAGAAAGAGATGATAGAGAGAAATGAAACAGAATGAAAAAGGAAAGATAATTTGAGAAAAAAAAAACAAAACAAGACGACAAAATGACTTACAATTCGCTCATGATAAATATTACGTTTTCTACACAATTTCCTATCAAATTCAACATTCTCACGACCGCCTTTCTCACTTATACTACCTGGAATAAATTTCCGTAATAACATATGTTAAGACGTTTTTTTATGAAATGGTTTTAGAAATGTGAGCATTCTCAACATCATTACGCCAGATTATGTCGGTTTCTGTTCCTGAATTGGAACATTTCCCAGAATCTGAAACATATACCATTATACCAATAGTATTTAGCTGGTAATTGACAAGTAAGGATTGATATTTTCAATAAATCTGGTGGATTTATATCAACGTCGCAGGTACAGTTGAATGGGAATTTATACATTCAATAGTTTCACTAAAATGTAGCACATCTGAAAAGCAACAGTTTTCTTGAAGTCTTTAAAAGTAGTGTCAATAATTCTGAATTCTTATTTCATCACGTGAATCATATTAAAAAGATATCATAAGTATAGTTAACATAACAAAAATAGGAGTGTCTTGCAAAAAAAAACTGTAGAAAAAAACAATGTAGAAGCATTTTGACAACAAAATACTGTCTTCAATTCACTTCGGGAATGAAGTTCCATGAATTTATGATCACAATGTAGAGTATGGGCCCCAAATCGGTTCCTTGTGGTACTCCAAAAATAGATCTGCGTTTATGATTCCGCATGTTGACAATGTATGAAGATTGACGTATTGGTCAAGTTTATCGAAAATCTTTATGACGTCCCAAAGTATAAGTATTCGATAAGGAATCCAATAACAATCCTTTGACGATCCTTTACCCTCCGTACATTTAATTAACTCTGCTTTATCAATCAAAAACATTAACGTCCTTTAAAACTCGAAGTAATTAAGAGATGCTCATTTCGTTTACGATATGAGCTATTCGACGGCAGACAAGAAAAAATCAAAAAAATAAATAAGGCGGAACGAAATGTGGAAAGCTACATGCAGTTTCTAAAGATAATGCCAGTGCTAATTACTTAATTAGTTACGTTCAGGAGATGATCGACTGCGAAGAAATGTACTTGGTAGCTGGTTGATGAAAGAGGGTTGAAATTGATCCTGCTAATCATTTGGATTTGCTCGTTTACTTGAGATACATACAGCATCATTTTGTATATAGTATTAAGGGTGAAGAATTCTAAGCACAGGAACGTAAATAACAAAAAGGCTTGTCAGCAGAACTCAGCTGCAGCATAGATCATGGAGAAATTGTCAAAGGAATGACAGAAGAAGAAAAAGAAGAAGAAAAAGAACTGGGATATCAAAGAGGTAAACGATGATAAGGATTCTGGGCAGCACAAGAGCGAAGAAGATGAGGTGGAGACAGAAGGAAAATCTCCTAGACACAAAGAATGGCGTCATGAGCAAATAATGGAAATGGGAACCACAACAATTGGAGTCCAAAATTCAGAGGAGAAGACATGGTACTTGTTGAAAGAATCAATGTGGAGTTCATTTGGAGGAATTTGGTCAGGTTGGCAAATATTGGCTCAACTACACAAAGCGATGCATTGCAGAAAAAATCTGGATAAGAGCAGAGAAACACAATTCCGAATCTATGAATGAACTTTCACATATGATTACCCATTCCTAAAGTGGTGCAACTTGAAACAACTCTCGACAACCTCAAAATACGTACTCCACCTCATCCTCCAATATCATCGCGACTGATCTCGACTAATACCTCACGAACACCTGCTGTCATCGAATGACATGCTCGGTCGTTTTCCTCGAATAACCAGAAGTCGCATTGAATGTGACTCTGGAGGTTGTTGAATCAAATGAGATGCATATCCGAGTCGATATTCATCACTGAATAACGAAAACAACGGTGCATCTGCAACGACCATGACACGATGCTCGAATTTAAATGATGTTCGGACCGAGCAATAAACCTGTCAACTAGCTTCTTTGTTACACGTCTGAAATTATCAACGATGCCATTGTTTTAATTCATCGTGATGGTTTTTTGATCAACTCCCAACTCAGATTTTGGATGGTGAATACAGGAAGAGGAATGGCTTTGATTGTAGTAGGATCTTCACTGGTTGGTCATCAAAAAAAAAACCAATTGATCTGTAGTCAAAATGTTGAAACTACAAATTTTGACCTGTTGAGTCTGTAGGTATACACAGGGGCGTCCTAGTCAACTGGTTAAGGCTCTCAGAAACTCCCAAATGTTGACAAGAGTTTGAAGAAGGACAGAGTGTCAAACTACTAACAGAATGCAAGAGGAAAACGGAAACTCTTCCCGACAAAAGGCAAGAAAATTGGACTCAATGATCTGACAGATGGAATATTGAATTCACATTTATAAACTATTTCTTCAGACTCTCAAAGTAACAAATTGCCATCGCGTGTGGACGCCATTTTCAAGATTGAATGGTGATCAAACTCTCAGCAAAATGGTTGAAATTTATGTTGAAGATGAAGGACCATGCATTCAGGAACTGAATAGAGATTCCGGAAATGACTGATCTCTCCGCCAATGGTGATTTTTCGGCTCATTATCAAAAGATCCCCTCACCCAAGCTGAAACAAAGGGTTCATATGTTTATTGCGAGAGCCCCGCCATAAATTAACATTGATTAGGATTTTGTGTGATTATATCTGATTGTCCCCAAAACTGGCAATAAATAACTAACGATGTTGGTATACCTGCACACGGTCTCCGTCTCGAGCGAACTCAAGAAGATAAAAATGCCTGTCGAAATACTGTGGTTGTCGTTGAATTGCGACGTGAAAGACTTGACGACGGTAAATTGCATCAAGTTTGACGTTAGTTTTATCTGTCCCCGGATATTTTTTCCAAATGAGACATATTTATTTCTGAATCACATGGGAAAGGAAGGTGCTCCATTTGCATGGATTCAAACGATATTTTGACCAATCCTAATTGGAGATTTTTGCTCCAAACTTAGTCACAGAGAAAACAATGCCAAACAATGCTTATTGTCTTCTCATTTTAATTTTATCATCAACTCTTTCATTGCCTCCAAAAAGTATGAGCTATTATATCCAACGTCTCGTATTTTATTGCCTACATTGTCTTTTCCACTTGAGCGAACCACTTGTTTCATACTGACTGAGTGAACTAAATTGAGCCTACATGATTTGTCGATTACATTTGTGTATTAATGACGTAACTAATGCGCGATTTCTATTGTTCACTGAAGAAATTCTTTGAACACCTGCTTATTAAGTTCTGGTCCCACGCATGTATTGATACACTTGGGTACGTTCCACTTTTTCCTTGTTGAGTTTGTAACGTAATGTCCTTGTTGTTAGTGATTCGCAATGTGATTGACTTGAAATCCCAGTGAATTCATGTTGAAAGCGTAGGAACTGATGATGTGAGGTTATGTTTTAACTGTCTTGTCAAGAATTGGTCAAAGATCCACCAGGAAACTTCAACCATCAATAATTTATTGGACCTCTTATTGTAATTGAGATTTATTTGACACTAGAACTGATTAGTTGAAATCACAAAACGCATATGTCAAGTCAAATGTCGTATGTCATCTTTCATCTTCGGTTATTTGAAGCTGGTTTGTATCGTGAAATGTCTAGCAAATTTCAAGAAAATGCAGGTAGGTAAACGGAGAACTCTCATGGATTTGATGCATTCAACAATGTTACCAGTGAAAAAAGACAGAAACATCAGAAATACTGACAGTTTTGACAGGAACAGTTCAACTGATGTTATTTGTTTGTAATTTTAAATGTTGTAAAGCATCTCATTAGTAGGTATTCAGTGATCTTTCATTATTTGAGATATTGTTTCTGAGAAAAGATTGATCGATTTAAGACCAGGACATGATCTTCACCTAACTGTTCAATAAAACAAACGAACGTTTTCTTTTGAACTATTCGACATTCTCCTTGATCCATTCAAGAAGAAGGCATTTTAATTGCAATAATAAAACTGTTCACACCTGTATATCGGAAAGTATCATAATCTATCCAAATAAGGAATGTCAACAATTCTATAACGTAAAATTATTCGTATCAATTTGAAATAAGGAGGTTGACTGGTCGTTTCAAAATTCTTGCTGTCTCAATTCCGATAGAATGTGTGTTACTTTCAGTTTTATTGATACCAGTTGTGGTAGTTTATGTACAAAATTAACAATAATTGCTGATAAAATTACCCGCCTTTTTAAGGTCTTATACGATTCGTCAATTATTTTGTTTTTAAAAATCACTTTTTGAGAGCACTAGCACAGAATCAAGTCATTTCCCAAATGAAATTTCGATTCCACATTTTGTGTTGGGTTATGTCAATGTCAACCAGAAACAATGTTTTTTGCGATATTTGCCACCATTTCATGAATGTTCTCTTGTGTTTCAATGAAAAATTCAATGAAAATAGGAAATATACTTCCGTCGAAGATTTCATCACATGTCATTTTGGACCTATGACTTCTACAAAATTTGGCACTGAGGCATCCTAATGGAATTATTGAATAATTAAAAAATATATAACATAGTGAGTATGTTGAAAAAGTAAAACAGGGGTCACGTATCCTAATCCTCGCCTCTAGTGGCAAAAATTTCAAGACTTAATGCTGATTTCGTTATTTTTTTAGAACTTCATGTTTCAATCATTGAATTACATTTATTGCACATTTTTGTACTTTTTTTCGAACCCGCAAGGGCTTCACAACTTTTTTATAGAGGGCACAACAAGATTTCATCATTATTCACTTTCAATAAAACCAATCTATGAATATTTACCAATGATTCACTTCTCATGTACTTTCACGTGAATTTTATTTTGTTTTGCCACTAGTGGCATTCGGAAGGGGGTGCTTCGAATCGACCCACCACAATCTAGGCAGTTGGTGAGGTTCTGGCGTGTCGTACAAAACAACAAACACTCGTATGAAGCAGGTAATTGTAGAAACAAGACACTTGATCGCGCTTTATCGAATAGTTGAGATAATGAAGGCAGAGCAGTGGTTGCTTTGACTGCCCACTCTGGTGTGATCGGACCAATAAATTATACCTACATCGAATAGTCAATAATGTATTGGGTGGCGCATCGGAGAACCGATGGTGTGGTCTTCTGCTTTCCTGATGTGATCCACATTTACATAGCTGCTCTTATTTTTCGACTTGCCTTTGGTGAGAGAATAATAGGAAAAATAGTGCGGATTGTAATTAAGGGGGTATTCTGTATCTCTAGGATAAAAAACATAACGTTTTCACTATCAAGTTTTTTATATGATGTTTATTGATCCTTTATGTATGTAGAAAAAAATTCAGAAGGAAGAAATGTCAAAAATTCGTCAAATGACAGGCCGGTGAAGTGGGGGCTGCCAATCAAACAGGGCTCCCTGGTTGACATGATTCCAGCCCTTGTAGTCATCTAAATCGAACAAACAAAGAAAATTCTCAATTAGTAAAGATGTCGCTATCGCTTGAACTACGGCCGAAAAAAAATATCAAAAATTCACAAAATGGCGTCTACTTGAAAAAAAAAAACATTCATTTTTACCCCTGTTTTTCGACCTTTACGAATTTTTTAAAAATACTTCGAATAAAAATTTTTCAAAATCCTTAGTTCCTGCGATAAAGAGATGTATGAAGAAGATTCTCACAAAATTTCGAAGGAATCGGTCAGATAGAACTCGAGATATCGTGTCAACCACCTCAACAGAAGTAGTTTTGAGAAAAACGCGTTTGAAGTTTGAGAAAGATTTCCAGTTTCGTGTCTACTTAGCTCCAAGATCGAGACTAAACTGAACAGTTCCAGGTATATTGGGTGCGTACTGATAGTCAGGTACATATAAAAACTTAATTAAAAGGGTATACTACGAGCTCAAGTCGGATACAGAAGAATTCCTGGAAAACATCTGCCATTCATTGTGCGATCACTCCGCTCGGCCGGTTCAAGTGCCGCGTCACAAAATCCACTGTACCTCTCAAAATAATTCTAATTTTGAAAAATCCTTCTGAGAGCATATTTTCGAAAGTCTAAGCTTTGAAAATATAAAAAACAATGATTTCTTCAATTTCCTAGACCAGAATACCCCCTCAATTCGATCTTCACTCCATGTAGACACTGAATGTCGACACCAGTCCATGAGAATTCGTCCATATTTCGCACGCATGCAACCAGCTACTTCCACTTCTAACCGCAGCCACCAGTAAGATACTGTACAAGCACGCTAATTATACAGAAACAATATTATGTGTTACACAGGGGATTAATTATTCCCGATACAGCGAGGGGGTATGTTCGCCAAGAGGAGATTTATGTCGCATGAACGTTTCTAGTCTAACTTGTAGTCACCTTGCACCGAATGTAGTCATCATTTATAGAGGAGGTTGGTTGGTAGGTAGAGTGAGTGAGAAGGAATCCGTGGAGGCACGCGGAATCAGCCAGTTGGAACTCGATAATAAGTAATTTCAGTAGAACAAATGTTACAGAAAGAAAATGTGGTATATTTTGTGCAAGATTCGGAAAAACGAATTGTTTTTGTTTTCGATATCTAATATAGTTTTCGATTTATTTTCCTTCGTTCAATTTTTCGAAAAATTTCAAGGGATGAATTTGTCTGAAACTCGTCTATAAGGTGTCTTAGAGGCGCTGAACACGGTGTTGAAATCCGTTTTTCGATACCTAGTATAGTTTTCGAGATATTTCATGTTGAAAATTCCAAAAAACCTCAAAAATCGGGAAAACTCCCGAAAACCCTCCAAAAACTCCATTTTCTCAACGAAAAAACCCATGAATAGTTCATGTCGATGCTTTGGGAGTCTCCATACGAACATTGAAGACTCTACGACGACTTTGATTTTTGGAAAAATCCAAAGGGGGTACCCTTTCGTCGATTTTTCGAAAAATTGCGAAAAATAAATTTGCCTGAAAACGTCTATAAGGTCGTCTATAAGGTGTCTAAGAGGCGCCGAAAACGGTGGTGAAAACCGTTTTTCGATACCTAGTATAGTTTTCGAGATATTTCATGTTGAAAATTCCAAAAAATCGCGAAAAACCGCGAAAACCCCCAAAAACCCCATATTTTCAACGAAAAAAACCCATGAATAGTCCATGTCGATGCTCTGGGAGCCTCCATACGAACATTGAAGACTCTACGACGACTTTGATTTTTGGAAAAATCCAAAGGGGGTACCCTTTCGTCGATTTTTCGAAAAATTGCGAAAAATAAATTTGCCTGAAAACGTCTATAAGATCGTCTATAAGGTGTCTAAGAGGCGCTGAAAACGGTGGTGAAAACCGTTTTTCGATACCTAGTATAGTTTTCGAGATATTTCATGTTGAAAATTCCAAAAAATCGCGAAAAACCGCGAAAACCCCCAAAAACCCCATATTTTCAACGAAAATAACCCATGAATAGTCCATGTCGATGCTCTGGGAGCCTCCATACGAACATTGAAGACTCTACGACGACTTTGATTTTTGGAAAAATCCAAAGGGGGTACCCTTTCGTCGATTTTTCGAAAAATTGCGAAAAATAAATTTGCCTGAAAACGTCTATAAGGTCGTCTATGAGGTGTCTAAGAGGCGCTGAAAACGGTGGTGAAAACCGTTTTTCGATACCTAGTATAGTTTTCGAGATATTTCATGTTGAAAATTCCAAAAAATCGCGAAAAACCGCGAAAAACCGCGAAAAACCGCGAAAACCCCCAAAAACCCCATATTTTCAACGAAAAAAACCCTTGAATAGCCCATGTCGATGCTCTGGGAGCCTCCATACGAACATTGAAGACTCTACGACGACTTTGATTTTTGGAAAAATCCAAAGGGGGTACCCTTTCGTCGATTTTTCGAAAAATTGCGAAAAATAAATTTGCCTGAAAACGTCTATAAGGTCGTCTATAAGGTGTCTAAGAGGCGCCGAAAACGGTGGTGAAAACCGTTTTTCGATACCTAGTATAGTTTTCGAGATATTTCATGTTGAAAATTCCAAAAAATCGCGAAAAACCGCGAAAAACCGCGAAAAACCGCGAAAACCCCCAAAAACCCCATATTTTCAACGAAAAAAACCCTTGAATAGCCCATGTCGATGCTCTGGGAGCCTCCATACGAACATTGAAGACTCTACGACGACTTTGATTCTTGAAAAAATCCTCAGATCATCAAAATCATTAGCAGTATCAAAACAGTCTGTCATTCAAGTGTGGTTATTCAGAATCTGTCTAGTTTCCATTAATTATCTTCAGGAAAACTCAAGCTCCACTTGCAATTTTATAACAACAAAATTATTTCAATATCATCCATAAACGAAACAAAATAAAACTAGACGTAGACTTGGAAATAAACACGGTTATTAACGATGTTGTCTGGTGGCTCCATTAAAGTCCAGATAGGAATACAGAGCGGTGACATTCAAAGACACACTACGAATAATTTACAATTTTATTGGTGGAAATTTTCATTAATACTTGCCTCTTTTGGAATACGTTCCGTGAAGAGTTGATATTTTCCCTTGGCTAATTCGTATAAGATAATATAATTGCTAAGGTATATTGTCTCGACTATACACCTGATGCAATTTATCAGTTATTGAGAACAGCGAATCATGATCAATATTATGTAAATTTCCTGGTTGGTAGATATTTCTGACAATTATCCAAAAATAATGCCCTTTCTAATCAGTCTATACTGCTTAAATCATTTCACGTTTGAGTTGGATCCAGTCACCAGCGCCAGAATACAATTTTACAGGGTTGCCAGGGTTATTAATGATATTTCCCCATACCAAAAGGATAAGGAATCCGAATTATTTGTGTTAGAAAAGTCTCTGAAGTCACAAACCCCCCGAAAAACCTAAATTTTGCGCAGAAAAACTCATGAAAAGTCCAAGCTAAAGACTCTTTCTTCGAACAAATTTCGAAAAATAGTGAGTGAATTTTGCAATGATTCGAGTATCGAATTGATATGCTCCATTGACAGTGTCAATGTCAAAGTGAGAATGTCAGACGAGTTCCCGAGTGCTGTTATCGAGAAAACATGGCCCAAATACTTGTGCCAAAATGGGCAAACACACACTGACACACGTGTACACCGATCGATCGGCTGATTATGGAATTCCAATGTGCGTAGAATTTCCAATAAACTATCAACAATCGACGAGGCAACTTCAGGCATGATGCTTTATGAGATTTATAATTAATGTACAAATACAGCTAAAACTACAGATGGATTCCTTTCTTCTCGGAACCGCTACCGTTCGACACTCCATACACGTAATTGTCCAGCGTATCTTCTTCTCTTCTCCTTCATTCTCTTCTTCTTCTCTTTCTACTCGGTCAGGTTTCAAGGACGAGTTTATCGCGAAGATGAATGCATCCCGTTTGGAAGTGATCTTTCCTTGTTGTAGGTGGACGCACTGAATACTTGTTGCAGTTTCAAGTTTGTCACACTGACACTTCTGACAACTGATGCAAGGAATTGTGACATTTGACATGCTGGCCAACTCATAACAAACAATAAAGATCTCCATACCGTAATCCAAAGATTTCATAGTATAATCAATCAAAAACATTATTTAGTCATTTGTTTTTTTTTTCTTATTTGAAGAATGACAACTGAGGTAAATCTTAAAACTTGAAATCCATCCTTTACTTTTTGGAATCGCCAATTTTATTTCCGCAATAGAGAGACTAATGAATTGATGATAAAATTCAAGGTTTATTCAAAACGAACATCAGTCAAACAACAATAATATTCTGCACATGCTTTTTTTCATAAAAGTACCACATATTACGTTTGGTACAAAGTTTGAACAATTAGGAATTATCAAATCTATAGCATTTTTATGTTAATATAAACATAATTTTCCAATTTATAAATGACATTTGAATATCTTTATACATGCAACATTTATAAACGTCATAGCTGATTGATTAGAATTTATTTAATTGATTTCAAAACACGACATTTCTTTTATCATTCATAAATATAAGAACCAGTTTCATTTCTGTCGATTCCAACGTTTAGTCGAAAATTCTCTTTAATTGGAAACTACGAATTGGATTCTTAATTGCCTCAAAATAGTGAAACTATGCGTGGAACGTTATGAGATTGATGTCAAAAATGTTCGACATTGATCTGAATTATAATTATGGTGTTTGTTTTTATTTCGAGTGCATTTCTCTTAGTCTCACAGTTACGTTTCTTGAAGGGTTACTTTATTTTATGACTATAGGATACACCTTGACCAAAGTGCCTCGAGGAACTTTGGAAAATTGTAGTGTCAAATAGTTCTGTGAAATCCACGAAAAACGGTGATCATCAAAAAAATTTTTTTTTCGAATTTTTGAAATCCCCATCAATGGAAGCATTCAATATCATGAATTAAAGTATCTGAACATATATCATCAGCTCATTATACTTCCATTTTGGAATTGTTTCATAATTCATGTATTAGTAAGGACGTATACCTACTATTATTGGTCATTATAGAATTTCTTGGGAAACCATGCCATAAAGAAAAAAGGTGTGAGTTATTTATATCAATACACAACACAATCAGGTGTTCAATCCGAACCTAAAATATGACAATTATCGTTACATTTATTTTTAGAACAATATTCGTAACTCGCTCTTTGTGTTCTTCAACATTCTTCTGAGAAACGAATAAGTGATGACCAGAAAAATATACAGATAGATAGATAGATAGGTAGGTTAGTTTCTTCAATAGGATTTGTGGCACCACGTCATGCAATGTCAAATGTCCTTGGTATGATTTAATGCCCTTGATATGAAATGTGTAACCCATTACTAGATTTCTCTCTATTCAAATTCTATTGATTCAGAAACGAAAGCGTTGAGAATCGTGAAAAGGCAACTCTTTAGACTACCCTTTTGCTCATAATTCCTAGATGTGCACAAAACGAGAGCTGTCAGTTATTAATAAATCGAATCCTTTCACCTAGAAGTACTGGCAAATATCGTGCCATAACTAAAGGTTGTAAAATGACATTGTAAAGGGCCATTATGACATAATAGGAAGAGGTTGAACACAACAGGTGGTTAGTGTAATTTATCACTTACAGATATATTAGTGTCACTTTTGAAAGGAGTATTATCGTTTGGTCTATGATCTGTGTTTGCGTTGATTTATGGTGCACCTGAACCAGTTCGGAGTTTATTTCGAGGAAACATGTCTATTACATTAGTTCGTAATACCAACTCAGTATTTAGCTCGTCGTCAAAATCTCACGGACTCCCAGGAGGTTCCTTTTTACAGGGTGTCCCAAAATAATAGCAAGATTTGAAAACACAGTTGCTTGATTGAACATTCATTTGACAAGTTTAAGTCGCTTTCATTATTTTCGGAATATCGTCTCAGAATTGAAACACGTTGTTATATCTTGTGAAGCTTCATTTTAAGTAACCCCAAACTGTCATCTGTCGATTTGGTTCCAGTCAATACACAGTGACATTTCTTCAGACCAGTTTTGTTTCTTGTCGCATTTTTTGGGAGGTGTTTAATGAAAGTATGACTCCAACAGGTACTCTGAACTCAATTGGAGTCCACAAGGTTAGTTTTTGGGACCGTTTCAGCGCTCAGAAAGGACCGAGCCATGCCGCAGTGTGGCCTGGATTCCAGACACACCCTGTGCTGGATCGTAAATAACCAGCCAGGAGAATTCGTCGCCTGAGCCGGTCTTCCTCGCACAGGAATGACTTTTTGTCACTTCGACGCTTCTCGTTTCTGGCTGTTATGACGATTTGGAGTTCTTGGACACGTGTGGTTCGAGATCCTGCACTGATATCCATCTCGCAGGCGCATAACTCTTCACCACAATGGCTCGAAAAAACAGGGCCATGCCGAACACAACTAGTTTTCATATCACTTTATATCGCCCATCCTCCGATATGAATTATTTATCATGTGAATGCCACATCACGTGTAAGAACAGACACTAGAATTAGTATAAGCAGTTCGGGTAGTGCTGCGAGGCGAAAAAAGTTGTTAGACTCCGCATCTCCAGCTTCTCAAGCTACATTCTCCCCCCATAAACTCCAATAAATACCTCCCAAACGGGTACACCACTATCAGTCATCTCTTTGTCATCTGCCGACTGTCATTTGTCATCTGCCGACTGTCGTATGTCATCTGCCACGTCATACTTCACCTGTAACTCATCATATGTCATGTCATATGTCACCTGTCAACTTCAAGCTCAAGAATGACACTTTATTTCGTGAAATGTCATGCTTTTTCATTCTGCTTGTCATTGTCTTGTGAATAATATTTCGATTCTTCAATGATACAATTCGTTGGAAACGTGTGAGGATAAACTAGCTATCGAAAGGCTTGAGAAACACTGACCTACTCCGTTTCTATTCGAATACTCGTCGGCTATATCGGTACGAATCCCATCATTCTAAGGAATCTCACTTTTAGACCAAGATCAAGGTCGGCTCAGGCGGTGCCGCGGTTTTTGTTTGGACGTGAGAACCAGCAAAAACGAAAGCAATGGGCAGATTTATTTAGAAGAACTGACCTTACTCTGTCGCGATCGCTAAATGCATCAGATTCAACGGCATGGATATCGAATTTTGTAGGAATTTCTCACGAACTTCTATCACTCTCAATTCTTTCTTCGTCTCTCTATCTCTCTCGTTCTCTCTCTTATTTCTATCTTCACCTCTCTCTTTATTTCTCTGTTTTCTTTATCTGTCTCCATGTCTTTCTTCTTCTCTCTTTTTCTCTCTCACTACCTATTTTCTCTTCTTTCTGTTTCTTTTTATCTCTTTCAATCTCTTGTCTTTTTCTCTTGCTCTTTCTTTTCATTAGGTGTGGATTCAATCAATACAATGGTGTCGAATCAGCAGGGTGTGTTGGCAATTTATAATGAAGATGTCCAAGAATTTTCGAAAAAAGTGTACTGTGACAATTTTTGATCAGCTCAAATACCTGCAATATTGAAATTCAATGTGTGTTGAACGCAAAAGTCATCGTTAAACTGTGTTTTATTTAATGAAAATTATTCAATTCGAAACTAGAAATGCTATACCTCCAAATGTAGCTGAATAATATATGGAAGGAAAATTCTGAAAAAAAATTGTCTCCGTGTATGATTTTTTCGCTTGTCCTTGATAGTGTACGTTCAACCTTATAGCGTATCATCCTGTAGATACTCGGTACTGATGTCAAGACATAACAATAAGGGTTTTTTAATTTTGCTCCTCATGCAGAATTTCCAATAAATCTGTCAAATCGGACAGCAGCACGAGATGCAAATGCGCCAACGTATGATATTCGGATATTTTAGCATTCCGCCATTCTCCTTCGGCTGACGTTCGACTCAGCCGTAGACAGACGGCCTGGAAAAGGAACAAATGACCATCGGCTCGAACAAAAGAGCCACCAGACATTCCAGATGACAGATACATAATATTGTTATGGAAATATTAATATAGAACCGAGAATAAAGGAAGCATAAATCGACGACAGCTATGACTTGTCTGCGATTCGCAACTGTTTGAGAGATATTCGCCAAGTAGGCTGCGATAGTCGTGAAAAGCGCAGGCAGGATATTGGCGGATAGGGATAATTGCGGAGATTTTATGGGTTCGTTCGCGTAGACTCGGAAGATTGTGTTTCAAGAAGTTCAGGTGATCTTACATCGGGTTCAAACGATTTTCGAAATGAGAAATAAGTAAAATATGCTGAATGATAATTGCTCGAATTACTAGGTCATAAATATTGAAGTAGGTATGCCTCAAGGAAGTGTTTCAGGGCCACTTCCTTCATCATTTACACAACTGATATTTTGAAGTCTAACAACTTTTTCCATTGTTTTTTTTTCAACATATCCACCGTCCAATCTCTTCATTATTCAAGAATGTTGAATATACAGGGTCGTCCCAAAAGTCGACGTCAAGCTGATATCGGGTAATAGGCCAAGTCCGTATCTTTCGAATTACGCAACTTAGGTTTCTCTTGTATTTTTCTAATAACTCAACCTTCTGCTCGATTCCATCTTGACGTCGATTTCTGGGACACCCTGTATAAAAAAGACTCGTCAGTAATTGCATAATTGTTGGTAATTCCTTGATACGAGAATCCCCCGAAAAAGGGTGACCGATTTTCGATTCGCAAGGTAATA
Source organism: Plagiodera versicolora (assembly GCA_037013635.1). Taxonomy (NCBI): domain Eukaryota; kingdom Metazoa; phylum Arthropoda; class Insecta; order Coleoptera; family Chrysomelidae; genus Plagiodera; species Plagiodera versicolora. The sequence continues at coordinate 12,945,372 of CM072981.1, read as the reverse complement.
TAAAGCATATTTCCAATCCTTTTGAATCCCCCACAATAAAAGCGAGTCCTTGGGGGGTAACAGTATGGTTCTTTCGGAATTGTGGCACTCACACTTTGATGTTTACATTGCCTCAAACGACCGATCCGAATACCCCAACGTGGTCAACATGCATTATGTAGTATCGTTTCTGTTTTCTGTATTCTGTATTCCAACTTATCAGGTAAAACTTTCCAATTTCGCTAGACGAGGGTGTGAAAGATGGAAAGACGTGTGTTTGGCAAAAGAGTAACATTTTTCATACTGTGTTCCAAGGTTTTTCTCATCAGGTATTCCGAAATTCCATTGTTCATTCAAGTAGAACATTACTTCGAACACAATTTTGATTTCCGTTTATTGTCAGTCAAGATCTGTTCCATATTTTCCCACATAGATTCTTCATTCTCTTCCATACAAAACAAATGTTCTTCTGGCCAACAGATTTTCTTTTTCTGCAGAAAACTGAAAATATCGAGTAGAAACTCATATTTCATATTGTCCTCAACGAAGCCAATGAAACGATTCAAGTTCCTCCACCATCTTTGACAAGACGTCAACAAATTATCCAGAGCTTGAATCAGATATTGAAGGAAAAACAATAGGCGAGGCTGCGCACCATAGAATTCCCAGTGAAACAAAGATAAAATTAGGTTGACTTTAGGATGAACCAGCACCAATTTTGCTATCCTGAACACCACATTGACAGCTGAGTCATCTGACACTGACAGCTCTTACGTCAAAATAATTCGCACCCATGCTTTCCCAAAACAAATGAAAATCAGCGGTGGTACCAAGGGGGATATAAAGAAGGCTCTCTTGCTCTATTTTGGAATGAATTAGTGAAATAGTGACGTTAGTTTCCTCTATTGGTCAATAATTTGATTCCACTGTGCATTTGCTGATGTTCTCAGATTAAAAACAGTTGAACAAAGGGTAAATGAATCGTAGTAAATAAATCCACGTGGTCATCCCCGAGCGCTCTCCGGTGGTACCTCCGAAAAATAACCAGGATGATTTATGACGAGCGCGCGCTCACCCATCATCTCGATGACTGACAACGTCCTCTCCCCCCCTCCACCTCCTCTCGAACAGGTAAACCTAGGAGGCGGTGCCTACCGAGATAGTCACTTAGTCAAATGCGGGTCTCCGCTTCGGCCGAAAGCTCGATACGTTCTTCGTCCAGCGAGCAATCTATTACGCGAGCGCCCCCGACCTCGCCCGAGGGTAGATCGGACGCGCCGCCCTTATCTGAATCCCCTCCAAAGCGCCGAGGCGCCCGTTAGACAGCATCGCGACGCTCGACAGATCGTACGCTTTACCTGCACCAATCATAACTGGTAATATGAGTGCGGCAAGTTGAAGTGTTTGGAGGATCGGTTGGTTGGTTGTTGTTTTTTTTTTTGGTGACTGTGTGCTGTGATTATGTCCAGAAGGAAGCAGGCCAGGCCGAATCGGCTGCTGGAGGACGAGGAGGGGGCTTCTGCTGGTCCTGGTGCTGCTGGTCCAGCGGAGTTTCCTCTACCTGGTGTTGTTATCGGTAAGTCTGCGAGATCAACTAGTTTTCTTCGGAAGTGTCAACTGCGATGACGTGAATTTTTCACTTCCCAATTGTCCATCTCGTGGGAACCGTCGCGGATGATTCCGAAGATGAAATAATGAGAGAATCGATTACAACAATCAGAAATGCAAAAGGTCAGTTACAGGGAACCAAATTGTCGAAATATTATCGATGAAACGCATAACAAGGCTTATGTAATGCATTGACTCCAAACGTGGTGGTGGAAAGCTATGAAGACGGTTCCGATCACCAAATCTATAGAACTCGATACCACCCCAGGAGTAGGACAACGAATAATTCGAATAAACGTTGGAACTGCTACCAAGAGCTGATTTAGGGTTAGGTATCTTTTTGGCTGGTTCTGTGTAGTTTCAATAAAAATCATAGAAAATCAAAGAACGCGTCGAATATTATGCAAACATTATGAATACTCTTCATGAGTTATTTCAGGTGAAAAAAAATCTAATAGAAATGGGTTGGAAACCATCGTAAATCTTTCAAAATGAATCATCGCAGAGACATTGTTCAGAAAAGTTCATCGACATTTATTTACCCAATCCTGTTTAGCATCAACTCAAAACGATCATGGTTTCTCAATACATAAAACATATTTCAAGAAAATGTTCTTGAAATTTCCCCATAGTAGTCAGGATAAAAGTATAACAATTACGTTCGAACTACTAGTTTGATAATCAATGAATGAAATTAATCGGTTCGACGTCATTTTTGCTTCATTCAAAAATCCTCTTGCCTCATTCCTCGTGGGCCATCTTCAGGCGAGTCTTAAGAGCGGTTCTTTGGAAATCGAGACGTAATATGATACGGTGATGACCGATAACGTTTATTTCTGAGGCCCACCTGGGCTGTACTCAGGAGATATTAATGTCGTCTCTAGAAGTATTATGACTCCTATAATTGAATTGATGTGACCGAATACCTTTGAGGAAACACGGTGCCTAAATTATAAGTTTTACAGCCTTTTGGATGTTTTGTGGGGTGGTTCAGATCAGAAATAATTATTTTGTATATTGAGGAAAACATTGCAAAAAAACAGAGCAACAAATATTCTAAAGGTTACTAGCTTTGTGCGTTAGTACTGAAGAGGAAACAAAATTTCGTTGTCGTTTAGTGTATTTTGACAGCATTTAGACGTTATCAAAGTTGCAAATGATACAAACTGACAAGGAAGGGAGTCGTGGAAGATTTTAATACCGTTAGTGCAGAAGTTGAAATATCTATTTGTAATTCCAATTGGCTTTCAATTGTCAATTTTGTTGGCAATACTTTGATAACATGATCAATATAACAGTTTTTATGATTTCTAGAATGAAAAGAAATTAGTCAATACTTTCATTCAAATGAATCAACAGTAGTTCTATTTTTTTTTTCAATGTACACTCACTCATAGGACTGTTGAAAACAAGCAACAGAGCATTTTCTGACAAGCTGTCAAAACTCTCTTCCTTAGAGACTGTATTGTGATACTTAAATATGAATATGAGTCAATTTTGAGAGTTTTCAGAGTGAAACATTGGCTGAAATTCATATTCAAATTAAAGCAGACTCCTTTAATGGGATATTTTGAAAGCTAATATCCTGTTTGAAGATGACAAAGTGATATTTAATTTCGAAGAAATCATATGAGACAGATCCTCAGTTGTGGCTACTTATAAATCGTTAAAATAAATCATTCTCGGAATATTATTTTCACAACCACGACAATAAATGTTAATCACATCTTGACGAGCTACGATTCAAGAAAATGACGAGCCCGAAGACGGGCATCACATTTCTAGCCTCAGTCCATGCGTAGCATTAAAATATTTCCTGCGAATTTTTGAATCTCAGCAACGCGTTCGCCGTTTATAAAAAATGTTTTATTGCAAAATGTGCGCCTGAGCACACCGAGGCCGTTCGCTGACATTAAAAATAAGAACCATAATAAACTCACAATAATTGAACTATATGAGTGGCGTACCTCCGACGGAACATATGAATCGTTTTTTCACAAAGGGTATCATAAATATCATCGACCTATAAATTGTGCGTTTTTTTCTTCAGTCGCAGTAATTTTCTCGAGCTCATTTGATACGCGGACTGATAGGTATTTGGAAAATTTTTCAACAACTCGCTAGTAGTTCAAACGTACCGACCAAATTGTGAGCACATGGACAGAAAAACAATTGAAACCACATCTATAACCTTTATCCGTCTGGGTAAATGATTATTCCTCAATGCTATTAGTGATCAACATCAAGAAATTGAAGTAAATGATCGAAGAGCACGGAGTACCGCAGGGTACAGTGATGGACCCACTATCGTTCACATCTCACATAAATATATACAAAATGACCTTGTCCATATCTACATATAACATATTCTGGCCATTTTATGACTATTTTGATGATGTCTTTCAACAAAAATGTTCATGAACTTGTTTCCAAGTCTAATTCAATGTTGGTTATTGAAATCTCTGACAGTTTGACTCTGATTAATTCTGATTAAACACAGATGATTATAATAAAATAATAATTTGTTGCGTACCTTTTGAATGTCACTGTATATATATTTGAAAAACAATAAAATCATTCCCGATATTTTTGATGGAAAATATTGTCTTATGGTGATAAAGTCCGTAATCGATGATCCACTTTTGATACAGATCAAGTTGGCTAAATCATGGCGTACAGCTGGGCATAAAAATTCCAACCAATTTTATTGTGGCCAGTTTAAACGTGTTTTATTGTTTATGCGTGCACGGCATGCTCATGTTTACTCCGTTTATCGCATAAACAGATATTTGAGCTTAATTCACGTTAGAATAATATAGGTTCAATAAACTGAAAATAGAATTAGTAGGCGAACGATGCGATTCTGTTGTTTTTTCAATTGTTTTGAAACATTAACATCTACTCAATCTGATTGTGATTTCTCTCTGTATTGGATGATATATACAGTGCGACAATTTATCTTCAACGAAGCACTATGAGCTTGCTAATTCCGATGCCAAATTTTTTCTACCTATAAACAGCGTTCGGACCATTGAAAATTAGTCAGTTTTCTACGAATCATCAACGCGGTTAGTTATGCAACAAATTGATTTTTATGCTCACGGTTCTAACTGAAAAAACCGTAAGTAAAAAAGTAAATCGAAATTCTTAAATACATCGGCTTCTGGTGTTTACAAAAAACGAAACTGGATAGTGATAAAGCGCGCCAATTTATTGTTTGACACTTCAACAAGATATTTGAAAGATGACAACTTAGTCAGTATCAGTACTGATCAATTTCAAAGTTATTTTTTTCCAGAAGCAAGCAATGGTCGTAGAATTCAAAAACGTCGCATCGTAAATTGACAGTTTATGACACTCTTCATTAATTTTTTTTAATTCATCTACGAAAATACGAAGCTGCAAGCAATTGAGACAGTTGTGAAAAATTGCACGGTGGAAAAAATGAAACATAAAGAAGTTATAATGTAAAGGAGACTTCCACAGTATAAATTTCAAAACGAGTGAGTGGATAGAATTAGAAAGAATCAACCATTGTCTTCCTCCAATATTCTTCCATTGGTTGCTCCAAAAAATACCAGAGAATTCACAGTACACTCCAGAAAAAAAAATCAGCAAAGATACTCTTGAATTCTGCTGTTACAACCTTTGGTATTTTTGTTGTTCCATATCTGCTGACTGATCAAATGAATCTTCAGAGATCTGTGCTTAGTGACCTTGAGTGGTATCCAAAACACCATGAGAATGTGAAGACAAGGAATCTAGAGCATCGAAATCGATTTTTTTGTAGAGGAAGCACTTGCCTTCCCTCTGTAATTCGTTTACTAATGGACGCTGATTGCATGCAGTCTAAGAAATTAGCGAAGCATCCTCGATATCGAAGACCCGTTCCAAAAAAACCCCAAGAAGTTCGTGAGAATGCCAAGTTGACAGCTACCAGTGTAGCTCGCCATCAAATCATAACTGTCTAGCTCTGGTCCTCAATAAAAACTGGCCTCTTCTTTAATTGATGATGGACGATCGGTCTCATACAAAGGACCATAATTTGTTGTCAATTTCTGGATATACTGACGTTCATAAATGCGGCGGTTTTTGATCTAACGCGATCGGTTTTTTGTCATCTACAAGATGGGGTTTTTTGTCGAGTTGAGTTATTTGAGTCGACCGGTGGTCTGAAGAAATGATGTATGACTTGGTAGGTTTATTTGCATTTGGGAGACAGGCAATTCGTGAGGGATCAAAAATACCGGATCTCTCCATAATCAATGCCAAATTCAGGTCACAATACTTTTCTTTCTTCATTTGAAGATACGTCATAATTCCCAGTTAGGCTGCATCAGACTTTGTTATTGTAAAAATGTATATACAATCTGTCTAGACACCTATTTCTGCCAGTAGATGGCGTTAAGTATGTTCTGTTGCACTGAACAAGAAGAATAAAAAAAGAACTGTGGAATTTAGAGAGACTACAACAAAGCTCGAAGGAGATGGAAAAAATCAAGATGGAACTCCAAAGGGGACTTTTGAAGGCAATTCCATATTTTTAAAGATGGCACGAAGCAGAGATTGGTAGACAGCAAATTAATGAAACGAATTGGACCAAAATTTCTGCTACTAAATTCCAATTATGATTTAAGTGAAAGCAATTCTTGACAAATTTCGAGATGTAATAACGATTGTTTATGTTTTCTTCGGTGTATTCTTGTTGACATAAAGAGATTATCAAACCCGACAGACGGTCTTTTATCTAATAAAGATGACAGATTTACTGTCGTCCATTAATGATGCACTGTAACTAAAAACAGGTTTTGTTTTCATCGCCCACGTCACTCGGTTCCCAGTCTGGTGTGAAAGGTAGAAGAAAGAAGAGATATTCTCATCAATAAGATGCTCGGGCCATGTCCATCCTCAACAAATCCGAACAGACGACGAAAACCACGCGTTTTTCGATAAATTACGACCGTCATTATCGTCGGAAATATTTCTACAGGGTCGGTTTGACTCGCAGTTGGCTTTGTCTGGACCTACAAGTCGTTTGTTTTCTATACAGTGTGGGTTTCAGATAATCGCTAGGTTATCAATTATTTGAGGGGTTATATACAGTTAGAATTTTCAAAAAATCGTTTTTTTTTTCTTTTTGTCAATGTACATGTATATTTAAGAATACACAGAAAATTTCATATCGTTCCGGTGAATATTTTCAAAGTTACACGCGAGTTTGAAAAGGCGTTTCAGAGGCGTTTTTCTCAAAATTGTGTTTTCAAAGTCTGTGACAACATTTCTCGAAAACGGCTCAACCGATTAGTCTCAAATTTCAACACGAGCTTCTTAAATATATTATTTTAGTTATTGATCGAAAATCTTCTCTCACCGATGAATGTTTTTTTTTTATAAACATTTTAAGGCCGAAATTTTGGTCAAAAATTGTTTTTTTTTTTCTTTGATAAACTGCCATTTTGTCAAAAAAAATTATTTTGCTTATTCCTTCGATTGATTACTGGATTTGACATCAGTTTAACGAAATCCGTTTGGTTTTTTGATTTCTGATGCTCCAGTTCAGAGATATACCGTGTGGTCACCGTAAAACGTCTTTTTTGAAAGGAGCTCCCGGAGCTCAGCTGTAGCTCCTTTCCAAATAAATATTTTTACTAATACTGAGTCTCAAAATACTATCAAAAGATACCATAATATGTGTTCAAATCATTAGATCACTAATTTTAAAAGTATACTCAGAAAAAAATCTGGAAAATTCGCATTTTTTCGGCCTTCTAACTGTATATAACCCCTTAAAGAATTGACTGAGGAAATTTTGTTGGTTCACCCTGTATATTCCACGATTCAGGACAAAGATCTTGGTAACCAACTGGAGAAAAATATATTTTCATTTCAATAGCTTTGGTAAAATATTTCCAATTCGAGATTAATACGAATGGAATGATTGAGAAATAACTTCACTTCTTCATTAAATTCCTCAACTTCCTTCCGGTTTATGAATGGAATCCGTGAAATGCCCCCCATGCTAATTACCCAACGCCGTTCAACTTTTCATCGAACCAATCGCGGTTCAGCTATCAAAGAGAACGCCAGATTAATATCCCGCCGTCAGTGTTTTAATTTGTACGAATTAATAAAAGGGCCGGGTAGTCGCCATTTTGTATCGCAACCCTTCCATATAATAATCTCATTAAACGGGGTGTCTCTGATGCCAGGTCGAGCGTACGAAACGGGTATTTAAAAGGGCGAAACAAGCGCGGTCGGTTACGACCCATGGCCGTCTTTGATGCCATACCGAAGGCAATGTCGAGAGGATTTCGCAGTGGAGCAATCAATCGGCGAAGGGGGCTTTGAAATTTGATTTTTCCGACTGGTGTTCGGCGGGATCACCGCTGTAATCACTGTGGATGAGGCCTGAAGGGGTTTGTTCCGCTACAGTTCACCAGATTCGTTCATTCGTTAGCCCGGTGGGTTTGGGAGCTTCAGATCAGCACGAGGGAAGGTTAAATATTTCACCAGTGGCTCCACATGGTGGCCAGTCTGAGCTGTCTAAGCCTTAGCTTACAAAAATGCAATCTAGCCCATAGGAAAAGAGGCGTCGTTATGAATCCTCTTCCTCTGAGCCTGATTGGCATCGCCCAGATTGTTGTGGTGTCACTTTGAGAGGCTATGAGGAGCCCTACAGCTAGCCCTTAGTAGAAATAAATCAGTCGAAGCGTTTCTCGGATTTGGAACGTTTACGATATTTTAAACGCGTTCGAAGTTGATACCGGCAGCGCCCTCTGCACACATAACAAAACTTTAAACGCGTTTTTCTCGAGAACACGTTTTAGAAAATGGCTGACATTATCCTGACCGCTGTAATTAACATATCGACTTGAAATTTGGGGAGCATTCTCGGAAAATATGTCTTCACGGAATGACGGATCGTTTTTTCGATAGATGCTTTTTTGCATTTATTATTTATCTTTTTTGCGAAAAAAAAACGCGAAAATTCGATTTTTTTGTTTAAATTGCTGCCATTTTTCGAAATTTGCACTAAATGAAAAACTCATCCGTCATTCCATGGCCAAGGGGTCACAAATTGATAATATGCTTCGGATCAACAAAGAGGGGGCAGTGACGTCAGCCGTGTACCCCCCACGATTTGATGAATTTTTTTCGCGGAGTTGCAACGGTCACCATTTTGTTTTTTTTTATTTTCAAAAGAATAGAAGCAAAAAAAACCGCACCCAGAAAGCTTAACTCGTTCCCTTTAAAAAAATAAAACGTAAATACCTAAAATATGGCACTCCAAGGACGAAGTCCCTCAAAAGAACAAAAATAAAGAGAGCTAAGCATCAAGACTTGGCTAATATTTCGAGCAGAATTTATGAATTTAATGATTTTTCATGAGAAGAGCTCTGTGATTGGACATTTCCACAATTTAGAGATATTATTGCAAATAATTTTGTGTTTCCACTGCTGCATCCTTCTTTTGTTACCACTGAGGTAGGTACAACTCTCGCCCAGAGCAGCAGAGTTGACATTTTTTGTTATAAAACCAACTTTCTCGTTCATTGTCACCTAATAGTAGGAAAAAATTTGAGGATATTGGCAACGAACTAATTAAAAACTTGTCTATGACATAAGAAAAAATATTAAATAATACCGTGAAAGTGCACCGTTCGGAAACCAATTGTTTCTATTAATAAGCATAAATCCTTTATTCGACAAGTTAGTTAGTTATTTGTTCTGGTTAACTGGCTGACGAATTTATTACGGACCCATTGAAATCACCGAGCATAATTTCCTTTCTAGGTGTTTTTTATCGATAGAAATGTCGAAACTGAGATGGGCTCTCTCAATGAACGAAATAAGATAAAAGGAAATGTTTGTAACTAAAATTCGACACGGTCCTTTTCGAGAGAGGTCATTGGAGTAATAAATTTCGAAAAGGCCGAATTTTGACAAGTACGCATCTACAGGTGGTTAGACTGGAACAGATGCAACTCGCAGCCAAAATATTGACATTTATACAGTGTGTATCAGTCTTTTGAAAAAATAAATCTAATAAAAACTAGACTGGGGCTACTTTAATACAGGATGTAGTTATGTGACAGTGAACTGTCCACTCATAAAAGCAAGTACACTCTCACAAAGTCAACTTTAATCACTGAATTATTAACGCAGTTTCAAAGTAGCGTATTGACTTTTGTTTTTTTGTAATGAATTGGCTGCTATCGATTTCATGAACCCTCCTGGAAAAATGTTACAATATTGTTTTGTTGGGTATTCTGATGTCTACAAACTAAACACGAGGGGACCATTTTGATGGAATTTTAATGAATAATAAGTGATCACTTTTCCATTCGTTGTTACGGAAATTGATGATTTCCTGTTTTTTCTTCATGTCATCTTCCTCTGATGACTGTTTGGTAGGGAATCAAAACAACCAGAAAAAAGTGTTCATTATTTTGAGATGTTTTATAAGCTCAAGTTAGGAATGACATTCCATTCATCTTTGTGAAGATATTCAATCTGTAGTACTAGAGTGGAAATAAATGTTGACTTTTGGAAACATATACAGGGTGATATAAATGCTCTTCTTAGAAAGAACTACTCAAGAATTTATATCAGTTTGGTCGAAATATTTTTCATTTTCATTTTTCAATAGTAGAAAAGGAATTATAAGGAGTTTTTTCAGGATTTGCGCAACCATACAGGGTGTCCCATTCGAACTAAGAGATATTGTAGATATTTTCATGAATTAATCACGATGTGAAATAAATGTGACTGGAGGCAACCCAATGTCTTCTACTACATAATAATATTATGTATTAGTGAATGCATCCATCAGAATATCCGTTGAATATCCCGCTGAGAGACCAAACGCAATAATGTAATTCAAAATTGCACAAAAAAATAATCCAGGGACACAATAGAGACATGTCCCCAGAAGATTGTATTTATTCAACATTACGATCACATTTACTGCTAATCTCTATAGGGTGAACGGACAAAACGGGCCGCATTGAGGACAGATGTTTTCAATTTACAATTTTTCACTTCGATTATCATCGATTTGAAATTCTCTTTCACGTCCTGAGCTTAATTGATATTGTGTGTAATACGAGGAAAATAAAAATAAATGAACGGGTTCGGTACGCACATGAGAATAATTGATAATATCTTGCTTACATTATTTAGGATACAATGCCTTGTTTTGAATAGAAATATATAAATTATGAAAAACAGCTAGTCGTAAATTAAGCACTTATCAGTGAGTCCTACTGATTCCCATATAGTTTTTTTATCAGTCAGCCTATTCAAATTTGGGTAATGTATAATATCCGCTGCTTGAAGTTACAAAATTTTGTCTGTCTTTTTTTATGCTCAATTACACTCGAAACTAGGGCATTATCTGATTGATAATGTCTTGTAAAATTTATCATCCAATGTCGAGTCTGATTTTCATGTTTGTTATATGGGGGACATGTCGTATATCATTCTCAAACCCATTTACCTTTTTCACACACCATGAAATAGATAATAATTTCCGATTAATAAACCTTCGCTGTCTGATCGAATTTAATGGAACTACTAACCGCGCATTAATTCATAGGAAATCAACATATTTATCTAGTAGTTTCATGAACGCATTTCCTGGTACTACCATCAGAACAGCAGACCTCTTATGGAACAATTATCATGAGCAGTCGAGTGCTAATTTAGATGTAAAGAGGTTGAAAACGTGTATATGTACTTAGTTGGCGAGTTTAGCCAAGATTCTGGTTCATTCTTTATTTATTCAAACCAGAAATTGAAGATTTCTGAGAAGTAACTCATGTATACGACAAAGACAATGCCTACAAGACCAAACAACGACTTTAGATCCTTAAAAAAATTACAAATTCCAATCATTTCGACACAGTTGAATCACTTTTCGTGCACTGCGCATGTCCACTCGTTTTGATTGGTTCAACAGACGCTGTAATAGTGAGGTTATGTGCATATCATTCCACCTCCTTTTGTTAATTGTGATCCAGTTTCTTGCTCCATCAATTTTTATATCGATTTTTAGTCGAATGTTAAGTAGGGGTTATTATTTTTTGAAGCCAAAACCATAGTTCTAAGTAGTGATCAAGTAGACAGCTGTAAAATGTCTAGCCTAACCTATAAACATATCATCGAGTTACAGAGGAATGATTATAATACATTCATCGTTAATTTCATTAAAGCTTTCAGCGAATGAACCACTCGCTGGTGCTCAACTTTATATCTACATTCACGGTGAACAGGTAAAGGATTGTGATCCTGACGAAAATGTAAAAAACAATGTTATTGGCAAGATTTTATCACAGATATTAATTTAAGAAGAGTCCTACGCGTTGAAAAGAAATATCGCTGTATCAGATTTGGCTTTTTGCGGCTCCGTTTTGTATTTTGCCAGCGAATTTATCGCGAGACTCTCTTAGAGAATTGTATTTTTTTATGCCCCAACCTGAAGAAACTCGTTTCAAAGATGGTGGGCTGTTTCTGAATGGACTCCTAGTAAATACGTTACTACGTCCTAGGGATCTACAAGGTGCAATATTTGCATGGAACAGCAATAATTTCATGGTTGGTCAATTTAAATTCACAGGTCCCAAATATTTTGGCGTTTTGAAAGGACTGACCCACCCACCATCGGGATATTATTTGGACTAGAGGTCATTACTCGAACACAAAGAAGGGAATGGTAGAAAGTGCCAAATAATATTTGTATTTCTCCGAAAATTCCTGGTGCTAGTGAAATAAGTCGAGGTATCTTTATGACACCCTGTGCAATATTGAAGAACCCCCACAGAGCCTCTATGCTACGCCTATGCTTTGTATCATACCACACTGCAGCAATCGTTCGGAATAACAATAATATACTAATTCGAAGAATGTAACATGTATACGTGAATGAGTAGTACGCACTGTCTCTCACCGATATTATTAGTATGCCGAAGAGTTCCTCAGGGTAACATACGGGCCCACCTGCGAAGACTATGCGTCGTAACGCGCCAGACGTCGTCCCAATTATATCTTCTTCTGTGTGTTTTTTTTACATTTGTCATAAGTGCGAGACGCGACGTTTTGTCATCCTTGTCATCCAGGGCTCATTAACACCGAGAGGACCAATTTACAACGCTCCTAGTTGTTATTTAGGCTCTTCTACTTTTCTGTATGACGATTTATAACCTGGTCGCACTATGTCGTTTTTTTTCTTGGGGGGTAATCAATCCTTTAGTTACGACTGTTGTTGAATATTCACTTACTTCGACCTGAGCAAGATCCTCGTTTGATTCAGTAATTAGAACTGACATGGTGCATGTTTATTTCTGCAAAAATTTCCTCAAAATGTTTTTCAATGGGGAAGCCCATGATGAAATTCTTCCAAACTTCTCTTAATCGATGAATAATGATGTTGGTTCAGTGTATATCCAATATCGAGGATCAAAATCAATGTAAATAGATTCTACAGCTTTTTGAAATCAGCATTTTAATTCAAAACTTAAAAACTCCAGAAATAAGTGGGCGGTGCTATGAGTGTATGACGTGCTAGACCCTAAGTCTATCTCTGTCTGTTTCCTTATATCTTTTGCTCACACCATGTGCAATGTTGACAAGTTTACTTGTGGATGACTCTTTATTTCTTTGATGTTTTTTCTCAAAAACTTATCGATAAGTGATAACTATATCATTTCATAATAAGTTGTGGAAAAATACAATTTATTTTGTATTATTTTACATCTTTTATTTCGAAAATAAGTTGTGGTTTTTTGGTGCGGCAACACAGCAAGATTTACCATAGAACAATTATCTATGATTGGTCAGCTCAAGGTCGATGGGCGTGTAGGGTTAAGTACGTCACACTGCGTTACACCAATGAGAGCATCCTTTGAAAATGGCACATGAAAGTGTATGTTTGAAATCAATTCCGTTAATTTAATTATTTCGTTCATGATATAGACTGAACACGATTAAGCTATTTCGAAAAATTAGTGGTCTCCCCCATTCCTCAGAAATCTCAGTTTCATGTTGAGTTATCCAATAAATATTCGATAACAATAATAATCAATCAGTTATGAATCGAAATCAATCACAACAATCATAATTTTGAACCAGTCTCGAAATAAATTCAACGTGAATTACGTTTACTTTAAGATCTACCCTCGTAGCATACGTTTGAACTCCAATATTTATAGTTTGTAGACTTGAATACCGTACAGTTTTTAATAGTTGCATTTGGTTTCTATCACTGGAATATCATGTCAGAAGGCAAGACTCCTGAAGGTAACATAATGAGCATATGAAATGATACATACCTATCTGGATGTTCCTTCTAAAAATACACCGTGTTTATCATTAGTCGCTAACATGCTCTAAAAAATAAATAGTAATGCCAGGCTCTTCGTAATATTTATTTAAAAATACAAGTCGAAACTTAACAGTCAGACATTGGCTCCTGTAAAATCATTGAAGTTTGTCCACCCTGTATACAAGGAAAATTAGCCCCCTGAACGGTTTTTTATCAGATGCGAAATAAGCTTCTGGGGCTTGGTGACATCTCTATCGGACCGGTAGAACAACAATATAGAGATAATGTAAACAATATGACAAGCGTCTAATATGGCAAGGGGGCAACTACCCCAATGCATGGCCGATTTCACGCTCCACAGACTTCGAATACGTTCGAATGTAGAAACGCTTTTTGTCTGGCCTGGTGACATAGCACTAATGTAAACAGTTTCAGGCCAAGGATACTTATTGAAAAAAAAATGAGGATTCGCTAGAGCAGTTGATATATTTTCAGCGAATTGAAATTCGTTTCGAGATTTGAACATAATAAACCAAGGGTATATGATTTTTGGAATCGAAGAAATTTTTGTTTCAATGTCAGGAAAATCGAAACATAACCTCAAAATTTCAGTGGAGGTTTTGAATAACAAAGTTCTTGTTTTTTTTCTCAATTAATCTTTCACAGAAACTATTATTTTTTATGAAATTTGTTGAAAGCATTGGTCTACTAATATGTATGAAGTAAAGATGTCATACCGAAAGACAGCTGGTATATTCACATTTGTTTGTTAGAGTGACAGTTATTTTATATTCACCAATTCCAAAACTACATATTTGTACCACATTCCGATCACCTTGGATATTTTTAGTTCACAAAGTTTCACAAATATCTGAATTCTAATATGTTGATGAATTCCATCTATCAATTGAATATTCATATAAATAAATATTCGTCTATTGATGGAACAAACGATAGACTTCCCAGATAATCTTGTTAGGAATTCACGAAATAATAACAAACCATCAAAATGTCGCCAATTTGAGCGTCCTAATTATATTTATAACTGTGATTCATGAGCTTTTCAGCTCACTACAAAAAAGTTATTGTAGTTTTGAGATATAAATGTTTTGAGCCTGATATTTGGCTCTATACTTCCCTGCTCATCTTTCTATACCCCTCCAAAGCACTGAACGCTGGTGACATATGCACCAGGACAAGATACTTTCCGATAAAATCTCCCGTTCCACCTAGCAGCTGGTCACGCTTTGTACCAGCCAAATATAAAGTAACATTAAATTCATCAGATATAGACCATTTATTAAGGCTCATACGACCGGCTTAAAATATGACACATGCTGTGCGATGACTAATTGTTTTTTTATTCGGTGTTAATGCTCAAAGGGAGGTGGTGTTAGGTTAGTTGTTTATGATTAATCGTGTTTGAAATCTGATACGCGCCTCGAGATATGCTTGTTGTTTTTTGATAATTAATTATGAGAGGTCTTGTTGAAAAAGTCTGTCCAGGACGGAGCTAATGACCGTTTAGTTGCTTTTGAGGGGAAATCTCCGATCTGACAGGCAAGACTTACAAGCATTGAAAGAATTGTGAAGGAGCAAGTTGCATTTTTAGGACCAAAAACTGTCAAACTAATGCTTCAGGCAACTCCACTTTTGTCCTGAAAAACTCCCGTAGGATCTGAACTCTACATTTGAATGACAGTATCTGAAACCAAATCAAACCTTCACTTTTGGACTGCAGCAACTTGAAGTATCATCTCGCCAGCATCTTCCCCACTTATTACCACGAAAACTGAAACACATTTTACCTAAAACCATCATGCTAACTCTGGTAGCAACAGTTTCCCACCTAAGGACAAATGCGATTCCAAACCGTGTTAACCCTCTTCTATCCTGCGGCCTATATATACTAACAACAACAGCTATATCATACCAAAAGCAATATTACCTTACCCCAACGTATTTGCACAGAGAATATAGCAAGAGTCTCTTGCATAGGCGTGCAAGAATGAAACACTTCCAGTATGGGTGAATTGGTGTATAGATCAATGTAGAGCTGCTTCAAACTCCTGATGATGACCCAGATGGGTGGTGTAGAGCTTCTTGAAGAAAACCAGGAAGTCCAAGTGGTGCTCAAGCGGACCCATCCTCGTGTTATATCACTTCTAGCTCTGTAATTATGACCCATAGGAGAAGAAAGCATATGCAAGCCCATCATTATGAAATACACCCATCACAAAGCCGATAATAGATAATTGAATATTATTATTCTTTGAAATTGCATAAAAAAGTGTAGAAAAAATCCCAACAATTCAAGATACAATCTAACGATTCACTAAGTGTATTCGTTAATTCATATTTTTCTTGGGAACACCACGAAAATGATGTTGCTTATGAATATTTTTGTGGAAGTTGGAGACAACAATCTTATCGCACCGTTAGATCTCGTGGCCAAAGTTCATTTAGCACTAGGTATACTTATATGTATATTTTAGTGGGCGTTATCTAAGATTTCCATCCTCCATTTGATTTCTCCTTCACCAGCAATATCCTGTATATTCGAATGTAATATTGGATAGGGATGGATATCGATGACAACTGAAGCATAAACATATGAAAATCGTCTCCCTACTGAACCTATCAAAACAAATAAATATTTCATCCTTGACTAGTCGAATTCAATCTGAGAAAGCTGCTCTCAACATTATGATCGCTCCTAATAATTTTAATCAAAATTTCCTCCAGTCTCGAGTTTCAACGACTCACACTCCATTAGCTATGAGTTCCAGCAAGGCGGATATAGAGTTACAAACGATATTGAACTCCAAAGGCACCGTTTAGAAGGTGACTTTTAGTGAGTCACTGCCATACTCCTCAGTAATCAATTTCTAGACTGGTGAAAGGTTTCTTCGGATGACTTTTTGTTTGTAGAAGTAGAGCAGTAAACCTAGACGGGTGTTAAAGCGACCATATGGTACTTTATTAAATCTGTGAGTTAGTCTGGTGTGGCACGAGTCGAAATGAAATATTTACAAGCTATTTGATGTGGCGTATGTCGAATTTCTCAAAGAATATTGGAAGGGAGACTGAGGATGCACGATTTGAGTAGTGATCGCTTAACTGAAACCGAACTGGAGTCAAACATACGGCTCGCTACTGTCAGTGCCCCAGGGTTCAGTCATGAGGCCACTCTTGGTTACAACATATGTAAATGATTTGTTTCCACACATGACGCGGAAATGTAGAATGCGAAAATTATGTAAATTCTTATCGTTTACTGTATCAAATATAATTATAAATATTTAATAACAATTTGTGTAGAATTTATCGATGACAGTGTTGAATTATTGATACGAAAATCATTCACATGAAAAACATAACCAATGTCATATTTATATCCATAATTCAATGGGTAAAAGTCCATGGGCGTATATTTTCCCAACGAAATGATTTCATTGAATAATCATCCGATTCCCAAGCAGTCACTACTGTGATCATTGATTATTCCTGAACCATTTTATTGATGACGTCACCGAGCTATATTCGAACGGCTCCAATTCTCGCCCGTGTGGGTTCAAACAGCCTGCAAAACATCCCACTACAATTTTTTTTCATTTCATCAAACGTTTCCTGATGCCATCAACAATCCGAAACAAACCAATCCGTAATCGATCATTTATAATTCCACCAATTCTTGGTAGAGGTCACCACAGCCGATGCAGAAAAAATCCTGGCTCAATAAATGGATGGCGACGGCTTAGAGACGCCAATGAGAAGCGCCGAGACGCGCAACTCGCTGCAAACTCAATGTTGACTCGACAAATATGATATTTCAAAACGCCCCCGATGCTAATAAAGTCCTTGGGATATTTCAGGGGTGAGGTATGTGTTCAGTGAGGCTACAGCCTCTTCAGAAAATGTTCAAGAAACATCAACTGATGTTTCTGGAAGTGAGCTCCGTGAAACTCCGTTTTGTGAAACTCCAATTTACTGAAATTGGTCCAAATTTTGAGAGAAGTTCGGGAGCACTTCAACAACTCCCAACCTAAAGCAAGAGGAAATGGCAAACTACAGGCTCTCAAGGATCATTAAAAAATCAGGATTTCAATTTGAGATTCTGCCTCATACATCAAAACTGTTCCCTGATTTCAATTAGATAGATGGATCATCCCTGTTCCTGTATGCTCTAGAAATGTATTCATCCGAACACTACATGAAGGTTATTTCGAATTGAATTCCAGCGGTGAATGACATTTCAGTACTGAATATTCCATGAGCACACTGAACGAATTCAAAACGTGGCTTCTATAATAATTATTGATGACCGAATTGATCGATCGAACCTACCATCACCTGAACACATGATGGAAATTAATTCGATCATAAATTTTTATTAGAAAATGAGGGAACTTTTTACGAATATCCGTTTGGAATTGATGATCAATGTACCCAGCACATTGGCGTACAGGGAAACTATTATTGAGGTATTTCAGATAGTCATATCATGAGCATGTGTTGGATTTATCTTGGGAGCTAGATGATGGACCATCCTCATCTTCTTCCACATCTTTCGTGGTAATTCTCATGTGTGAATTTCTCAGGTTTTGAGGGCTCAAACTCATCCCAATTGCCCAAATGGTTTGATGCAAATTCAAGCATTTCTCAACTCTCATGCGAAGGCATTACGTCATCTCCAATCCTGTCCAAATCTTCCTACTTGATTTTTGTCCTCATTTTCCATACCTTGTAGTTACGCTCCTGTATTCATGTTGTGGTAGATTACAACAATTATTAAACAGCAAATAGCATTTGAGATTCGAATCACATACACACTGTCGCTTGGTTATTTAGAATACGGGTCTTTGGAACGGGGTGTTGTTAGCATAAATGATAACAAAAAAATTACCATCAACACACTTGATATTGTAACTAATTCAATCGTTTAGTCAGTTGTCAAGATAATTTGGAATTATAATTTTTGATTCGATTCAACCAAGTTTTTTTGACATCTCTGTGAATGTATAATATAGTCACAGTATAAATCATTTCATTCGTCAACTGTCACTGTGTGGATTTTATGAATCAAAAGACTTAAACTCTGTTTTGAGTACGACTCACATAATTTTTATCGTAATAATAATCTTTATTGAAAATAGGATACCCTAATATACAAACATAAATATTATATCGACACTTAAAAATTATAATATCAACATAATATTGCAATGAATTAAAAATTAGGATATTTATATCAACATAGGAATACAAATTATCATTGTATGAGAAGACATATCAAATTACAATATATCCAAATAATGTATATCATTTATCATATACTACAATATTGCCAATATAATATAATATTGACACCAGTATAACGAAGTTTTAATATAACCAAATATAAATAAATAGATTGGAATCTTTCAAGAGAGTTTATATATTCGATTATATGCTTCTTAAATATAACAAGGGACTGTGAGTTTTATCATTTTACTGGGAAATTTATTAAATTGATTGAATCCTTCATGAAATAATGAATTCATTGACTTTTTCTCTTTTGTTTTTTTTTAGATGAATGTTGCTGATAGTTCTAGTATTGTATTCATGAATATCTGAATTGAAGCAAATGAATTCCTAAAAATATATTGGTGCTAAGTTATTGACAATTTTGAATATAAAAATCATAGCTAAATAGAGCCATCTTTGTCAAACTGACATCCATTGAAGTTTTTGTAGTTCATCAGTTTGATTCAAATTGAATGAAAATATGTTTGACTGTATTGATAGACATGACGAAATGCGTGAGAAAAAATAGAGCTTTTTTGATATTTTCTTAACAATGTATTCACAATGACTATTGAACGATAAACAGTTATCTAGTTGGAAATAGAAGACTGAGGACGAGCCAAAGTGAAACTGCCTGTCCTTTCTCAGTCTCATTGATCTGAAAATCCATTTACCCATCCTTCATGTTTTCTAAACTCCTCAACTGCAAGCGACAAAGGCTCGGATGACACTAATAATTCCAGAATACATCTTAAATACACAGGCACAGTGTCCCATTCTTGCATTCGGATTTTATCATTTGTAAATCTAGGCTTTTATATTAGTATGAAATCTATACGTCCTCAAGTATACAACCCCGTTACGCCTTATTGGTTTCATTCGTTTTGTCAAGCTGTCCTCGGTGAATTCGATATTTTGCGACAATGAAAATGACAATGCCGCAGGGCAAGGGCACGTTTTGTCGAACCAAAGATGAGGGATGATCTGTAAGAGCCGAATATGGAATTTCGAAGATGGGCAGACAATAACTTGAACAAGGACATTCCAAGGGTTATTTGTTTATTGCATTCTATGACGTCATCGCTTGAGTTGTAGGGTTTCTAATTATACAGGACGATCACTTGGATTCGTAGCTGAAGGAGACTCAAGACTGCGCCAAATAAAATCAAAACAAGATCGTATTGTTATGCATTTCAATCACTAAATTCATACAACCAATCAATCAGTTTGAAAGCGTGTTTTCTCCTCCCCAATTTCAATTCGCGAATTCCCGAATCATTACAGCATCAAACGGGGCGAATATTAAAGAATTATCACGATGGAGAACTCGAGATCAGTTTATCGAATCGGAAAGTTTGCTCAAACGGGGATGTATAATTTCCAGAATTTCTTTCAGATTCCACTCATCTTGACGATCGTATCTTTTAATACAATCTCTACAATTTCATTAAATCTCCGATCGCAAATATACTTATCATTGATTAATTCAGGTTTAGACGGATATCAGAACCGGAAAAAGGAATGGGAAATTTTCAATTAAAAATTTCCTGTTTCGATTGTTTGGAGGTATCGTTATTTTGTCTGGGAGTCGGATCACCAGCCACGCCCTGTTGGGTTGGTGTATTAGTCACTCCCAAAACACGTCACACATGTCATATATGATGCTAATGATGACAATACGGATGGAAATACACATTTTCGCCTCTCAAGCACCACGTGTTTTACAATAATTCATCGAACAACACTAATACTCAACAAAATCTGTTTAAAAGCTTTTACCAGCAAACGGAAATAACTCTAACCGCAGCACGCGAATGATAAGCAAACGCCCGAAAATATTCCACTCGTTTTTATGACAGCTCGCAGGAAATGACATTCATATCTCTCCACTTCGAAATGGTTATTTCGAAATCTGAATGGGAATGAGATGATGTTTTATTAAAATTCACCATCCACTGTATTGTTCATTCCACACGGAAATTTACATATTCTTTTAGGTCGTGAGGCTGATATTGTAGCTACACACAGAAAAAAAGTTGTCGCTAAGTTACACTGAGAAAAATTCGACATGAATTCAAATTGTCATTTTTTTTCTGCACTGCATTTGGAAGTGATATTTTTATCTGATGAATACTTCGATTCATAAGTCATGGATGTTAACATATGGCAGCCACACTCCACAAAGCAAAACAATTATAAAATGGGAATATTTTAATATTTCCATAAAATAAATAAACCATTAAAGGAGCATGTTTATTCCTGTTGCTGCGTATCAAAGTTGAAGTAAATATTATGACGAAATACACAAGTGACGTCGTTGTGATGCTCTGCGAGTGTGAAATATGTTTTTATTGTCACGAGAAGTATTGAATGTGTCACGCATATGGTGTCCTGTCGTTTGTCAATAAAAGTTTCTCTATTTCAATAGCTGTATTGATTCTGTTTAACGAGATGTGGGATTTCATTAGTGGTAGACATATGTTCGATATTTTTACCCAATTTTGGGTTTCAATCTTCATTATTTCGTACATTTAATACCATAAACATTATCATAACATTTTCATCAGCTTGAAAGGATTCCCAAAGCTGTTTGCACTCAGTAATCGTTATTTATCAAAATAATGTCATCAGTTTGAAAGCCCTGAATTATAATTTTCCGTCCATAAAATGTTTGCTCTGCATTTTTTCACCAGTAATTGACTGGTATTCGAAAAAGGCAGGGATTCGCAGAAGAGATTATAAAATTATAAACCTGATATTATGAAAAAAAAGAAAATGAATATTTTATTGGGATGCATAATGAAGATAAAATGCCGGGCTCTCATTTTTGTCCAGCCATATTTATTTGGCACTGTCGAATACATAAACACCACAATTTTTTACAGGTTGAGTCGAAAAATATTTTTCAATCATTTCATTCTGTAGAAAATCAATAATGCCTCTATAATATATCACTTTTCGATTCAAAATTAATATCATTGTATCCAAACTTATTATAGGCATTAGCTGATTTGATTTTAATCGTTCATTTTGTATTAATGACGATGCCTGGTTGGTGTCAAAAGATCGATAATACAGCCCAGAGCCTCATGAATCACGTATTATTTTTCAGTTGTAATTTTGTCCTGAATCATCGATTTCGGTGACTAAAAATTGTTCACATTCTCGGCTTCCTGAAATAACTTTCTTGGTTTCTTGTTGATGTAGAAATCAACTGAAAATCTCTTGAAAACGTTGAAATGTAGTTGTTGTTTGTCTTGGGAGGAAATCCCATTGGTTCAATCACTCAAAGTCGATGTGGAGGCTCACAAATAAAACTAACTATTGAGTCTCTGAGTCTCACGGTTTGAAACGTAGACATAAACACTGACTCGTGATTTGCATTTCGAAAAAAAAAAATAACAAATTGGTATTCCGTGCATTTGAATTCCCGATGGAAAATATTCAAATGACTCTTCGATAATCATCATCATTAGAGAATTAAAATGTACGTAGTACAATTTACTTCTTTACTTTGTTATAAATTCAACAATATACGATCTCGTTGGGTTGCTGATATTTATCAATATTTTACTCATGACTCGATGCTGTTTTTCGTTGTGAACTTCTCAATGTTGCAAGGATTATACAGGGGGTATCAGAGTTTGGTTACCTTCGAGTAGATTTTCTTTTCAGTCTGAGAGTAAAATTCTCGACAACGTCACGTGGTACTAAAAATTGAATCAATGTTATGTGTTTTTAAAATAATTTCTTATTATAGCCCACTGTGTTTGTTTTGAATGCAGTAAAATGCCGAATTATGTGCCGTAATACGTTTTGATTATTTTCATGTTTCAATTATGCTTTTCCATCTGAATACCCGTTGGGCAAAAACAGGTTTAGAAATGATAGTTTTCAAATAAATAGTCGTTTCTGGTTTTGAGAGTAATATCTTGATAGCTCCAGAAATAACCACCATGAGGAAATCGTATACAGGGTGTCCCAATTCATAGAAGCATCATGACCATAACGAAACGACAAAAGGAGCCCCATTTCTAATTATAAAACCAGTGCGTTCTGGAAATAGACATTAATTAAAGAAAAAGATTTATTTATCACATTGAGAATAACCCACGCCGAATCAGATAAAATCAGGGTTAATAAAATACTGGCATTTTAGGAGCTGGATTTCTAGATCCAGATCAGATACTGTACCTCGCTTTCTATAACTTGTAATGGATGAGTTTGAAACATACTGTTACTTAATGCTCGTGCATTAATCCGCGTGTAAACACGCTAAAAATAGCAGATTTACTATACGGCATTGTGAAGGCGAAAGCTATAATCTAGTAGCAGCGGTCTGTCAATTATTTATCATCTAGCAGTCCCTCTACGTTGATAAAGTGAGTGTTAATTGAAACGAGGCATTATCAAATACTGATGAAGTAGTCAAGTTGACTAATTTGGTACAAGAATCTAACGTTGAAGGTGATGACAGCTATGAATTATCATTCACGATACAATAACGAGTTGAATGGGTGTTGTAAATATTTTTGCTGTTTGTACAGATAGGCAAAAGCTTGGAGTTTTTTTTTATTTTGCACCTTCTCTGTCAAAAATTAAATTCTCTTCATTCAACACTGAGAAAATGGAATAGAAATGTATAGAATTATGTCACTGTCGATGTCAATTTGTCGTGTACACAGTGTGATTCAAAAATGTGTACCAAATTTTCTGTGTATTAAAGTAAATCTGGTAGTTTCGAATTTCTTTCAAAAAATGCTGATTCACGATTCACTTATCACTTATATGCATCCTTTATGTTCTATTCGTCATTTATCTCTGTATTGTGAATTTTTTACCTAATTCTTTCAAATTTTAGTCTTAATTTTAACTGTATATCCATTAATTTTCAATTTTTGTTGTTGTTCGTACTGTTTGAGACTCTCTGATGAATTGTTTCATTTTGAAGTGAAGGAAAATTGTAATTTATACATTTTAATTCGAAAAATGTCGAAATAATCAACGAAAAAATCTCAGGAAGTCTCTCAAATCTTAACGAAACTTACTGACATCAAAATGTCACTCTTAATCAAAACAAATTCTGTAATACACTCAGAAATATCAAGTTGTCAATTTATAGTGTGCGTTTGTGTGTGATGACTACGTTGTTCTGCGAATATAACATCATTAAAATGTGCTCTCGACATCAAGATAGCTTCGACATACTAATGAAGTCAACATATGCCCTGAGGACGTCGAAATTATGTTGACAATAAATTGTCGAGACGTCAAAGGAATCGAATCGTAAGATATGTGGAAGTTGAAGTTGCTACTAGCTATCAAATGTTTAATGTTGGATTTATTTCACTTCTTTCGAGGTAATTTAATGAGACACAACGAGATGTACGCGGTTTATTTTAATTATTCGAATATCGTTTTATTGCTCGGGTACAATTCGTGAAAGCAACAACTCAAAATATTTTCTCTCTCCCTCCCTGTTGTTGACAGTTGCAAAAAAATATTCGAGCACTAAATCTTAGATGTTTCGGACGTTTTCTGTCATCGAATCATACTATATCAAGTGTAAAAACGTTTTGAAAATAACATGAAGACTAGAACAACAAACTTGCAAGATATGCAAACAGGTGAATGCAAAATTCACTCCTAACTGAAATCTTGATGACATTTATGTTGGAAATTATCAATTCAACTAGCGTTATGTCGCTTTCTCGAATTCTGCTATTGATAACATATTCATTACTGAACAACGTAGTCACATACAATTAGCAAATCAATTCGATTATTTAGCTTGATGATATTGGATCAATTCACAGTTACTGATACAGTTCCCAATACAGTTGGAAAATATAGTCCTCGAGTTTGTTTCCAGTTTTGTAGATGACTTTCAAGTAATCATCAAGTTTTTGAGATGGCTGCTCCACAATATCTGTGAAAAAAAACATAGAGGGTGTCCAATAGGAGACCCGATACTAATTAAGAATTTTGTCGTCAAACTTGCTGAGTGCTTTCAAAACAACCGAATCTTCACCTGTTTAAGCCTTAACCCAACCGAATGTTCATCTGCCTACGCATAAAACACTTAATTTGAATACCCTCAAGTATATAAACCACCCCCACCGAAGTATCCGGTAAAACACCTGTTCTTGATATCGATACTTTTGAAATAAAAGGGAATTTATTCTGTCTTCAGGAACCGTGAAGGCGACTTGGTAGAATTTTAATTCATTTCCTGACTTGTTATACCCTGAGTTATGGGACAATTATGTAGATGGTTTGAGTTTTTTTTTTGTTTTTTGACAGGCGATTGTTGAGCTCGACTAAATATTTAATTTATATCAATGCGTTTGAGCATCAACGGAAGTTGTGAAAAAATCATTCGGGACCAGAAATGTGTTTGTGAGTATTCATTTTCTTCAATATAAAGTTTTCTTTCCTCTATCGAACGACACTCTGTACAATGTCAAAATACGCACAGTCCCTTGAGTGGCGCTGTATAGAGATCACACTGTAAATGTCTGAATCCTTCATTATTTTCTTCTTCAAAGTTAATTTCACCAACCTTGACAGTCTTGACAATTGAAAATAGATGTTGACATAGACGTCAATGTCACCACAACGTCACCTGTCAATGAAATCTACAGTTCTGTGATTCCTTGTTGTTTAAATAAATGTTACTGAGTTCTAGAACGAAATAAATGAAGCATCATGATTGTAAGGTGAGTTTTGAAGTTGTCAAAGAAAATTATACACCTTGTATCACTCGTTTTCCATTTCTGGTCAGACAAAACGCACTTGCATAGTTAATCCTTTAGAGTCGGCATAGAAACCCAATCGGAATCATGAAATAAAGTAGCCATTATCTCAATGCATACCCAACCATAACGCTGAGATGCACAGAACTTGGGAATTTCGCCGTGGAGTCCATGAGATTCTGCTTTTATCTGTGTTTATGGATGGCTAATATACAATGCGTGTTCTAGCTGAATTGTAGAATCATCATTACACGGAAATATTTTGTTGAGTCGTTGATAACATTTAGAGATGATTTTGCTTGTGTCAAACTTTCACCTTAATTTTCTCATCCGAATAAATTAATTCGAAACAATAGCAGCAATAAGAATGGTAATAGTGTTGATTATATTTTTCATTTCACCAGCCATCTGATTTTAAATGACAAGTCTAGATATTGCAGAAAGTCAGTAAGATTCAACTACAAATTCTTTTCTAAATTTCAACTCTTACAGCATCCAAAACATTTTGGCCAAAATTAGAGCATGTGTTCGAGTTTTTGTAGATTCGATTACAACAATCTGCATCAGGACTTTTACATCCCTTGTCATCTCGAAAACAACTGCACCAATTGGTTTATAGCTATCAAACAAAAGACAACAACAAACTTTGATTCTCCTCACTGCCTCTAAAGAAACCAGTGATGGCAATGCAATAAATAATTTTCTGTCTCCGAAATTGGAAGTTACCGTAGATTTACATACCAACGTGAAGAACAATAAGGTAGAAAGATCAAAATCGAAAAGAGAAGTCGTCACGAAGCAGGCAGCGTTTCTTCATGGCCTGTTCCGTTTCAGATATTCCAGTCAGATGTGGATGATTCAAAACATATACTAATTGGACATAAGTCAGTTCTACGGCTGCTTATACCCTTTTTTAAGTCTTCAATTCTGATTCATATTATTGCGAATGAATAACGATACAGCACTTTGTTGTTTTCATTACATGTCGAAATTATAAATAATGACAGGAGAAGCCATTAAAGTCAATTCACTCGCTATAAATAGGAAATTCAGCAAATCATATTTATTCAACGCTTTTATGAAGTGTGCCATGCAAATGACAAGAGAGTCATAGAGAGAAGCTATGCCTACATATTATTGTGTTTAATATCATGTTGCCATGGTGACCGTTCGAAATAGAGGCTTCGGATTGGTGCAGATTAATCAAAGGAAGTTTCACACGTATATACTAGTTATTTCTTCTTATTGTAGCCTCCAATTAAGCAAACATTTCAATTTTATTTCAATGGGAGTGTGAATAAACAATTCGTGTTCGTTTCGGTCTGTTAGATTTCTTTCTTCTTAATTGAAATGTTCGCCATATTGGTGAGATGCGTTTTCACTTGTTCGTGATTCGATCCATTTTCGTCGCTCGCGCTCACTTGAAAATTTGCATTAGTTTGGAAGCCGCCGCCAGATCACCATTTTTGTTTCGACACTCTAATCGAATAGTCGCAATTAATTCGTTCTGAGCTGTTAATTGCACCTATACTGTACGCGTCAATTAAAATGATTATTGGAAAACACCTCTACGCCGATATGTTCCATTTGGAAAGTGTGAATGATTTGTGAAAACACGTCTCGTTTAAATGTTTTCGGATGAGAGACACAAGTTTTAATTGGGATTTTGAAAGCGTACATGATAGTGTTGTGCCAATGAAGCCATTGTTATGCAATGCCAAAAGTTAGAGGCTTCAAATATAACGAAAAATAAATTTTGTCTACACGGTGAAAAATACACGAAATCGGGTATTGAGGGAAATGAAAGCGATTTATGCGATTATTTTTGAAATAAAGTACTCGATAGAATGTTTTTTGAACATTATGTGGCATATTTTCAGCTATATTTTGTGTTTCTATTTCACGAGAAAAATATAAAAATAACGGAGTTTTTTTCTGGTGAAATAATGATTGTTTTTTGATGCCAAATTTCCAATTTTCATTTAATCTGAGAGATCGTAGGTCTCTGTATAGTAAATATATTAAAGAGTACTGAGTTTCACTTTGAAGTCGATTGGAAAATAAAAAAAAAACTCGACTTCTCGTAAGTGTCACACTGTTGTAGCACCTTAACTCACACAAATACAATCCAAACTGTATCTACTCTCATACAGGTGTTCAGGCACGACATAATGCATAATTGCACCGCTGAAGGTGTTTCATCACATTGCCCTATTGTTTTTTTTTGAATATCAATCCACTTTATGTCATGAAACTCTTGATGAAATTTGCAACTTCATGATATTTTGTTGTCAATTTGTATCGGAGTACAATTTTTTATTGTGTATTCTCTTTGAAAAAAAAATAACCGCTAATCATTTAGGAAAGATATGAACATGAGAATTCGCTGAGATAGTCAAAATTTCTGTTTTTAAAAAAACACATTGTATCCAAGTTCCAAGAATTTCAATATATTCAAAATCGTTCCTTTTTTTTCAGGTTAGTAGAAGACACTTCAATCCATACCTTGCTGTAAAATATTAAATCAAACAAAAAGCCTATTGGAGCCTAGTTTTTTGGTAAGAAAAGTGAAACTTGTGAATTTCTAGAGCATAGAATACAAAACCCAACCCAGCCATCGTCAGAAGAACAGACTCCTAATTCAAAATTTCACACCTGTTTTCTTGTGCCCTGCCAAAGTTTTATTACCAGCCAACGTTTTCCTTTTGTTGTTTTTTCATGTTTCTCAAGGGTTGGTGGACTCAACATGGAAATATACTTTATTCCTTCCACACACACAAAAAGGGTTGTAAATCCTCGACGTCAACTTTTTGTGGAAAGGGTTCGAACTGTAGCTTTTTTGTGTAACTACAGGAAACCATTAATATTCAAGAATGCAATATTGTCGCGAAGAATAGTTCTTTGATTTTCTGTCTACAAAATGATGAATACCTGAACGCCTATCCATGACTTTTGTACGTTTATTGCCTTATAAATGGAGCAGAAAACGAAAAAGTGCCTGAAGATAAATCAATATATTATTTCAATGGTGAATTTATGGGCCACTTGGTGCTTGGTGGTGGGTTAATTTCGACAATACTCTCCACGACATAAAGTCGAATGATGTCAGATCAGGACATCGTGCTGGCTATTCCATTAATTCTAATTCTTGTTGAGTAATCATCAAAATGGTAAAGAGGTTTTGCTCTACCTTGCTGAAGCCATAAATCTTCCTTTGGAGCTCCTTGGACTTCACTGTGACATATGAGTTGTCAGCTGTCATACACTGGTGGAAACCAATTGGATTCGTTCGATCGAATATAGTAAAAATGGCTCGTAATCAGTCTAATCTCTGTGGAACGTTTCAATCTCTCCTATTCGGAGGTATATCTGCTAGGTGTGGCTTTTATTGCCTGTATATAACTCCGATGCACAAAAGGCCTAGCTGCACTAACTTTTTCGATATCATAATACACCCAACCGAACCCATCAGATTTCCACATTAATTAAAACATATATCAAGTCGCTATGGCTATTTTAGATATTACGTGTCTTTTAGTGGTCTTTACCTTGTCCAACTGGGATTTATGGGGTTTTGGTCTACACTCTCCAAGATTGATAAAGAATTTTCTGGTCTCCTCTTTTTTTTTTCGAGTGGTTTCGGACTAGTTTTGAAATATAATTACACTGAGGTTCCAAAGAAAGGCAACTGATTACATTATCTAGCTATTCCTTTCGTAGGTAGCCTGAATCAATTAGGAGCATTCACAATTACAAACTCTTAGACTCAGAGCATTACAAATAAGGCAGATCTGGTTTAATAAGACTGCGTTCGCAGTAAACGCTTTTCTAGTCGCTAATTAATGAAATTCTTGGATCAACCAGTGTTGCATCTACGGAGCTGAAATTTTCTACTTGTCGCATCAGTAGCATACCCGCAACCCCGCACTGTAAAAAATCTAGTTGAGGAACGAGGCATAATCGTTCCGAACTGTACAGATAGTGAAATGAAAAGTGTGAAGCAAGAATATACGAGCAGTTCTGCGTTAATTACCAGCAATAAATATGTCGTAAAACTTGAGCAGGATTGACGTGCGGCACATAATTTGCCATAAAATCGACGCAGAACACTGAATATTACAAGCAGCGCAGTACTGGATCCGCCCAAAGTGGTACACAGGACCAGTAGCAGGTCAGAGCAATAGTTTCGTCTAGTTTTATTATGCGTAAGCATAGACGTTGGATGTTCTCCATAATTCTCCAACAAATGTCAATGTCAAATGTCATTTAAATCTTCTGAATTTAAACTGAATGTTCCATGATTCAAAGACAATTCCCAAAATAAATAATCACGAATACTAGTCTTGGTAGTTTTCGAATAGAGGTCATCTTGAGAAAGATTGGATTTTTTTTTCCTGGAATGGAAAAAAAACCTACACTTTGAAATTCTCAAATTGGGCTGTTTGTTACGTCAGAACTGCTAATATTAGGTGCATGTCATGTTATTTCATGGTTGTAGATGTATGTCTATGTGTGCGTCTTATTTTTTCGGTCTGCTAATGAAATCTACTGCATAAAAATCGACAACGCTCTGAAACATGACGTAATCTGGACTTTTGAGAAGGACTCATAACCTAAATCGGGGCAGAATGAACAAGACAAAGCGCCAAGCATAATCAGGCATAAAAAGTCGTGTTCCATGTCATCGCTGTCAATATTATTGTGTTCCATGTCATTGATGTCAATATTATTGTGTTCCATGTCATTGGTGTCAATATTATTGTGTTCCATGTCAAAATATCTTGATACATGATACTCATGGGTAACTTTGATAGTAAAAAACGATGGATCCGCATCTGCATCATTGAAAATTCGCCACACTGAAGGGTGCAATCTATATGCTAATGACAGCATGTCATTGACTGCTGGTTAAGAGGTTAAGTTAGCAACACTAATCGACGGCAGATAGTTCTCCGTCATAAGAAACAATTGAAAATACTCCATTTGGACCGTACCGAATCGGCATTTTATGACAAAAGTAATGGGATGAGTCGCTACCATCTGGAAATACAGAGTAATGGGTTCGGATAATTGTTATGGCTATAATTCTGAGAAGAGCAGAATAACAATATGTGCTGGAGCGAAGCCTCACCGTTCCGATGGGAAGAGAATTTTGCGTTGATATCTTCAAAAAATATTGTCATTCTAACTAAATGAAATGTTTTTGTCGAGATGAATTGTCTGTCAAACGGATGATTCTGGATCTTCTTGAATATCCTCTATACTTTCAATTTTCTCGCAAAAAAATGGTGATGGGAAAGAGGAGATTCACAATATGTTTCTACATGTCATTATGTCTGAATCTTTCGTTTTCTCATCACCATATGTTTCAAGAAATTGAAAGTATAGTGGCCATTCAAGATTCAATCCATAAACAACGACTCTTTTTTTGTAGACCTCTGGAGCGGTTGAAGAACATCACTGTTTTGTTATTTATTTGCTAAATTACAATCCTTTCATCATACACATGTGATTAAATATCAAATCATCATAATCTCAAGGTCATTATGATAGTCGTAGTTGATTTATGTTTAGGTATGATCGTCTAGATTAAACTTCGTACTATGGAGAAGGAGGTGTCAGTTGAATGGCGTTTTCAATATTCAATTAACTTTGTTCGCTGATATATTCACCAATCAGCAATAATTTGTCATTGTTATGATCTATGACTTCATTCATTTGAATAATATGAAGCTTTGATCAGCATGTCTTTAAGGAACACCCTGTATTGCTCATCGGAGATATTGACAGCAGGAATTTCATTCATCAAGATCATGATCGTGATCAATTGATAATCGAAAATAACACTCAGAAAACTGATTGGCAACAATTTTACGGTCGACACTTGTAAGATTCAGGAGTCTATCGACCAAAGTAAACATTTCGGCCGTTAGTAATTAGCTAGTAGCTTGCGGCACACGACGACTCCATAATTCCCCGCGAAAATATTACACCCAGATGTGTGAAATATTCGGGGAAGTGAACGTGTGTTTGTGTGCTGAAGTGGAAGTAAATTGGAGACGGATTGAAAGGCTCGCGAGCGTGGGCGACAAAAGAAAGCGCAGCTGTCGACGGACATGTGTCCAGCGCCTACCTAGATGGACATCGGGTCACGTGACCAACGCCACCCCCGACTCCAAGCACAAAAGGTTAGGATTTTAGTTACGGGTAATGAACGACACTGTGGAAAGCTGACCTCGGGTCGGGTCAATGTTATTCTAATAACGACGGCTACTCTGGGCAGATCCACTAATGACATTGTGTGGGGTGAGATTCGCATCAGTTTCCTCATATTTCCATTTTTTTTTTGGAGGGGTTGCGGGTATGTTACTGCTCTCCATCGTGACAAAATTTGAGGTCAATCGGTGCTGAACTTTTTGAGTTTTTGAATTCCACACAAACCAACGAAAGGAAACAATGTATTGCAAAATATGCCTCTTGATCATCGAATTATTCCCTTGAAAATGTGGCAGATTGGGACCTTTTTCAAGAAATTCCTGATCCACAAAAAGACTGTTTAGTGTGTCTTCTTTGATGCTTTTATTTTCGGGAGATATAAAAAGCTTTACGATGATGGATTTTCGTCATCCTCGTCACCTCCTGGTGTGACATAAAAGCGACCATATTCAAAACCCCCAGCGAAAAATTCTACCTTTCACCTTGTACATTAATTCCAAAGTGATTAATTTTTTTTCGCAACTAAAATCCGTTGTTCAAGTTCTCCCGATATCCACTGCCGATTTTATTGAGCCATCGCGATTCTCGTCTATTTTCGCTTTAAAGCTCCCTAACTATCCGCTAAGTTGGCACGACGAGATCAACACAAACCGTTCGCAATCTATAAAAGATAGACAGCGGTGATTCGGTCAAGGCCGTTCACAACAATAGCCTTAGTGTATGGAGTCGTTTGATAAAGTTTGGCGATCTAGAAGCTAAAAATAGACAGACGAATGAAGACGGCGTGCCAAGTCGGTATGATTTTGTCGCGGAGAGCTTTCTCGGACAGAAAAGAAAAACCGAAGGAAAGTTTAATGAACTTGATTGTTTACTACTCGTTGCTGTGTTGACTGGAGAGGGTTCAGAGACACTGTCAAATTTGGGACAACTGTCATAAGACAGATTCATGTATGTTGTCAATGTCAATGTCAATGAAAGGGTCTAACATCTACAAGATGTTCGACTCATTTTGAGAAAAAAAATTACCATTACCTCGTGTTCTGAAGTCTCAACTTCGAAGATACAGAGTGTTGAAGATTTATGATAGTATGACTGTATTTGATAGAGAATTTGGGTCAGTATGAAATGACAAGAATGACAATAGAAACTCAAAATTGCAATGGCTCAGCTGTCATAAGATACGTTTTCGTTTGTTGTTGATGTGCAGCTTCAAGTGTTTGATATCTACAAGGTGTTCGACACATTTTGACAAAAAAAATGCCCATAACCTCCCTAGTGTTCTGAAAGTCTCAAATTCTGAGATACAGAGTGTTGAAGATTAAAGATAGTTTGATTGTATCTACTAGAGAATTTGGGTCAGTATGTAGAGATGCAGAGATCGCTGTAAGATTCTGGTTCAACTTAGCAGTAGAGAAACCAAAATGCAGTTACGTTGAAATTAAATGAAAAGCAACAGTTGGAACACCAATTTATTGTACTCAATGCATTTTTTGCTCATGGAGGAATACCTCCACGGTTACGAATCCAACCAAGCAGCATCTCTACTCCTAGAAGCTACGGCGTAGGCAGAAGACAACCCGACTATTCACGATTCAGCAATAATGTTGATGTAGAATCGTTGGCATCGATGAAACGGCGCAGGATAACGATCCTCCGCATTGTAATGTCCGCATTTAACAAGTCCAGATAGCGTGCCATGGCGCAGAGCAGCATACTCTTCTAACTGATAAATAAATCCGCGAAGCGCAGATAACGCTCAGCATCACCTCTATTTGTAGTCGAGAGAGAACACGAAACTTAGTGCCACACGGTCGCGGTAGGCTACTACGTTAGTTCTTCAGCGTAGATTTTCATTTGTTTCTACAGGCTCGCTATTGTTTTGATTCTGAAGCTCATCTTGAAACTTCAAACCCAACTGTCAATGTCACAATGATGTCAGTTCTTTGATGTCCAACTTTTGTTATCAACATAACCTAACCTAACCTTACCTAAAAGTAGGACAGCAGTTACCCACAATGCAGTGTAAACCAGGCTTCACTATTGCAGCCTTAGTGGCAGTTTTTTTCTGTCTATAAATTGCTACACAATGACTTTGAGGCTCCAAACATTCTGAGCAGAATTAGTTTCAGTCCCAGTCCAGAGCAAATGTACCCTTGAACTTTCCCATCAATGTCATGTGTCAAAATTTTGATGATATTTTTGTTCTTTATGATATAACTGATAATAAGCTATCAGAATTTATTTCTAGAATTACTTGACGTGGTTACAGTGTGTTTTTTCCTTTCCATACTGTTTTCAGAACAAAATTAGACATCTGGTCATATTTAACGCGATAGCTCAGCTGTCATACGTCCGAATGTCATGAAAATTTGACACAACAGGAATGACAGATGGAGAATCGATCGGAAATTTAAAAAAGAAGGCGCAACTAAAAGATCAGGAATTTGTGGTTACGAAACTTTTCAATTGTACTTTATATAAATATCTCAGCATTGAAATCTGAATATCTATTTATCTAACTATATATCGTATCTCAGTAGACTTTAACACTTTGAACACAAGATTCAATAGGCTTTTTTCGACCAACGAAAAAAAAACAGTTTGAGACTTTACCTTAGAGTCTCCAAGGCACCAAAGCATGAAGGACTCGCTTTTCCTAGACCAACTTCACCTCTTTATCCCTCACCTACCTGCTCGCCCGTTCATCCACGTCCATTCTACTTCAAACACCCGATAAGACAATACCATACCGCCTCGAACATGCGTCCGTAAAGTCTGAGGTGTCGGCCGACATGTCAGAGATGCGAGCGACCAAAAAAATTCTGACTGATGATACGTTCTCTGCCGGACAAGCCACGATATGTAGCCGGGGAGATATGGAGTTTGTACCATCGTAACTCGTCCATCTCGCCACACGGGCTGCACCTCCGTATTTTAATTTTAATTAAGCCAATTCGATCATATGGTGTCTGTGTCGATCATGGGTGAGATTAGTTCGAGACGAAATTCAAGCGAGGACCAAGAGGATCAACAGCAGTTCATAATATTGATGCTCTTTCAATGGGTTTCATGAGAAAAATTGGTTCAATTCGATATCAATGAATAGCACTGTGATTCAGTGTGAAATTGAGTTTCTCTGCTATCCTACAAGAATTTCTGCAATTCTTTAATGTGTCAAAGAGAAGATCCTCGCAGAAAAGGGATTCTTCATTCATTTGGATAGTCAGGCTAGCCTAGAAGCGCTTGCAGGTTAAATGGTAACGCCCAGACTTGTCTTGATCAATGATCAATGATCTGGGCACCTGGACACAGATTATTAAGAGGTCTTTTAACGAGCTCTGTGCCTGTGAGGCCACATTTCAAAAGATAAACAATGAAATGTTCCATTTTGAGCATGATTCCAGTTTTGGTTGTTTATTCCTGTTGCTCAAAAGGTGATCGAAATTCAAAGAAATGACGGACAAATCAAGAACGACATTGAGCACCAGGTGATTCAACCAAGTTGGAAAAGATGCTGGTATGTGATATGCAAATATTTCGGGAACTTTCCAGTGGGGAACGAATACAATGTTATCAATTATTGTCGATGCAAATATCAATGTTGTTTTCTGATGAAACCTAGCTATGTGGGTATATCCAAAACAGAACACAGAATTTCCAATGAAGCTTCGTGAGTTCCTTGTTGAAATAACCCAAGATTTGAAGGTATTAGTCATGGCGATCGTTTTGGCAGACAGTATAAATTGTCCCATTGCAGTAGTAAACTTGCGTCTATTAGTAGAATTAGTAACGAATCCATTGAAAGATTATCTCTGAGACGCATCAGTTCTTCAACGTGTTCTCGAATGAAAACCAATCGATAACATCTGGCTATGTCAAGACAAAACTGGAATGTATACTAGTCATCGAGACAAGGATGAATAAAACACCCAGTAGATCGAATTAAATATTTACTTGAATTGCAACAAAGCAGCGTGTCCATAAATTCTTTACTTTGACGAAAATAACGTAATAAATTTCGATTCAATCTGGATATTTTCTACTATAAAAACCGCATTTTATTTTCGATTTAATTCAGAGCATTTATTTGGCATTTATCACTTGAACAGCCTCACACGAGAATGGCTAATAGTTATAAAAATAGATTACTATAATCAAATCGAAATCGATCGTTGCATCAGAGGGTTTTATTGTTCCATGAAAATTGATTTATATGAACGGAGAAATCGTTGTTTTCAGAAGTCTACACTGAGGAAATCAATGTTGAGGCTGAAAATATTCAAACAGAACAATAATATTCATCTCCGAACCATTCCTGGTGAAATTTTATTGAAAAAAAAACAGGTGATGGAATTTTTTTCGGAAAATCCCACTTCTGATTTGTAAGAGCGAGCGTATAAATCAAACTATCCAAGTTTTGATCAACCGAGCATATTATTATA
This sequence comes from Plagiodera versicolora, assembly GCA_037013635.1. Taxonomy (NCBI): domain Eukaryota; kingdom Metazoa; phylum Arthropoda; class Insecta; order Coleoptera; family Chrysomelidae; genus Plagiodera; species Plagiodera versicolora. The sequence continues at coordinate 12,908,764 of CM072981.1, read as the reverse complement.
AGTGGTACAGCAATCTACGTTGATCCCAACCTCAATTCCCATGATCGTGACGTCACAAAGCGTTCCTTTACCCTGCCTGTCATACCCGTGAATGCCATTTACATCACCGAGTGCACCTACAAGGTAAGGTAATAAAGCAACATGCGAACAAGACTCATACAATCGAAGGTAGAGAAGGCGGTCCCTCGGCCCAGGTAGAACCAATCTCACCTCATCATAACTCCGGGCTCAGACCAATGAGAAAACGCATTCTTCATTGACCATTCACATAAACAAGACGGCTCGAGTTAATATACATATAGTATGCAACGCCGCAAAGGTATACGTACGGTTGACGATCAAGGGATCGATATCTTAAAAATTGTTTTTCGAGTTATGGTACGCGGCAAATGAACGTTGTTTATTAGGTGGTTTTTGTTTACGGCCCCGCAGTGTTGCCTTAATGAAGGATGCGCAGCTGATTATTTAGATACATATTCATAATGTAGTGAATGTTTTATCTCTCTTACATTGTCACACTTGATAATATTGATATCTATTCAAACTAAAGAGATGGTGCATTTATTTTAGGTTAGGTACGTCACATGAGCAACAGGTGCGATGTTGCCAGATCGTAAATTTATCATTAGATTGAAGGAAATAATTTTGAAATGGAATATTAAATTATTCTGTTGTGAGTTGAATTGCAACGTTGATTTCATATAATAATCCTGAAATATCTTTCAAAAACAAGTCAATCCAAATATTCTATAGCTCACTGCATCCATGTTGAATCAAAATAATTCAATCAATAATTATAAATTAATTTTTGGATGATCGCTGTTAAAATAAACAAGCGACAACATCGCATACCATGACAAGCTGTCACAATGTCTTTATCTAAATAAATATGATATACAGGATGAGGAAAAAGCATTGTTCAATGGAAGACTTATGGCTTCCAATCCTGTAATTCCTTGAAATCACAGTAGGCAGGAAAAGCTCACGAAGAAATAAACTGCAACAATGTTGTTGACATGAACGTCAAAATTTAGAACAAAATTGGTCATGGCCTTCCAGAATATCGCTACTGGTGAATCTCGCTCTCGAATTTTTTGAAAAGGCAACTGAGATTGTTGGAGCATAGAACCTTGTGGAATACCTGCGTTCGATCCGAAGAATAGAAGTATCTTTTGTAGACACCATCGTGACTGTTGATCTTGAATCCAGCTACCTTATTCGGCGTGAACTTCCATTGTTATCGACCGGTAACATTTATATTTGCACTTGGGCATTGCTTTGTTGAAAGCAATTTATAAGATTATTTAAATTCGATGCAATAGGCTAGCTAGCTTCGTTGTGATTCATGGTTTGTTGTTTGTCTCTCTGATAAATAATTTGCTCCAATATAACGCACATCGAAACCGCGGGAATACAAGAAAAAATGCAATCGTCAATGATTCCTGATGATATTAGTTATGGAACTTTTCTCTAGATGGCGCACATGTCGTGAGGGGTTTCAACGCTTAAAGAGTGGTGATTTTTTTATAGAAAACCACTGGCATTGTGTAAAGATGAAGAATTGAAGATAGTTCTGACAGATTTGGTAATGAAAACTGAACACTGAACTTATTTGTTGAGATATGAGAAATCTATGGTCTATAAAGTTGTTAATTCTAGTCGAAATATTGAAAAAACTGTTCAACGGTTATCCACAGTCAATCGCAAACATCTTTCAAAACAATTTGAATGATGAACTTATCCTAACTTTCGGTTTCGGAGTTTTGGTAAAAAAAAGAGGAGCAGCAACACCGCATTTTCTGGCGAGCTGTCACAATTTTCTTGCTTGAATAAATTGCTGAGAATTGCTGAGAATGGATTCGTGTCCGATTCCATTGAAGCTTCAAATAAATCAGACCAGTGATACAAAGGTGGAATTCGAAATATTCAACGTATAACCATATTACGTCGGCATGATTTTACCGCTTCTAATAACGCTGATAATAACGTATCGCTTCCAAATCGAGACGCACTGTACAATAAATCGAGCGCACACACTTGAAGGAAGAATTCGATCTTGAAATAGCTAAATCCAGCTCTGCAAAAACGCCTTGTCAGATGATCTGAGTTATATGGCAACTATCTGGCAGCCTACAACGGAGTAAGGCCTTTCAATATGCAAGAAAAATAAATCTCCACTGTCTCTCTCTCTCTCTCGCTCTCTCTCTCGCTCAGCATCCTTTTATAATTAGTGGTTTTTAAACAATGCCCATATCTTTCCTCTTCCTCTCGCTCTGTTAATCTGCAACGCCATGCTGGAGCAGTTGTCGCCATACTTTTGTTTTAATTTAATAGCCTGGTATTTTTACATTTTATTTTTGTGACTTGTGTTTTTCCCTCGCATCGTTTCAGCTTTTTAATGGTGGACTTTTCTACAATTTATGAATTCGTCTGATGCATGCACAGTCGATATTTTCGCTGGTGCGGCCCGTGAATTTTTTCGAGCGCCACTCGTGATTATTTCTCGACGATTTTTGGGGTTCGTTGAACTTTGGGCATTGTTTTTACTTTCGGTTTTACCAGTTTTGTTGATTTCTGAAGCTGGCACAGCTTTTAGGAGGTTGTTTCAACAAATGAATAGTTTAGTGAACAGTTTTGTTCACACAAAAACCACCTCGATGCTTTGGAAACTTTAAAAAATTCGAAAGTACGTACCTTTGTTCAATTTCAATGAATAAATTTACCTGAAATCCGTTTTTTGATATCTAGTATAGTGTTCGAGATATTTCATGTTGAAAATTTAAAAAAATCGCGAAAAATCGCGAAAAACCGCGAAAAACCGCGAAAACCCCCATTTTCAATAAAAAAAAACAATGAAAGATTCATATCGATGGTCTGAAAGTCACGGAAGACTACGACGATTTTGAATTTTTCGAATAAATAAATCATCAATTATACTCTATATTTCTGCCTGCCATAACACTAGATTTTTCTTTGGCTCCTCGAGCCCTGAAAAACAAAATAAATATTCATCTCGAACTGAATACATTTGGAAATCCAAGTCTCAATCTGATGATTTAATTCTGTAACCAAGCTCTATCTACCTACAACTCTAGTCCAAATATTTAGAAAGGTGTAGATTTTATCAGTTTAGATATATTACAGCCGGTGAATAATGATTTTCCTCATATAATATAAACCATTCGGTGAATTAAAGAACCCGAAAACGTGTAACAGGCATTCAACTACAAAAATAAATTACGAATTAAAAATAAGTCGACCTAAACAGTCCTAGCACAATAAAACGTCTGTGTCTGTATGATAGAAGATGTTTGCTTTAACAAGAAGACATGTTTTCATTTATTTCCCTAAATCTCAGTTCTTCAGAAACTGGTTCTTCAAGGTCAACAAAAAGTGATTCTTTTTGTCTGGAGAAAGCAGAAGAAATTTCAATATGTCTGCTTGATAACACTTTCTATAGGACCTGAAAGAAATCTCAGACAAACAATGATTATTTTATATTGTTTTTCTTGAACTCAGTTCACTACCTTGTTTTTGAATTGCATGAATATATCTACAAAAAGATCAAAGAAAGCTTCAGTGTGATTGATATATTAATTTCAGCTACCAAATTCACATTTTTTTCGAGTTATGAAACATGACATGAAGTTGCCAAACATTTTTTCATGAATTTGAAAATCAGCCAGAAAATTAAAACGTCGGTATATACTGTTATTGATGTCAAGCATTTCATTTTCATTTCAAGTTATATTCACAAGACGTCAACGTCAAACCAGACATTTTGTCTTTTCGGTACAACAAAAATAAATGAACATATCTAGATTGCATTTTTAGGTTATGGAATCAACAGATCTTTCATGGAAAATACATCGAGAGCTATCTACTGAGTTGTCATTTTTTATTCAAGAATATGTGCAGAAAAAAAAGTAATTTGTAATCATTTTTGGATTCAGAGTACTGCGAATCTCTTAGTGTTTTTATTTTTCCAATTACAAAAATCTGAAAATATCACAGAATGCTATTTTTTCTTTTTTAAAAGCTAAGAAAAACGAAATTTGAATACTTGGTATCTTATTTTCTTATTTCTCTTCTTATTTTGATCTAACCTAACCTAACCTACAAAGTTCTGGTACTTACTTGTTTTCTAGTAGTCCAGAAGAAAATTCGGACTGTTCCGAAGAAATCCATTGGATGCTGATTTTCATCGAGTTTTCATTAGATGTAAATCAAAAATCAGTATTTTAACACAGTAGGAGCATCGATATTACAGAATCACCGAAAGATTTCTCTACACATCTGCGCTTGAAAATGATAATATATATAAATGTCATTTGTCTTGATATCGGTCCTTCTTATTATGAAGCATATACGAAAACCGAACTGAACGCGGTCACATCAGGTAGGCCTAAACATCTCACATTACCTTGCATCGCATTCATCTATCAACAAAAGAACTACTGGGGACAATTTGTCGTGGTGAAAGGAAATACGACAATCGAGTATGTCATTTTCTTTTGGTATTTACACAGACCGTCTTAATGCTCAGGTGAGTACGATGTTTGGGACTTGTTATAATTGCATGAGGTCATCGTGCAAAATAATCACGTAATAATAGGGTTTGTTGATCCGTTTTCAAAAAGCTTGCATGATTTTCAAGAGGATCCTAACAACAGGTAGTTCTTTTTTGGAACCGATCACAGCTCATTAGATTTTATGCTCGGGGTTTCATACTAGAATCATAACCTAAAGATGGCTGCCGAGATCAGTAAATCATGAGTTTGGTTCAAATTCATTATAAAATTGAATATAGTGTCACGAAATAATGTATAAGAAGTGTTCTTTGTGAAATTTGGAACTTTGAAAGCCTTCAATCTGATGAAAATTGTTCTGAAGGTCATCAGCAGTGACTGATAATTCAATTCATCAATTACGTCATTTGTATTGGAAGTTGAAAAAATCCTCCACGTTCTGTATGCCATAGTATATCTTCCAAAAATCAGACAGTTTGTCCATTACAGTACTTTTGTTCAGTGCCCCTTTATTTAATCAGAATAGTCGTCTCCAAATTGACATCGTTAATAGAATTATTTCCTCTTATCCAGCACCCCTTCGATCACTTCCACAATACAAAATTCTCCCGATGCAACTCTGCAGCCGCATCCCCAACAAAAGCATATACATGTCGAGCAATTCCGAACACAGAAATCGAACCATATATCCTTCGATTATCTACAAGAATTGCTCGAGCCATTACAATACCAACCCCTCCTAATACCGGCATATTGGGTCATCTTTAACTGCGATACCATAAATCAACGTATTGCGGGGGAGGCAGCCGATTTAATAGATCTAGCTGGCGCGGTCAATTGCACAACTGTCACACGACGATTGTCGATTATTTTAAACCGTTGGTGCTCTATGAGGGTCGATCCTGCGCATCTGGTATACTTCGATTGACACCTGACAGTTCTGGAGGGACGACAGAGATGAATAATGAGTAATACTAGACTTGGCCACCATTTAATTCAATTGTTTTCGAACCTGCGCCTAGAATATAGGTGACGTAATAAACATCGCACCAATTAAGGCTACTAGAAACACAAAAGCGGTCAGATAGACAGTTCAAAAGGAGCATACACCCGATCACATACATTGAGATTGTGAGGGGGTCTAGAACGGATCCTTGTGGAATTTTCGCAGCGCAGCAACAGGTGACCACACGTCGTGGAATAATTAACACGTTGAAAAGTTTCGCTGTTATCACTCTTTCATCTCGAGTGTCTGAAGAACACGCCCTGATTCAGTGGAAAAACGTCAATCTGTTAAGGCGAGTATTGAATTCAAACGTAGAGCAAAAGCGTGCGAAATCATCGCGATATATAACATGCAAAGCTAAATGGTACACCCACTGTATCGCATTGTTTTGGTCGAATAATAAGGGAATATTTGAATACGCGGAAATTTACCATCACGATTTCTATTGGGAGCAGCTGATCATTAGGAGGTTAAATGAAGAAAACAAAGAATGAACTGGGCAAAGTTTTGATCCGCCTCAAGTACAGTTTAATGTGATATGAAACACTTGAACAGGAACAAATATTAGAATATCAGAATGAAAATTTGACAACGAAAGGTAAAAGAACGATGTATCAACACAAAACATTATTTTTGTTTGAGAGGTTATGTTTATCTTATCAAATATCGAAAACTGACATAGAACTATACGAATCAGTGACATGGAACACTCGAGTTTTGTGCCTTCTACAGCGTTGCCAAGTGGTGTCTAATTATGTGATGGCATTAATGAACTTTCAAATATTCTTGTTGAATTCTCAGTTGCAGTGGAATTATTTTGAAGTCCAAATGCAAGTGTAATTATCAAAATAATAATGAATGACGGTTCTGGAACTTTAAGCAGAAATGGAAACCTTACTGACAGTGACAAATGTAAGCTTTGGCAAATGATGGGGCCGACAACCCTTACCAAAAATACGGAAACGTCTGTAGCATCAGCTGAAACGAAAGCTGCTATACTCGATAAACAAAAAACCTCGTAATTCCCAGTCGCGTGCTGTAAACGGAGAGTTAAAAAAGCGCCCAAAAAACCATCCCCTTACAATAATAGCGGGGTAATTCGACTGAGGAAGCGTTATTTTAAATATTAGGCAGAAAGTTACCAGTCACACACATGACAACAGCCTGTTTTCGGTTTTGTGGAAACGGAAGCGCATCTCTCGACTCGTGCCTCAGACCATTTGTCTGTCACAGCACCCCTCGATAAACATATTTATATGATCCCGTTTCGGGTGGAAATGCACGTGCCTAGACATTAGGCATAGATAGACGTCTATTTATGACGACTGGTTAAATTACCTTGACACCGAAGAAGTAAGTCTATATGCGGCTCTAAAAATAGTCGTCGCATTTCTGGGTTTACTCGCTTTTCACTAAATGTGAGCATTCTACGGATAACGTTTAATCTTGGAGACAGGAGATTTTCTTACGTGATATGTAGCAGATTATTCGGAAGGGGAGAATCTCGGAGAGAAATTCTGAAAACGACTTACCGTCTCGCAGACTCATATCTCAATATTATATTATTCACGAACGGGATCAAAAAAGTTGTGAGTGAGGTTGAAACATTAGTTGAACGAATATCAAATTTATATCTTTGACGATTTCCGCTTTTGCGAAACTGGATATGGATGAGACATACCGGTGAAGTTATACAAAGGGCTTCAATATAATAAAGTAATGCGATATAGAAGCCTCATGCTCGTGATATCGAAACTTCCTTTCTATCAATTATTTCATGACTATGCCTGCGCTTATTATCTGTTCGATCTGCTGGGAATAACAGTTGACACTGATTGAATACCGTTTAGAATGCAATTGCCAATAATTTGGTTCTTCAGAATAATGAATGTGACAGTGAATTTGTGAAATATTTAGACGCACATCAGAATAGTGGAATTTATTCAGTGAAAATATTTTGCTGTCAGATCATTTCGCGTTTCAGTGGATTTTTCGTTCAATGAAAATAAACATCAGAAACAATCCTAGATGAATATAACTTGCTGTTAATTCGAATTGTTCAACACTGATGCCGATAGAGTTCTAAATTTATCAGATACAATGATGATTCACAGTAAAGCAGAGGTTTTATTTCGATATCTGTTGCACACTTGAGAATTGGAAATAAGCAAAAATTAGCCCCAAGTGGCACGTGACAATGCTCTCAAAGATACAATTACGAGGATTTTTTGACAAATCTGAATTATTCGAATGTCTTTCATTTCCAGGGTCCAAAATATAGAAAAATTAACAATTACCTCCTACTCACGATGTAACACTCACATAAAACGAACAAGAATGTGCTTTCACGACTATTCCGATAAAATTATATCAATATTTTTCGATAAATAATTGAAATTCAACAAAATTTGTTTATTATTCACGATAAAAATATCAAAAATTGAAGAACTTGTTGCGTCTTGTTTGTAACTGTTTGGAATCAACCATAACCTGTCATCGATGATTGACAGGTGACATCATGGTGACGTTTAATGTTGGATTCATGTCCTGTTGGTACAAGATAAAGCATAGCAATTGAAGCATGGCGATCGATGAATGAACGAACGAACCAAATCCGCGCCAATCGATACCAATAAGCCCGACATGTAAGCCTATAGTCGTCGACTATAAAGACAACCGGTTAGTAATAAAGGAGTCTTCAATAAGTAATAAGTTGTAAAAGCGATCGATAAAGCGTCGACGACACGGCGCAACTATCTAGAGCCCGTTCAAGCATCAAATCGCCTTACGTCTAATGAGTTTCCGCGAATACCGTCGCGCAAACAAAGGAACAACGAGACTCGTCTCACGATATCATTCCACCCGTTATGCGTTATGGATATATGGAATCTGGGCGTGGCCCATCCACGAGGCGGGGATTATGAGCGAGCAACAAGTGTGCGAGCGTTATTTATGACGACCCGTTACCGCCCAGCTGTCATAACCGACGACCGTGGCTGGCTATCTTCGACCCGTTCATCATCTCGCGCGCTTGCTCGATATCAACCCCCCTACCACTTCCATATTTCATTTAATAATACCGCTCGGCGTGCTCTACACCAGCGCCAGTCGGTCCGCGATGTTGTCGCACGAGCAGACGCTCCAGCTGCTTCGCCTGGTCTCTCTCTACAACCGTGTTTTGTTCGCAGGCGAGCCGCCCGAAGTGTTGACGTGCCCTCGCTGTCGGGAACAGTTCACCGACGTGCGAGAGTTCGTCACGCACAAGGACGAGTGCGATAAGAAGGCGATCAAACACGACGACCCCGCGCACTCCGACCCCGAAGACATGGTCGTGTCCGAAGAGGAGGAGGAGGACGACGACGACGACGGGGAGAAGAGCACGGAGCGCATGCGCAGGCACCGGCAAGACGCCGCCAACAACAACAGCGTGGAGGAGAACACGCCGGACGACCACGACGCCGCCGAGGCGGGCGGCTTCCCCGCGTTCCCCCCGCCCGCCGCCCCCGGCCATGTCACGCTGGAGGCCCTCCAGAACACCAAGGTGGCAGTGGCGCAGTTCGCCGCCACCGCTCTGGCCAACAGCACCGACAACGAGACTGCCTTGCAAGACCTCGCCGTCTTGCAGTCCACGCTGTTCACGCTGCAGCACCAGCAAGTGTTGCAGCTGCAGCTGATCAACCAGCTGCAGCACCAGCTGCAGATCGATAGGACGAAGGAGGATGAGGCTACGTCGCCGCCCTCGCCGCCCCAGTCGGACAACGAAGCCGAGATCACGCCCGCTCAGTCTCCGCTGCCGTTCCAAGAGTCCAAGCGAGCTTCGACGCCCGCCCCGTTGCCCCCGGCAGCTGATTTCACGCAGCCGATCGCGGAGGCTCCAGTCAAGATGGAAGTTAGCACTCCCACGACTTTGCCCCCGCAGATTATACCCCCCATGTGTTCGATCTCGTCGTCTTTGGCGTCGACTATCATCACTCACACCGACGAGCAAACCTCCGAAGCCCCCAACACGCTGGAGATGCTCCAGAAGCGGGCGCAGGAGGTGTTGGACAACGCCAGCCAGGGCTTGTTGGCCACGAACTTGGCCGACGAACTGGCCTTCAGGAAGAGCAAAGGCTCCATGTCGCCGTACGACTCGAAAGGTCGCAACGAGCCTTTCTTCAAGCACCGCTGCAGGTACTGCGGCAAAGTGTTCGGTTCCGATTCCGCGCTTCAAATACATATCCGCTCCCACACGGGAGAACGACCTTACAAGTGCAACGTCTGCGGCAGCAGGTTCACCACGAAAGGTAACCTGAAGGTGCACTTCCAGAGACACAGCCAGAAATTTCCTCATATCAAGATGAACCCGAATCCGATCCCGGAACATTTGGACAAGTACCATCCGCCTTTGTTGGCTCAGCTGGGGCAGCAGCCTTCGCTGTCCCCCGGAGGCCCCCCTCAGCCGCCCCATCTGGGGTTTCCCGGGGCTCACCACTTCCCACCCACTTCGCTGCCGCTGTTCAGGCCTCAAGGCCCGCCTCCACCAGAAATGATGAATAATAGGCTCGAACATTCTCCTCGTCTTCTGGATCCTCCCTCCCGATTGTTCCCGCCCCATCCATTGTTCATGAAGCACGAGGAGCAACAGGACACCCCTGCCGATCTCAGCAAGCCGCAAAGGTCGCCCACGCCTGTCGAGGACAGGAACCCGAGAGATGTCAAAGAAGAGCGGAGCATCAACGAGGAAGAAAAAGCAGCTGCGATAACGCCCAAGCAAGAATTCACGCTGACAGATAACGAGAACGAGCCTGAAACCGAGCGATACCCTTCGCCGGGACCCTACGACGAATGCAGCAACAGCACCAAGTTCAGCAACGACGACCTGGCGGACAGGAGGAGCCCTGGGGGGGAGCAGCCCGAGAACGTACAGGACGAGCCGGAGAACTTGTCGCACCGAAACAGCGACTCCGTGACCGGGCCGCTGAGCATTTCGACTGGTCAGAGGTTGCCGGCCAACTTTTCCTTCGGGCACGCTAGCTCCCCGCCGAGCAGCACCTCCTCGGGGAGCCTGGGGCAGTACCCGATGAACCCCATGCACGACATCACCAAGGATCCATCGATCTACACGAACTTGTTGCCGAGACCGGGCAGTAACGATAACTCGTGGGAGAGTTTGATAGAAGTGACCAAGACTTCGGAGACGAGCAAGCTGCAGCAGCTGGTGGACAACATCGAGCATAAGCTGTCGGATCCCAACCAGTGCGTTATTTGCCACAGGGTGTTGTCCTGCAAGAGCGCCCTGCAAATGCACTACCGCACCCATACCGGGGAGAGGCCGTTCAAGTGCAAGATATGCGGCAGGGCGTTCACTACCAAAGGCAACCTCAAGACTCATATGGGGGTGCACCGAGCGAAGCCCCCCATGAGGGTGCTGCACCAGTGCCCCGTGTGCCACAAGAAATTCACCAACGCTTTGGTGCTTCAGCAACATATCCGCCTGCACACCGGCGAGCCCACCGATCTCACTCCAGAGCAGATTCAAGCCGCGGAAATCAAAGACTTTCCCTCGCCGGGAGGCTTCCCCAGCCTGCCCAATTCCATGCATCCATTCCTCGGTCCGGGGTTCCACGTACCCGGACTATCACCCCTTGGTCATTCCGGCATGCCCGTGGGCATGAAGTACGACGTCAAGTCCGAGCAGGGTAGCATGGACGACGAAGACGATGACGACGACGACGACATGAGCACTTCGGAGCACCAGAATTTACCGCCCTACACGTCGTCGCCGTCGGAGATGCCGGTTAGCACGATGGCCTCGCAGTTCTCCATGGACGGGCTGAGCTGCAAGCCTGAGGATCTCTGCTCCAACAGGACGCAGGCGTCTCCCCCGCCACCGGCTCAGAACGGCGAGAAATCGCCCGAGCCCGGGGTGGGCAGTCCAGGAAGCTCGCCCAACCAAACGCCCGTCCAGGTACGACTTTCGCAGCTCCGTTACCAACTGAACTGCAACTTTTTGCCTTTTAGATTCCGAGGCCTCCTTCTTCCCAACCAGCGGTCAGTCCAGCACCTTCCGACTGCTCCATGGGCGCCTTGGATCTGACGCCCAGGAATCAACCCTTGGGGACGACGACGACGAGTGGGGGAGCCGCCCCCATGTTCCCTTCTTTCGGGCTACTCCCCGCTGCAGGGGGACAGTCCCCGTTGATTTCGTCGGCTTTGTCTTCGCTGACGTCTTCGGTGCTCAACTCCACGCCCTTCAGCTCTTTGAGGCTAGCCGTCGGACCCATGGGGAGTTTGGGTGAGTCGAGTTTTTCGGTTCCCGACTGTCTGAACTCGCGAGGAAAAATAAATCCTGCCTCCAAATCACTCTGCACCACGATAAAACACGGCAGAACGCGTGAATCGGTGTTGGGAGGCTGTGTTTTCGAAATGTCAGACCGCAGTCCTCGAAATAAAACTAAAACAGCTCGTATATATTTCGTCGCGATGTAAACGACCTGTTGACGTTTTCGCAGGTCGAGGCAACACCACCTGCAACCTCTGCTTTAAGACGTTCGCTTGTCACTCGGCCCTGGAGATCCACTACAGGAGCCACACGAAGGAGCGGCCCTTCAAGTGCACCGTGTGCGATCGGGGTTTCTCCACCAAGGTAGGTGTCACGTGTGATTGAATTGTCCATCGCTATTTTCGAACGTACAATAGAACTGGCGACTTCTGAAATGAACGGCTGGCTGGGTGCCAGCTTCGGAGTTATGTCGAATGTCTAAGTGGTCTATTTCGGATCGAGCGTCTTTTTCTTGCACCGATTTTTTTCACGTTGTCATAATTCTTGTTTGACTTTGATGCCTCGGAAATATGTGGTGGGCATTCTTCGGGAGGACGAAACGGCGTCGTTTAGAGAAATTTCGAGCCGTTTGACGACGGTTTAATATGCGGTTGCTTGTTGTACAAATATCCAGACGTTTGGAAGGCTTTGATCGTTCTTCGTTTTATTAGGAGAGTATTATTAACACTACAGGGAATTTCAGTGAATTTCTTCGTCAAACTAAGGTCTTTTTGTCAAGAACGAAAACTCAACAAATAACTTTGGGGTGTTACTAACAGGCTTAACAACACTTGAATCACATTCAGAGCTTCATCTGGTTCACCTGAAAACAATAATAAACCTTAAATTACTTCTGGAAGAATATATTCTACAATTCAAAAGAATTCAGAGAAGGTGGGCTTCAGCGAAATTTATTCTTTTTATAGCTTACAATGAAGAATATCAACAGATTCAAAATTTTCAAGATTCTCCTTTAGAAAAATCACCTATTATGCATAAAAATACTATAAAACAACTTAGACATGCTTTGAAAGCATATCCACAAACAGACTGTACGACGACTTTGAATTTTTCGAAAAAATCATTCAAAACTTTTCACCAGAACTTGTTTTTCGATATCTAGTATAGTTTTCGAGATATTCGTCATTTTATTTCATCGAATATCGTCGAAAAAGACTAAAAATACCCAGAACAAACATCGAAAAATCATCTATTTTGGCAGAAAATTAATACAGAACGTCTTAGACATGTTTAGAGAACACATATACGGATATTGAAGTCTCCACGACGATTTTGATTTTTTTTTTTGATTTATTCAACATTCGATTTCGAGCAAAATTTCGAGAAATAAATTTACTTGAAAACTTGTGCATAAGGTGTCTAAAAGACGTTGAACACGGCACTAAAATATGTTTTTTGACATCTAGTATAGTTTTCGAGATATGTATTTGTGTTTGAAGAGTCATTAAAGTTTCAAAAACCTCACCATAACTTTCGAAAACCCCTGAAAAACCACATTTTCCACATAAAGACCAATGGAAAGTTTGAATCAATGCTCTGAAAGCCTTTATACGAACATTGAGAACAGTACGACGACTTTTTCGAAAGAATCATGATTTTCGTTTGACTCTAAACTCATATATAGGGTGTCTGAGATGCGCTGAACACGGTGCTGAACTCGGTTTTTCGATATCTAATGAAGTTTTCGAGATATTCGTCATTTTATATCATCGAATATCGTCGAAAAGGACTAAAAACGCCCAAAAACATTCGAAAAACACAAAAAAATCACTGCAGAACGTCTCAGACATGCTTTGGAGCATATCTGCGAGCATTGAAGTTATCCAACCAGTCCGTACTTGTTTTAACCACCGATTTGACATGTGTGTGTATCTTCCAGGGTGGTTGTAACTGTACGCCGAGGCGTATCCAGGACGAAGCGGAACAAAGACGGTCCCGCAAGCCCAAACCCGCCCCACGCCACTCTATCCCATCAGTAATTCCATTACCCATGACGCCTGGATACGCCTCGAACTGGATGCAAATGGCGGTAAGATCCGCCTCACCTTCACCATCGCAAATACCGAATTCTCTTCCGTTCGCAGGGCAACATGAAGCAGCACATGCTGACGCACAAGATCCGCGACATGCCCCAGCACATGTTCGACAACAGACCGGCGTCGCTGAGCGGCGACGACTCGGTCTCGCTGCCCTCCAGCACGCCCAAGCGGGAGGCGCCCTGCAGCGACGGGGAGCAGCAGAGGCAGTCGCCCCAGGCGTTGCCGCCCCAGCCCCCGCAGGTCAAGAGCGATATCGAGCAGTTGCCAATCAAAAGAGAGCCCACCGAGACTGAACTGCCGCTGCCCAAGCGTCCGCCAAGTGAGTTTTCGAGGTTGATTTGCGACGGGGAATACTTTCCTGCAATTGCCCATGCAGCAAAGAGCGATCGATCTCCGGGAACGAGTTGAGTGTAATTACTCAGAGGGGATATCGATCGTTACATTATGCATTCGAGCTATGTATGTCAGTGGTGCTGCCAAATATAATTCGTCATAGCGAAAACAGCTCAGAAGTCGTTGCAGTAAATAGAAATGTGCATTGCCGGATCGTATTTCAGTGTATTTTTATTTAGAGTTTACTTTTATTTTCGATCTACCTGACTAATTTGGCGAATGTAACTCATTGCAGTCGCATCTTTGTATGCACTAAAAATAGTACATCGAGAAAGAATTATTCCATATCAAGCCCCCCTTATCGAAATGAATCTAAATATGCAGGGTGTTCCTTGAAGAGATACTGAGAATCATTTCGAGGACAGTTTCAAAATTTTATGAGAATCCAAAAAATATGTTGAAATCATTCTTACTCATCATGCGACCAAAATTTTGATGAAAATTTTTGTAGGAACGTATTTCAGTCTAAACAGACTAATTTGGCGATATCATCGTGGAAAAATTATTACTTTTCGAGATATCTACAAATATTTTGTGCAATTTCGAGCAGAATTACAATAGATCTGCCTGAGAAATGTCAAAGATGCGCTAAACACGATGGTGAAAGCCGTTTTTCGATATCTAGTATAATTTTCGAGATATTTGTGTTTGAAAAGTCATTAAAGTTTCCAAATATTTTGATGAATTTTTTGGTTGGAACGTATTTTAGTCCAAAAACACGAATTCGATGATATCATCGTGGGAAAATTATTACTTTTCGAGATATCTACAAATATTTTGTGCAATTTCGAGCAGAATTACAAAAAATAGATCTGCCTGAGAAATGTCAAAGTTGCGCTAAACACGGTGGTGAAATCCGTTCTTTGATATCTAGTATAGTTTTCGAGATATTAATTTTTGAAAAGTCATTAAAGTTTCCAAATATTCTGATGAAATTTTTCATTGGAACTCACGTAATTTGGTCTTAAGAAAACTCTTCAAAGTCGATCTTTTGGTCGTGCAACTATACCACTTATCCAATCAATACAGGACATTCTCGCCCCCTCGTTAGAGACACACCCAGTGTAGTAGAAAGTATCAAAATCAAATTAAACTCTAAGTAGGCCTTGGAACTTGTACATAAGACAAAAAGGGTGGGCGATACACCTATCTAACCCTATTTGTCATCGCTTGCACTAACAGAGCTAAAGGTTGTGGGCTAATGTGTGGTGCCTGTGTGTGTTTGCAGGCTTACAATCAAGTAAGCACTTGTGCCACGTATGCAATAAGAACTTCTCGTCTAGTTCGGCCCTCCAGATTCACATGAGGACGCATACCGGCGACAAACCTTTCCGATGCACCGTCTGTCAGAAAGCGTTCACCACCAAGGGCAACCTCAAGGTGAGTACCGAACAAAATGACATGTGACACGGAACCGATAGTTAGCATAGAACGAGTAGTTTGTAGGCTAGGCGTTGTCAATTATCAAAGTCATTGAGATTCTCAAACATAAATGTCACTTGCATCAAAATATGTTTTTATCCACATCATCAGCTTTATAATCTCGAAATGAAATACCAAATATAGATTAAGTTCTTGAATTCTCGACCAAATGCAATTATACCAACTGTATATATATTCATAAGCAAAACAAACACTAGATATTAATGAATAAATCACTCGAATTTACTGTGAATTGAACTCTATGTGTACTTCGACATGCTTGTATGCTTTACTAATGCAAAATTAACATTGCTTTGATAATAACTCACCAGTTTATGTATCAAATCATCAGCCGAAGTGATTTTTGTAATTGATTTGAACAAATCATGTTCAACAAATCAACAACAGTCACGGAAGTACACAAGTTATATCATCATTTCTCAAACCAACTCTTTTTTCTCCGTAGGTACACATGGGGACTCACATGTGGAGCAACGGAGCCTCCAGAAGAGGCCGACGCATGTCTCTAGACCTACCTCCCATTCCCATGACCCCCAAGGATTCCGAATTTCTTCAGCGGAGACCAGATCTCTTCTACCCGTACCTACCGGCCCCGTTCCTTAACGGAATGCAGCAAAAGGTAAGGATTTTCACCCATCAAAAACTAGCAAAGTTGTTTTCGAACATACACATTTCATTAAACTTGGAAAATAAACAACAACTGAAACAAATAACCCACAATCTGAAATCATGACACATGACAGCTAACGCCACCTCTTCTTTTCCAGCTGAACGAAATCTCCATGGTGCAATCGAGCCAGAACGGCATGTCGGGCGCTGTCAAGTATAACAGCTTGCTGGGCTTTGGCTACCCGCCGCCAGAAGCGCTGCGATCGCGCGTCGGCTCCCCTGAGCGTACCGATCGCCCTTCGAGCCACGATCCCGATACGAGGGGACTCTGGGACTTGCATTTCGAACGCAAGAACGCCGCCGAAGCGTCCAGAGACGACCTGCTGCCCCCAGCAGGGACGCGTGAAGGGTTAGCAGCTTGAAGAGCCATCTCTTGGCGAAGTTCCTATAAACTAGTCTGACAGAACTGAGGGTGTTGAACGAGGGTGGCCGTTTCCTGATGCTACAATGCGATTCTTTCAGATGACGTCACGTGCTGCCGTAATAGCAGGTGACGTTTAAAACGACATCACATAATTAGCTGTTCTGGCCATCCTTCATAGTTCAGCATTCTTTTGAATGACAAGGTGTTTCTCCCGAATCAAAACAATTATCACGATGTGACAGCGATGTAAACGGTTTGTGAAAAATCAAAGCACTAACTCGCGTATTATGAAATTCATTTTACGTGTGTTTTCGATGATATAAGTGCCTATCGGAAACCCAATAGGTGTGCCAAGATGAGTGTGATAGAAAAAATCTTTTCTTCGAGTTAACAGATATCATTGAACTGAAGATAGGAATTGTTCTGTCCATCTTGAATGTTGCCATCAATACATAATCAACAGTTATCTATCATGTAAAACTAATTCTGTGAAGTGAAGTAGAAAAAGAGTGCTGTAGATCAATAGATCTGGATACACGAATTTGTTTCCGGTAGCCAAATCTAGAGGGCATGACGTAACACTACGGATTAATGAATTGAAGTTTGTGTATCTAGATATATTTTAATTTTCGTAAGTAGTGTAGTGTAATAACAAAAATAACATTTCTACACATTTTCTTCGTATTGTGTATCAAATGAACGTACGTGATAGCTCGAAATGCAACTCCAAATAATACGTTGATAACCTCGACTTCTCGTTTGTTTTGACTCTCTGGTAAAAGCACCTTGTATATGATGAACGGATCGGGGCAATGATGCATTCTGTGATACAACAGCTGTAATAGCTGCGTCTGCAGCTGGCAATGCTGCTGTGTAATTAAATTTATTTAAATTAAACTTTATTATTAGAATTGTTCATACCTATAACCGAGTGTATGATCCTTACAGATTGTGTGATTTCATTTACAATGCAGCATTTTATTACTTTTTTTTCACGATAACGTCATTCCGTGCAACTGACCTTGGAAATATCGGTATAATACAACCAATAAAATCAAAACTATGGATGTTAGATAATCAAAATCATACATTCTGTAACTTTTTTTGCTGTGTTATATTCATGTGTCCAATGGACGCCTTGGCAATGCCAGTATTTAGCTTTACACCTTGTATATAAACATGAAAATTTAGACGATAAAAGATCACTGTATTGTTATAGATGTTGTCATTTTTGTTCATGGTGACATAATTTGTAAATATTTATTCACTGTGTATTATAAGACTGTTTTTTTTTAATTTCCCCTGTATGTCGATGTGTACGCTTCTTCTCTTTTTCTCGCTCCCAGTACAAAATATCCTCATGTTGTAAAAAACGAATAAAAATATTGCTAATGTACCCTCTGATGGTGGGGCTATTCTCACATACGTATCTGAATTATCGAAAATAAAACGTTATTTCAAAAGTGGAACGATCTTGTGTAAATGTAAGTATCCTTGATTTTTTATTATTGGATTAATGTACAAATATTTTAACTGGTCATGTTATCAAAATATCTGTATTTATAAATCCGTACAGCCAGTTAAATTCTGTTTAATTATGAAATATAAATATTTATCACATATGAATAGGTGTGTTTATTTTCATCCATAAGTAGGTGCTGGTCCCACATTTCAATTGGAAATAAATCGTCATGTCCTTTTGAAAATCCCACAGAACAAAAAATTGAAGAATTTTCTAGATTCCTTTTATTCAATAATCTTTTTTTTTCAAATTCAATGAAACCGAACAGAAATGTTTAAATCATTCCTAAATAATACGTATAGGATTTTAGAAATTAAGAATCAGAAATTAATTATTAATTCATCAATGATCACTTGTCTCAGAGATATATTTATTCAGGAGGATTTGCTGCTTTCTCTAATTGCATGAAAATATATTGAAAACACATCATAACAAATAGAGACACACTCAGAGGAAAAATGCCAGCTTTGAGCCACGACCATATTGTCATCCTGAAAGAAAATGAACAATAAATTATCATCACTACGATTTATCACGAGTTACTCCCACTTCTTGCATAATCAGTTCTACTATGACGCATGAAAACCGCCAATCTCAACTTTGGATACGTTCACGCCTCTTGTCAACTTAGGCAGAGCATAGACGTCAACGTACCAATTTCAAGTGACGGCTGCAAAAAGGCATTTGATTATACTGTCAAATAATTAGTGTCTTCAGTGATTGATTTTGAAAGTTTGATTCCACTGTTCATTGTAATAAAGTTACTCACTCGTAACTTTTCGAAGGTTCATAAAACGGTACTGTATCGAGTGTCCCTACATCGGAAACCCAGACGTTTCGGAGTAATCTCTCGTTCACGTCGGTCTTCATGTGTTCAATTTTGTGTACGACACCTGCACCGTCCAGTACCTGTAACGGAATGTCAAATGTGATGAATTATGAAGATACGTGTCGTTGTGCGGTGGAATACTTTTCCGAAAATCACGTTCTTTCCATCGAGCCATGGCATCGGCATCGTTGTAATCATAAATTGACAACCGTTGGTGTTTGGTCCTGAAAAAGATGACGGTCGACAAGTTGATCAGAAGCTTCTAGATTATCATATCACGCATCTTCAGAAATTGTATCAACTCTATAATTTCTATGACTATGACTATTTGTTCTTTTGCAGCATCAGAATTGAAAGCATACCCTCATTCGCCATCATTAATAAACCTGGGGCATTATTTTTTATGGTGAAATTTTCATCGTCAAAATATTTTCCATATATGCTTATCGATCCAGTTCCATCATTGTTGATTATATCACCACCTAAAATTCCTCGGGGTTGTCAGTATGCTACTGATGCGAACGCCAAAAAATTGTTTTTACCTTGGATCATGAGCCTTTCGATTGCCGAATGAAATTTAGTACCCAAATAAGTTTTACCATTGACGCCATTTATGGCTATTTCTTTGAAATTTTCACAGGTGATTGGCGCAACTTCTCCGAACAATCCAAGAACAATTCTTCCCAAATAGTCGTCTTCCACTTTGACATCGAAATAAATTCGATCAGTTACCTTATATTTCGAACACTGCAAAAAAAGTTCTCATTGTTATGTTCTCGCAAAATTTTTTCAACGTCTTTTAAATTTGTTAATTGAGAAACATATTAAAGGCACCTATTATGGGAACGCATCAAAATGACAATATAATATTCAAAAGTTTTTCTTTCAGCTCCCATTCCAATTCTTCTGCTGATATTAGCATTTATATTACCATCTATTTTTGTTTCTAAATGTACCTACGTTGCCGACGCCGTTTTCTTTCGTTGCGAATGGCAATTAATCTTAATAATTGGAAATTGAATTTATTGCCCGCCTCGCAATAATTTCGAACGTAAAACGGCAGTATAATCTTCATGTAAATGTATTTCACTCACCTCGTCGCACGATGCTATCAAAAGTAATACAAGAAATTTATACAACTGATTTGAATACATTTTTAACATAAATTTCACGGCTGTCTGTCGATTGTTTTTATGTACAGAATTAGCTGGGAATGGCTTATGGAATCGATTTATTTTCTAGTTACGTTAATTTAATTATGAAGGTACACATGACTGCATATATTGATTAGGTATAGAAAGGGATTAGGCAATTCAAGTGATAATAATAGTCTGTTCAATTTCTGTAGTTCAGATTACCACAAATTCAAAATTATTCAATCGTATTTCATTGATTTAATCGATTGAATATTTTCCATGACTAAATTCGACGTCGTTCAAGATAAGAATGATAAAAACAGAATTATAATGATCAGTAGAATGAATTTATATGTATCATCGAATATTTCTGACAAATACAACTTTTAGTTCTGTCAGTTGTCAGCTCAAAGAATACGGCAACCGTAGTCGTACTCACTGCCATATTTGACATTAAAAAGTCAATAACAGCTGTTTCTATGTTTTTGTTATGTTTATTGATTCGTTGAATTACCGAAACTATACTTACTGATTGCAAAGATACGAAATCTCGAATACACGATGAATGAGGAAATAGATGAAAGTGAATTTTACCATCAAGATTTCACAACAGCCTCAGAATGGGAAGTATTCATAGCCCGTATGGAAGAAATCATCAACCAATGGAGATCAGAAGACATGAGAAATGAAAAAACAATTGAAACAAATGTATGGGATATCAAGAGTGAGAATCTCAGTTTCGCTGATACCGATTTCCATCTCCACTCATACAAAATCGTTAGACAAGTGCCCGAAAATGAGAAAATTCAGAAGCAGGACACAACGAATGATACCCCAATAAATATGTATTACGATTTCGAAACATCCAGCGCGGGTAATCATCATGAACACTCATGCTTATCAACTTGGTATGGCCTAAATGAGTATATAGTACTGTCACCTGCCAATAATATTGACATTGTATCAGAGAATAAGATAAAAATTCTGCTGAGTTCTGCTTACATTGTAGCAAACAGCACCAACTGTCAACTACCAATATTTGTTCAAATACGTGAAAAATGGCAGAAATGTTACTTAGGTGTCTATGAAAACGAGTCCATAAGAACTGACTTTGAAATGGTGCATCTGGCAAGGACCCCCTATCAGTGCTTGAACGTAACAGGATTATTGGAAGTTTTCAAAAGTAAAATTTCATCACCTTGCAGCATTGGCTATTCCCTAGTATCTCTCAGATCGACCTATGAGTTGACAAGGTTTGGCAACTTCATTTGGAAACAAGAATTACCCAACGGGGACTTTGATACAGAATCTCTTTTTATATTGCCGTTTGGGGTCCCTGTGGATCCAATCAGTTCGCTCAAGCTGAGAATAACTTGGAACAGCAGATCAGAACTTTACTCACGTGAGAGTACATTTCACTCTAATTTTGATCCAATGAATGCTACAAAATGGAGTTGCTCAGCAACAAAAACATCCGAGGAACCTTTGTGTCTTTTGGGTGAAGTGTTATCAGAGTTTATTCATAGCTTAGATAACAATTCCAGGGTTTATGATGTGTTAGGGGATTTCATTAATGTCCCCTCTTTGGATAGGTGAGTAGGCTTCATTTGTCAAATTTCATTCTTGATTGTCATTGGCACTTTTTTGTGGGTACTCACGTATTTTTACCTGAAAAAGTGAAATTTCGGATCAGAATATTCAAGTACCCACCAAAATTTTCATCAAAGTCTAGGTCAGAGGTGCAAAATTACCCTTTTTGTAGTAATCCCTTAGATGTTTTGACGGAACCAGCTGTACCAGCAATAACAGCACTGTTAAATAGGGTAGCAAGAAACTCTCTAACTAAAAACAAACGAGTCAATCCACCTATCAATGAATCTGTCCTCGTTCCTATGCTATACTTTTTATTTCCTGATGCTGACGAGAACTCAGCTTATCTCTACGACGTAGGAGAAGAAAAAGAATCTTCAGAAAACAGTGAATCAAAGGTTAGTGAAACCTCAAACAAGAAAAAGCATTTTAGAAACTGTTCTACAAGAGACATTCGAAAAAGTCAATGAAATTGTTATGATTATTTTGAAGATCTCGGACGAGTTCAAGGGATTCAAAACCGCCCCTGTTGGCTCCCTATCTTGGCGGCTGTCAATCATTTTGGCGCACGCCCTTCAGTCTTTCGGTGGGGTCAAAGCTTTCTGTCACATTTGGTACGAGTTTGTACAAGAGATGAGATATCGATGGGAGAACAGTCTTACCATTCCCGGGTAAGTCGAAAACGATTGCAAACAATTTTTATTTTGATGAAAATTGACGTTTGTACCTGCGCATTTTGACACAGAACACAGAAATAGAAACCACAGAACTCACAGGGTTTGTCAGGTGTCTTACTTGAAATTGACAGGTGAAAAATCACGGTAAGTGTGTGAAAATTATCGAAATTTGAGGCTTTTGTGAATTCATCGAAAAAAAAAAGTGCAAATATGTTGATTTAAAACAGCGAAAATCGAATGGAAAAATGATAAATCTGCAGATATGGCGATTTGATAGAAGCGGTCTAAGTAGTAAGTACATAATTCTTACATATTTATATTCAAGTAGCTATAAAAGTATTTACAAAATTATAATTAGATAACTAGATTTCATAAATAATGTCGACAACTTTCGAATTACATTATAAAAATATAAAATACTCATGAAGGTGTGCTTATTAATTATTATCATTAATTGTATCTTATGCCCTAAAATAATATGTACAGGTGTTGTATAATACAGTATTTAAATGAAAAAAAAAATCATAAACATGACAGTGCAATTACATCTTCGAGTAGGTACACTTTTTTGTATCTATGAATCCGAATTTCAATTCCCATAACTTTGTTACATTGAAAAAATGATTTTTTTTCGGTAAATCACTGAAGAAAAAACGAGCGGCAACCCCGCTTTTTCTGACAGTGACAGCTGTCACAACTGGAATCTCGCTTTCTCTGACAGCTGTCACCATGGAATCTCGCTTTTTCTGACTCTCTTCTCCGAATCGACTGTGACACTCGATGAGCAATTATTTTTTTTTTATTTACAACGGAACTAAACCATTTCTCGTCGTGTTTCTGGCCATGTAAATCTCCATGTCGTGGTCCGTCCAGTTGTCGGAGTTGTCGTGATAGTTGTTGAGCGTGTGAGTCGAACCGGCGTTGCTGTACCTGCTGCTCGGCCTGTGGTGGTCTCGAGACCTGGACCTAGGTCTGGACCGTCTGCTGGACGATACGACGGAGTTCGTCGTCGGAAGGTGGTGGGGCGCCATGCGCGATGACATTCTGTCAGATTGCATCGCTAGGGATTGGCGGGAATGGCGTAAATCTGGAAATTCGATTAAAATGATTTGTTATTTTTGGGGTTGTTTTATTTCAAGGTTTTTTTCGAAGTTGTCAAGAAGCTCCCCATAAGTCGGTGATTTTTTTACTGCCCGCACCAATTTTGAATATCTAATCTCCTTGTATAGAAATCTAGACATCACGATTATATCGACATTCACAACGATGCCATTTATTATAATAAAAATCGAGATATTTTATGAACCGAAAACATTTTTCAAAACAAGTTGATGAACCTAACCTAACCTAACTTTCTGTTTTGGAGTATCCTTGGAAAAATAGACAAGCAGCAACATCGCACTTTCTGCTGAGCTGTCATAACTATCTTGCTTAAATAAATAGACTCTAGACAAGTATACCTAATAATTTATACCTTTTCTAAATGCCAGAAAGTTATTTTGGAAAGAATAGGTGTGTCTCCTAGGAGGAATAAAAGATCTAGAAGCTAGGAAAAAGAAAAACAAGTATTAGTAAATAGAATAGAGTTAGGTAGAAAAAAAAAGAAATGACATGCAATTAATAGGTATTTGTTGAAACACAATGAAAAAATCTGGTAGACTGGTAGACCTACATTGCATAATTCTCATTCAATACCATATTAAATAATGAACCCTTCTTGACACAATCAAAATTGCACATAATGACTTGAAATATCTTAAAAAATTATCCCATAGAAATCTTATTGTGCATAATTTTAGAATTGAAAAATAGTTCAGTCACACATTGCATCATGAATGAACCTTCAAAAAGTGAAGTTGACATATGTAAGTCACCTGTCACCCAACCTTCTTTCATCAATTCTTCCACTTCAACTTATAAGAGACAGAAAAGTTGAAACTAGTCAAGAAAGCATAGTAACATAAGCGAAGCCAACAGAATGATAAAGAGCAATGATCTCAAACCTAAAAAATGTGAGGTTATGTCCTACTGGTGCACGTATTACGCATACTCACACCGAGCGGTCCATACCTAATCACATCATACCTTGCCTGGAAGATAAAAGATTATTTGGGAAAGCGTTGGCAGCCAAATATCTTCCAGAATGATTAGAGAAACTATGCTGAGATTGACCGTCAGCTATCGATCTCGGTTTGTTTCCTTTGTGGGGGCCAAAGTGGGGTCGCATGTCTTCGAGCGATGGGGGCTGGTGATCCACGGTGTACATTTTGGGTCTTTGGCTGTGTGTGCTGTATGCTGAGACCTGGTCCCAGTCCTGAGAAAAGATCAGAAAATGTAGCACAAGGTCCTATTCAAGTCCAGTACATTCGGACGTTAATTGGACCAAAATCGGGCGTCATGGGATAAAGAGTGACGTCATTTCGAATCATCTTCGTTACAAAATCAATAATGGATGTTTTCAATGGTAGAAAGTCGAAAAAAGGGACAGGGTGTACTAGCAAACGCCTACAGAGAAAAATTACAACTGAGAAGTTGACATCACTGAATGACATTGACAGTGACATTTATCACCGTTCTGTGCATGTCATGCAGCGATAAATTCATCAACTCGATGATCCTAGTCAGGACATTAGAACAAAATGGAGAAATCCCTGTGGTATCAACGATTCTCTACACAGAATAAACGAAAAAGGAGCGAGTGGACCAAAAAATCGATACCTTGGCGTTATTGAAGGCATTCAGTGCTGCCAACGAAGACATCTGATCCCCTGGACCAGCAGCAAACCCAGCCAAACAATTGACAGGCAATCCGGCGACAGGCACCCCGTGTTTGGCGCTCATCTTCTGCTGCTGCCTGTGCAGCTCGTGCATCTTCCTGGATCGACGTCGCGACGCCGCTATGAAGATGATGACGGCGACGACGATGGTGCCGCAGATGGCAGCACTGGCGGCTATCGTGATTTTGTCCATGTTGGAAGCTGCAGATGAGACGGTGCGGACTTCACGGCATTGGTTGTAGGGGACTGTCTCCGGGGTCACAGTGGTGTCCTCCAGAGATACCACGCACACTATGATGCATTCCTGGAAATGATGAATCGTCATGGTTTCAACAGGACCAACAAAAAAAAAGATTCAATGGTGGCTTTTTCAATAAGTGGGATCACAAACTCATGATTTGTTTCCGAATGTTTCTCAAACGAATCAAAAAATTATTTTCGAAAAATGACATTTGACATATTTTTGGAATAAACCTTCCGACTTTACGAAACATTGAAAACGTCGCTTCTCATGACGTCACAAGTACCAAAAACGAGCTCATT
This sequence comes from Plagiodera versicolora, assembly GCA_037013635.1. NCBI lineage: Eukaryota > Metazoa > Arthropoda > Insecta > Coleoptera > Chrysomelidae > Plagiodera > Plagiodera versicolora. Next base: position 12,882,922 of record CM072981.1, on the reverse strand, counting down.
TCAGGTGAAAAATTTTCAGAACTTCAGAATAAAAATTGTTTGTCGGCCTTATCACATCCTGATGAATTATTATGAATAGGGCACGGCAACGCTGTAAAATATTTTTTTGGCGCTGGTGACAACTCAAACGTCATTGTATATGCGGAGGAATCAGCGTCGAATGAACGAAATAAACAGAGAAGGCTGTCATGTATTCAAAGAGCTTTTAGATTCATCAGCAGTGACTGATAATTCAATCAACGTTAAGTGATGAGTTCGCGTGTCGTGTTATTTTCTCCAAAAATTAATAATTCGAGTAGAAAATTAGCTTGTTAATATTATATTTCATCATTAACAATTAGAAATCGAAAATTCCCTAACTCATAATGCGTGCATTTGTACAGGTGAATACTAAAAGAGACACGATCTCCGTCTTCAGATAAAATTCAGAGCATAACGTTTGTTCTCGTTTTCATCGACGGCCATTGCCGCCAACCCATCAGCTCGAATTTGCTTTCACGGAAGTAGAATCACAAATCCGTATCGAAACAAGTGCCCATCTCTTAGATTGCTTGTTGAAAAATTAAGTACTTATAGCGATTAGCCGAGAACTCATAAGCGTTTTCTAGACAGTGTTTTGTTTGCTTTCTTCTGGCTTTCAGTCTAATTGGAATCTAGTAGGCTCAAGTGTTGATGACGTCATATATACGTCACCCTTCGACTCACCTGTGACGGCACGTTCTTGATCTTGAATTCCCTCTCGCTGGCCTCCAGAGGCGGTCCTTGCTTGAAACTTTTATCCCCGAACAACCTGTAGACGACCCTGAAGCCCAATATATTCGTAGTATCAGATCCCCACTGTATTATAACCGAGTTATCCTGCCTGAACGCGGTCTTGACAACCACCTCCCTGCTCTCCTCCGCCTTACTCCTCGGGAAACCCATCACCATGGACGGTTTCTGGTTGCTTTTCCAAATCGGTGCCGAACTCTTCACTTTGGGCTTCGTGGTTGCCTTGGAAGTAGTCGAGGAGGTTGTGGAGGTGACTTTGGTAGTGCTGGACGTCGTCCTGGTCACCGTGGTGCTCTTGGTGGAAGGCATCCTCGTGGTGGAGGCGGCCTGGGGTGGTGGTTCAGGCTTGGCAGCCACCAAGTCGTCCAGATTCGCGCTCAGCACGGTTGCAACGCCAATGGGCTCCCTGTGGGCTTGCGCTACGGTTTCCTTCTTCGGAGGGCCGCTGGTGGAGGGTGTAGGGGAAGTAGATTTGTTGCCACTGCACGAGAGCTCCTCCAGCTGGATGCTGTAGAACCCGCGATCGCGGAACCTCGGGGGGCTACCACAGAATTGGGGATTACGTTCCCGGCTAGTGACTTGCAGATCCCCGTTGTGGATCCAGTTGATGACCTGGAAAAAAGCCCTTTTGGTATCGTGGTGGTGCTAAAAAGCCGAAGCACTTACCCAGGCGAGTCTGCAGTCGCAGTGCAGGAACCTGCCTCCAAGACTCAGCCCCCTCAAAGTGCTGTTCAAGTGTGAGAGAGCCTCGAACGGAATGCTAGCCAAGGGGTTGCCATCGAGCGCTAACAGAGTTATGGAAGGGTTGCCCTTGAACGCATCCAGAGGCAGCTCGGTGAGGAGATTGAACCCGATATCCAGCACCCTCAGCTCGGACAGCGCACTCAAAGCTTCAGTAGGAAAATCAGGAAGGAGGTTGTTGAGCAGACTGAGCGAGCTTAGTGTCTTGCTGACGCCTTGGAAGGAGTTCGCCCCGAGGGTCTGGATGAGGTTACGCTCCAGGTTCAGAGCTGTTAAAGAACTGAGCCTCTTGAAAGTGTCATTGCCGTGAGCCCCTGGCAGTTCCCTCAGGCTGTTCTGTGATAGATCCAAGAACGCCAGCGTGCTCATGCTTTGTATAGCGCTCGGCACCTCCTTCAGCTTGGTTCCCTTGAGGTTCAGGTTCTTCAGGCAGCCCTCCAGGCCTCGCAAAGCCCCGTGCTCCAAGGTGATGTTGTTGTCTGAAAGCTTCAGGGTCGCTAGCTTCTGCAGCGTTTCGAACGCACCGCTTGGCACTACACTGATTTTATTGTGAGACAAGTCCAGCAGCGATAACGTCCTGAGGCTCCGCAGGCTTTCGACGGGCACTTCAGCCAAATCGTTGTCCTGCAGGTTGAGGTTCTTCAAGTGGGGCTCCTGACCAGCGAAAGCCTCACTATGCACACTCTTTATCTTGCACCCAGAAAGCTGGAGGCTGTGCACCTTCAAGCGCACCAGGGCGTTGGCTTCCAAATCCCCCACGGTGGAGTTGTTGACGTAGAGTAAGTCCAGGGGAGTGCCTGTGGCGTACTTGTTCAAAGCCGAGAGGAGTTGAGGCCAGTCGACGATGTCGCACTGGACGGAGAGCTCGTGCCCCAGGTTGTACGAGCAAATGCACGAGGATAGGAGCTCCGGGACGTCGCGTTGCCAAGGACATTGGGCTGCTGCTGCAGCCAGAAGCGCTGCCAGGAGAGGCAGGCTGTAGATCGAGAGCTTCTTCATGATCTGGAGCAGAATCGTTGGGATTAGATGTCGTGGAAAAAGAACGGAGAGTGCGACAGGGGCATGAGCAGTATCGTGCTCACACTCTTGCGCTTCCTCGCCCAATTGGCGGAATGAGAATCAGTTACACGTCTGAGAATGTGATTTACTGTATCTGTTCGCCGTTAGTCACGGCTGGATCTGAATTTGGTACCGCTAAAGGTAGTCGTACTGTATTAAAATCAATCAAGAATTCTCATCTCTTCTGTTTTCGTACTTCTTCACCATTATTGATGCAGGTTGTATTATGATGAATAGTATTAATTGATGATTTTCATGATATACAGGGTGGTCAACGACTATACGCAAAAAATTCATCTATCGGAGTTGTTTTCATCTTAAAACTAAACAAAAATGATTAAGCAATTGAACCATGCTCTTGGTGCTTTCAAGAAAAGGTCAATTCCACTGTTTCGTTTGGGTTTAACAATCACGTTTCTTTCAATATCCGGGATGAGCTTCGGTATTTTAATCATTTTGATTGTCGTCTCGAACGATACTTGTTTTATTTTAACTTGGAAGCCACTCGTCACGTTATTTTGAATGATGGCGGATGTCAAACACGTGACTGACATTTTTTCTGGGTGTTTCACACCTGATAGGAAGGGTGGTTCATTTCAAGGTCAACAATTCAACAGCAAAGTTTCAAGAATTTGTAAAAAATGTCGTTCTAAATTTATAGAAAGCGAAATTAACATTATAAATGTATTTCCCATGCTTAAGCTACTTTGAATATCCTGTCATTTGTCGCGGATGATTGATCTTGTTCTTACTTTCGATTATCTAGGTCTACAATGCATATTTTTACTATTCGTCATATATTGAAGAATGCAAACTTAATTGTTATTCTACGAATAATGGAGGTTGTTTGTTCTGCTTTCTTCTGGTACTTCATTGATTATTTTATCGACCTCTTTTCATCGAAAGCTCTTCCAAAAAGTTGCTAACGAATTATTCTAATGATACGAAACACGTATACAGGGTGTCGCCGAAGATTATTTCTTTTCCGAAAATAAAATGCAGCAATTAGATTTTTTTTCTTGTCAACTAACCCACATTACAATCAACTTTTACCTTCATCTGTTTCAGGTATATGAGGGCGTAATTTTGTAATGAATTCTCTAGTAGTTACCCGTATATATCGCTTGATGTTTTACTTTCTAAATTATGTTATCAGTATCTATTTTCATTTGATAGTTTTTCGTGTGAAATTTCAAATTAATTCTTGGTAATGTGTGTGGAATATTTCTGGTCCAATCAGCTAGACTGAATATTTAGTGAGTTCAAAAGATTTAATTATGGTAATTTTTGATACCGTTATGGTGAGAAGAGCCTATTCATTGACTGTTATTCTTATTATTTCGAAATAGTTGAACTACATATAGATATAGGCTTGAGTAATATTTGTAACATTATTTCGATGGAATATCAGACGGTTGTACTATACAGTGGGTTCCTAAAAAACAATGAAACAATTATTCTAATTAGACTATGAAATATTTTGTTATTTATAACAATTATTCAAAAAAAATATTTAATAATAATGATCAAAATTAATCAATTTTTATAGACGGTATTTTATTTTAGTTCGATGTTTTCATTATTAATTTTATATACCTGGCTATATTAATTATATTAGTAGTTTTTTTTTCTGAAAATCAATTCACCGAGACTCATTGTACTTTCAATAGTGAATCCGCAAAAATGTTATGGAAATCACGAAAATCTTCGCGAAATTCAGTTCCAAAAAGTCGGAAAACAAATAGGAGTAATTTTTTCGTTCCAATACAAAATTTTCCTTTCACGCTCATTTTATTTCAAAGAACTCATGAAACTCTTGTTTATGGATGAAATAAAAAAAAACTCTGAAAAGTGTTTGGACCCCCCCCAAAAACACACTTTTTTCAAAACTAGTACTCACCAATTATCCCAAAATTGAAATCCACGAAAAAAAAACAACTACACAGTTATCACCCACAAATCACCACAAAAACGGGCCATCCTACCGCATCCACATTTTCCACTTGTCGATGGACACCTTCTCCGTAGACCGCGCTATCACCAGGTCCGTTGATCGGAGAACACTGACTCGACGAGGTATGCGAAGGTGCCTCTGGCAGTGGGTGAGCTCTAGGGAATTTTTTACGGTAGCCGTGCAGGTCGAGTACCTGTAAGGAAGAGGTGGTTTGTTTTGGGACGACATGAAAAGATGTTCTCGTGGGTTTTCCAATCGTAATGAGGGATTATTGATGGGGTGTTGGGGGTGTTAGCTGAGGGTTATAAAGTAATGAACCGTCAGTGTTTTCGAAACGTGCCAGTGGAGGGTTAGGGAGATTTATAGTTTATATTCGAAATGGTGCCTTTTTTACCTAGGGGCAATTTAATATTTATTTTAGTTCATTTCGAAGTGTTTATTTTTATATCCCTCTCTAGGAAGCATCATCCTGGTTTTTAGGCTTCAAAAATTAATGTTTATATTCATCAAAACGTCAACAAAATTCTAAATATTTATATTTCAATTCAATAATTACAGAAAAATTTAACTCGATGAAATATAATTCATGAAAATCTCAAGAAATTCGTTCTATATATTTCCAATGCATTCAATTTGACCAAAAAGATGTTTCTGAAAAATCGAATTGATCCATGAAATTATTTTCGAAAATATAATTATGAAGATATCATTCCATTAAATATTTAATAATTAATTATAATAATTAATAATAAAAAATTCTTAATAGCGAAAATTAAAATAAATGATAAAATCAAAAAAAAACTAAATTGACTACGAAGAAATGAAATTGTGGAATAAAAAAAAATAAAAGCAATAAATAATTATTGAAATCAATTTCAATGTTTTTTAATAAATTGAAAATTCTTGAAGAACTATTATTTCAGACAATTTCCTCCCAAGAAATTCGTCCTATATATTTTTAATACATCAAAATTTATGAAAGCTTTATAAATTTCATATAGGGTGTTGCATTTAGTAAATCAAACCTATTTCACGACGTTTCGACGATGTTCGACTATATCTATCATATTGTTTTTTTTGCCTAAAACCTAAAAATTCATTCAAGAATTTGAATGCATTATTCAGAAATACCAACAATTTATTATTTAAATTATTAATAATAAAAACATGAGCCTTTTTGATTAATTTCATAGATAACTGTATACGCCGGTCTAATATCCATTATTTCTCAATTCTTTAATGTAATTCGTATATTTACATTGCATCTTCAAAAACGTTACAGCTCAGTAGATTTAAGCAACGAAATGAGAAACTAGAAAGTATACTCAAGTGCTATCACGAATTCCTGTAACGTTTTTACAAAAAAAATCATATTCACCCAATTTCTCGGTAATGGTAAAAGAATAAACATTCAGAAAGAAGAACAAATAATCCAACCTGAAAGGAGATAAAAAAGGAATATAATCCTCTCACAATGATGTTGTTGATATACTTTGGGAATAACCCATTGTCGAGGGAGTCCAGGTAGTATTGTTTCTTCACACTTTCACGAAGAAAAAGCTACTTTCAGTGACTACCAGAATTTTTTTCAAGGCGTTTCACAGCTCATAAAATCCAAAGAGGGTTTTTGATGAAGGGGAATCCCAAATTCCCATTTTCCCATTTTATTTTCACCAATAGTAACAGGTATGCAGACAATTGAACTATTACCATATTATACATGTATTTCCACGATTTTTAATCTTCTATGACATCAGTAATCGCAGTTTCATTATAATAAAAATCACCAGAATGGCGACTCCAAAAATTGCTTTGAATTAGGTTATGTTTTCATTATTACTCGCTGTCAAATTTCATAATTCGGCTGTGGTCGGCTTCTATCGGAGAAACTGCAAAATTGCTCGGCTATAATTAGATATCAATATAGATCCTATCGATTCCTAATGCAGGTCATGAAACAAATGACGTGCGGTATAAATTAGTGTTGCAACGACTTGATGACCATTAGGCTGTCATTTTCGTTCGGTTTCTTGAAGTTTGTTAAACAAATTCCCACGCCTTCTTGCAGCATATCGCGTATAATGACATTGCTTAGAAATTTGTATCAGATAACACCATGAAAATTAACGACATCGTGATTGTTCTGGAATATTGAGTAATTTCAGTCGCAGGAAATTGCATTTTCGAATTATCGCACACAAGTTCACACACGAAAATAAAATGAAGAAAACAATGAGAAAAATTCGTGTAATAATAAACGGAACAATTGTTGTATAAGTGCTCTCGAAAAAAAAATTGTTTTTCACGTCATTTAACGTGAGATATATTCATAGTAAAATGTATCAGAATATACAGGATGTAATTTTTTTTTAATTTTCAAAATATTGTTTTGTAAATATCACGAAAATTCCGGAACTTTCTTCGTGATTTTTTTTATATAAAATTTCCCACAAAAGGAGAAATGATCGTATTGCATATGCATTTTTTGTTTCTTCGAATTTTTGACTTGATTAAAGTATATTTCTTTTATTTATTTATTCTTTAATTGCTACTAAAAATAAAGTTGTCAAAACTTGAAAATACTTCATTGAAATTATACATATTAGAGAAACTTGATCACCCAATCAAATTATCGTGAAAAAATTTGGAAAAAAAAAGAATCTAGCTGAAACTATGTTATAATATCATAATCATTACGTCACACAATCCATATATCTGCATAAATGTCTAATCGATACGTGGGATGATAGAAGGTTACAAGTTGCGCAAAAATTCCTAACTGTTCATCTGGTATATTTCTTCAAAGCAAAGAACCTTTCAAGGTGAACCTGCTTTTGAATGGGTACGTCTCGATTTCACAGCGAAACATTGTTCATCGATCGTGGTGTGTCGTTGGAATGCGTGTTAGTGCGGGAGCAACAGGTATTTTCAGCGGGAATTGCGGCACCGAAACATGAAGAAAAATAGCAACCGAATTCGCTATTCGCTGCCAGTTGCTCAGTTTTTAATGAGAGTTGATAAGGATGGAGGTGATTGAGGGGAGGGGGTAATTTTTTCGAGAAACGTCGCCTCGATTATGCAGGAATGCGTGGATTACTATCATTCATCGTGTTTGTGATAAATCACCTGTCATAATGTAATTATTGAATGATTGGATACGAGGAGGTTTTATGTTTGGGAAATAAAAAACACTCAGTAACGGTTAAATTTAATTATGAGTAGAATAAGAGATGGCTGTGGATGAGAATATATTCAGCATGAAGGATTTTTGAGGCTCATATATAGAAGAAATGAATCACTTCAGGTTTGGTTGAATTGTTCAAAATTCAAAAATCAGTTTAATAAAAAATTAACACAGTTCAAAATCTACATATTTGATCGCCACTTGAAACTTTTACAAACTTTGAAATTTCGTTTTAATATCAAACGAGTTTTTTATTCAAAAACATTCAGATTGGCATATTTTTCGTTAATATCAAAACATTAATGTTATCTCCAAATTTTATCGAATATTTTTTTTATCAAAATGACTGACATTGTTTTGCTAGAAGTACAAAATTTACTTGAAGTTATTGTCTTCCCATCACAATTTCAACTGAGGATAATTTACAAACCTCAAGTAATTAGATCAACTGGATCATCTGCTTTAATTCAAATCCTGATTTCTATTTAGTCGATTTGCTTTTCTAATTTATAAAATTATACATCATTAGCCAATCACTCATAAACCTATAACACTTTCATTTCCTCAATGTATTTCGTTAGAACCAGAACTTTACCTTACCAACATAGCTAAATTCAATTTATCTATCGTTATATAATCATGGTACCTCCATATTTTCGTGTTACTATAACACCATCAACCTCACCACAGAATCATGTAGTAGATAATTGCTCTTATCCTCGAATTGAAAGTTGATGGTATGTTTGAAATCATAATCACATTTTCTACTCGAATGGTCTTGAATCTGGACCAAAAGCGTGTTTATGCCTCATTCCATGGGTGCAGCCACTACCAACATGGTTTTATCAGTTCATTCGATGGTAATCAGGTCAAGACCTCTGCGCCAATTTCGTCCAAACGTCTTGGATATGTAACGGTAGGCTCAGCTATCGGAACTTTGATTCATGAGTTTCTCCACACATCAATTATCTTCATTTAGACAGCCATTAGACTTCAGAATGAGTAATTGGTTCAGGTTTATCACTCAACCATGATCGTTCATTTTGACATTTGACATTCAAGATGCAGTTTCTGGTAGTGCTAAGATCTAATTAAATATCTAAACATAAAGTTCATTATGAAAAATTCGTTTTCCAAGACGGAACTTCAGGAAAAAGTGACTCTTGAATTGGTAGGTTTTTATTGGAAAACCCATACAGAACTGTTATTTCTGGGCTCTCCTCTTACTGATCCATGAAAATTATCCCAATTGCTCTTGAGATTTTATATGCTTCCTTCAATTTCGACCCATCCAACACAATTCACGTAGACTCATCAATTTACTGTAATCATACTGATCATTTCAACCTCTGAAATATAATTCCGATTTCAAAGACCATCAAAATCAATCAAACCATCTTAATAATAAGTATCACTCGCTTTGACTAATTCAAAATAACAAAATTAGTAGTCACAACAAATCTCTTCACCATTATCTCCAAAATTATTACAATTATGAGTACTTGACCGCCTTTGTCTATAACAATTTGCTCTAATGATATATTTGAAACACGTGATCGAGGCTTAAGGTTAGAAGTCAGTTTTCTTAACAAACCTTCACGTATATGAGTGTTTATAAATCTAACAATGAATCTCAATATCAGCTAAATTTCTCAGGATTTAAAGTATTATTAACAATTTTCTAATGAATACGACACACTTTATGTCATACAGTGGAAACCATGCTTAACGACATGAACTTGTCAGTTAACTCTCGAATGTTTTTTGTCAAGGCATGTTTGATTATGTCACTAGCGAATGTGTTACATGCGTTAAGGATACAGGTTGTGTAATAACTAGAACAGTGTTTGAGATACTGGATTTGGTATATCATCAGAGAATTATTAATCTTAATTTCTCTCCTATTTGGGTCTAATTATTAACGTGGAACGAGTATATTGTATTTATTCAAATGAGAGAAGTCATTAATTCATACATAAAATTACATTATTATTATTTAAAATTTTCAATCATACCAATTGAGTTCCAGTTATTTTTGTAGAAAAGATTGATTATCAAATAAAATTCAATACGATCTCAACAATTCGTTTCTTTCAAAAATTGCCCCCCTTTTCAATCTCACGTTTTTTTAGACGACTTTCAAATCCAAAAAATTGTTGATTGTTTAACTAGTAATGAATGAAACTGAAAACTATGCAATTTTGATTAAATATTGGTAGGTTATGCGATGGTTTCAAGTTTTTTGTATTGTTCAGATTGAAAAAATACAGGGTGCTTAAAATAACAAAGTTCTCTCTGTTTGAAATTTAAAAAAAGTGACAATGAATTTTGAACGTCCTGTATAATATTGGGAAACGAGTTCCATCGGAATCAATAGCCTGAAACCTCTTTGATGCTTGGTAAGAATTGGAAGGAATGGTTTCTAAACATTTCGATGTTATTCAGTCTCCAATTGTACCCTGCATTTTCAAAAAGAAAACAATAACTCGAAAACGGTTATAGTTAGGTACATGGTACCTTCTATGAAATCTTATTATTTTTCCCTGAACTATTCAAATCTGTAACGAAATACAGGGTGTTCAATTCAAAAAAATACAACTTTTATATGTCAGACTTTTTCGAGACACCCTGTATACTCCAAAATAATTTCCTTTCGCAGCCTCAATGAATATACACATAATGAAAAAAAGGAATTTCCGAAATATTCAATGGTTTGGTTTACAGAGACCGTGACGTATGGGTTGATCTACCATTTTCAGGGCTGGGACGCTGGAACACCCAGTATATGTCAAATGTCAATCATGTCTCAATTGAACTCATCCTAGGAGGTTTTTCATTTATGACAGTGACGTCACTGAATTCCAGGTATTCGAATTACCGATGAACCTAACCTCAAATCGAAAGTATACCTCGAAAAGTGGGTTAGGAAGGGCATACGTGCAACGAATCTTGAACAGGTTGGGTATCTTATTAGTTGTGTCCGTAATTAGTATTCGGCGAGATTCTTTGCCTTGCTATTGGTCCAAGAGGTCAGCGAACTTTTGACTGCTCGCGGTCAGGTTCTCGTTCGGTTGTTCCGCGGACTCGATCTTTTATTTTCGATATGGGCTCGAGCCGCTTTATGAATTCTGATTTATCGGTTTGGGATTATCGGGCACACCTGTGCGATTTTTGGCGAGTAGAAAGGGGTCAACGGAAAAATTATCGGTTGGTATATCTTGAGCAAAGAATCGATATGCCTTGAAATTTATGAATGAGTTATAGTTTTCGAGATATTTCATGTTGAAAATTTCAAAAACACCCAAAAACTAGCAAAAACTTACGAAACCCCTCCAAAAATCCATATTCTCAACGAAAAAACCTACAAAAAGTCCATGTTGATGCTCTGGGAGTCTCCATACGAACATTGAAGACTCAACGACGACGAAAAAAATAAAATTTGCCTGAAAATTCGTATATAAGGCGTCAAATCACCTGTTATGACAAAAATTATTACAAAAAAACGATAAATAGATGCGTCAGAAAACTTTTAAAATGACAACTAATCCTCTTCGTCATGGTCATCACCTTACAAAATACCAACCTTAATTGTCCGTTCGGTCTATTCGCTTCATGCATATTCAAAATACATAGTAGGCTAGTTCTTGTCACGTGCTTCGAATAAATGAATGTAACGTTATATCCCTGCAGAAAAAACACCATTCTAATAACACTGTCACGTTATCATGATGTCTTTCATCGTAATCACCATATGGTATGCCAAGGCGAGATTGCATATTTTCTGCATACCTACTCAAACTAAAGCCAAAAAAATATGGAGCATGACATATTTTTGGGTTACTTTCTCCGAGAGAAGCTTTCTCATTAATCACCAGTAGGACCCAAAATCAAATTGTGAAGCCTTCGTCTTAAACCGTTTTAGAGATATTTAATTTTTTAAGGAAAGACGACGTTTCGGACCTTTACGAATTCTACTGAACTGTGTTGATATTTTTATTGTTTGATTGACACCTAGTGATCAAGAACTACCATTGAAAATTGACTCGAAAAGTAACCCTGAATGCATTTCAATAGTTCTTCCACTTTATAATCTAACAAGTCCTATAATAATATACCCATTTCGAAATGTATCACTTCCAATTCCCTTATTTTTTCGAAAACCGCCTCATAACCTATATGACCCACTAGGGGATCACCAACTTTGACAGCTGTCAATAAATATGGGTCGATATCCACAGTAAGCAAAGTTGGATAAATAACATTGTAGTCGTAAGTTAGCTTTTTGAATAAAATGATTACAATTACAACCATCGCAATGCAGCTGTTGCATTCGTGAAATAAGAGAGAATTCTCGATAGTGTGTTTGATTTTCCAAAGACGCTATACCGTAAAATAACTGTTACTGACATCACTTAACCTGTTAGGTTAGCTCACGAGTGACAAAGTGTGTTGAAAATTGTAAACAGATGCGAATGAAATCTATCGATACCTGTTGCATACTATAGTTCTGATGGATTTGGTTATCTTTCAATACCAATAGTGCAAAATGAAAAGTAACTAGCCAACCACTGAAGTTCTGATTGGTTGAGACATAACTGGGAACATTTAGGCATCAATTATTATGGCAACACTGCACAGTAACTCCACAACGATGCCAAATTCATCTGGAGAAAAATTTCTGTTGATTTTAGTCCAAATTTTTACAAATATTGAAAGAAAAATTTGTTGAACGATTTGAATGATGGAACTTATCATTGCAAAAACGGAAAAGCAGCAACGCCGCACCCTCTGGCGAGAAAAAGTGAGGTTATGTTAGAAGAAAGGTTGAATGATGGAGTAATTATAGAATGATCAGTTTGAGAGAAACAATAGTTCGATAATGTCACGATAGTCACGTTTTTTGATCATTTCAAAAGTCACCTGCTCATCCTCGCATATTTCGTTTCGAAACCTGAATACTTTCAAGAAAAGGTGTGGAGGCGTAAAACTTATTATAACAGGATTCACGATTGTATAATAAATTAGGCCTTGCTTTACTTGAAACTTGAATTCTTGGTATTTGTAGTCAATAAAACAAATACATCTCTGTTGCTTTTTGGTGATTCCAAAAATTTCTACGCTATCTAGTGGTGACATTGTGAACTAAACGTTCACTTGTTTAACGCCTTATTTGTTTACATCCCGCGGTGCCCTTGACGGTAGTTCAAATCGCCAATACTATCTCTCAACACGGTAAATTGGAAATTCTTTGAAAGCCCAATCGAAGATTATTCCAAATCTCCACAATAAAAATAACACAAAATGGTCTAACCGGAAATGAATTGTTCATTAAGTCTCTCTATCCATTATAGTTGAAAGTCTGATAAAAATCTATTGAATCAATTCACACTTTCTTCTAGAAAAAATTGTGGCTGCCTCAACAGCAATGAGTGATTGATAAATTCCGTTTTTCATTCAAACCAACCACTTTTCTTGGGTGAAGTGGAATGAATATAAAAAAATTGCCGTTTAAGTGTAATTTGTGTTAATTGTTTAAGCTAGTTTCTCAGTGTGACCTTGAACAATGTATTTCATTTATAATAGTAACATTTTAAAGTAGAGGAATGTTACAGTGTACTTGTTGATGAACTCAGAAGAATTCTTTTTATAATCATCATTTGCATTATATTCAAGTTGATTAATTTTTCCTAAACTCAGAAGCCAATAGTTTTTCCTTTTTTTATATTTTCTTTTGATATTTCAGAGTGAAATATTGAGCATAAACACTATTCGTCAATTCGTCCACTTTAAAAACTGTAACCACCTATCGTGCACGACTGCGCCAAATTTTTTTGAAAATTCTGGTCATGCTGAAAATTACGCTGCATATAAATCACCCAAGGGCATTTCTTTTTTTAAGAATGTAATGTCTCCTACACAGACACGACAAACAATATGAATCATCACTAAAAATGGGTATTTTTCGTTAAGGGATCGATGATCTATCATAATATTCCGGTTGTCAGTGTAATTGGCCAAGGACGAAAATGTCTTCGCGTGCCGTTATTTCAGCGGTTCAACGCATCTCATCGATTGGCGGTCAACAAACATTAGTTTGTAAACATTCGTCGGATATGCCAGAGCTTAATTCATTTAAAAAATTCGAACTATGGAAATAGTTTCTCAATTCTGCTCATAAAATCATTGATTGTTACTTTCTGTTGCTATTTCCTTCATTCCACCCTGTATACTATAAACAAATTATAATATTCAGGGTGGCAAAAATTAGAGAGCAATTTTCACATTACTTTAATCCTGTTTTGGAGATAGAAAAAAAAAGAAAAAAAAACCTACCTGTTCAATGAAAATTCAATTCCTTGATAACGAACCACTATCGATGCTCGTTACCCGATCTCTCGTATATTTTCGAAGATTCACTCGCACGAGACGTAGCCATGTGAAGCTAACTCATCCTACTGGTTGTTAAATGGGTAAACGGTGCACCCATGATACGGCATGGTATGCGATGCACCTTCTTACAACATTGCACTTGATGCCCATTGCAACGTTTACAGCATAAATATGAAGTGCGGAAAAACGCTAGTGCACGTCAATTTTCAACAAAAAAAAGGATTGTCCACCCTTTCCTCTTTTTAGCAGCCCCCCAGTTGTTTAAAATAGCAAGGGAGTCGTGCCAAGACTTTAGAAACAGAATTCAGATACAAAAGTCAGTCACGGAGGTAAGTTTGCACCATATTTATGCTGTAAACGGTGCTTTCGACGAGTGAGATGGTCGATTTTTATTCTTTTTGTGTCTGTGGAGTGGTTTTTGAACCACGATGATGAGAAGATGCGGAAGATGAGCAGTCCGAACTAAACTTCGCTGACCTTGGATATATTATTTTTGATACTCCCTATAGAAATTGAAATTGTACTTTACCGCTAGGAATCAAATTTCTCCGATCAGTTTCAGTACGAAAAGTTTCAGAAAAACAAAGTTTTCATGACAATCTCCATCAAATCAGGTGCTATGTCATGTGTCAAGAGGCACATTACGAATTATGTTGATAGAATTTAACAGAACCTAACCTAACTTTAATTATTGATGAAGAAAATGAATGTATGAGTAGTTTCACTGAAAATAAAAAAAATGTAACATCTTTGATCTCTTGTTGACTAAAGTTTTATGCCATACGTGGAAAAATATTATGAACTAAAATACAATAAAAGGAAATTCGCGTAGTTCCCAAACATTACATCGACGTTCTCACAGTTCATTGTGAAAAAAAAACAAACAGTATGATTTGCCAACGGTCTCCCGCTACAAAATTCAACAAGATTTCATTATAAACACGCGCGAGTATGTGTATTACTAAGAAAATGGCCAAGTGGAGCGAGGAATTAGATCAAATTCTCAAAGATATTTCCCATCACCAGTTCCCACAAGAACAAAGGATTAAGTAACAGATTTTCATTGTTACGAAGTTCTAATAACACGTATCTTTGATAAAAGGAAGAGGGAGAACAGGAAACTAATTGGCTGAGGTCCCGTTCAAAGTCAGAAGAACAGAAAATTTGAGTTAGAGTTAATTTTAGCCTCTGGAATTGTTTTCTTCTCCAAGAGTGCAAATCCACAGAGTTAGCATTCAATTTAATCCATTTCCTGATTCAAATACATATAGGGGGGTCCCAAGAACGAAAATAACTCAAAAACTACGACAAAATAATTTATATTTTAAACAATAGAAAATTTAATACTGAAGACTTTTCAGTGAAAAATTTCGAATTTCATGTTTTTTGGGGGGTACTGGGGGTACCTGAAAATTATTGATAATTGAGTAGTTTCAAGTGGAATCCTTCTGTCACTCTCGTGAAAACCCCTAATTTGTTGACAGATTAGCCCCAGGCGTGCCAGACCTGCGCACTTGCCTCCTCAACCAAAAACTCCAAATGCTCAACTGCTGCATCGAGCGCAAACTCTCCCGAGAAAACTCCCGTCAATCCTTCTACGACTCAGCCGAAGACTCAGAAACCGACGACGAGTTTTTCGATTGCTCCGAAAAAGTGCCAGTCGAAGAAGCCAAGAAAAAAGAAAAACATCAGCCGATGGGTAGGCAGAGCAAATTCGGGAATTCAAAGTTGCTCAAAAGCGGGGATCCCCTGTATGTTCCCGTGACTCAGGAACCGGTGCTGAAGACGGAGGATCAGTTGGAGATGGATAATGACGTGTTGTTGAAGTTGGGGTCGGATGCTGAGGCTTCTGAGCTGAGAGCTAGGATTATGAGCGCCTCGTTGCTTTCTGATATGGAGTCTTTCAAGGCAGCTAATCCTGGATCTGTACTGGAAGATTTCATAAGGTACTGGCTCAGAAAACAATGGGTATATTTTTGAAAAAATACTACGACATGCACAATATTCATAAACGTACTCAATTTTTCTTTTTTCACAGTAGTTTCCTCAAGATAAATTAGTGAAATTGCAGTGCAGCGTTTTGACGTCACAACTGCTTAACGATCTATTACATAAAACACAACACATAGTCCGTTGCCCCTGGTGTTTTGAAAATATCGAAATAAACATTTATCAAAGGTTATAAATCCATCTCACCAGCGCCAGAAAAATGTTTCACATCGTTGCCGAATGTTATTCGTTGAATTTCTGCTGCCTGAAAAAAATTACGACAATACATAAACTGTGACAGGCTCCCAGTATCAGCAGTTCTGACGTCACAACGAGCATCGATTTCGAAGATTTGCCAAATTTCGAAGTGGAGTTTTCTGATATTACATAACATTTTCCAGAAAAAATGCCATATACATCACTTTACATCATTATATTTAATTTCGATTCATACTTATGATCTCGCCTATTATCAATTTCTTCTAGATGGTACTCCCCTCGAGATTGGATAGAAGAAGAAGAGGTGGACGAGTGGGGACAGAAAAAGGGTCATTTGAGTCCTCGAATGTTGATTGGGGAGAATAATATTTGGTTACAAATGTGGCAGGATTCGAAACCTGTACCAGCTTGCAGACAGAAAAGATTGTTTGATGACACTACTGAAGCTGAAAAAGTTTTGCAGTTTTTGGCTTGTAGGACAGTAGCACAGGTACACAAATAATTATTTATTTATTCATTTATATCGACAGCAAAGCATATTTACGAAAAAAAAGGAAATGCAGTTGACACCCACTTCCGGTTTAATCAGAAAAATTGACATATTCAAAATTTTTCTAAAAAATTCCAGGTCTAAATTCATAAAGTCGTATTTCTACTTTTTATTTCACTTGAATTGTAAAAATCTCACTTTCATTTATTTTTTTATATTTTTTTATACATCTAGCAGTATGTGATGAAATAAATATCATTACGACTGATTTTTTGGTTTAGAAAATTGAATTTATAAAAATGAACCAATCTTAAATTTTACTTCTATTATTCAAGTCATTACTGTAACTTAAGGGGGTATTTTTTAATATTAAAAAAAATATTTCTCCGTATTTCTCCATATTTTGAAGTGTTTAGACGTTCAAAATGTGTCATTGGAAGAGTTTTACACAATTCAAATTGTTTTTGAAGAAACAGCGGATTTTGTGACGTGGCCCCTCATTCTATTGGAATTGTTTCACAAACTTGTCATGATATCCCAAATTCTACTTCACCAATTATCTGCAAATTAGGTAAAAATCTTGTTTAAATATCTTTCTATCTCTATAGCCTCGAATTTCGAAAAATTCCAATCATTTCAGTAATTTAAAAATTCGAAAAATTTCAAAATAAGGGGTGAATATTTTTTCTCGAGTCGATTTCTTTTTATGATTTTTTTCTTTGGCGAATAGCAACATCTTTACTCATAGCAAACTTCTTTTTTTTTGTTTAACCGAGCTTTAATTCGACGATTTAGATTATTTTTATTATTTATTTTTCTCATATTCTTCAAATATCAATAAATATTACATTTATTTATTTATTTATTTATTTATTTATTCATTTATTATTTTTTTTATTTACTCATTCATTTACTGATTCATTCATTTATTTATTTAGCTATTCATTTAAATACATCATTCACCTGCTGAATCCTTTTACAGAATGAAAAGGAGCAATAATAGACCGCATTAGTGATGACATCACAAATATGCAACCAACATTACACCGAGTCCTGAATCGTTTGGCGCGAAATGATATGTTTTATACTCGACCTTGAGTACGGATGACATAAGAACGATAATAGAAGTACCGTAAGAGACCCTTTTGTTTTATGCTCTCACATGAAATAAGTTGATATTTAAGGAATTGCATCTAAGGGACCTTGGATATGAAGGATGGAAGTAACGATATTTTCGTAAAACGATTTTCTGGAATTTATTCAGAAGCGTTTGAGGAAACTTTCTTACGTTACCCATTCCATACTACGTATTCATTATTTTTCTATCGAATTCAAACAGATACATTTCTCAAATATTGCTTATAACAGCGAAATAATTCAATAAATAACATCATAATTCTAACCACAGATTCTGAACCTTAGATAATGGTTACTTGAGGTTCATATTAGCGCATCTTCGTTCAGAAATATTTCCTTGTGACTCAATGCACTGTTGGTTGCATACATTTTGACGTCACACTAATGTGGTCTATCACAGTACATGCATTCTGTATAGTTACAAAATATGTGAAATATTAAAAGAATACACAAAATATATAAAAAATCGAAAATGAAACTGTAACATCCTCTCGTTTGTCCGTACCTCCAGGTATGCGACCTAACAATCCCAGTTCTCTCGCACGCCGCCATCTACCGGCTAGTAGAAGAGTCCCGGCTCGTACCGGCCGAGCTACCGGACCGCGCCACCCGCACCGCCAGTCTCCTAATCCACGGCGAACGCCTGTCGCGCGATCCCCTCCCCCAACCCATGCGTTTCGACACCCTCGTCCAAGAACTCGCCTCCCTCGAGCTGCTCGTCTCCCAAGCCAATTCCCTCGCCTACAAACTCAACCCCACGGGAATCCGAGACGGCGCAGTCGGCAGGCTGATCGGCGGTTTGGTGTCGGGGAAGGAGACGGAGATCGAGGGCAGGCAGAAGTCGGTGGCGGGTGGGAGGATGGCCGAGATGTTCGCCGAGGTCCAGGAGGTGGACGTGAAGGAGAAGAGCGCCACGGACCGGAGGGCGTTCGATCGGGTGTTGCCGGCGCCGGTGGAGAGGGAGACCGTGCTGAGGGTGATGGCCGAACGGCCGGCTTGTCATTCGGTGAAGTGTCCGCAGTTTTTGCGGGCCGTGGTGGACAAAAGTGGGATCAGGATGGCGGGGGCTTTCTCTCAGGATATCGTGTTTTTTTAAGGTTTTTTTTTTCTCCTTCAAGCTGTTCATTTACTAGTGGAATCTTTAATTTTTGTTCGGGTATTTTAATTTGAGTTTCATCACCCATTTATATATTCAATATCGAAAGAAATATTCGTTGTGTACATCGAGATGTCATTTATTGTGATAAAAGTGCAAAAAATAATGATAAAAAAATTCTGGTGAGGCAGGATCTCCGACCAAATCGTTTCAAAATCAAACTAATCCAATAATTAATACTCTGATTAATTCTTGATAGTTAATGTCTCTTAAACAATACACAAAACACAGAAATATACATACACAAATACAAAAAAGGAAAAAATACAAATAAACACAAACATTTAGACACAATCTCAAAAAAAACTTCAAAAAAACATTAACACAAGAATTTAGACAACATTAGAAAAAATAAATAAAACAAAGCATAATTGAATACATAATAACACAGAAACAAAAAATACACATAAATAAACTACAGGAATAGAAAAAAACGCTGAAAAAAACATATAAACAAAAAAATTCAGACACAATAATAAAAAAAACATAATTGAATACATAATTACACAGAAACAAAAAAAACACACCGAAAGAATAAAACTTGAAACAGAATTGAATACAATAAAATACACATAAATAAACTACACGAATATAAAAAAGAAACGCTGAGAAAAAACA
This sequence comes from Plagiodera versicolora, assembly GCA_037013635.1. Lineage (NCBI taxonomy): Eukaryota > Metazoa > Arthropoda > Insecta > Coleoptera > Chrysomelidae > Plagiodera > Plagiodera versicolora. Next base: position 12,863,214 of record CM072981.1, on the reverse strand, counting down.
TATAAAAATTTAGACACAATTACAAAAAATATACAAACAAAATCCCTGGAATGAAAGGAGTGTTATGAATTTCTATGATTCACAACGAAGTTTTAAATTTCATTCACTTTTTGTGAGAGGTTGTAGATAATTCTGAATAGCTCGCTATACATTTCATTTTCAATGGTTTTATAAGGATGAATGCATGAATGAATCATTTCTTTATGGATAATCTGTATAGTTCAATATAAAGAAAGTCAAAATTGTGGTATTTTTTTTATTCTACTTGTCATTATAATCCTTTTTGTAATTTTAACTCGTGTTGGGTTTTTTTATAGCTATTTAGTAAAGGTGATTTGTAACACGATGCTTATGTGTGAATTTTATTTTGTTATTAAATGAATACTAAAACGTTCCAATTTCATTTCGTTTAGTAGTGGAAATTATCATCCAAACCCTGAAAAATATTGAATTGAATTTCCCAAAACTTGATCCCATCAAAATAAATGTCAGACTTCAAAGAATCCATTTATATATTTCATGGTCTAGAGAACAATTGACATTGTCGACGTATGACGTACCTATGAGGTAAAACTATGCCATTAATGTTCCTATACAGTATCTGAAAGAATATATCTTGGGTATAGCCAGAAATCTCATTAGGCTACACTTAATTTCATTCAACGTTTGTTTATGAACTTTTTGGACAAAAAACCATTCGAGTAAGTATATCAAGCAGTATAACTCAAACAACTCGATGCTAAATATACTTCATATCGCTAAAAAACGTTTCACGATGATGCAAACGCTGAAGATAATAAACATTGTTGACGATGATAAATTCTGAAAGTAATTGAATTTTTGTTATCATCATGCGATCGACCTCGTTCTTGACATTTAGCTGCAGCTATTATAAATAGCTTCGTTTCCAGGAGCGAAAATTGTGGCAGAGCTTCAACAGTGTCGCATTTCGTGGTTGATACTCTCTTTAATTACCAGCGCCAGCGGTGGCTGATCTGGTAATTAGTTTCATCAACCAATTAATTCATGCGATCACTTTCATTGGATTCCGTTCGAATCTAGTTAGCAATTGGGTCGATAGGTTATGGCGAAATGTGGAGGTAACTAGAATGAATCATTCGTTCGATTCAGTAACACTTTGGAATATTCAGTATTCCCGGAAATAATTCTCAGGAGGCAGGAATATTTTATTGCTGTCACTTTTGGACGTTCTATGTTCTTGACAGACGTTTGACGTTTCATAATGTTCTCTGGTACATTTGACAGACATCACAGAACTCTCTTTGTCGTCAAGGCGCCACCTGCCGATGAAACTGTGAACTAAATGTGTAAGTGGTCTTTCGTGAAATGACTTATAGTTTTCCATTTTTGTTTACATCTAGTGGCGCCCTCAACGGTACTTGAAACGACCAATAGACCAGTTGTGAAAATTAAATCAATGGGACATGAATCCGAAGGTTTTGGTGGCAATACAAAAAAATCAAACGCATTTTAATGGAAGATGTAGAATGTGACCCCGAATATGAACCACGTATACAACATAGTATACATTTCATTGTTAACTTTGTTCACTGTGGTTATAAAATATAACAAATGGATTTTTCATGTCGAGCATTCCATCAACGTATCTCGTTTACACATCACCTCCTTAAACCAATTTCGCGAGCTGAGAAATTCCATAAAATGGAAGAGACAGAACTTCCATATCAGTTTATTCGAGAAATTTATGGAAGATCCTTCTCTGGGTCCATTCATGAGTTTTATTGAAATGTTCGTATTTACGAGCTGCTACTGAAAATCTACCATGAGCGTTTCAGACTTTCGGTATTTTTTTTCAGGTCGTTGAGGGATTTTTCTCGGTAATATTTGTGTCTTACAAATAACATTTTACGAATGACATTTTTCTTCAAATAAATTCGAATTTCAATTAGGCTCTTTTCGTGAATTTTTTCAAAATAAACTACACAATAGAATTTCTTCAAGTTTTCTGAGCATAATAAGGTAGACTTTCAGCTATATTTTGAGTTTTTTATTTCACAAAAATATGGAAAAATAATGGAGTTATGTGCTATTTTTGAAGTTGCCAAAAAAACCAAGAAAAATCAGAAAGGTTATTGAAGTCGAATGTATTTCCTGTAATTTTGGAAAAATATAAAAAATTAACAATGGTCATTCTGAAAAAATTATGAAAATGCCTAATGTTGAAAAATACTCAAAGGAATGAATTTTAAAAATATCGTTTCGTGAAAAAAGTGATCACTGTTTAGAAACCTGCCATTCAAAAAAAATTCATGACACGACCTTGCCGCTTTCACAGGATATTTTCAAAAGAATAAACTATCAAAAGCCAGAAAAATCAATTTTCCGAACTGTCAATTGTCACACAAACACTCCAGAGTTTCTAATCACTACAGCGGTCGATACCGCGACAATAAAAAGCGAGCTGTCATCCAGAAAACGAGATCTGTCATCCAAACACCCTGAATAATTCGCCAACGTGCGTTTCGCCACGAAAATCATTGTTTCCCGATGCGTCATTTTCCCGCCGGTAACCAAGACGACGCGAGTTCGATCGTGTGGCGCTTTTCCTAGCTGTCGCCGATGTCGTACAGCTTTCCCAGACCGTTTTGACGCGCACCAGAGCGCACTACGATCGTTCGTCTCGGGAGTTTTTAGGCATGCTAACGTGAAAACAAACCATCGCAGTCGGCCCTGGCCAAGTCCGTATTCGATATTTTGTTTCGTTTCGACGATATGCGAAGTGAGAAACGGACGAGGTTGGTTTGATGGGTGCTTCTTATCTGTCTTCTGTCATGTAAGTAGTTTGATAGGGTTGGATGGGGATTTTGGTGAATAAATTGGGGGGCTTGGGAAAAAGATTTGTTAGTTTTTTCACGGCGTGTTATCGGGGACAGAAAACTCATATGAGGATAGTTTTCAGTCGTGTGTTTGATCACACAGGACTGAAATTATTATTATTATATGATATATGATAAGTAGAAATACAAACATATATAGATTCAAACTACAATTCAGAGTATAATATAAGACCAAGAAAAAAATTGAAACGCTATAAGATGTACACTAATATAAAAATAAAAACATGTAAATGAAATTCAATATTGAAATGTTAGAAGAAGTTATTCTTGTTGTTCTTGCAGATATCTTCTCAATTTTGATTTTAACAAAATTTGATTAGGAATTCTCCTCACTCAAATAGGAATATTGTTGAAAAATGTATCCCCTGTGTATGATATGGACTATAGATTAATAATAGTATAGACGAAGTAAATATTTGGGAAAACCAGATTATAGTATGATAATATAGAGAAAATGAGATGAAATGATTATATTAAAAAATGAGTAATAAAATAATTGAATAAGGGGATTCGGAGAATGAGTGAAAATAAATAAATAAATTCCTGAACTCGTAAAAATAATGAGCTGTGAAACCCCGATTTCTTCTCATATTTTTCTGAAGAAAAAATTATAATCATCAATTCTATATGGAGTAAATGAATAACAGAAATTGGTTTCAACTCAATATTTTTCAAAAAGAAATGTCAACTAATGAATTTCAGGATTGGTAGTCTAGACTGAAATACACTGTCTGAAAATTATGGGATAAAACGAACGTATACTATTGTAATTCGTAAGAAAATGGGCTATGAATACGGTATTAGAGCTCATAATCGTAAATGTTTTGCAATTTAAGTAGAGTACACTTTAATTTGTTAGCTGAATAAACAACACATAAACTTCTAATGTCGATAGACTTTTTGTTTTTTCTTTTTTTTTTTGGAAATTTTCTGTACCTTATTCGAAATTTGTATCTATTATTACGACAAATATTTTTCATAATCAATGAATACTCAATCTTTATGTACCAGTTCGAAAATAAACGAAAAATATATACCTAGTGTCACAATAATTTCCAAAAGTTTGATTCACATTTATCGATAATTTATTCGAAACAAGTCATTGATATATTTCTTTCAATTAAGTTAGTTTTTCCCGGCTCTTTCACCCAATTTGGTTCTGTTGTAACATCATCAAAAGAGACAATATGTCCCCCAAGCGCATTAATATAGAGAATGAATGAAAGTGGCCCCAGAACTGTTCCTTGTGGAACACCCACATCCCCCTCATCGAAACTGTCCAAAAGAATTATCTCATCACTGTGAAACACAGTAACATTCTGATTATTCAATGAACCGAAGCTAAATCCAATTCACCTTCAACTAGAAAGTGAATTCAGATGTTTCAGCAATTGTTACAATCGAGTTAGCTAACTTTTTATGACAATTGCCACTTCAAGACAGTTGAAACGAATGTCGACCCAAACCTGTTGAATGCGTTCACCGTTTGAACGAAAATTTTAATTCCTCAACGTTTTGAACAGTTGAGTAAGTTTCGTAGAAAAATTCTTGTGCCTTTGTACATCTCCATGGCTTCCTTTGATTCAGGACATTATTCAGAGCGTGGTATATTATTTTTTTCGTTCTAGGAAGTTCAGGAGACTCGATTACGGCTCCAGTATTTCAAGAAACTCTTTGGTATTTTCTCCAGGTTTTGTTTTGGTAGTTTGAAATTAAATTTCTGCGAAGGAAATGCTCTCAACAATGTTCAAACTATTTAGGTTATGTGTAGTTGCTAAATAACTGCCAAAATGAAGTTTTCATAGAATTTTACTGAAACAATATCAGTCTGATGGATGCAGGAATAGTCAAATATTTCCCCTTCTACCATTTTTTGTTGGTTTGTACATCAAACAATCATGGATTCGTCAGTGATTATTTCTGATTGTTAGAATCACGTGTTTTCTTATTTGTTTGAAGTTTTACTGTTGTGCACATCAAAAATCATCAGAAACTGTCACGGAACAACCTTATAACGCTTCTACTCCATAGAGCAATAAAAAATCAAGTGTGCCGTTGAAAACGCTCGTATATATCAATATTGGCATTAAATCTGCGTAGTCCTTGCTGTGACCTAAACATCGTAGATATTGGATTTCAATTTCGGTACTCGTTGGAAGGCTGCACGTTCATTAGGTAACGCAATTCTATGCAATTCACGTCCGTTACATTACCGTTATGAAGGCTTTTTGACATTGGGAACCGTCTGTAGCGTATCCTATAAATGATTAGATTGATTTAACATGATCCATTGGGTTTTTATGTCATTTTGAGCATTTTTGACAGTTGTGTCGCGTTCTGCGACGACTCATAAATCATAAATTTTCATAAAATCGATTCGCTTCAAAACTCGCAGAACACAATAGTGAACTCAGTTTTTCGATATTTAGCATAGTTTTCGAGAAATTCCTGATTTTCTTTTATCGCATATATCAAAAAATTCTGAAAACATCCAAATACATTCGAAAAATCATATATTTTGACAAAAAAAATACTGAAGAACGTCTGAGACATACTTTGGGAAAATATTCTGAAAACATCAAAGACCCTACGGCGATTTTGAATTTTTGAAAATATTGATATACCTTTGTTCAATTTCGAGCGAGATTTCCAAAAATATATCCATCTGAAAACTCGTATATGAGGTGTCCAAAAGACGCCTCAGATTTTGGATATATAATACAGTTTTCGGGATATTCATAATTTTCTCGAAACTAAAAACACCCAGGAACATTCAAAAAATCACCTGTTTCATAAAAAAACACTACAGAACGTCTTAGACATACTTCTGGAGCGTATCTATAAGAATATACTACGAATTTGTTTTCGAAAAAATACAAAGGTTACCATTGTTAAATTCCCCTAAAAATTCGTCTGAAAGGTGTCTGAGAGTCTCAGTATCTCAATATCTAGTACAGTTTTCGAGATATTCGTCATTTTCTATCACCGAATTATCAAAAAAGTCCAAGAACTCCCCCCAAAAAAACTTACATCACCTGTTTTGACAGAAAAGAAAGTTACTATAGAATGTCCCAGACCTGCTTCGGAAGTATATCTGCAAGAATTCCCTTTTTTTTTCAGAAACTCTAGACACGTTTCAAATTACTACGTGTCAAAAACGTTCTACTTTGTTCTCTGTACGAATTGTTCGCTGAACAACTCCAGTAACTCTTTAATTTCTTGAGAGCGCATTAAAGGAACAAAAAACCTTCAAGGTCACACTTCATAAACATCGAATCGCGTTGTTTTTTTCAGCTCCAGCACACTCGTATCGATTAATGCAAATGTATACACTCAGCGAATAAAAACAATTTGCTCCTCATGAACCGAGATTGTTGATTCATACCAAATGTTTGTTGATCTCTGAAAATTCTCACGTTATGAATATCGAATCAGTCGATGCACGATTCTAGCGGTCTATAAAATTCGACGTAACACATTTATACTGAAATCAGTCTGCGTTCAATGATTCGAAAAACGCCGAGCAGTAATTTGTTTTTCTCGATTTCAGTTCTTTGACCCATTTCAAACTCCAAATCAATATTATGTGCTAAATATATCCAATGAAATGCATCCAGTCTTGTCATTTTCATCTATATTTAGATGCACTTAACAAAACTCAATATTGTTGAAACCCATAATTTATTTTTCAGATTTTAGACTCCTACATCAATATTTCAGACGTTAGAATGGAGTTTACTGCAATTCTAGGTGGTTGATATTCTTAATAATTCTTGGATTGGATTCTATTTCGATTTTAACTCCCAGAAAAAAAATTTAATAGGAAACCACTTTCAGAATGATTCTTATTGTAAGTTACTTTCTATTACTTTACCTTGAAAAGAATTCTTATCGTCAGCATACAATAATAAACCAAGATTCAAAACTTCAAGATGTTATTTATGAACGTGTGTATTGAAGAAGGCCTCAAATTGGGTCCTTGTGGTACTCTTGACGTTGCTAGATATTCGCTAGATCTGTGCTAATGAAATTAATGCAGTAGATATTGTTATAAAACAGGAATCTGGCAACTGTGACACATGACATTGCCACATGACATTGACAAATGACATTGACACATGACTGCTACGGTTTCTTCTGTTCCAGGTGACGACGGCATGCTAGAAAACCTAATCTTCCTCTTACTCTCGATCACTGCCCAAGCCGAAAACATTTCCCACCATGACAGCTGTCAAAGCAGACTTCTTTCTCGCCCAACCGTTCCAGCCGGACTGAGCCAGAACGTCACCAAGCTGGCCGAGCGATTCGATCAGGAAATGTCGCTCAGAAACGGCAATTTCTCCGTGGTGGCCCGGGACCTCTTGGTAGCCAACCAGGAGGTGTTGGGAGTAGCCTTCGTGTCCTCCAGCTCCAGCTACGCCCTCGCGCTGAACGTCTCCAAGAGGCTGAAGATTTTTCCCAACCGCACGGGGGAGACCAGGGGGTTTTGGGGGTCTTTGAATGTCAGCAAGAGTGGGTGGAGTCCAGGTTTCAAGGATTGCAGCTATTTGAGGAGTTGGGTGTATTGTTTCGTGCTGAAAGCTTCGGGGAGGGTGGTTGGGGTTTACATCAGATTGGAGCTGGATCAGTGTGATGACAGGCAGAGTGAAATCTTCAATGGGAGTCATAAGTGTCATAGAGAAACTATGCAGGTATGTTGGTATGACTGTGTGGCAGCGGGATATCACGAAATGGAAGAGGAAAATGCTCAAATTTGTTTCAGAAATGCTTCTCAGTAAGAGATTCTTTGTTGAATTGAATCCCACGTTTTTGTAATAATGACAACAATTTCTACATCAGAAATTTCATTCTCATATCAAGAGTTATTTTTTATGTCTGACAACTCATTGGATATTGCCAGTTTTCCAAGATTGGAAAAGTTAGAATTGTCATCAACTTAGGCTAGTTTTGAAACCAGCTCAGCCCCTATTGGATATACTGAGTGATTCTCAGTTTCTTCAAGAATCACCTTTTTCAAAACTAGAAAAAATCTCAAAAATAATATATTTTTCCAAAAATGCCATTGAATAATGTGGAGGCGAGAAAATATTTTCGATTCCTGCGAATGAATTACTATCACTCTTGAAATTCCTGATTTGTCCTGACTAATTCCAAATTACATTTCAACACCAGGAAAAACAAATATCAATCACGACTAATGGAGGCATCACCTATATTGATGAAAAATTAAATTGGTTTGTAGCCGGACAACAGCTGGATCACGAAATCGACGTGCTATCAGAAATATTCCATTTTCCGATGAATTCATTTCAGCGCGTTGTGAAAATACAAAATACCAATAAATGGCGAAAGCGTCGGTATATCGCATTCGCCAAAACAGCAAATAAAAACTAGCGAGGTTTTCAGGACCCAGGTTTTCACATTTTCCATATTGTAATCGCTACTCTGTGATTTCCAATATTCAGTTAAATGGAAAATCCAGATCAAGTACCTAGAAAACGAATTGGACGATGTACCTCTTTCCAAAATTATCAAACACAACGACACTTTCAAAAAAATAATGCTTCCATTGAAAACTATATCATACACGTGGTCTTTTCCAGAATTCTAGAATCATTATTCCGTGTATCTCGCTGACGTTGATTCCCCTTATTTTTTCTGTTGCATCTACATGAGCTACTCTACAACAATCAAATTGCTTTTTCCACTTGTCAACTTCAGCAGCAAAATCTAGTTATCCTCCTGGCACATTATGCAGCTCTTTGAAGTAAAGTGGAAAAGGATTCCCGCATAACGTTTTTTCCCCAGAGTTCATTACTTGGATCGATAATACAGCTTTAGGCTTGACAGTCTCTGCAGTACACCGAAAATATACTGATGGAATTGTCATTGTCACTGTCATTGTCACTGTCATTGTCACTGTCATTGTCACTGTCATTGTCACTGTCATTGTCACTGTCATTGTCACTGTCATTGTCACTGTCATTGTCACTGTCATTGTCACTGTCATTGTCACTGTCATTGTCACTGTCATTGTCACTGTCATTGTCACTGTCATTGTCACTGTCATTGTCACTGTCATTGTCACTGTCATTGTCACTGTCATTGTCACTGTCATCGTCACTGTCATTGTCACTGTCATTGTCACTGTCATTGTCACTGTCATTGTCACTGTCATTGTCACTGTCATTGTCACTGTCATTGTCACTGTCATTGTCACTGTCATTGTCATTGTCATTGTCATTGTCACTGTCACTGTCATTGTCACTGTCATTGTCACTGTCATTGTCACTGTCATTGTCACTGTCACTGTCACTGTCACTGTCACTGTCACTGTCATTGTCACTGTCATTGTCACTGTCATTGTCATTGTCATTGTCATTGTCATTGTCATTGTCATTGTCATTGTCATTGTCATTGTCACTGTCATTGTCACTGTCACTGTCATATCAGACAGAATTGTCAGCTTCATAAAATTTGATATCGCAAGCCAGCAAAGAAAATCTCTTGGTGTTATTTTCCTAATAAAACTTCGGAGTCTTTTTCACGTCGACGCTAATAAAATAAAAGTCGATGAACGATAATCTAGAGTGTCGTCTGAAAGCCGTGATTTTGTTTTCCAGTGCGTCAAGAAGGTCGAGACATATGACGACCGAGATGGATACCGTTGCACGTGTCGTAAGGGCTTTTACTACCAGAGTGCGAATTTATCCTGGAACGGTTTGAAGGGAGAAGAAGTGGAGAACGGTGATTTACGGTGAGTCCATGTCGTTTGGTTTTATGGTTTCTGCGTGGAATCATGTCCTACTAAATGTATTCGGATCGATCCAGAATGAGAAAGGAAGGACTAAGATCTTCGGAGGAAAGCTTGGACACCACAAAATGTAAAGAAAGTTCTTGTTCGCATTTGTCAGATTTTTAATGTTCTGTGTTCACGAAAAGAAGCTTAGAAATCACGAAACGCAAAGGGAGTGACTGTTGCACAAACGTCAGATTTTTGTTGTTCTATGATCATGAAGTATGACATTTGTATGACATTTCTCCTTGTGCAACCCTTTGTAGGATGATGGAATTTCTATTTCCAAGAAATGAAGCCTCGTCAGTTCGAATTCCATATATTCTTCTACAAGCTTATGCATAATCACGAGTTTCCAGAGAATTCCAGTGAAAAGCGAACGAAAGAGAAATAGAGAGAGAGCTTTCCTAATTGGATTTTGATGCACAATCCACATTGGGTTGAGAAGTTAGATAGTCAGGTATACCACGTGACTGAAAATTAATTTCTAGAATGGAATCTAGTCATTTGAATGTGTGGCTGGAAAAACGCTGCATGTAGCGGAAGTGGAATTTTACAGAAGAGTGAATTATGTTCAAAAATCAATTAAAACTGCAGCGTCATTTCCACTTTTCTAGCGCACTTCAAGCTATCTAGCGGTTTGAAAACCAACCACTTCATAGGTGGATTCGATCAGGCAAGCGACAAAGAATGTTTTTTCAAAAACCGATTTTGCGAAAAAAACGACATGCAACGTTTTTCCAGCCACACATTCATTTGATTCTGTTTCGTCGTGATAATTGGTTTCTTCAATTGAAAAAAATGTTTATGTTTCGACTACGTCACTATGCCAGTTACAGAGCATGGTAGTAGCGCAGACAGCGACTCATTCTGTTAGCTATTATTCGGGCATTTATATCAAAAATTCTTTTCGATACTTTGATGAAACATTTGATGATGAAGTAAATGAGAATTTCCAGAGAATTGGAAGATGATTTCAACTAAAGTTAGCAATTAATTACATCGTCGAATAATGTCAACATACTTAATTGATTATTCGAGATAATGAGACATGGTTGAAGATGAAATCACGATAAGGATTCATCCAGAAATAAACAAACCTTGCCTCTAGCTTTCCCCACTAATCAACTGTCAAGGAGGGAGGCCGCCTCCATAATTTTCCGAGATAATTTGATTTCTGGAATTTCATCCACAACACGGAATCTCACGAGAAATTGTTTGACAACCAACCTAAACTTAAATATTTTCCTTCCTGTTTTCGATGTCAGTTTTCTCGATCGAAATATTTTCACAAATCACGGTAAATCTTTCGCTCTTTCTTCTGGGGATTGTTCAATGATCGATGAATGTTGTCTCCAGGCAGGACATGCCAGAGAAACTTTAATTTCCTTAGAATAGAAAGGAAGATGATGGATAGTCTGAACAAACTCATTCATTCCCTTTAAGAATCAGTTGCCTCACTGAAAATGATCTATAAAACAGTTTTATAAGAAAATCATCAACACGAGAGTGACATGACATATCAACTGTCACTTGTCACATGTCTGAACGACCCGTATAGCCACGCGTTCAGATAAATCGGTTTGTAATCTCGAGGATTATGGATTGTCTGATATATTTTTATCCGCATTCGCTTTTATCCCCAATTCAATATCGATAAATATCATGAAATTCGATTCGTGAAAATGGAGGCAGCGGGAAAGATATGAGTATTCGCTTTGGTGAAATAAATAATGTTTGCGAGAGGAAAAACATTGAATTTTGTTACATTTGGTTTTATTTAAAAACAATTGCAATAACAAGGGTTCAAAAATTATTGAGCTTTCATTATCATACAGGTTTTCTAGACAAAAATCATCACACTACTCTACTTTTGAAAATTTCTTGGACGTTTCAACACTCAGTATGCTTTGACAGAGACCTTAAACCACAAAACTACACATTCACTGAACACATAAAGTTTTGACAGTTCGACAAGTGATGTGCACTGATGAATTTGACATGTGTCAGAAAGATGTGGGAATGTCATACGTCACAACGTTATCTTTTTTTGAGAAAAAAGCACTGTTGAATCGGAAATTGTGTTTTTTGTTTTCATTTTGTTCTGCTACGATGGTGATATTGACACTTTCTCGTGCAAAATATCTTCAGTAATGGATCACTGCGAAGGTATATAGAATATCGTGAGTTTATCCAAGATCGATAACCATTTATATCCGACTGGATTTCCTGGGAAATTTGCCGGTAGTCTTCTTAGTATTGTGAGAAATGTTCATCAATCTTCACCCCAAGTAACTGTATTATACAGAGTGTTGATATTTTGAATGCGTTTTCAAAATTGCTCACATCATAATTCAAAGAGAAATTGACAGATTGACTTTAAATTGAAACTGAGTATTGTTCAATATATTTACTATAGTTTTTTTATTTTTCGCCCCCAAAAAACGACTTTTTTTCAGAGTGACACCATTTTGTTAACGAAGTCATTGAAATACTTCAATAACCTTGAATTTCTACGTGGACGAACTTTTTTTGGGCACTTTCGAAGACAACACATAACTCCGTTATTTCCCAATATTTTTGTGATAAAATAAACTCAAATATAGCTGAAAATATACCCTATTATGTCGGAAAAATTTCAAAACATTCTATCGAGCACTTTTTCGAAAAAAAAATCGCGAAAATCGCCTAATTTTACACCAGTATATGGTCCCTTTAACAGTCCTTATTTCGTACGATCTTCAGAAGTTGTCCCACTCTCCCAAACACCCCTTACAACAAGAGGATAATCGATGGAAGCAGACGAGCACACGCTTTGTCCTAATGATATATCTACAAGACAGACAAATCACCTTGCATTATGTATCATCTGAATGTGTATTTGAACTGGCGTTCGCGTTTCCTTTCCAGACATCGAAATAAATATTGCAAGCTTCTGTTCTGGAATCGGTACAATTGCCAGAAAGTAGTCTCCGTTGGGTTGAAATGTGGGTGTTTTATTTTATGCCACGAATATATCCGTTTTGGGGTAATTCTCAAAGGAATGAACGAGGAGAAATGGAAGCCGAAATCTTCCTTCGCCTTCCAGGAATAGAAATAGCTGTAGAAATGAATTCTTTATCTAGTTATTGGGTTCAGGATATCGTCGATTCATCGGTTTTCTGTTGGAAACTTGCACGCGTCTTCAATTTCTAGCATTTGTTGAAAGACGAAATGAGAAATATCGGTGTAGTCGTAGCATTTCCGGTTAAACCGGAAGTGGAAATAAAGACACTAATTTCAAACGGAAACAACAACTTCATGCACAGCTGGACTCATTTCAAATGCTCAAATGTTCAAAATAGGAGTTGCCATTAAAAAAAAAAACTTTCATTGCTTTTTTTTCGATATTCAATGCATGCCAATTTATGTTAAAAAATATAGAAATGTGCACTCGCTTTCCCAACTTTTTCGCCTCGAATCGTTCCCGAGAATATCGAATAACAAAAACGGGTCGCCCGATTCACAGCATAATTGTTTTCCAAAGCCTCCCTAGACCATTCATTTCCATTACATTTTCAGCCAACAACGTCTCTATATACTTTGGCATTTTTTTTATTTCGAGACCTATGGAGATGCTTTTTTTTCAGATGTCTGTCATGTCCAGACGGTTGCGAAGACTGCGGTCCATTGGGCGTTTGCAACATTCAAAAAGACGTTCACCTGACGACCTCCATCTTGTGTATCCAGCTCACGTGCATGGCTGTTGTTGTAGTCGTTACGCTGATCGTCTTCAAACAACGTAAAACTAAAGTAAATAACTTTATATACATTAACTGGATGTGATAGGGTCCCCTGACGTTTGACATATCATGTGCTAGTTCGGGTTGTTCATAAAAAATAATGCAAAATAGACCACAGAGCTACTAGGTAGCACATGTACGTCCAATGGACATAAAATGGACGTCCAGTGGACGTTTGGACGTAAAATGGACATGAAATGGACGTCGTGTGCTATGTGGATTTTGAAACTGTAATTATCACATGAAAAACTAATTTGATGAAATCGAAAGCTCTGAAAAAAAAACATATGTATACTCAGTCAAAATTCAGTCGTTCTGAATCATTAAAAACTTGGTTTTTACTATGTCAATTGATTTCTTTCTAGGCTATCGCCATTGGTATGTGGACTATCCTAGAAACGATACTAGTAGGAATTTTCATCTTGTATTCGACTGTAAGTATTCCGGCGATAAACTTCATTTGCATTATGAGTTGTATTGATTTTTCATCTCAATGAATCTGAAGGAGACTTTAAAAGACAAAGGAAATACGAAGCCTCCTCATGTTGATCCATCAAAAAATATCTTGTTTGAATTTGGAAGTTGCAACTCCCGCCTTCTTGGTTGGGAGTAATAACAGTACAGAGTAATAAAAATAAACCAACAACTTCAAGCTACTATTTCGTCATCACATCCCCCGTTGCAACTTCATTTCATTTCGAGCAAAACCCAATGTCCCAAAGCAAATCTAGACATCAATGAGAAAACTTTCCAAAGCGGCCAACTTCCACTGTTTGAGTTGGCTGTGTGTATGTTCCATGTTTACACGTGATCCTGTTCCAGATTGCCAATTAATGACTATGTTTGCACCACATGTCCCCAATGATTCGATTGGCTGCATTGAGTCGAGTTTGCACCATATTCATAACCTCTGAATCTCTGTCTCAATGTTGCCAACAGTCTGTCATGTGACAAGTGACATTTGGAACGTTCCAAGGTCATGAGTTGTTATTCTAAGTAGGACCATTTACTTCCACAGGTAGTTTTGAAATCATTCGAACCGACAACTGCTCAATGTCTTTTGGAGCCTTGGCTTAGAGAAGTAGGCTTTGTGATCTGCTACGGCGCTATTATCCTCAAACTTTACAGACACCTGATCGAGTTCAGGACCAGAAAAGCGCATAGATGGGTGGTCAAAGACACCGACCTCCTCAAATACCTCTTCATCATGATCTTGTCTGTAAGTTGAACCACTGTACTTCGTTTACATTTCAAATTGTGCTCCCAAATTCTGTGTAGGTGTTGGGTTATATGGCTGCCTATACTTCCATCACTCTCAATTTCATGCAAGAGAACTATAGCTTGCTTTTTATTGGGCGAACACTCGGTGGGGAGCGGTACTACGCCTGCAAGTACCTCTGGTGGGATTATGTGACTGAGACTGGAGAAGTTATCATTCTGATTTTCGGGATCCATCTCAGCTATGCCAGTCGAAATGCCAAAACGCAGTTCCATGTGAGTGCTTGGTTATATTAATTGGCTGATAGCAGCGTAGGGACGAAGATAGTGGCTCATTCTGTTGAGTTGAGTGATTTGAATTATCCGGGACTGAAAATTCAGGTCACCCAGCTCGATGAAACAAAACTTTATTCATTCCTAGGTGGTGCAACAAATCGAGAACCAATTAATTGGTTCTTCAACTGATAATTCTGATCAAATTGTTGTCACTGAAAAGAGGACTCCAGGAATAATCCATTTACCAATCCAATTAAACTTTGTCGGATGGTGTAAATGAGATTTATCCGACGAGTTCAAAGTTGAATCTAGCCTTGATTGGAAAAACTCACTAGCGAGTTGAGTTTGGAACTTTACCAGAGATAGAATGCATCCGGGGATAATTATTATACACGAGCTGATTCCTATGAGGCTGCAAATAGCTTCAATATTGAAGGCAAAGTGTTTTTAATGCAACTAATATTATTAAATAACTCGGGACATTTTTCATTTCCTTATAATTCCTTTTAGGTGCATGCAACTCCATCGAACTCCTTTCAATTCTTAAAGCACGCTTCTCAATACCTCACAATTTCTTCTTCTCCATCTTAGTCTTCTTCCTTTCTTCTTACCAAAGACTTTGATCCTATTTCATCAAATATTCGACGATTTTCCACATGGGGTGCATTCAGAACGAAAGAATTCTTGAAAAGAGGTTCTCGAGAGGATAAATTACGAGCACAAATGTCTGAGCAGCAAGAACCCTCAAAAATAAGCGCTGAAAACCTAAACTCATTAAAATGTTTTATTCGTTTGCACGCTACAGAAGATGAAGATGCCTGCAATGAGCATAAAGAGTCCTTATATCGTATCGTGGTTTCTCTTGTGTGTTTTTTCTCACAGTGCACTACACGTCATATTATCCTGAAGAAGTTTCGTCCAATTCAAACTGTCTTTTTGATATCAGAATCAAACGAAAATTTGCATACAAGGTGTCTAGTTCCCAATACAAACACAGACTTCATTGAGTGAATGGGAACAGTGGCTCTGTCAGGATAGTTACACATCGAAATGCATAGTATCGACTCGATATTTGCTTCTATCGAAGCTAGTGCAACCAATCGAAGCTCTAGGTCAACATACAATTACCATTTGCGCTTCACGTTGCGAAAATAAGACAAAGCGATGTTCGAGGGAACTGAAAACAATTGAAGGGGATGGTTGACTTGTTCCTTGTAAACGTCATGTGTACTAATCGGGGTATTCTTGCTGCAAAAAGGCGTTCGACGTTTCGTTCATGAATGCTTCAGATGTCTGTTTTTGTTTTTTAGATTCTTGTTTTTGTTTGAAACACTAAGTAGAAATCATTCGCTAGCTATATGATGTATTAGCTACTTGTAACAGTTACGGAAACTCAACTTCAAAAACGTTTCTGCCACCAAATCTGTGATATACTTTCTCTGTTACGTTAAATAACGTTGCCGATTCCATTATATTCATTTCCCTAACTTCAGAATGTCTCTGAAAAAATCCAGCAGTGTATGATCTGCAGACCTAGCTGGCTACTCAATTGTAGTCGATGTAAACGTAACATCTTCGTGATTTATTTTGAAATTATGGTCTCATCTCTAGTTGGTTCAAATAATCCTCATTGCTACACACACGTTTTCAACTTTGAAATCATATTTCTCAGGAAAGAACCTTCCTAACTGCTGCCATCAGCTTGGAGATGGCAGTGAGCATAGTCTTCTATTTAGCTAGAGCTGTCATTCTGCCAGGTCTTCATCCAGACACTGTCCTCATTATCTACTGCATCAGAACGCAGACGTCGCAGACCATGGCGCTGCTGCTGATCTTCGTGCCGAAATTCTGGTATCAGCAAAAACAGGTCAGGAATTTGGCTCAGGAGTATTCGTGCAGGTTACCAGTAGATGCATTCAAAGTAAGTTAAGATACGTTACGTTACGATATTTTATGTTACGTTACATTACGTTACTTTCTGTTACGTTACGTTACATTACGATACTTTACGTTACGTTACATTACGTTACTTTCCGTTACGTAACGTTACTTTACGTTTAGATACTTTACGTCACGTTATTTTACGTTAAGTTACTTTACGTTACGTTACTATACATTACGTTACTTTACGTCACGTTACTTTACGTTACGATACTTTACGTTACTTTACGTTACTTTACGTTACTTTACGTTACTTTACGTTACTTTACGTTACTTTACGTTACGTTACTTTACGTTACGTTACGTTACTTCACGTTACGAAACTTTACGTTACATTACGTTACGTTACTTCACGTTACTTTACGTTACGTTACGATACTTTACGTTACGATACTTTACGTTACGATACTTTACGTTACTTCACGTTACGTATCGTTGAGTTCGATACGTTATATCACTGAAACAAAATCAACAAGCTTCACCAGTTGCGAAGCAAATGCGCCCATTTGATATTTATACGTTCCTTGCCAACAACTCAATATATATTAAATTCTCCTTCCATTTTTCCGTCGACTTCCTTTCAATAGACATTATTATACTCCAGGAAGACAGGACCCTGTACATACGTCAAAGGAATACGTGCACTGCATACGTGAAAGCCTAATGTTTTATTCAACAGTCATTCCTATTGTGGCCTATCTGCTATCGAGGCTAACCGTAAGGCTTATATCATATTTTTATATCATTTTCGTTTCATTTGCCAGCGGCTTTGGGTAACGTAATCCAGTCACAGAAAATATTGATTTTTTTCTCAATCGCGTGCTAGCTCCTGAAGTCTTGTATAGAAGGATCCTTGAAATTTCTCGACAAATACATTTGCGAAACAATCAAAAATGATCCACCAATTCTCATATAGGAATATCAATTCTTCTTCTTCACTTTTCGTCAAATTACGATTTCTTCGCACACTTTTCAGGATATGAATGCCCACGGTCCATTGACAAGCAACAACAGTGATGCCGATGTCGGAGAAATAACTCTAGCCGACATGAATCCGGACGATATCAGGGCCGAACTCAAGAGATTGTACTTACAGCTGGAACTATTCAAAAGCAAGACTATTTGTAGGGACAACCCTCACATATCCAAAAGGAGGGGCGGTAGAAAAGCACAGCACAGGAGATTCAGTTTACAGGTATGAAAATATCTCACTTTTATTTTTTTACTACTGGATGAAAATTGAAATGGAGAAATACTTCATTGATTTTCCTATGGAATCTTGGTTGATATTCTAAACCAGCAATGAGAATAAATATTTACCACTGAAATGATTACTTTAATTTTTTATTTTCACGCAGAAAAAGGGTAGTAGAGAAAAGGTAAGTGAAAATACAAACAGCCTAATTGCTAGAAATCATTCTTACCTCTCGCTCCATTGAATTGACATTTCTGAGATATCACGAATTATTTCAAGAATCTGCACGCGAAGCACAAAGACAGAGAACGTCAAAAGTTACAGGAAGAAGTGACAGAAGCAGAACCGTCAAGGACACCAGAGGACTCTGTGTGTAGCAATGAAGGGCCGAGCGCCATCTACGCTGATTTGCCGTCATCAACTTATCCTAGTGATCAAAAATAAATCTACAGAACTGAGAATATATATTCGTGTATATCTTTGTGTATTGATCTAAGGAACGAAAACTAAGCTGAACAGCTTTGGTCATATAAAATCAAAATCAGTATATCCGTCATAATCGTAAACAAATTCAAAAAACAATTTTACGTTAGCTACAATCACCTGTCACCTGTCTATGTTTGGTTGCACAAGGAGTGACAGTTGACGTATACATTTCCAGTTTGAAGTTTGAAAGATGACACAATAATCATCTGACAGCAAAAATATTGTCGTACTATTGGAATTGAACCAAAGATGAATCATTCAACGATAAAGACATGTCTTATTACTACAGAATTATTTCAACGACTATAGTTTGTTTGTCTTGGAGGGTACAAAGACTTGACGCTTGAATAGAAGTAGTTTTATTGTTAACTAGGAATAAATCCTAGTCTCCATTTTGTTTCTATATTCATCGATGTATTCAATGTGATATTCGCTGTGACCATTACGTCTACAATGTTTTTTCACTGCATTCATTGTAAAATAAGTCCGTGATGTCAAAATTAGTCAGTCAGTCATAGATGGCCATGAATTGATGTACGTGTGCTGTATGGAAATTATTTTTCATAACAGGCACTGAATGTTCAGTGTATCAATTTTGGAACAGATTGTACACTTGTCATCTGTCAGATTCTGTGTCTGTGCATAGAATATAATTTCCATGGAAGCCTCACACCTGTTGCTTCACAGATGTCTCTTGTCATATGTCATTTGTAGATGGAATACCCAAGCTGATGTTGAACACAACTAGAATTCAATACCGATCTTGATGTATGTAGAGTACATGTTAAAAAATCTCCTTTATTAGTTTCATAGAAATGAGCAATAATAGTCGTTATTCGAGCTTAGGCTTTGAACTTTGTCTTGGTTCAAGATGATTCACTATACACATAAGCTGATAACGTCCATTGCATAAAATGCTAAAATGGGTCCATTTTGCAGATGAAATTGTTGGAGATGTCATAATTTTTGCAGAATTTGTCCATTTTTGCTGAATATCTGCTATGCAAGCTATCCTCAGAAATGTATATAACTTAATGTTATTAAGAATGTAGCTACTTTGTTTGAAATTATTAAAATGGTATGGGACCAAATAGTCCTTCGATAAATAAAAAAAAAAAATCAAATATGATAATCAAGGTCACGAGTTGTTACAGCTATCAATAATGATTATGGAGAATTTGAATTTCTTTCATAATCAAAAATTAATTCTTATTAACAGTTACTTTTTTATTTGATTTATAATGGTTTTTTCCACAACCATTAGAAATTGCCAAAGAAGTGTGATGATAAAATAAAGATTAAACTTAATATTTCTTGAACTTTCAACATTTTGCAATAGAGAAGTTGAGAATTCTGCAGCATAGTTTTGGTTTTTCTGGTCTAGTTTTCAATATTTTTTTTTAAACTGACAACTTATCTGTTGCAATATGAAAGGATATAAAAATTGTTTATTTATGGGTTGATATTATTATAGCATCATGTTATTTTGCATAGGGAATTCTGATTTATGAAAAATAATAGACTGTTCATTTGGGTTTGTAAATATTTATGTAGTGATTGTTGTAGTGATTTTTTATTGAGTAATAAAGTGTTGTAATATTGAAATCTCTTAATTTATTATCACAAATACTCATTTGTTTCAGTTTCTATAGGCTTCTCGAAATGTCATATGTCATCTCTCTCCATTCAATTGTGTCAAACGTCAAATCATTGTCATTGTTTGTCACTATTTCTTTTCCATTTTTGTGGAATCTCTCATCACAGTTGTTGCTGATGTAGGTTAGAATTTGTTAATACGTATCGAATAATAATTTTCTTCTTTTTTTGGAAAATCTTCAGTACCGCTCACGAGTCTATTAACCCACTTCTGACGAAGAATAAAAGCTCAAGTAGTGTCGAAGACCTCGAAATTTACCCGTAATAAACCTGAAGATAAATAGCATTTCTTAGACAACGGAATTATGAAAGGCACCTACTACTTTCTAGATGTCATGTTATACAACCTGAATAATTAGAGCATCGTGTGTAAAATTTTACAGTAATGTTAGAGGATATAGAACATACAATGGTAATGACGGCAACGACTCGTGTAAAGCTCATTACTTTGGCAGCTGGTTGGGTCTTAGGGGTATTACAGGAAGAGATCGTTTCAGATCGTTTCATTTGTTCGCTGTTAGAAAAATCCAGATATGTGAGAAAAGGCCTCAACCTGTCCTTCTAGTCTTTCACTACTGACTTCATAACTATACTATATTTACAAAAACAAAAATATACAGAGAAGTTTCATGCAAAATTGTTGAGAAAGAAATAACAAATCGGAAAATGCTGTGAAATAACAAAAATTATGCCACTTTTCAGTGGATGTGGCAACGCTGCAACTCAACAAAGGTTCTCAAACTCACATTTATACCTAATATAAGTAGGAGTGAGACAACCGATGTTGCTGCTTGTCGTTTTTTGAGTTTCAAATTAATAATTTTGAATTAGGTTTCAAATTGTTTCGAGAAATGTTTTCGATTTATTACTATCGACAGAGAATGACAGTTCGTTTCAATATTTGTCAAAGTTTTAACTAGATCAACAACATTTATTATCAAATAGTTTCCTCCAAATGAATTCAGCATCGTTGTGAAGTCACTGTGCAGTGTTGCCATAATTATTGATGCTTAGACGTTCCCAGCTAAGTCTCAACCAATTGGAAGTTTAGTGGTTAGCTGGATACTTTTTATTTTGCACTGTTGGTATTGAAAGATAACCAAATCTATAACTATGTTTCTCAAACGAATACACTATATAAAATGGTTTTATTTGTCGTTTATTCAATTTGAAAGTAAATGGTTATACGGTACCCAGTATTAACTGTGAATGTTTTGAAATAATAGCAATTCATTAAAGTGATAACATAAAGACCAATCCGTTAAACAAACTGGTTCAACAAGCTAACACTGATTCGAAACACACTTGCTTCGTATGCAAAATGTGAACGTAAACCTTGGAGTAACAGTTAAAACTCATCTCTTTCTGAGCCCCAAGAAATGAACCGGCAAAAATTCGATTATACAGTAACGCCGTATCGTGTAATTCGAAGTCTCCGCAAGTGGTCCTTTCGTTCGGTTTCATGAACGTCGTTTTATCGCAGTCGGCCATTGCATAAGTGCGATTCGTGATATTTTTGTTTCAGAAGTGGGACACTATTGTACCGTTGGCCTTCTCAGTCATTTTGTTATCAAGAGCCACTTATTTCGAGATGAAAAGATTTGCTATGCCGTTGGGCACAGTTGGGCAACGTTAGGAATTTGTAAGAAAAACAAGAAGAATTTTGAGAATGGATATGAAACAGTCATAGTCAAAAGTTTAATTGAGACTGACAGCAAATGAAATGCAAGATATCGATAAACACTTTCGATTATCTTTGTCAGGACCATCTCTAGAATGTTTCAAATGTATGAAGAAAGAAAATCTGTGCGCAGAGAATGTAAACCATTATTTTCAGGAGTGGCAGCCCTGAAATCCCAGTTTAATTGTCAATCAAAATATGACAAATTCTTGTGAAAATAGTCTCTACCATTAGGAAGTACTTTTGATATGATACTCATTCACATAATCCTCCATTTACCTCACTTGACAGAGTGAAAACCACTCGTGATTGGCTGATCACTGATTTTTTTACACCTCTTGGAGACACCCTGTATTAGAATTGAATTACTGTAATATCTTCGTTGATTATTTGAAGATTTGTGGGCCTACATGAAAGCAATTCAAGTGTACTCAGTTTTTATGAAATATTCAGGAATTCACAAATTATAGATTGCCCTTTTCGAAACTTCCGTTCTTTGCTCAAAAAGTTTTGGTTTCTGTGGTACAAGACAGAGCACGTATAACATTACGATTCAACCTCAAAAATTATGTAATATTCACTCGTGAGTGACAAGAGATAAAAAACATAGCGAACAATTCAACGTTATACTGACAATGATGCCTCATAGTACACATCAAATTGATTTTTTTTTGGCATCTTCTCAAGGAATTGTTGAGCTGATGGATAGTTTATGGAATTTAGAACTGTCGAACACAGCACTTTCTTTAAATGTACCGATGAGGAAGTCCAGCGGAAGTCCAATTCAACTCCGGAACGTTAATTGGACCAAAACAGGACGTCTACAGGACGTTATACGTTACTAGGGATACGAATGGTCATGTTCAACGTTAGAAACGAAAAAACCACACATCAAGCAATTGACAAATCCGAATACGATTGGCGAACGTCACCACACAACTCAACTACACTGGAAGATCGACGACCCCTCTCTTTTACCACAAGAAGTCGTCTTACTCAACTTGGTGCGTCTGCAGTTGGACTACGACCACGATCGCGAGCAAAAGCACGACTCGACCGGTCTCGAACGCAAACTGAAATTACGTCGGTGGTGGTTTCTGGTCACCTGTTTAGCATCCGGTAACGAAAGGACATGAAATAGAAGTACTCAGCGAGATTTTGTTGCTATACTGACCCAGTTACGTTGAGTTGTTGTTGGTGAAATGTGTTTTATTGCTGTTGGTTTGGTTGTTTGTTGGTTGACATGTGTCAGTGCAACAGGTAAGACAAGCTCTGATTATGGAGTCAGTGACTGTTTGTAAGCTCCCAAAGTAGTTATCATTTCAATTTGTTCTCGATAAGGCTGTCGGGAGTTAATACAGTGGATAAAATTGAAGAAGGGTGTATTATAGAAATCTTTTTATTCAAAATAATTTTAGGGAGATTAGGTTGAAATGTGGCCTATCTGCTTCTGTTGGAGTTCCGTGTCTAGGTCTATCTTTGTAACCATACTCTAAGTCCATTTGCTGCAACTGGACAGACTTCCCCATTTTTTCAAGAGAACCTACAAATAGTTCTGTCCGATATTGTTCATGTGTTTGTTGACCCTACGATGTCCTGTCGTTCTGAGAGCTTTGACCATGGATCTATGATAAACTCTTGGTCTATTGCTTCATCACAGAAAGGCTCTGGACCAATTGGGACACCTTGTCTCAGCCTAGGGTATCAGCCTTAGTTGCCTTTGTAACCTTCGTGGACTGGTACCCAGTTAATTTTGAATGCCTAGCTCTTTCAAGACATCCTAGACAAGTTATCGACACATCCAAAGCAGGATCATTATTTGTGGCCAATATTTTTTGCCACCAGTCATAGATCAACGAAATTCAATGACCCTACAACGACTTTTCATGAAAAAGTTGAGCCTCCATCAAACTCGTGCAGCCTCTCTGTACAAAACTACATCCTCTGTACTATTAATTGTTTCATGAACATGATGTATTCCATCATAGTGGCCTTGGGTTTATTCTCATTAACATTCGCTGTAGCAATGAGAATCAATGAGAGTCAATTATACAAAGTGTTCCATAATAAATGTGGTGGTTCGATTTAATAGAATCACCTATATTTGTGCAACCAGTTTAATTTGGAATATTTCGATAGTTGATGACGTTTGTTGACATGACAGGTAGGGCCATTCCATGACAGATATGTGGATAAGTCAAGAGGCATCAGCTCTGGAGCTAGTAGAATAACACCCTATATTTCTGGGGGCTTGTTATCTCTTAAAATTCAACAATATCAAGTCGAATCAATGGCAGACAACAAACAACAACTAAGATAAGATACGCTGTCAAAAGTGATGCTATTTTGTTGGTATTAGAGTCAGTATCATCAATTCGTGATGATAGGTTTATTTATATATCTATTGATGAAACTAATTTGTAGTTAGATAAGACATAACATAAGAAGAAGACTAACACTGCCCCAATGAATTAAATAGTATGCCTACTTGTTGCAATCGTTCTTCTGCAACTGTTTAATAATTCAAAAATTAGCCATTCACCTCACGTCAAATCAGCAAAACGTACTTTGCATACAGAACGTTGAGAAAAGAAATGGTTATCACAATGTTACTCAACCATTTCAACAAAGTCTTGAGCGTGCATGAAAACACAGCTGTAACGGTTAGAATACGGATGCAAATTACGATGGAATGCATTGATTTGGATGGATCGAGATATCTATCGATTTTTCTAGCGGTGAAAAGGAGAATGAATATTCAATTGTTTCTGCTCCGCACTCTTGATTGCGTAAGGAAAATAGTTCCTCTGTATTTCCGCGTTTTATTCAGGATCTCGGAATTAATTGTTGTGGACATTTCCAACCAAGGCTTTTTTCAGACACTCTACTGAGTGTTTAGTTATGACATCGCCATTTTCATAACCTCAAAAGTGCCGAAAGAACTTTGAGACTCACGCAACCCACTCAAAAAGGGAAAATTCAATCTTGAAAATGAGACAATGATATTAAGAAATGTTTGAATCAAAGATAAAGCTATGATAAATGTATATTTCTGTCTCTCTCCTGTTGTGGCAACATTTGAAACAAAAGAATGGTGAAAGAAAGTGAATGTCAACGCGATGAATCATTCGTAAAAAGAAACACCAAACAAAATCCATTTGGTGAATTGTTCTAGAACGAATTTCTTCCGTTATTTCGATGTTGTGCTCGAAAAGGTCGATGACCAAATATTATAGAAAGTGTTTGGTACTGTCTAAATCACCCACATGAATTTCTTTCATCTTGGAACAACGAAAAGCTTGTGAAATTCAGCGATAGGCGAATCAGGTCACGAATACAAACGACACACAGTGAAATTTTCACGCTAGACTTCAGTTATTGGCTAGAAGTGAAAAGTACGAATGATGAAAACGTACGAAGACTGCTTATTATTTTATTTCGTTCACAGGATGTTAGCTTCAATTATTCGAGCTATGGTTTCAAGACGTTCTGGGATAATTACACCAATTAAGTTCATTTGACGTTGCTTTTTTTCTCATGTGTTGTCGAAACTGTTCTCTTTATCTTCCTCACAAGAATTTTTTAGTTTTGGTAAAATCATTTCGAACAAAGATCGAGTAGACACAGATCGCTATAGTCTTTTGTTAGGTTCGTAGTTACGTCACAAAAGTATCAGGTGCGATGTTGCCATATCATAAATTAAACGAGATCGCTTCACATTAAACAAGCAATCGAATCAATACTTCATTTATATTGCAATGTTCATTCCATATAATTTTCCGAATGCGAAAGATTATTTTTCCAAAATTTGCATGTTTTAAATTCACAATAATAAACTACAAAACTCTATGAAATTAATGAAAACCAATCGCATAAATCGAGTGATCGTTAGCAGATCGTTGAATGACAAAAATCACGCTTGGCGTAGTCGTGAATTGTTGCCAACTTCAGAAATAGCAGGGATGGAAACATTAGAAACATTAATTCGCCAAATGTGACGTAACTAACCTTAAACAAATAGACTATATGACTGCGTACTAACTCATTTCAGTTGACTGGAATAAGCTTATACATGAGTCATCACTAATGTAAACAAATGAAAGACGCCTGTCAACCCTCAGATAAAGAATACCATTCACCTAGGTACCTGTGAATTTATGGCATCTATGACGTCACTGTGGGTGAAGTTACACCTATGCCATTCGTGTATATATTATTGTTAACACTTTCTTTGATGACTCACACTTTCTTCTTGTGATTATTGAATAAATACTTCCAATAATCAAGGTCGACGTTGAATTAATAATGATCATTTTATGGTACTGACCTACAGAGTAAAGTGAGCTTTCTACTGGTTTGTTGTTGAAGTACCGGAAATGAAATTGGAGATGGACTTGATAACGCGCAAATGGTCAGATGGTGTATAGAAAGAGTTTTATTTATCACCATTGCTTTTTACTGAGAAAATTGATTTCTAATAGTGAGATTCATTTAGCTGAATATTTTGGACGCCCTGTTGATACTGTAATACTCTTCTTGAATCTAACATGATTCGAAAGTACTTGCTTTGAGGTATTTTATTCATAATTTCAAGAACAAACTCTTATATAAAAAATGAGCCCTCAATACGTTTATTCTAACCTCAAATATGATGAATTACACATCAATACATGGTTAGATATGATATTTACACAAAAATATTCCATATCAATTTCAAATGGAAAAGTCTGAATGAACTTCATTTGGAATTGTTCCAAATTTTTCAGTCTAGAAATGCTTCTGAAAGACTGTCGATAAACTCACCCTGTATATGAATGTATGTCCCCAAATAATTAAATTGGAGAAAACTTACTTCAATACTGAGAAATGACCTTGGAATGTACAGCGATATTGATGTCAAAATTAAAAAATTTGTAGATTTTTTCTGTTTTTTTGAACGGCACTGATTTTTCGTTATGAAAATAAAACACAAAATACAATAAGAAAAAGGTTCTCTCTCGACTCAATGTTTCTGTTCACGTTGTGTCAATTATTCTTGATTCATGATTTTATTTCAATTATGCATGAGTTTCCCACAGATGTCTTCAATCTGTGATTTTTGAAATTACATAACCTTCTTGTTATTTCTAATAATTAAACCAATGATAATGTGAGCTCAACAATATCAGAATGTAGCAAAGAATCACCATTGTTTAAAATACAATTCAAAGCCTACTTAATCAATTCTTGTGAAACATAAATATAATGATATGTTTTCCAACACTTGAAAACAAGTAATGAAAATAAAGTCATCGCTTCCTATACAAACTGCCATCTGATTTATTATTCCAAATATGTTTATGTCAGCTTAACGACTTGAATGTCGACGACACTGGCATTATGTAGACAAACTGTCTTTATCGGATAGCTGTATTCGAAAGCGGCCTCTCTATAATAATATACCATGGGATTTCGATAACGCAATGTTTATTTTATCGTAGAATATTCCATAATGAGACAGTGTACTTTGATCGATAGCCTCACAGTATTCAATTTCCTTCCTCATTCCCTCAGGATTTTATATTGCATGACGTGGTGCCACAACTCCAAGCATTCAAACATCGTCGAATAAATAATGAACCTAACCTCAATAATTGTTGACATCTTGAATGGACAAATGACACAATGCAAAAAAAGCATTTCGATTTCAACTCATTTATACTGAGCTGAGAAAAATTGTGATTTTTCATTATTTATTTGACAGCAGGTAGAGGTATAAAAGCGACAGGTACAAGTGATCTCCATTAAGGTCATCACTTTAGATACTTCCGGTGATCCTTTTGAAATTGCCACCGAAATGGATTAGATGAATGAACAGGAACAAGAGTTGTTTTCAAATGTGTCATCGTAAAAAATGCTACGAGAATTTTATTGAGTACCAAGTGGACAAAATCTGTGTTTCCGATTGATAATCAACAATAATTAAATAATTTTCATGCGTAACAAATGCTAAATTCATATTCATTTTATGAGAAATAGTCCATTGGTATCACATCTGGAGACCTTGATGGCCATTTCACCCCTCCTCTTCTATAGGCTATCTACTTTTTCCTGATCCTTTCACTTGAATTTTATGGATATTTTACATCCAGTACACATTCAATTTGAACTAAGTACGTTCATGAACATTTATTCTCGATGATCTTCAAAAACGAGAACATCTCCTTTTACGGTAACAATAATTGCAGAAATTTTTTCAACCACGCTAGTACAGCAAAGTTTTTATAGTCGATTTGCACGCCATCTGGTTATTAGTCTAACATGCAATTAAACAATCTCCGTGTCGTAATTTGCATTTGAGGAGCATCTAATTTCATGATTAATTGATGAAAAACGAGCAAGCCGAGACTGTTCCAGATACTGCGTTCTAATGGAACATCTGCGAGAGATTCAATCAGCATTTTTCAAGTTCGATATTAAATATTTTACGCCAGGAAGACGAGAAAAAAATGGCTTTCAAGTCGTACCGCTTCATTACTCACATCAATCATTTTATCTCATCGCCAATCAATGGGCATCCTACTGGCTTTTATTTATGACGTTGAGTAATTTTTTTAAGCTAGTTAATAGACAAGATTGGACATTTTCTGCCTCTCCCTACTTTTGGTTGAATCTGGCAACGCCGCACACCCAAAAACAATGGCTTTTTTCGATCCTCTTTACTATCCCGATTCCAGACATCCGCAATTTGGTGGGAGAACCGGATTACCGCCAGGTGCGCCTCCGCTGGGACGTCGACAGCGTCGCGACGCCTCCGGAGGGCTTCAGCGTCCGTTTTTGCGAGCAGCAGTCGTGGGGATCGCAACGATGTCGTACTCAAGCGGTGCGACGGGACGCTGGCGAAAATAACGACGTCGACGATGGGGGCGCCATCAGGAGCTTCGCCACCGAGGTCAGCGGTCTGAGGATGGCCACCACGTATACTTTTGAGGTTAAGGGTGCCAAGGACGAGAGGGAGGATAGGGCTGAGGGTGGGGATAAGAAGGAGAATGTTATTGTTATTCCTACGAAAGGATGTGAGTAGATGTTAATTTAATCTCATTTTTCTTATCTCATCTCATTTATTTGTTTATTTATTCATTTAGTTATTTGTTCATATACTCCAATTAA
Organism: Plagiodera versicolora; assembly: GCA_037013635.1. Classification (NCBI taxonomy): domain Eukaryota; kingdom Metazoa; phylum Arthropoda; class Insecta; order Coleoptera; family Chrysomelidae; genus Plagiodera; species Plagiodera versicolora. The sequence continues at coordinate 12,834,155 of CM072981.1, read as the reverse complement.
CAAAAATCATCATTGAAATGAAAGATAAAATACTGAAGGAGATTTCTTCATTAATGAATGCATTACAATAGTTGTTTGTTTTACTAGACATTAAAGCACAAGATTTAAGGCAAATTTGTTTCAATTCCACGCAAAATCGATTCATTTCATATTATCATCAGCATCATTTTGAGTTTTCTTAATGTCATTGTCAATTTTAATGATTATTACTTGTAAGGTTGCCTAGCAACGAACTTTTTTGGCCAGCCAAGTGTCATTAAAAGGCCGCTTTTAATGTCATTTGCAGAAAAAACATATTTTTTGTAACCCAGATTGTTGGTTATGACTTCAAGTCATCCCGCAAAAACCCTTATTTGAGTTTCAGTTATTTTTTTTTTAGTTTTCAGAATATCTCAATAAATCGAAATCAGTTGGAAATATCTAGTCAGCTGTTTTTGTTACCAGATCTGTGTTATATAACCATTGTTTGTAACTGTTAGATATCGTAAATGACATTGGTCGAAGTGATTTATATCCTTTTCCAGCCTGCTTGATTTTCAAGATTACACAATTTCATCGCTTCATTTATTAAAAATAAAAACAGTTGATCCTCAATCGACTACTGACGATTGTAACGGATATCCTTACTACAGTAACGTTTTTAAAAAGCAACATCTGTTCTCAACTACTAACTGTACGTCTATGTTAGAATGTTTCGTTTTATAAACGACTTGATCGTTTTATTAAAATTGAATAATCAAATCATGCAGCGAATGTTACTGTTAACTTTTATTGAGTTATTAAATAATGATAGCTAGAAAAACCTGTTTGGTAGTTGAGGATATTTATCCACTTATCGACCATTATTTTGCATTCTGTGAATGATTTAATTACATAGCAGGAATCATTCTCAAGCTCCCGAAGCAATTTTAGGTTGTACAGAAAATTTGTCATCGCCGTCAAGCAAAATTTTACTCCCAAGGTTGTGGTTTTCATTTCCTTGTCACAGTTAACCTTATTGTCCTTCGAGAACATCCTGAATTAGGCAATCCAATCCAAACACCGTCACGTGTTTCCCAAGCTCGCCACAAACTCATGCACTCGAAATAAAATGTTTCTCTTCAGTTTCCGCCAAAGCTACTCAATGTCTTCCTCATGCCAGCGAGATAGAGGTCTCCACCGGTCCGTTCTTCGGCGGTAGGATAGCCGTGGAAGCAACAGATGGTGAACGATGTGCTATCGACGGTGAACCCAACAGTCCTAGAGACACTTATACTCTCAGGATCAATCATACTGAATGTGGTAGCCAAGTGAATGACACTACGGTCGCTACTTTTGTTTTGGTGCAAGAAAATTTACCGATTTTGACGCACAGCACCAGGAGGTAAGAGTTTTTTGGTTCCTGAACTTCATCTGTGTCCCATTGACAGATTACGACCAACCTAACCTCACAATTCTCAGAGCCGTGCTCTAGATTCCTGAATTGACAGGTGTCAAAACTTTTGCGAAGTAACGTAACGTTGAGGTCTAGCACTTATTGCTAGGAATTCAATGTTCAAGTCTGTGAGCTATCTGACTGAGGTGAACAAGTTTATAAAATGCCAACAAACAATAAAATTCAATGTCTCAATCATATAAATACCTGTAATTGCGAGGTAATATCGAAGACCTTTTGGTATTCCCAATAGAAATAAAGAACGACTCATCGTAAGTTTATTTGAACAATATGAACCAATATTTCGGGAAAAAAATCTCGAAATTTGACAAGGACGTTACGATTTCCAATTACTCATATAACCGCAAAGAATTGTATCTCATTATTGTCAAATTCTTCTTCTCTGACAATCAGTGAGATCACAAATTTATGGAAAAAATACCACAAAATCCAAAACGTTGAGAAATGTACCCAATTTTTTGCAATTTCTCTCGCAGTAAAAAAAACGTAACGTTGTGACGTCACAGTTGCTAAATGCATAAAGATTCTCGTCAAATATATGGCTTACAAAAAGGTTTCTCAGATGAAATTTTCCTGTTTATTTGTTATTTATTGCTAATAGTGACAAATCATTCCCAAGCAATTTGAGATTCTCAATAAAATTATCTAACAAATGACGGTGAACTAACAAGAATTTGTGTATGACTCAACTGTATAAACAATTTCACGGAATTCAACTCTCCTACGATAATTAGAATATAACTCATGCCTTACTTTTTCCGAAGTCTGATTTTTCGAATGTCAAAATTCCACATCCTGAAACACCGTTTTTCAGATTTCTCGTTCTGTGTTCGTACCAACCGGAAACGCTGACGGTCCGTGCGGGCATAAACCTGCCGAACCAGGCGCAGCACGTCTCAGGTGGCCGTGGACAGGCTCACATCGCGCCGGCCTACGAAGATGACTCCAACGCATTAGGAAGAAAATCGAGAACCGGTCGAGTGCTTCAGAAACCAGAAGCGCTAGGTAAGGATCGACTGTTTACGATCGCGTATATCGAGATAAGATGAGTGTCACCAGAAGCTACGTTTACGGTTCATGGAATGAGCGAGAACATTTCTTTTTTTTTTTTTGAAAATATACCACGACATCTAGGACGTTCAGAAATGTACCCAGGATTTTTATTTTTATTTTTTCCTGCAATAGGTTCGTCGCAATAAATTCCTACAGTTGGGGTGCGTTGATACGTCACAAGTACTATCGTTGGGCTAGCAACAGAATGATATTTTACAGCGTTGCCAAGCGTTATTCGTCATATCTCTTCACACCGTCAGCAGACTGTAAAATTCATAGCTCAACGTATATTTTTCACTGGCAACTGAATCTATAACAACAGGTTTTCATTCCAGTACAAACTTGCACAATACGTAGAATTTTCTTGAAGGAAACTCAATAAAAACCGCAATAATGGTATCTACAACTGGCAACACTGAGAGGCGCCCATTACAACTGACGTAACAACTATCTCGCTTAAATAAATAGACTAGAATATCTTTCGCTTGATGAGAGCGATGACCAATTTTTTATTGTTTTTTTAGTGAAAGATGAGAACAACGGGACGACCCAAGTCTCCTACAAGAACAACATAGTCCCTATCTTCGTTATTACCATGCTAGTCATTGCTGGTGTAATCGGCATAGCTGCATTAGCCCTGAAGCTGGCTGGCAAAAAATTCATCGACGAGCTAGATAACGTATCGATAGCTTCGGATTTATCAACCAGCAGCTGCAGTACAGTGACAGAGGTCGAAGTGCAGACTAAAGAAAAATCGAGGAATAAAGCACCGAGCAATAATCCCCCCATAGTGATATAAAAAAGGGCCAGTTGTAATCTCGGTTGTTTTGAAGATAAATTATGATTTTTCGTTCATATATGTATATCCCAGTTCTTCTTCGTATGATGCATTCGGTACATACACAAAAAAAACGAAACGGTTTGCTTCCAGCTGGAAGTGGCCAGCACGGTTTCCCGACCTGAATCCATCGGATTTATTTCAATAGACTTATGTATATGTCGTTGAAATGTGTTTCGGATAAGTTGTGAAAAGTCTGTACGTTGCAGGTTCCTTTGGCATCAACAGAACTTCCATTGTACTAAATATTTTTCAAATTATAAATGGATGATCATGTGAGATATGAGTTTCTAACTATATACAGCTTTATAACGATCATAATCATTCGTTTTGGTTCCTTCTACCAATCCATTGAGAATATTTTGTGATACATTCTCTCGCTTACTTTTCATTCTATTTATTTTTTTTTAGTTTTGACAGGTGACAAGCGCGCCTTCATCGACGATACTTATTTATTGTTAAAATCGCTTAACAATTGCGTATTGCAGTGGATATACCAGGTGTTGAATTTGGCCGATAGAACTGAATCTCGAATCTGAAATCGCCAACTCGTTAAACACCCGGTATAGTATGCAATTGACTGCTATATATATTTATTCAATCAGTGATATATTTCCGTAGCTTAGTTTATTGTATTAATTTCATTAAAACAACTTTAATTGACAGCTTGGTTTTATTTGTGTTCTGAGTTTGACAGCTCTGTCAATTCTACCAATTTCATTAAAAGAACTTTGACAGTCTTTAATTCAACATCACAATTTTCTTTTCTGCATGCAACGTTGGCTTGGCAAAAACAAAATTCGTCATATTCTCGTTCAGTTCTTCCAAAGCCAGCTGCGCCTGAAGCCGCATGACGTCATCTTCATCGCCATCGTAGACGGCTTTGAGCGTCCTGTAAATAGGCAAGATGTCTTCCTTGAGGAAGGCGAGCATTTCCGTTTCAAGGCCAATGAATAATTGCCTGATAACCGTGACGGCGGCTCGTCTAGCCTGCGGGGACTTATCCGTTGCTATAACGGCGTGTACGCACGCTAAAACCTAGAAGAAGAACGGGTGTTGTCAATTCTCACGGTTGCCGTCAGTTGTCATTGTCATTTGTCGCTATTTCTGCATGAAATATCTACTTGAACTTCAACTGTACTGATTTGTTTGGTACTTTGGACCGCGTTAAATGTTTGGTGGAAAATTGAGATGACTACTAAGAACCCACCTCTGTGACTATTGTCCCCAATTTGAAGCCCAGAGTTTTGCAAATTTCGCCGAGGTTCGACAAACTCGACGCCCTCATTAAATCGTCATCGTCTTTTACGCCCACTAAGAACGTGTTTAACAATAACGGTTTGTACTTTGGGGCCATTTCACCTGGAAAAATTAAGTATGAACACGTTCCAGGTTAATTTAGTGAGTGATGAAACTAATTATGGTAAAACAACTGTCAGTTGTCAGTACATAGGGCGCCTATAGCCTATTTGACCCGTACATCTAATCTAAATGGGAGAAATTCGTCAGTATCTAATCCTTTTTTTATCAAGTTCCTTAAAATATATCTCGATCACTTTATTTCTGTGGTGTTTCAAGATCCTTAGTTTTATTTCGTTGATTTCTCATTCGCATCAATTCTCAACCTATTTTCGTTATTTTCGCAGGAATATTTTGTTAGATGTACCGATCGAGACGTCCCATGGACGTCCTATTCAAGTCCGTTACATTTGGACGTTCATTGGACCAAAATAGGACATTCGTGGGATGTTGTATGCTATTAGAAAAACTACTGCTTTTATGCAAATTGAACGTAGGAAGAAATAATTGTGGTAACGTTACGTACACCATGTTTTCAATTATTTCTAGATAATTACCCATACATTAGCCCAATAACAATGAGGCGGAATTGAAGCTGAAGTTGCATGTCATTTCAATCATTCACACGAGAAAAAAAACGCTTCAATTGATTGTTCACATTAGGAATAGTTAAAATGTATCATTCAACTGACAAATGGTGCATCAGATCTCCAATAAAACGCTACTTTCACACGACTAGTTGAATTTTTAATTACCTAATTGTCTGGTAACCCTCACCAAACACTCCCCCAGCTTCATTCTGACCTCGTGTTCACCTTCAAAGCCCTTCCTAGAAGGATCGGAATACTCCTCGCATAAAATATTCAACACGGTATCGGGGAACACATCAGCCAAAGCTGCTAGTCCCCCGATAGCCGTCAAATATATGAAGGAATCCTCGTTCTTCAGGTTTTGCTGGAAGAAACCCCCGAATATAACCCAGCCTCGTCACGAGGAACACCTCCAGCTCACCTGTAGGACGTTCAGGATGTACTGCTTCCTGTCCAACGTGGCTTTATCTTTCTTCTCCAGCAGCTTCGTGAGGGTGAGTAGCCCATGCCCTCTGGTGGGCAATAGGGGGTCACAAATGTCTTCGATTGCTTTATCCACGTTGGTTTTGGGGGTGGTTCTGTGCCCCCCACCACTGTTTCCCCGCGAAGCTTTGATGATCCGCCAGCAGACGTTCTTCAGTTCGACGTTGCTGGTTTCCTGCGAGATTGTCGTCAGGTCTGGCTTCAAACTAGTGAACAGTTTGAGGCTCTCAGCTGTGGAATTGTCCACGAGGCTCTGCAGGATCATAATCACAGTGAAGAACGACTGGAAGTCTTGCGAGTCGATGTCACTACCACGATGTGTGCCCTCTTTCAATGCGGCCCTCAACACATCCCCAATGTACTTTAAGAGATCTCCAGGTTCGTCAGTCAGTTGCTTCTGGATGGATTTAGCTTCAGCCATGTCCGAAAGCAGCTTGTAAACAGCGATGTTCCTCTCCAAGGAACCACTCAGAACGCTCTCAGACTCCAGCTCCAGCAGCTCTTCATTGGCCTTGTTGAAATACTGGGTTTTATTCCTCAGGGTGTTCAAGAGGTACCCGAAGAACTTCACCAAGAGCTTCGACTTGGGCTTCATGAGTTCCAGCACGCTTTCCGAGCTCTCCAACGAGGAGTACCTCACTGGGTGTTCGGGTGATCTCACCACCATTTTGGCTCCGTTTATCTCGAGGACAATGTCGTTTCGGAACGCTGTCACTGAGTCGGTTTGGATGCCGAAGAGGAAGCTGTCGATGACAGGGGTGAATTCTTCTGGGAGTTGCAGTAAATAGGCTGTCAGTACAGCTTTCACGCTGCTGTGGGTCGTTTTGAATGTGGAGTTGGCGGTTAATGCGCAGAGCCTGAAGAGGACGCCTATCACAGGTTTCAGGATACTGAGTGGTAGAGCTGGGTTGTCTGCGTTTTCGAGGAAAACAGAGTGGATGAGTCTGATGGTTTGTTCGGTTTTTTGGGTGACTTCCTCCCCGTCCTGGAACACCTTCAGCCCACTCGTGAAAGACTTTAGGTGAGTGAGAATCGCGCTCACGAATTCCTCTTTGCTCAGTTCTGGATCAGTTTGGTGGATCGATTTGGTGCAGTAGGTGAAGATTCTTTCGTAAAGCAGTGCATCCTCCTCAGCTTTATCCAGCAATTTCACCACCTGCTGGCACGTGTTGGTTTTGAAGTCCGGTGAGGCTTTGCAGCTCACGATCAGTCTCGCCAAAACATCCAGAGCTTTCCATGTTTTGGTGCTGTCGTACTGGCAGTCACCAATTAAGGAAATGGCGACTGTTTCGACTCCATTTGGTGACCGGAAGATCCTTGTGAGGTTCCTTGAAACCTGTTGCTTGAACCACTTTGGCGAGGTCTCACGGAAAATAATCATGTTGTGTTCACAAAAGATTTTGGGGTGGATGGAACTGCTCAAGTAGTCCATTAGCTCGGTGAATTTCAGCTTTTCTTGTAGCAAAATTTTGTAGGTGCTCTCAGGCATCGAAAATTTTTTATTTTCAGGTTTCATTAACGGGCAATAAGCGATTTGATAAACAGAAACCAAAATAACCCCCAGGCACTCCGGTAACACCAATAATCTCATGCTTGGCACTTTCAGAAGCTCGCATAGCCCAAGAGTGGTACACTTCATTATGTTGTAGTCCCAAAAAGTATCAGTTTCATTTTTCGTCTTGGTGCTCTGTGTTTTGATAAAAAGCGGCAAATTTGGTAGAAGCTTCATGCCTATACCGATTCGAGTGATGAAGTTTAGACACCCTTTCACCTTTCTCGTTTCTTGTACACTCAAAATAACGTCTTTCGTTAACACAGACTTCAGTTGCTTCATGAGGTAAAAAAAAAGACAGATGATTTTCCATTCTATGAATTCTTGTTTGGAATGGTCAAGGGAGAAGTGATGTTTAGTTATGCTTTCTAAACTTTCTGAAATAAAATGGAAATCCGTGCACAATTCATTCGTGATTTTATCGAATTTTTCTTCCCAAATTTTGAGTTTATGAAAACCTGAAAATAGAACAGGTGTTGACATCTATATTCAATACGTAAAACTGCATTCAAATAAGTCTGATATATTACAGGAATCTGACTCATTGTAATTACCCGGATCACGTGTCACTACTCACAAATTTCTACTACGTAAATGCCGGTAACGGGTAGTTAGGCAGACTATACATTTTATTCACTTGATAATGAATTTTCAGGAAAATTACAGTTTGTCTTACCGTCCTCAGTGTTCAGTTGATTCAAAAACTCCACTATTTTAGACTTATCCATGTTGAATATTATTCACTTCATTTGAATCACTGGTATCCTTCAGAAACGTATGAATAATGAAAGCATCCTACCCCTGCACTATCAGGTAGTAAACTGAACCGAACCTAAGTTACAGAGCCCCTTCTACTCTGTGCCAAAGTGTCCCATGCACAATATAAATATTATTTCCGGCAAACTTTCAATTTTGGGTAATTTTGAACTTTGTTAATGTATTCCAAGAAATAGGAAAGAAGAAGACTATTGGAAAATAAAAAATTTATTCATTTAAATCCATAATTTTACTTAAGTATATGAAATTAATATAATTTAAAGTATAATCTAAAAAGTTGAATTTACACAATTTCTCCTCCACGAAGAGCTAGTACTAAGTGAAGAACAGAGCCCCCTTGCACTTTGTAATCCTGAGCTGTTTTTTCATCATTCCTAAAAAATAAACAATGTAATAGGATATGTATAATGATCTTGGAAAATTATTTGATAAGTTTCCATATTTCGATAGGAAAACGGGCAGATCCTTCAAAATTGGTTCAATGAATGAAGAGTCCATGAAAATTTACCACTCTGAAGTACAATCAACTTACATTTGTTTACCAGAGAAGATTAACCTCTGCTGTTGGGGTGGAATACCTTCTTTCTCCTCTACCCTTTCTTTTATTCGTTCAACTTTATCTGTGGGTTCTATATCAATCTCGATTTCTTTGCCAGTGAGGGTCTAAAATTACAAATGAAATCGATGAGTAATTGTTGGTTTTTCAACTTGAAATTGGCATACTTTGACTTTGATAAGCATTTCTAAGGTTTGAGTAATCAAAAATCCTAAAAAGTTAAATAATTTGATTACTGCAGTTGATGGATTTCTTTATTTGTAAAAATCCAAAGGAATTATCACGACTTAGGTTAAATCTGAGTTGAAGGAAACTGTAAATGTTATAAGACATACGACACTCAGTTTGACCAACTTACGAATGTTATCAGTGAAATAGAGTTCCTATTTATATTTGAGCGATGAAGAAATAATCGATAAAATACCTCATTCAAATCAAGTTCATTGATTTAGTTTTTTAATTCACAATATCGTGGATGAGAGTATGAATCACTTATATTTGATAACGATTTTATCTAAATTGAATATTTCATACATGTGCATTATGCGACCAACATCACATCATAATGTTTTGCCGGTTCTACTTTCTAAGGTGATAAAAACACAGAAGTTATATAAAAAACATTTATTAACATTTATCACATTCATTTAATAACAAAATGTATTGAATTATGATGAAGTTCCCAGAAATTTTTGAATGCTTGATCTTTCTGGCAATTCTATAACATTAGTGAATATTTGAGTACATCTTTACTTTTTGCTATAACATCCAAATAGTTAAAATTTGACATCAGTTGGTCTTACGTAATATGGTTGTGGAAGACCATCTTACTTTATTAGTCAACAGAATGACTATATTAATAAAAAAGTTGAACAATATATAATACTGAGTGATGAATATTTAGCATCAGACATGCCTTGTAGCAAATTAAAATATACCTTGCTGTTCAAAACTGAATATTTGCGAAAAATATTTCATTCACTACTCCTGCAAAGAATTCAGTTTGAATAACTTTGTGTCTATATACTTGAATTGCATCAATTGTTTTTAATATACTTTTTATCAAGTCTGGTTAGCTACCAGTGTTTTGTATCGAATTCATGAGATAAAAACGTTCGAAATACCTACATAAATTGTTCCATATAAAATATATATCATGATGAGCATCAATGAATAATTCCCAACCAGCTAAAACTTGCACTAATTTCGGATACTCGGAAATATAATTTGCATAAACTTAATATCTTACATTGTTTCCTAAGTTTTCTCACTACTATTTATACTACTTTGATTATAGCGAGAAAATATGACTTGAGCAACTGATCACACGTTCACTCTCAAGAAAACAAATTAACAAGTATATAGCATTGATTTTGTCCTTGATTATATGAATCACATATGAGTTTAATCATAATGAATATGTCTATATGTTTTTGTTAACAGGTACTACTTGGAACAGTAATGTTGAGCTGATTCATCTTTCGAATTTTGTAATCATCAATAGTTTTCCTTGTCATCTTATTGAAACAGAGTAGGCTTGAAGTGACAAGATATTAAATAACCCCATTCTCACATTTTTTGTTATCCGAGGGTTGTCAAAACCGAAGATGATTTTGAGGTTATAAACATAATGAAATGTTTCGCTGGTAAAAGTCCACATTTAAAGTGATCTGGATTTTGATGAAGGTGAAATTTCGGACTTCAAAGTGGAGTATATCGAAAAGTATCTTTTTCCCACAATATTATTACCAAATTAGTGGATATTGAACCGAAATACGTGAGTACAAAAAAATGTTTATCAAAATCCAGATGTAAACTTTTATCCCGGTAATGAGGATATTATATCATATAAAAGGGAGCAATCGATTATAATACGTTCTACCTAGGCAGGATCCTACACTTTTGACACATATACGGAACGGATTTGTTACGAATAGTTACGTGAACAGCTTCTGGACAACAAAACTTCAAACTTCTCGTTGTCCAGAACTTCTGCCATAGCTATCACAGTTTGAATTTTACCCGTCAGCCAAACTAGGCGTCACCCAACCATACTTATCGTGAGTCTTCACCAACGACCTGAAACTCTCCTCAGCAGTACGTCTACTGAACACTTTCTGCCCCTTATTCTTCCTCTGTACCCTTCCCTGACCCTTCACCACACTGGCAGCGAACTGCATGATGATGGCTTCGACCGTGTAGGCACTAGCCCAGCCTCTAGGAGTCAGCAGCTCCATGCAGATAGCCCCGCCCTCCATAACGAACCCCTTTTCTATCCTAGGCGAAATAACCCGCATGAATGGGGGCGCGAAGGGGAAGTTCTCGGGGAAAATCAGGTGCAGGAGGATGTGGTTGATCCCCAGGTCCTTCATGTCGACACCCAAGTCACTTTCACCGTCCACTTTAAACAGTTTCACGTGCCACTCGAAGAGGTTGTCGTCCACCAGCTCCACAGTGAACACGGGCTCGGTCTTGGAGTTCTGGAACCTCTGCAGGTCCTTGAACTCCTTCATCAACCGCCTGGCCCTCACGGTTTTGTTCTGAGCCTCGTCCCGTTTGACTTTGCAGCTGAAGCCGGGGCTTGCTTGGGACGTGGCTGCAGGTGAGACGGTGTCCCTGCAGCCGCGGAGGAGGCGACGGCCTGGGGAGCCGCTGCCAGGGGTGGTGGGCTTGCTCGGGCCCTCCCCCTCCTTGGGGTGGGAGGATTTGAAGAGCTTGCGGAAGAGGCCGGAGACTTTTTCTTTCGGGCGGCTCATTTCGGAGGTGGTGGAAATGTGATGATCACGAACAGTCTTCCATGAGCCTTTCTGGAATTTTAGACAATGAAGCTCTCATGTGATTGCAGAAGAATAGTCTTGACAGCATTTCGTTGCAAAAACTCAACCCTCGTTATTCTGATAGTTTTGGATGACCCTGTATATCGCGAAAATACTTCTGGAATATAGCTCCACTAGACCGAAAATCAAAAATTTTGGAATCATCGTTCGGTTTTATAATCTATTCAATTAAAATATTTCTGACAGATTTGGTTATCTTTCAATACCAATAGTGGAAAATAAAAAGTATCTAACTAACCACTGAACTTCTAATTGGTTGAGACTTAGCTGGGAACATTTAGGCATCAATAATTATGGCAACATGTGTAATTAATTTTTAGTCAGATATCTAGGATTAATTTCAAAAACTACTCCAATTGCATCACTGTGTTTCACTTAGTTGTCATTTTCTTCTAATTTATCTATCTAGCTTAGTGGGCGTTGGTTATCAGCTGTCAATGAAAAAACAAAACAAAGATATCTGTCTCATTCAATTTCTAAACAAATAATCCATTGACAATGAAACGGTCACTGACGTTGTGATAGTTATCTCATTTTTAACACTTTGGATTGGTAAGAAAATCTACACTATTTAGAAAATGTTTTATATTAAATGCATCGAATTTTAATCAATAGATTTTTATGATGAATTATTCTTACTGATGGCTATGGAAAAGCAGAAAGAGGTAGCTTAATAATTAATTGAATAATACAGATGCTAATTCTGTTTGTAATTATTTGCAGTCGTTTTGCAACAAAATAAATAAAGAGAAAGCTTCTCACATAAAAACAGCCTGTGTAAACAAATTAAAAATTGAAAACCTCGTTTCGCTGCGAATAAATCAAAACACGCGTGTAGTGACTGACTTATACGATCCCAAATAAAATTACGAGCTACTTTAACCTGTGGAATTCCAAGTAAAAACAAACGAAACACCACGCATACTAGATTTTAGAACCCCGAACAATTAAAATTCACTATCTTATTATGAAAGCAGCAATTCGCGAAACACTCACTCACCCTTTCTAATCCTAGTAGAATTCATCGAAAACGTCCTTCGTTGGATTCAATTTCACAGTCGCAGCTTCGCTGAAACGGGCGACTTGATAGCGCGGAGCAAATGGAACAATGAGCACTTGATTTCGCGCAGTGAGTTGAATCGATGTCGGGCGCCATGGTGATGGACGGGCGCCGGGATAGGGCTGATTTCCGGGGCATCTAGACGGTCTTGAATTCACCGTTAGGGTTTGTTTTTTGTCCGAATGTCTTGGATTGAACAACACGTGTTGAAAGGCGCCCTACGTAGGGCTTTTGAGACAAACTGCTTCGAGTAGTTCGTCAGTGAAGTAAAGATGAAATTTAGTTTGGAATTATTCAGATGTTTGTCTGCATGAGTGGTCAATTTTTGACAGAATCATAACGAATGATGTAATTTCCAAAACTTCAACAAGGACAGCACCAATAATTGTATCGAAATGCAATTTCGATAAAGTTAGCAAGTATTCACTCAATTTATTACCTCTGAAATAGCCAAGTCCATTTTTTTTTAATCGATAGATAGACCGGAAACATTGCCATTATCTGAGAAGTCGTCGAAAGTTCAATAAACATATGAAGTTATTGACTTCTTCTAACGAATTGATAATGTGATTTTCAATGAATATTTCATTCTACAACATCGTCTCTACTCATTTATAAATGCACACGAGGTATTTTTTATCTCAGTCTTGAGAATGTTTGTTTTGTGTCATGCTAAAAACAATTGACTGTTTCAGTTCTATGTCTTGATAAGCTCATAAAAACTGATTCATTGTTTTTTTATCATAGTATATTGAAAAACGCTGATGAAATCTATTCACTTCATTTTCTATATTTTGTACATATTTGGTATTAGGTATATAAAATCACAAAGTTTAAAACAGTAAAATAATTATTTATTTTTGGTAACTATTTCAAAATGCATTAGTATAAAATTAATATAAATTTGATAAAGAAAAAACAAATCAAAAAATGTCTATATATCATAACTGGAATATATATTTCAACGAAAAACATTAGATGCCTTATTGTACTTTGAGATACAAAATCATCGGGAATGATAAGAGGCATGGTTTACATATTTACGCCATGGTACTCAACTTATTCCTTCAAAATTTTCAATTTAAACATCTTTCAGCCCTTCACAATATCGATACACACTAAAAACTGGAATTAGATATTGTTTTCATGATAATTGACTAAAAACCATTATTTCTCCTGACTAGCATATTTGAGTTTATAGAAAATATGGCACAGAAAACCGTCTATTTTCCCTAAACTTTTCTAAACCGTTTGACTGGAATGACAAATTCAGCATCACCAAGTAATTATTTCATTAGTAATTAAATGTCAACGTGAAACTACTCAATAAATACATACTCCATACTCATCGATATAACTGATGCTTCACTGGGTGTTTGTCATGAAAAGCTTTTTTGAAGAATATTGCTTGTATCTTCAGTAGCAAAAATGTTGATTCACAACTCTAAAATCGCCTAAAACTCTTCTGAAACTGCTGATATGATAAAAGTGATAACGAGAAAGGTACTTGATTGTTCTACTGGTAGACTACTCATCTAGAAAAAATATGTCGCATCGCCACAGCATTTCTCAGGGAAGGTCTTTGTTTTTATGTATACTAAATAACAACAATTACTCCAAGTGAATTGTTTCAAACCAAGAGTCAGTTTATGCATCACAATCAAGTCTCTGTCAAGATCGTTGTCATGAAAATATGACATTGACAGATACGAATCGCGCATGTGTCAACATTTGACAATCAATCAAATGTCAGAATAGCACTGTGTTATCGAAAAACAATTATTCCTTGTTTTATTTATGTCAGAAAACGACCCTAAACAATTACATCGCCTTTTTGAATTCTTGTGAACTCACAAATTGATGCATGAATCCACATAAATTGACTAGACTGATTCGAAAACGGTAAATTGTAGTTTTGAACTATAAAATATGTGACTTGAATGTAACGAAAGCGAAAGGCAATGTTTCAGCTAAAACCACCCTCAGGCAAAGCCGGTGGAAGGCAGAAAACCTCGATAAAAATGGAGCCAAAGGAAGCCCTAAGCTAAAATCTCTGGAAGTGTTCAAAGGTGAATGTCATAACGTATGCCTATGCATGCTAGCTTTATTCTTGGACCGCTTCTTGTGGACAAAGTGTTGCGAAGCCCTTTTCTTCACCGTACCATTCACAGTCAACTTGCTATTTACATTATCTACAGCAACATCATCGTCCTCCTTATGAATATCTACACAAACGACGCGGCAATTGTTCTCCTCGACTTCGCGATCGATCACTTCACTTGTCACAGTGTCACCGTTTTCCACCACCACTTCGGTGATGCTATTCACTAGGTGCACGATATCCAGTATGTTTTCGTTGGGGACAGCAACGAGCTCGTTTTCCTTGCTTTTTTTGTCGTCGTGCGTCCAGAAAATGACTACTCAATCGCCCCTATGAGGGCTCGTCCGTTTCGGCTCGCTGTTTCTTCGGTAGAGGAAGACTTGCGAGAGGATCAGCAAGTCGACTGTCACTTGCACCGATCCGCACAGCCAAAATTGGACGGGGGCGTCGCGTAACAGGAAGTACGTCGTTTTGAATATGTCCCCGCCCGTCCACATTATCACCATACTTATGCTGGAATTCGGAAGAAATTTTCTATGAGAGTAACGGGGGAAGCGAGCGTATTAGAATCTCCCCTTGAATTGCTTCCCTTCCACTGTCCCCACCCGACTGACTGTGATTACTAACCTCATGCCCTCTGTGGACTTGTTGCGATAATTTTTGACGAGTTGAGGCGTTCCGAGCATGGCTTCGGTGAACAATGCCAAAAAGCCGACGGTTTCGACGAAGAAACTGTAATCTATGAATATGTACATCAACAACGACGTGGCTATGGTGAACACGAGGATGCAGTCGAAATACGATTGGAAGTCGGTCCAATTCCAAAAATGTTTGGCATCGAAATCTGAAATGGGGTTCAAAACCTTTGGCGATTGTTTCATTATTCGCCCTAGTTTGCAAACACTATTATAGTTTATTTATTTAAGGAAAATGGTTGTATCAAACCATTAGTTTATCATTTCAATTAGAATTGTTATTAGAACTTTTCTGAGAATCGCTGAAAAAAAAACTGTGTACACTGTATAATGATGACCTATACCTGTTGAAAGAAAACACTATCGAAATGTATCTAACGCTAAATGCCGGACTTCTTGCTGCCAGAATTTCGTAGGTATCGATCTTGACGCGAAAATGTCATCGGTTATTTTTAGGAAGAACTCAATTTACGATCAAACTGTCAATAACTATTTTGGTATTGAAATCGATGAAGACATTCCGAGACAAAGCAAAAAGTACATCGGAGCTGTCATTTGTATTTTTTTTTAGTAATCTTGAAAATAGGTTTACAATGTTTCTTACATATTATATAGTATCATGAATACACAGGATTTTTAATTAATTAGTAACATTAATATATTCAATTCAGCTGACAAAGCAAACAAAAATCCAAAACATATTGAGATAAATGACTTTTAGCCTTCATCGAGTGATTATTATTATAAATAGAAACACATGAACCAACATAATAAAAGCCATTGATAAAAAGCTAATATCAAGTATTTATAAACATAACATGAGTTGTTCATCAGATCAATATCAACATCATTATGAACAAATATAGTGAATCAATTTGTGATCATCACTCAATTGGAATTTATATAAGTGGGTATCAGAATGTATGTTCTAGGAATTTTATCAATTGAAGGTTACTCCAAATTACTAATCTGTAATATTTACATAACCATTCAATGTATATGAATAAAAAATGTTGCCCAATGAAAAATTTGGGATTTTTAATGTATTTGACTAATTGCCCAATGAAGATGTCAATGTCAAATGTCAACCAGATAAAATTCGATGAATAAGTCTCTTGAATTATGTTGCCTCACGAATTTTGATAATTTAGCTCATTATGCATTGGATGTTAGTAGTTTTGGAGAAGTAGTAAGCATAAAGCAATAGTGTACAAGCCAAATTACCACAAATACTGCGTGAAGAGCAAGGAGGCTTTGAATTTAGTAGTCGCTTAACTTCTTGGGGTTTAGCTGCCAACAAAAATGATCAGAAATGTTACAGAAATAATTCTGGTGGAACAAAACTAGCAGAAAAATAATGAAGAAATTGAAAATACAGTAGAAAATATAACAGAGCTAAGACAATTACTCAATTGAAATATACAGAATAAATCTACATCCTATTAAGGTCAAGCTTAGTTCAAGGTTATATTCAGAACTTGAAATGGGTTTTTGCCAAATTGAAGGTTCACATTTTATTGATTATTGATTAATGTGTATTAAGCTTCATCCTCAATGACTTACCAAGAAAAATTCTTTGTCTAGCTTGTACAAGCTGACTTCTATTCCTCACAGAAACACATAGATGGATCATTAAAAACATTGTAACATTCATTATAATACTTTGAATCAAAAGAGGATACTCAAAGTGCCTACCAAACCTACAAACAGATTGGAGTTATTTTTATAGGATCAATTACAAAGTGACTTACCAGAACATAATCCTCAATGTATTAGCAACTAGAAGAGCTAAGCATACCAACAAGGAAAAGCCATCGGCGTCTTTGGTTTTTCTAATTTGCCTGTATTGTGGAATGTAGGGTATGACACCCCCTATTATCATAGCCCCAGCACTTGCCCATCCTACAATCGTGCCTACTGTTAAGGACAGTTCATCGGATATCACCCAATCCATTTTCGAAGCTGATCTCTTCCTCACACCAACACTTCACATCATCTGAATCTCGGTTTTATTGAGAGAATGGCAACACAATAAAATTAATTAAAACAGCAGAATAGAAATGTCAGCGTGACACGGGACGACAGAAGTGATCCGCGAACGTTTCATGTAGATAACAAATGTCATTGCACCGTTTCATCTGTCATCGATCATCAACATTTGTCAGTCATTAATCAGAAAACTCAACAAAATATTTAAAATTATGATTTTCAAGTGTTTGGTTCATTTTCTTGAAAGTTCGTGTACATCGTTTGGTACTCTTAGTCTTACATCTCTACATGATAACTTATGAAATTGCTGCACAAAATATAACTTTTTATATGGAATAACTTCCCGCTTCTTGGATAAAGAGGGAAATACGTCATTATTTAAATAAAAACAAAATGGAAACAACAAAATTATTGTATCATTCTAATTTCTGTCGGCTGTGTTCAGAAAGTAACAATAATGGAATAGATTTATTTGCAACCACTAATGACTCAATACAATTATTATCCATTGTGAAGAAGTATTTACCCATCACAGTAAGTTTAACAAAGTACATCAGTATTGAACTTGATCTCTCCTCCATTGAGGGAAATTCAAATTTTCATTTCAGGTTGAAGATGATCAAAAATTTCCTAGAAATATTTGTCCTGGGTGCCACATACAGTTGGAATCCATGAAGTTATTCTTGGATCTCATTATAGATGGTCAACTGAGACTCAGAAATATGTTTCGAAGTCAGCAAGAAAGACATTACAAAGAAGCCAGAAAAAAGCAACAACTACAAACAGCCTTGCACAACGTGAATTCTAACAGTTCTGTTGAAAGTTTCACAATAGAATCTGATGAAATAGGAGACAAGTTCCTGATACAAAGTACACTTCAAGTTGAATGTTTTCACAAAATCAATTTTCACCTTTTTTCCAGTACTTTCTGATGGTCCCCTATTTCCACCTAACCATGAATTAACTCTTAAGGCTGAGGGGCTGGAGAGACCTAAAAGAAAGAGAGGTAGGCCTCCTAAACAACAGATTTTAGACTCTGAAAAAAAGGATTCAGAAGACCCTCCCCCTCAAGACAATACCCTAGAAAAAAGTGAGTTTGAGGAAGAAGATGCAAAAAGGAAAAGAAAAATTAAAGCCCCAGTGAAATACGAAGGTATTGTACAAGTAAGTGTTGTTTGAAGTCAGAGAAGGTGATTTTTGAAGGGTACTTCTTTCTAGGGAGATGAACTTGAAGATATCCTCAAGAAGGAGGGAGTTTTGGATGATGATGTTGTTAAAAACGATATTTTCTGTGTGGAAAAGGCTGATGAAACAGTTGTTGGAAGAACAGAGAATGGTGATGGGGAAGATATAGGGCAGCCTGTTGTGTTGAATGTTAAATCTAAATCAAAATTGGGTAAGTGATAATTTTGATTGAATTAGCTCACACATATTCACATACTGTATATATCTTATTCACTTCGTGAAGCTAATGAAATAATTTCGTTAGTTTGTTGAACAAGAAATACTTCTATTGCAGCACTGAAGAAAAAGTCGAAAAGAAAATTTGAATGTGATATTTGCGACAAGGAATTCTTCAATCATGGGCACTACATGCTCCACAAAAAAAATAAGCATCAACATGTCGAAACAACAATCACAGAAAAAAAAGACGTAACTGTAACTAGCAATGAATCATCGAAAAACACAAAAAACCCCCAATTGAAATCCGCCCTATTAGAATTAGTGTGTAGCCAATGCAACAAATCCTTCTCGACTAAACAAAACCTGGAAGTCCACATTCGCGCTGTACACGACAGAGAAAAGCCTTTCGGGTGTTCCAAATGCAATCAGACTTTTGCTTATGCCAGGCTCTTGAAATGGCACATGGTGAAGCATGAAAAAGAGGACAGCCCGAACGCTTTGAAAGAATTCCCTTGTGATATTTGCGATAAAGTGTTGCAACATCCAAGTAGTTTGGCGTATCACAAAGAAGCGGAACATGGAGATGGAATGCGATTTGTATGTACAAGGTTGGTGAATTGATATTTACTCCTTGCAAAGTTTTGATTATGCGATTTTTTCACGTTAAGGGCAAGATGGATATCCAAAAAGCTTCGTATTATTTGAATTTTCAGTGATTTTCGCGATTTTTTTTCAACGAAAGTACTCGTTAGAATGTGTTGAGGTTTATTTTCAGCTATATTTACAATTTATTTTACACAAAAATATTGAAAAATAACTTTTTTTGTGACGTCCTCGGTGGTGGCAAAAAATCCCTCAACCGCTGACATTCAAAAACAATTCAAGACACGACCTTGCCGCTTTCACAGAATATTTCCGAAACTATAAACAATCGAATGATCCAAAAAAATCCGAAATTTCGACACTGGTATAGCTCCTAAATGACTTGACAGGTGCAACAAGGTGTTCAAACACCGGCAATTGCTGTTACGTCACCAATTGGTCCACACAGAGAAACGCCCCTACGTGTGCAAAAAGTGCAACGCTTCGTTCAAATCCCAGGCGAACTTGGCCAATCATCAAAATATTCATACAGGGGTGAAGAAATACGTTTGCAAAGAGTGCGGACAGAAGTACGCTCATAAAACGTCTCTGACGCTTCACCAAAGGTACGTCAAGATTATTCGTTTGTTCACTTTGACATTGACAGGTGTTGTGACTTATTGGATACAAATACAATACAAAAAACGTTTTTTTTTTTTTAAATTTTGTATTCAAATATTTTTTATTGTGACTATTTTTTGAATTATGTTTGGAAAACTTTGAGAAACTCTGTTTTACTGAAGTTTCTGATTTTCTGTCGAATCAACAGTATTATTTTTAGAATTTTCTTTCGGTCAAGAAAACAGGAATTTCATGAGAAACCTTCGGAAATACTATATTTCTATTATAGAATTATCAATGTTTGGTAAAAAAAATAGAAGAATTGAAACATCAACTCGAAAAGTTCAAACAAAAACTGAGATTAGAGATGAGGATTTCTGCACTTTTATGTTTTTTTTGTTATTTTGATTGTATTGTTAGTTGCATAATTTCAAAAACTTGATTGAAGCTATTTTTGATAAGCTTGATGTGTTTAACTCTTCAATAAATAAAGAAAACCGGTAATTACAAGTATTTTTAAAATACCTATTCTATATGCAGTATCGAATACAAAAAGCGAAAGTATTTTTTTTTGTAAATTAGAAAAGTGGCACGGTGACTGTTTTCAGGAGGAACTTGCATTAATAGACAAGCAGTTTTATGGGATTGATGAATTACTCAATTCATGATCCCAATGGATTTATGATGAATTGTTTTATACAAATGAGCAGTTTCTTCAGTTCCGAGAGTTTTTATTTTAATTGTATCGCATTTGAATATCAATCTGTAATTCTATGGTAAAGTTTTGTGACTGTAATTACGCATTAAATTGTGATGAGGCGATAAGATTGTTGTTTCATCACTTATTTTAATTGTATCAAATATTTTCAATTCTGTGTGTTTTTTTGGACTAGTCCTATAGGCGTACATCTGTATTTGGAAGTGTTTGAATTCAAATGTATGTGTCTGTGACGAATAAACTGATTCTGGATATTTTTCCAAAAGTATTTCAAACATTTTGGCGTAGGTGGCATAGCGGGGAGAAGCCCTACGCGTGCGAATTCTGCGATAAAGCCTTCTCGCAACGGGGCAACCTCTTGGAACACCGCCGGATACACACCGGGGAAAAACCCTATTGCTGCGACGAGTGCGGCAGATCCTTCACCACCTCCTCGCAGTTCCAAATGCACAAGAAGCGACACGCCGGCACCAAACCGTGGACGTGCGATTTCTGCCAGAAGAAATTCCTGCACGCCGACTCTTTCAAGCTGCACGTAAATCGGCACTTGGAGCTGCGGCCGTTCCGCTGCGCGACGTGCGATCGCGCCTTCACCGACGCCTACTCGTTGAAGCGCCATCTGCGGTCGCACACCGGCGAGCGGCCGTACGCGTGCTCGGTGTGCGGCCAGCGCTTCGCCGACAACTCCAACAGGTGCAAGCATATGCGACAGCATCGTGTCGGCGCAGTCGGCAAGGCCGGGCCGGGAGGGGGCGCGGATACCAAAGAGGCGTTGGAGGTGAGAGATTTTTTTTTATAGGGAGGAAAAATCACGTAGCGCGAGGTGGCGCTGCGAATTGAGGTTATATACAGGGTATTTCTACCCCCAAAAAAATTACATACCAAAGTTACATTTTTTCCTATGGAACACCCTATATTTTTTTTTTTATATTTTTAGATACCATAAACAAAATAAAGGTGAGTTACTATTATATTCCCCATACTTAAAACTGACCGTTTCTGGGAAATTTTGAGAAATTTAAAAATGCAGACCATACTTTGAAAATTGTTTTCACCCTGTGAGGTATAACGAGCTGCTCGTGATTAAATGTACTGCTTAGCTCAAAGGTCGAACTTGACTACTACATGAAATTTTTAATGCAATATTATACAGAGTGGCGAAAAAAATTGCCTCGAAATTGGGACACACATTTAATTAAATGACTTCTCTAAGTGGAATGGAACGCCCCGTATTTAGTGGCGTAATTTGGCGCAGAATTAGATTCCCTTCAGAACTATATTAGGGTTCCCTATACCTACCTCTTCTGATTTTTACACACAAGGTGTTTTTATATTGTACTTATGATTAATTTTGTTATCTCGAAAATGAAACACACTGTATTGTAATGAAAAGCAAGAAAGCATTTTTGAAGTCATTTTATCGAAAAATTAAGATTCTCAAATATTTTATTATTCTAATAAATGCTCAAAATGGTGTCCATTTTCTCGTTGCACAGGCGAACACTTTCTAGAAATGAGTGTCGAACTCTGGATAACAAAATATTTTGCGGTATGGAACGAAAAGCATTTCTTATTCGTACTTTCATATCCAGATGTGTCGTTGGCGGTGTATCGTCAACAATACTTTTGATATACCCCCATAAGAAATAATTAAGATCCTTAATTTTTCGATAAAATGACTTCAAAAATGCTTGTTTTTTGGAGGTGAGGCAGCTAACTGACCATGAAGGTAATCCCATCAGTATAACGACTCAGGATGGGAAAACTGTGCCTGTGGTGACGATTGGGGATGATGAGGAGAGCATTCAAGGGCTGATGCCTGATGGGACTTTGGTGCCGATTGAAATAACAACTGAGCCAGGAAAAGAGGTGAGTTTGGCTGGAGGTTACGTTTTTTTTTGTTTTTATACTGAATTAGTGTGTTTGAATTATTGTTGAAACTTTAAGGGGTTATGGACAGGTAGAAGGTCGGAAAAAGCGAATTTTCCAGATTTTTTTCTGAGAAAACTTCTACAATTATCCATCTGATAATTTGTACACATATTATGGTATCTTTCAACAGTATTTCAAGACTTGGTCTTCGTAAAAATATTTATTTGGAAAGGAGCTACAGCTGAGCTCCGGGAGCTTCTCTCAAAAAAGACATTTTGCGGTAAAGTTCCAGTATCAATTTCCACGACTTTCCTAAAGCTGGTGATGAATATTGTGTATGGAGAGAAGAAAAATCTGTTCACACTGATCAAACGTCATATCTTTTGACAATCAAGCATCGTACTGTTCTGGTATTAACAGAATTGGAATGTGATCTTGCTTGCTTCCAATTCTGAGTGGAGATTTATGTTGTAATATTTGATATCCAGGTT
Source organism: Plagiodera versicolora (assembly GCA_037013635.1). NCBI lineage: Eukaryota > Metazoa > Arthropoda > Insecta > Coleoptera > Chrysomelidae > Plagiodera > Plagiodera versicolora. Next base: position 12,811,202 of record CM072981.1, on the reverse strand, counting down.
TTTCTGGAATACAGAAAAATATTTCGAAATGTTTTGAAAGCTTTTGATATGTTAGGATAGTGCTTGGTTGTACAAAAAATAAATTGTCTTGTTTGTAGCATCAGTATAAATCTAATGATATAGTCAAATGTATAAGAGTTGTTTTTCTTGTAGGTTTAATCACCATTATTTTTATAATAAACTCACCTTCATCAAGGAAAAAACACATACACAACCCAAAACAATGAAACTATGTCAATATTTATAGTTCTGTGAGTGCCTACTTTGGCGCTGCATTCTTATATTCACTGACGAATTAGAACGAGTATTTTTTCTAGGAACCTCAAGACGCTATAGCTGAACAAACCTCTAACGAATCGCCTTTATTGTTAGAGAATAGTTCGGGAATGATTGAAGTTAATGGTATAGGGCTGGACCCTAATATATTCGTGACAGATGAGAGTGGTCAAGGGATTTGTCTTGTTTACACCATGGAAGAAAATAACGAGGTGGATCAACAGCTTGCCATTGATCCTCTCTTGATTCAAAGTCAATAACGTGAGAAATTTATGTTTGATGCCTCGTTTTGACGTTTTTTTTTTTCTCCTAACATGTGTCGATCAAGCTGCTGTGAAATCATCATTATATAAAGTGTTTTTGTTGTTTTATTTTCATATTGAATCAAAAATCAAGAAAGTTAATCAAGATTGAAATTTTTATATCGAGTCAGGGAACTGATAGCAATAATATGCAATAGATTCTTCACTTCAGTGCTCAGATTTTTCAGGTCATTGTATATTATGGAGTGAATTAAATGTTTTCACATGGATAGATATTTTATCGAATATGTATATATCAGATATTGAATTATTAAATGTATATTGAAATTATTGAATATAACTTTTGTTTGATGAACACAATTTTTTCATTTCCCTATACTTGATATTTATTTGAGCCTCTACAGGGTGTTATCCAACAGTCCGATAATTTCACTTGTTATCATTTGATCTGGATTTTCATAAAAAGTTTTAGCATCATCGACAAATCATTTTTAACGTACCCATTCTCTTTGAATTCATTTTTAGCGAATTCAAATGTGACGTGCTAATTATTTGAAAATGATAATTAAGCATCTGGCAAATAAAAAACATAAGGTAGAGTTCGCAATGCGTTGCTTTTTTAATGAAAGTATTCCCAGTAGGCCTACAAACCATGTTTGTCAAAAATATTTTGCTATTTACCCCTTCCAGAAATTAAAATTAATTCCTGAAATTCGTTCATTGGCATTTTCACAGAATTGCAAAATGCACTTCATTTTGTTTCAGATTATGTGAAACGTCTACGCAGCACTTATTTCACTTTTTTTCACTTATTCCACTAAGAACCGTTCATCTGAATGAATTCACCAGATGATAATCGAAGAGCATTTACCCCTTCCAGAAATTAAAATTAATTCCTGGAATTCGTTTAATTTATTTAACCCTTTCCTGGGATAAATAATCTCTGAAATAAATTAATTCCTGAAATAAATCTATTCCTAAAATATATTATATATATATAATTTCTTAAATAAATTAATTCCTGAAATAAATTGATTCCTGAAATGAATTAATTCCGGAAATAAAGTAATCCCTGAAATAAATAATCCCTGAAAAAAGTTATTCCTGAAATAACTCAATTCCTGAAAAAAAAAATGATTCCTGAAATAAATTACCATGATGAAGTAGACAGGCCTACCTTTTTTTCATAAAAAATGTTTCATGTGACAAGTCGTTCAACATCAGGAAACTGAAAAGAATGTTCATTTTCGAATCGAAATCCTAGACATCGCAAAAGTAACAGTCGTCTACAGTGCGATGGTACAAATCAAATTTACAATCAAAAAAGCGCTTGAAGAAATCAAGCATGCCGTCAAGTGATTCACAGCTAGAAGTTCCATCGAAATTCAAATGCGGTGGGTCGAAAAGCGAATTTCTACCTACATCAAGAACTAGGAAGACTCCCACGACCACGAAAAACACTGTTCATACCGACTTCTTAAGGTGACAGCCTCCTTTGTAAAGAGGAAAACTTACAGACACCAAAAGTCAATACTCTCCCCTCGAAAGGGTACCGGGCGTGCTATCGGGTGAGGTTGTCAACTGTCGTTAATGATCGGGTAGAAAAATCACTGATGATAATTTTGATGCATCTGAACTTGGGACCTTCCGTATGTGAGTCACTTTTGATGGCGTATTCGATTTCTTCAAACGCATCTTTGATATATCAATCAGTATATTCGATTTGTACCAACGCACTGTAGACGACTTTTATACTTTTGCTACTGCGATGCCAAAGAAGTCAATTCAACAATGAATATTCGTTTCATTATCCTAAAGTACTGTCTGTTGAACGACCTGTCACTTGAAACACTTTTTTATGAAAAGGAGAAATGTAGGCCTGTGTAATTTTGAAAAGTGAGGTTAAAATTGAGGAATTGCAATTTGGACATACTGAACGTATATCCCGGTTATAAGGATCCTCTGTAATCCTATAAATTCGATATTTCGTCGGAATATTGTGGGTGCACCCGCTGTAATTCGTGCAAAATGTCATGCATAATCAAAAAATCACTCACCTTTTCTAGAAGAAAATACGTACCGTCTGTAAGAATGAAAAAAAATCATCGAATATCAAGAAAAAATAGCTTATTGAATCGAAAAATCATAATGGACAATTTCAAATTGGTTCAAATATGCGAAGAGGTTAAATTGGCGTCGTAAAAGTTACAAGAATAAATATCTGAATTCAAAAAATCATCATGGACAATTAAAAAATTATTTAAAAGTTATGGAAATCAAAAAATCACTCACTGATTGTATTTGTATTCGAGACGTCTCTCTTGAGAGATGCTCTCACAAGCACTGCCGATGAAGAACTGGTAACTGAATAACTGATATAAGTTTTAATCGCCACTGAACAATGTGTGTCACCGACTCACTATGATTCACCCTTGCCGAATCATTCGTTCGTTACCACATATATCTGTACACTACCCGTTTCACCTATGGAAAATTTTAAAAAGAATTCAGTAAAATTGCAATCATGCGAACAATCTTTTTATGAAAATTCAGAACACAAAATATATGAAAACTGTATGGGAAGTACAGAGAGAAAAAAACGTTCCTATTTTTTATAATTTGAATGAATAGCATGGCAGCCAAGTTGGCAGCAAAAAAAGTTCTTCTTTGGTGTTTCCAGGACACTAGCTCTATCTATCTCTGATAAGTTGATTACTCTTGAAAAAAATCGCGGAGAACATAACCTAGCATGTGAAACCTATAATTTCTAACCTCACTTTAATCTTGTTTACCTTTCCGAATAACTATTTTCGATTCAAACTGTATGCTCCAAGACAATGTTTCCTATGAAATTAGCCCATTCTCTGCCGGGAAATGGCCGTTCAGCTCTAAAATTCGCTCCGATTGTATACCAACACTTATTCAAACGCAGTAAATCATCGAAGGAAACTGGCTTAACGTCATCAACGAGAACTGAAGTCGGCACAGAAGTAAAACCGTTGGGAGAAAAAGTCAAAGAAGCTACCAAAACAGCCTCGTATTTAGGTGTTATTCTATTGGGTGTTGGAGTTACTGGTACATTATTCTATGCAGTGTTTAAAGAACTATTCTCCAGTAAAAGTCCCAACAGTGTTTATTCGAAAGCTGTTAAGAAATGTCTAGCTGATCATAGAGTTGAAGATAAATTAGGGCTTCCGATTAGTGCATTCGGTGAGGAGAACAGGAGGGGTAGACGACAACATGTATCTCATGTAGTGTATACAGGGAAAGATGGTAGACAACATTTGAGAATGAAATTCCATTTGAAAGGATCATTTCATTCAGGCACTGCTAATTTGGATATGGTAGAGGTGTGTATTTGAAATGTATAGTCTATTTGAAGGAGTTTATTTCTGTTCATTTTCAGAATGATGCTGGAAATTACGAGTACAGGTATTTGTATGTAGAAGTTGATGATTTGCTGAGGAATACTATTGTGATTGAAGATAATAGAAGTGCTATAAATAATTTGACTCCATTAGAAGATTTAACATTGTGAGACATAGATTGAGGTAAAAAAGTTATTCATTAATTTGTTATTTGTTCAGAAATTTATACTCAATTTTATGTTTTATACACTTGGAATTGAAATTGAGTTAGAATTTTCATTTAGTATTTATAGGATGGACTGAAAAACGTGATAATTACAAAATGTTTGTTTTATTTGTTGCTTTGAAATGTTGGCACTTGTTATATACTTTTCTTCATTGGTGATTCTTCGTAGAATAACACTAATCTATTTTTGAAAATGTAGTTTCTGATTTTTCTTGAAAACCATTGAAAGATTATGTATATTGCAAAATACTGAATCCAAGCCATTTTTAAAATTTGCCAAAATCCTGGCCTGTAGCTCAATTTGTGTTCAGGATACTCTATCGATAATTTCAACTGGAATTCCTTTTTGTTTTCTGCCTTCATTAGTGTATATACATTTGTTAAATGTGTTGTAACTGAAAAATAAATATATTAATACAAGAAATAAACGAAAATACTTTATACTTGCTATTCCTATCTAGGTATTTTTCTAAAATATTCTCCAACTCAAAATCTTCTGTTTCTCTTCCTTCAATAACTGAAATGTTGTAATTGCTGTGGATTCTATTATGAAAACAATCTATTGGAATCTTCTGATGTATTTTTAATTCAGCTATAACATGAATATGAGTCACCCTGTTATGAAAATCCTGTTGATAAATTATTGCTGATTGCATTTCTAGTGGGCAAACAGTCTACAAAAAATTATTGCAGTTTTTCGAATACAAATCGAATAATACTTACATGTATTTTATATCTAACTGGCATAATTAAACTTAAAGATTTTACGTTGTAATCGTGAATATCAAACCGGAAGTTTATATTCATTTTATCAATTTTGCTATCTAGATTCTGGTCAATTTCTCTTAGCTAGAAAATCAATTCATGTTTCACCAAAATATAGGAAAAATTGAACATACTTTTATTTTTGTACAAGAGTCTAATTGAGGCAACTGGTTCTTGTAAAAAGAATATGTGCTGCAGACTATTGGATTGCTCATATTATTCGTGGTAGCAATCAACAAATAATCTCCCAATAAGTTGACTCGTGGTTGCTCAACAAAATACTCCATTTTCAACCAAAAACCTGGAAAATATATCCAGTTTGCAATGGGCACTGTTTTGTTGAGGATTATTCGTACTCACTTCCAGTGTGATAGGCGAAAATAAAGGGTATAATCACTGTTAACAACTCACAAATACATGTCAGAAATGTTGCTTTCGATAGCAGCGTGCTTTTATAACGCACTTTTATATTTTTGGTGTATACTTCTAGAACAACCATATTAATTCATTTTCTCGAAATAGTTTTTCAATGTGAAAGGGTTTATTGTCACTACGATGTTTCCCTTTCTGTGACTTGTTTGTAAACACTGAAAAAGCGGTTGCCATGGCAACAATACCATAACAAGGTCTCCATGTCAAAGCATCTTTTTTGACCAATAGGCGATTAGACATCATAACCGAGAGAAAAAAAAACTGATTATTAATATTAATAAATTAAATTAATAAAATGCCAGTAATATTTGAAAATTTAAATAATTAATCCAGTACTAAATAAAATGTCATGTCTCCAGGGTTTTATGAATTGATAATTGAAATCTTGGTAAATCAACAACAAACAAATACGGAATGTTGTTCTCATTAGATAAATGTAGACCTTCATGATATTTTCCGTGTGTTAATTGAAATCATTAAAGTTTTTCGAAACGGGTTTAATCTGAAGAAATAAGTGAAAAACGCTCAGTCAGATCTTCACAATGTTGAGAATCTTCAGTAATTTCATCGACTTCATCTCCATTTCCTAGCATCTCTAGGATATCATTTCCAGAATCATTTTTCGTCCCATCGTTTTGGCTTCTTTCATCCATCCATTTAGAGGCAATATCTTGCAGAGATTTCAAAGCAGCCATACTTCGTGTGATTTTATCCAACTCCATATTGGTTTCGTCTTCAATTTCCAATAACCACTGCTGATAGTTATTCTTTTTGATTACGGACTGGAAATTTGTAGTAGTTTGGCTGAAGAACAGGAAATCTTTGAAGATTTCTAGTTTCCTGTCATATTCTTCTTTGCTCAAGGTCATTTTGGAGAGCGACACCTGTTGAATGAATATGGTGGCGAAATTTTTCGGAAATATCTCGGACTCTTTCGCTTCGAAAATAATAGTAATAGAAATTCATTAAGAAGTCACCTTATGTTTTTCTTTGATTTGTTTTTCAATTTCCGCCGTTTCTTGCAATTCATTTCTCCATAGACTTTTCTCTTTCAATATCTGACTTCTCAAAGTTTCCGTTGAGGCCTTTAAAGAAATAAAACGTTCATAAAGACTGTCTTGACGGTTCTGAAACTGTTCTAAGCTATTTTCAATGCTGATTTCCACAATATTTTCTTCTGAATCCACCAGAGATTCTGAAAATTCCACCATATTTTATTTGGAAGACTCAACGAAACTGTTTATCGAAATTAATGTGACAGATGAAGCATAGGTACGTCATGTGACATTCGATCAATTGTTCGATTCGATATGGGGCGTTGAATTTAAGTTGAAATTAAAAATATCAAAAGGGGAGTAGGTATTCTCACGTATTATTTCGAAGGAAACTATTCATCATAGTTTATAAGGAAATCACGTATAATCAGTCATAATAATCCTAGAATGATGTATTGAATAAAACTTATACCCTGTATATAACTTTACATAAGCTACATACGGAATAATAAATATGCTTGAAAGCTTTAAGGAACACGCTAAGTGGTAAATAACGTAATATTTCATTTGAATGGCTACAGTTATGACGTCAAATGTCAGTTATGGCGCCAAAACTATCCCAATGTGAACTTTTTTATGCAGATTTTTAGGCTCGTAATTACAGAATATTAGGCAGTCTACTTTTTGTCGAAACTGCTTCACATATTTCAAGTATAATCTATCGTTCTCAATATATTAGTCAAAAAAGCACGAATTTGAATCAGTAATTCAACTGATTAAGAATATTTGATTCCTGTCTTTTTTTTTACGTTGACAAAAATTATATCCAGGATAATCGTCATCTGAAGCTTTCAAAGGTATTTTTCACCGAAATATATCTAATAAACTTACTAAATAACTCACTAATTTTTGACGTAACTACTGAATTGTGACGTGTTTGATTCCGAGTGATGCCACTAGAGGGCATCTTTGATACGAGTACAAAAAATTGCGAAATTCTCTGGGAAATGATGTCCAGCGTCATTTTCGCTTCCATGGTTAGTTATTTTTTTTCTCCACGGATAATCCGATACTGTTATCTCTGTAATTAAAAATTAACGAAGCATATCCTGCCTCAAAATGTAATCTTTCATTGAAAGGGGTCAAAATCCGAGAAATTCAGATGCAATATCAACCTTGCCCTAGAAATTTTGCGGTTTGATCCGATTTACTCATGTTGTAGGTTGTTCTCGTATTTACCTCGTTAGTCATTACCTCAGTCCAGTGGCGTAGCAAGAGGGTTTCTGCAGCAAATAAAATGAAAGAAGGAACAAAAAAAATTGTAACCTGATTAATCTAATCTTGATAGAAGAAATTACCTGGGAATTATATTCAAAATAGTCGAACATGCCAAATTTATTTGCAGAGAAATCTTTGATTCTCTAATAAAGTCTGTAAATTTTAGTCGCGAGAATTTTACAAATATTGCAAATACTTTTCAACCCTCACCCACCTTGAATATTCACCAAGTTTATATTTTATGAATCGAAAACATTTTCCACAACAATTTGAATGATGAATTTAACCTAATTTTCTTTTTCGGAGTACCGTTGAAAAAAAAAGACAAACGGCAACACTGCACTTTCTGACGAGCTGTGAAAACTTGAAACTAATCCCTGGTATAAGAATAAAATAATTCATGTCACTATTATAAAAGCGTGGGGTGTTCTGTAAGATATTTTTAAACTACCATTTTTTTTTCATAGAATAAAAATCAAAAAACGTATGTTGCATCTGGGATTTCTTGACGTCCTGTTAAAACTCGTATTATTACGCAACTTTTTCTCCGCCGAACCAAGTCCGCATTTCTCATTATTTTATAATTTGTATTTCTTCTAACCAGCTGTCCTTATCTCGTTTACAGTGTATAAATAATTGGCCGTGTGAAGAAGTCACACTCAGTAGTGTTCAGAACTTTGTTGTTGTTCGGTTTGGGAACACCTCAGCTGTTTATAACAAGTTATAAAATTTATTACAATTCGTTCGTCACGTATTCGTGCGACATTATGTAAGTATTAATTTTTTGTAAAATATTGGATTATTGAGATCGTTCTTAGTTTTCGAATTGTCTGTCATTTTTTTTGAGGAAATCTAGAGTTTGTAAATTTCAAAATACAAAAATAACTCAACAAATGAATTGATTTATTTCACGAATATATTTTCTCTGATGCATTTTTAAATCCCTCGAACATATTTGTTGTAATTCAATGAGATGCATTTGAAAATCGAAGACATATTCAATTTCTTTCCTGAATATTTTAAGGCAGCGTCTTGATATTGAGAGTCCTGATTTACCAGAGAAATATCCTCACAAAAAAATCATGTCTACACAGGTTCAGCTGATTTTTTTTTTAATATTGAGACTACTTATACTGAGTATTCTACTAATATGAGATTATGCTGATTTTATAGACAGATGGGCCAAAAAGTTTGATAAAATATTCGAGATTACCGATATCCATATACAAGGTGATCCTGAATACAAAGATTTTATGTATTTTTATAACTCTCAGAACTTCGATTCCCTGTAGAACGGTGATGAAAGACTCAAGGACTTATTTTTTTTTTGAAATTTTGAACATGTGAGACATAGAAGAATTGAATTCTTTCGTTTTTACACCAATTTAGGATATTCCAACTATTCGGTAGTTATTTGAATGTTTATTATAGTTGTTTTGGTAGAAAGAAATTCCTGATAATCCATCAGCATACTGAACACAGTAATAAAGATAAATTCATAGCATAACTATAAACAAAAAGTTCGATACGGTCACATTAAAATAGTTTTAGTTTCAAAACAAAATGCATATTTCGAAACAAACAAATTTCTTTCTCATTTCCTACTAACGATCTGCTACTAAATCAACTTAAATCTGAAATAGATCGTCCTCTCATCTTCAGAACATCAAAATGGACCCCTTAACTGTAGCAAGTACCGATCTGTATTGCTTAGAAAACTCTAAACGTCATCATACTGAGGAATACGACCTCGTTAAGGCCGAAACACCTACTTGTATTTTAAGAAGAGGAGAATCGTTCTCTTTGGCCTTGAAATTCGACAGAGATTTCAATGTCGAGAAGGATATCATCAGAGTCAGTTTCGGATTTGGTGAGTTTTATATTTTCAAAATAATATTCAAATTCTGTGGATGTGTGAGCTTCAAAAATTGATCAATCTTATTGGCCTAAATATATTGAATATCAAGACCAAAAATTGGTAGGGGTCACTATCTTGTTGAGTATATAATCTAAGGTTAAAACTGATCTACTATCGTGAAGTAGACATCGATGAGAAAAAGAATTAATGGATCGACATAATGCATTGTAGCACCGCGGAAGGTGTTTCATCACATCATCCCAGTGTTTTTTATTTCATATATACTAGGTATATAAAATTGGGGCACTATTTATGCAACTTTATGATATTTTTATGTCTGTTTGCCTCAGAATCAATTGTGAAACCGCAGTGATTGAAAATATACCGGATTATTTTTACTGTGTAGGCAGGTACAGCTTGTTTATTTATAAAAATATGATACTAATGAGTTGGTTGGAATTTCGTATAAATTAATTGCAATACACATATCTTCCACTCAATTTATGCAGAAATATTCGCAATTTTTCTTATAAACTCGTTTTTCCATCTCATGCATTTTTTAATATACAGTATGGAACAGCCAAATGAAATATCGAGTGTTTTATTATCAGAAAATTATTTTATTTCACAAATAATATAAAACAAAACAAAAAACATTAATTCCAATGAAAGAGATGTTCAAAATTTTCGAATGTATTGAATTTGTGAAATAAAATAATTTTCTTATTTCAATGTTAATTTTTGTAATACATCTGAAAACACTTAATATTTCCGAAACAGTTGGAGATAGGTATGGGATATTGTACATGAATTATGCCTAGAATTTTCTGAAGAATCCAAAAAACTGATAATATACAGGGTTTTTTTTTTAAATAAAGAAGTTGGTATCGGCCACTGTCACATGACACACCCTATATAATTATTTCATTTTGAAAAAAAATGCGCATCTAAAAATACGAATCGATGTGTCCAAGGATTTTTCCCAACACGCTCTCATTTATTCGTTATCGAATTTATTCCATTTGGCTGTTCCACACTGTAGAATCCAGTGAAGTTCGCAATTTCTGTGCGATTCTCTTTTTTTTTTTAAATGTAACTTTCAAATATTTGTTGGTGCATTATTTAGAAACAATTGTCATTTGATTATAATTGAATTATTAGGAGAAAAACCGAGTACTGTATTAGGCACCAGAGTGGTTCGACCAGTGTTGCCAAAACTCAAACATTTTCCTAAAAACAACCAAATATGGGGGGTAATTCTATCGGAAAACAACGGACCTACCGTTGTTCTGAACATTAGAATACCAGCGCATGTCCAAATTGGCATTTGGAGCTTGCAAATCATCACCAGCTTGAGTGGGCAAAAAGGTCTCAGAAAGGACTATCAGGTGAATATTTGAATTGCAAAATGTCATACCCAAAACTATTTTTAGAACAGACATGCTAGATATTTTTCGTGTCGTGATATGTAAAGTCGATGCTTTGATATACAAATCAGTTCAGTGATTGATTTTTATTAAGTTTTGAAAAGCTGGTTCTACAAATTAATTAGGACTGGAAAAATCTACCGTTTCACGAGACTATTAAAAATAGAGTTGAAAGTCAGAAGATTCATTAAAAGTAACGGCTAACTGTTTTGAAAACTTTTTTTTTATTAAACTTCCCACGAAATGAGACATCCTGTAATGAATCGAAACAAAACTATTCATCCCCACCAGATTCCTGATGACGTTTACATCCTGTTTAACCCCTGGTGCCTGGAAGACACTGTTTACATGGAAAAAGAAGAAGAAAGACAAGAGTACATCATGAATGAAAGCGGAAAAATTTGGTGTGGAACCTTCAAGAATCCCACAGGAAAGCACTGGACTTTTGGACAGTTTGATGAAATCTCTTTGCCTACTGCAGTATTTTTGCTCCAGAAATCAGGGCTTGTTACTGGGCAAAGAGGAAATCCCATCATGGTTACCAGGGCGATATCAGCAATAGTAAGTCCAGAAGTGTTGGAAATATAAAAAAAATGATAATATTCAGTTCTTTGAGTGGTGTTCACAGAAAATAACATTGCAGTCTTCGAGCTAACTTCATGAAACAGTGGTTTTTAATCTTTTTTTACCTGCTCCCTCTTTTAAAAAATATTTTTTTGACAAATAAATTTCATAAATACTCTATACTCATAATTTATTTAATGGGGTACAAAATAATATACAATGTTATGTGAAAATATACATTGAATTATTTATTAAAAATAATGGTTCATTAAAAATTTATTATGAGAAATAATTATTTCAAATATAATAAATACAAAAATCAAAAGAGAGTATATAATTATTGAGACATACAAATTTAAAGCGACGTTTGAGATTGCTAATTCACGAACTTCTTGTCCAGCATTATTTTTTGATTTCTAGAAAGATTATGTTTAATACACATCGATCATTTCTTTGGTCCTTTTATTGTTATTTTGGTGAAAATTCATATATATTCATATGTTTAGGTACTTTTACGTTTTCAATGTTGGATACCATCTTGAAGCTGTCAAAAAAATTAATTTGTCAAAGTTTTATGTGTTCTATGGTTACGTTATTTGCCAACTTAACTTTTCTTCTTTCGGAAGCCCCCCATTATTTCGTCAAAAACTCTCACTTTTTTTCCAGCATTATTTCGTGATTCTATAAAGACCGATAAATAGATATACATCACACATTTTTTTCTGTCCTTTTGTGGTAATTTTGATGAGAATGAATAAATATTCAGGAGCTGTCACAGTTGGTTACTTTTACGTTTTCAGTTTTAGACACCAAATTGAAGCTGTCAAATCTCACAGCATTTTACTATTCAAAAAATTGACATCGATGAATAATATCAGTTCTTCCAAAAGAAGGAAAGTTAGGTTGGCAAACAACGTAACCATAGAACACATAAAACTTTGACATATTAATTTTTTTGACAGCTTCAAGATGGTGTCCAACATTGAAAACGTAAAAGTACCTAAACATGATAGCTCCTGAATATTTATTTATACTCATCAAAATAACCACAGAAAGACTGAAAAAGGGGGTGTTGTATATCTATTTATCGGTCTTTATAGAATCACGAAATAATGCTGAAAAAAAAGTGATAGTTTTTCACGAAAAAATGGTAGTCCCCCATTATTTATCATCCAGATCAACGCCCAGGACGATGGTGGCTTGTTAGAAGGCCGTTGGGACGGCGACTATTCAGACGGCACATCCCCCTTCGCCTGGACCGGTTCCCCGGCCATCCTGGAGCAGTACCTCCTCGCAGAAGGCACCCCAGTCAAGTACGGCCAGTGCTGGGTGTACTCCGCAGCCACTGTCACCGTCTGCAGGGCTCTGGGCATCCCCTGCAGATCCACCACCAACTACGTGTCCGCTCACGACACCAACAACACTTTGACAGTTGACAAGTGAGTTATAGTTTGTTAAGGGGGTGTTCTGGTCTAGAGAATTGAAAAAAACAATTTTTTTTCTTGCATATTTTCAAAGCTTAGACTTTCAATGATATGCTCTCGGAAGGATTTTTCAAAATTCGAATTATTTTGAGAGATACCGTGGATTTTGTGACGCGGCACTTGAACCGGCCGAGCGGAGTGATCGCACAATGAATGGCAGATGTTTTCCAGGAATTCTTTTGTATCCGACTTGAGCTCGTAGTATACCCTTTTAATTGAGTTTTTATATATACCTGACTACCAGTACGTACCCAATATACCTGGAAGTGTTCAGTTTAGTCTCGATCTTGGAGCTAAGTAGACACGAAACTGGAAATCTTTCTCAAACTTCAAACGCGTTTTTCTCGAAACTACTTTTGTTGAGGTGGTTGACACGATATCTCGAGTTCTATCTGACCGATTCCTTTGAAATTTTGTGAGAATCTTCTTCATACACCTCTTTATCGCAGGAACTAAGGATTTTGAAAAATTTTTATACGAAGTATTTAAAAAAAAATCGTAAAGGTCGAATAACAGGGGTAAAAAATGTTTTTTTTTTCAAGTAGACGCCATTTTGTGAATTTTTCATATTTTTTTTGGCCGTAGTTCAAGCGATAGCGACATCTTTACTAATTAAGAATTTTGTTTGTTTGTTCGATTTGGATGACTACAAGGGCTGGAATCATGTCAACCAGGGAGCCCTGTTCGATTGGCAGCCCCCACTTTACCGGCCTATCATTTGACGAATTTTTGACATTTCTTTCTTCTGAATTTTTTCTACATACATAAAGGATCGATAAATATTATATAAAAAAATTTATAGTGAAAATGTTTCTATTTTTTTTTTATCCTAGTTTGAAAACTACCCAAAAACGCGTTTTTCTCGAAACTACTTTTGTTGAGGTGGTTGACCCGATATCTCAAGTTCTATCTGACCGATTCCTTTGAAATTTTGTGAGAATCTTCTTCATACACCTCTTTATCGCAGGAACTAAGGATTTTGAAAAATTTTGATACGAAGTATTTAAAAAAAAATCGTAAAGGTCGAATAACAGGGGTAAAAAATGTTTTTTTTTTTCAAGTAGACGCCATTTTGTGAATTTTTCATATTTTTTTTCGGCCGTAGTTCAAGCGATAGCAACATCTTTACTAATTAAGAATCTTTTTTGTTTGTTCGCTTTGGATGACTACAAGGGCTGGAATCATGCCAACCAGGGAGCCCTGTTTGATTGGCAGCCCCCACTTCACCGGCCTGTTATTTGACGAATTTTCGACATTTCTTTCTTCTGAATTTTTTTCTACATACATAAAGGATCAATAAACATTATATAAAAAAATTGATAGTGATGAATTGATACCCAAAAAGTAGGGCTCTAGACCAGAATACCCCCTCAATGAGGAATTCTCCTCAATTTGGGTTATTATGGGAAATGCAAGTTTAAAGTTAATGATTATGAGTTTCATTCATGAAAATTCCAAACTCTCTGCAGAAACTATCTAAAATAATTTTTCAAATATGGGGTTTTAAATTTTAAATCGCTTTGTTTCTAGTTCACAAATTGGCAACAGCGCCAGTAAGCTAGAAAAAGAACAACATATATTTGTTCTTTGTTGTCTGTACATTTACAATCTAGTGTCAAAATTTGTCGGTTGTCATAACCCAACTTTTTGTTTATACTTTGTGGCTGGTAAAGAATACTTGATTGAATTGTTTTTAAGTTATTTGATACAATATTATACATCAATATAATAGTCCAACCGGAACAACAACCTTACTTAGAAGCCAAACCACGGCAAACTTAAACCTAACCTTAAAACCTGAGTTCTCTCTCTAACTTGGTCGTTGCCTCCTTTGCGATGCATGGAACGTCATGGAATAGAAATAAGCAGAATGGGTTTCTAATCTGACTAAAATCTAGCCATCTTTGTTTACCTAATCAACGTAACGAATTTGTTGTCCTTTTTTATCACTGTAATCCGCAGTCGATGTTGCCAAATGGTGAATTAGAAACAAAGCACTTTAAACTTTAAATTCCCATATTTATTTTTGTTTTTTAAGTACTTGAAATATTATTTTAGGAAAAAGGTTGAAGTGATAAATTTGAAATGCGACGTTTTAAAGATATATCATGAAAAATACTTCATTATCGTCTGAAGGAGAATTCCCCATTACTCGAGTCGGGTGTTTCAGGTTCTTCAACACAGCCGGCGACCGCTTGGAGAACGGCCCCTGCAGCGACTCCTGCTGGAACTTCCACGTGTGGAACGACGTCTGGATGGCCCGCCCCGACCTGCCCACGGGCTACGGGGGGTGGCAGGTGATAGACGCCACCCCTCAGGAAAAAAGCGACACCGTCATGCGGTGCGGGCCGGCTTCGGTGGCTGCTGTAAGAAAGGGCGAGGTGGGGTACCTCTACGACACCCCGTTCGTCTTCTCGGAGGTCAATGCCGACGTGGTGCACTTCCGGGAGGACGAGGAGTCCGACTGGGGCTTCACCAGGACGTACATCAATCAGAATCAGTGAGTGATTGCATGAGACTCTCGAAATTTCAAGACTTTTCGAGATCGAGAATCTATTTCGAGATTTTTCGAGATCGAGAAATCTCGAAATAAATTGTCAATCTCGAAAAATCTCGAAATAAATTCTCGATCTCGAAAAATCTGGAAATAAATTCTCGATCTCGAAGAGATCGAGACGACAGTGTTCTTTTTTTTTCGAGACGAGATCGAGAAAAAAATCTCGAAATAAATTCTCGATCTCGAAAAATCTCGATTTCAAAAAATCTCGAAATAAATTCTCGATCTCGAATAATCTGGAAATAAATTCTCGATCTCGAAGAGATCGAGACGACAGTGTTCTTTTTTTTTTTCGAGACGAGATCGAGACGACAGTGTTCTTTTTTTTTTTCGAGACGAGATCGAGAAAAAAATCTCGAAATAAATTCTCGATCTCGAAAAATCTCGATTTCAAAAAATCTCGAAATAAATTCTTGATCTCGAAAAATCTCGATTTCAAAAAATCTCGAAATAAATTCCCGATCTCGAAAAATCTCGAAATTTTTTTCTCGATCTCGTCTCGAAAAAAAAAACACTCTTGTCCCGATCTCGTCTCGATGAAACCCTAGGCTCGAGGCTGAGGCTCAGCCGCGTTTTTTCTCCAGTGTAGGGCGGAAGATCGTGACCAAAAAGCTGGGGGCGACTGACACAACAAGTGATTCCGACATGGAGGACATCACCACGGCGTTCAAGAGCTTGGAGGGGAGTGACGCGGAGCGCCTAGCTGTCTTCAAAGCAGTCAGGGGAGTACCTGGAGCTCACCAGGTGTACGAAATGCCTGAAGCAGGCAGCGAAGATGTTGTTTTCGAGCTGGTTGATGTCAAAACGGTCCCTTTCGGGGCTCCCTTCTCACTGGTAGTCCACGTGGTGAACAAAGCCGAGGAGGAGAGGACCATCACGGCTATTCTATCGGCTAGTTCTGTGTACTACACTGGGGCTACAGCCAGCGACTTGAAGAAATCGAAAGGTAAAAGAACCCCAAACAATCCTGGACGCAAATCTCAACCCCAAGTTTAGGTACCATCAAGATGAAGCCTGGGCAGAAGGAAACCTTGAAGCTGGAAATTCCTGCAGCTGAATACGTGGATAAGTTGGTTGACCACAGCTCTGTGAAATTGTACGCTGTTGCTAACGTGGAAGAAACAAAACAAGGCTGGAGTGACGAGGACGATTTTTCCTTCGTCATGCCTGAGGTGACCATCAGAGCTGCTGGTGACTTCAGGATTGGACAACCCCGTGAAGTCTCTTTCAGGTAAATGAAAAAAAATCGTTTGTTCTGTGACGGGTACAAAGTTTGCCATTTTATCTCCGTTGACAGGTGAAAAAATATCACTTTTTGAAATTACTTTTTTCCCTGGGAAACGTTCTTGTAACCTGTCCCATTTTGTTTCAGAAATGTAGTTGGAAATATTTTGAAATGTCTACATCATTATTGGATTGTAACGTACTTGTTGCCATTGAATAATTCGATCACACTGTTGATGGTTTTTGTTGTGAATCTTGAATACGCGGTTTCGTTAATTTTCCGCGATTTTGTTGGCAATAATTTTTGTGACGCTACTTTTGCTCCAGTAGTGTCAGAGAATACTCGGCATCAGACATTTTTTCACTTTATGTTATTCAAAATTACTATTTGGTTCGCAATTTTTGAATCAAATCACAGAATTAAATTGACAGATATTTGTTTATTTCGAAGGTTTTTTGTCAGCTTTATTTTTTTTTCATTTCATTGTGAAAACGAAAACAAGAAATACGATGAAAAGAACAATTCAGCAAAAAGAAACGCGCCGAAAAAAATCAACCAAGTGATAAAATACAAAACAGAAAGCTTCAAAACATTCATAATAATAAACTATTCCATTAATCACTTGATAAAAAAATACAAAAATTTCGAAAATCGATGAGAAACAGACAAAAACCGGTTGTTCCATTATCATTTTCAATCTTCATTCGACGGAGATAGTCCATAGCTCAAAGTGGAGTGAAATATGTTGAATATGTTTGAGTTTTTCGTCGTTTTTTTTCAACATTTTCAATCTTGCTATGGACAAATCGTGATAATAGTTCTGCAGCCTCTAGTGGCTCTTCTGCGGTAAGTAATGGTTCTTCCTTGACGTCTTCTTTCCATGACTTTCGAGTTCTTCTTTGGCATTAGGTAATGTTCTGTACGATATTCTTTTTCAGTAGCATAGGGCCGCTGACGGGTATTCTTTTTTTGCTCATGATTCTTAACCACTCAATTAATGCATCATTTTCTTGTCGATATTTTCGATGCCTCTTCGTTTTTGAAACATTTGAATTGAACGATTGGTGCCTGCGGTTCTTGTTTTTGAAAATCATTGATATTGTCGAATGACCCACGCCAAATTCTTCGTCACTACGAATTACACTAATTACGTCAAAATAAACGGTTGGTCAATATAGGCGGAGTCATAATAAACGGATTCCACTGTACTTTGAAAATTCAAATTTCATATCGATAATTCTCTGACTCTAATATAATGTAAGAATATATTTTGTCGATACTGAATCGTCGTTTTCCCCGTCACAGAAAAAAAATGTGTATTATACATGGGAAAAGTATTAGATACTTTTTTCCCTTGTATAATAAATAACTATTAATTTCGAGGCAGCTTTGATGTTTTTTTTTTTATTATTACTACAGCTTCTGTAACCCTTTGGACATTCCCCTGACTGATTGTTCCTACACTTTGGAAGGGCCTGGTGCTCAGAAACCTAAGAGTACGAAATTCAGAGATGTCGAGCCTAAGGAGTTGGTTGAATTGTCGAAAACGTTCACTGGTAAAGCTAGTGGGGTTAGGAATATCGTTTTTAATTTCACCTCGAAACAAGCTCATAATATCCATGGGAGTATGACAGTGAAAATAGAGGAATAATTGAAAATTCGATCTATTTTTTGAGGCGATGGAGAAGTAGTTGAGGGATACTCATTAGCTTAGGAGCTTTATCTGTTAATTTGATTGAGAGTTATCGTTTTAAGAATGAAATGAATATGTGAAAATTTTGGTATTCAAATAGTGACTGCAAATTATGGGAAAATTTCTGAGCTTTTTGAGAAAAAATCTGTAACACTTCGCATTTTGATTTGGCTGTTCCACACTGTATATTTCACAGCTTTATTTAAACACAGGGTGGTGTACTTTTACAGTGAAAATTAGTTTGGTAGAAAATAAAGAATCAAAATTGGAAATTTTCATGATTTAAATGATTTTCAGTA
This sequence comes from Plagiodera versicolora, assembly GCA_037013635.1. Taxonomy (NCBI): domain Eukaryota; kingdom Metazoa; phylum Arthropoda; class Insecta; order Coleoptera; family Chrysomelidae; genus Plagiodera; species Plagiodera versicolora. Next base: position 12,792,492 of record CM072981.1, on the reverse strand, counting down.
TAGAATTCAAATGGACACACTGTATATGAAACCTGTTACAATCAGTTATCGACAGGTGATGGTTAATTACTGTAAAATATTTACTTTTCAATGATGATTACTGGATGTTGTTGAAAATATTATTATATCGATATAAAAAAGTCCAAGAATATATTTTAGACCAGTATAAGTTTGATAAACTAGATTAAAATCCATGTACGTATTATTTTATAAATACCTCAATGAATCATTCGTTGAAATAGAATTTAGCAATGATTGTGTGTCTTATTTATTCATACCTTCACTCTTAAATCATTGCTTTATATTTCTTTTACTATATCTGGAACTGAATTAGTGTGAAAAATGTTCCAACATTGATTGTTTCCGATAAATATGCGTCATATTGTATGTCATATGTTCAAAAATTAAATACTGACTACTTTGATTCAGTATTTGTATTTCCATTTATCATTTGCATAAATATTATGTATACAGGGTGAGTCAGAAAAAAAAACGACAATTGCACCCTCTCTGAGATACGAGGTGTCAAAAACTTATTATTTTTTCCAACAATTCTTGGTGAAAAAAATTCTGATATATTTGAGGAGAACTGTTGACCTCATACTTTTGTGAATTATTTCGAAGTCAAATAATGTTCAATCTTTTTCTAGGATTTTTTTCGTGTTTTTCAAATCAATGATCAACCATAAACAAAAATTAAGTTCCCTGAGAATTGATGTTATCAATTCCTCATTAAAATAGCCTCAAAAGGTTATCATTCGAGAGGTCCCAGTTGAATCATTGTAAAATAAACTGGGTTTTCCATTAAGATGTCTAAATGCATTCGCTGTAGATTGAAAAGCTATCATTGTAAAAGGTTAACATAAAACATTTGAAAAACAACGAAATCAATGATTAAAAAACAAAAATGAAATTCTCCACTCGAAAACAGATCAGAAATCAACATTCACTGGGAAATTTTTAATTTTAAGAAGCGATAAAGATAAAAATGAGGTTATGTCTTGCATCACTGCATCACCTGAATTTTTTGGATTTTTACCAGCATTTTTTTCATGACAGCTATCAAATCAGTAATTAACTGATTCCCACACGACATATGTAAATTAAATTCATTATTACATTCGAAGGATACTATTTCATGAGTGGACAATGTTTACGATTTCGCGAAAACGAATCACGCCTCCGCCTATGAATATTAAAATGATACGATCCATAACATTCATCGACACTAGTTAAGAAAAACTACTGTTACTGCCTCCCAGTCGCTGGACCATCATTTGCGGTGAAATTCTGGTCAAGTTCAGCGAGAGTGAAACTGAATTACCAACACATGGTTTCAGTGGAATTGTAAATAAAAAAAATCGACGCGTTAACTTGGCAGTCTGGCGCTTTTTTCGACGTTGAAATGGGGAAATTTGAGAGTCCAAAGTGTTGTTTTGGAGGTTTTTTTCGGAACAAATGGACACCAAATGAAGAGGTATCCTTGCAGTCAATGCCAAAGCCTTCAGCAGCAGGTGAGCAAGTTGTGGGTATTTGATTCAAAATCAAAAAACAATGATGCGATGAAAAATCGAAAATTTCATTAATTTATTTTTCTATGTGTCACAATTTGTTTTTTCAAATAGAACACCCTGTTTATTTTTATATTTTCGAATTCTACCCAGATTACTGGACCTTTTGCACTTTGAATCGTTTCTCTATCGTGATTTGTTCTCGAGATATTCCATTTTTTCGAAATATTTTGACAGATGGACTGACTAACTAAAATGTCTGTATTTTCTTAAATACTCAAGATTTAAGGATCAATCTCCGTATACAAACCAATGAAAGAGTGTTCTACCAGTAATCCTTCAAAGTGTTCCAAAATATTCAACAGGGTGTTTGATATTCCAGCTTACTTTTTGGAAATTTCAAACGCCAATAACTTCCTTATTTCAAATGGAAAGATCGCAAAATTCAATTTTCTATCGATTTGTATAAGCATATCTACATTTCTTGATTCGTATTTGAATGAATAGAATAGAAAATTATATATTTTCAGTAACGCAACAAAAATGGTGCGATACATCGATTCAATAATTGATACTAGTTATTTTTGGAGTCTACTTCAAGCCTTTCCAATATTACATAATTTTCTTCTTTATCGACAGTTGGCTTTGGACCAAACAGCTCCGAATTTTCAGATTAGGTTCCAGAAAATATATTAATTTATAAACCAAAACACCGCCATTATCATGAATTGCCTCAATTTCTTTATTACTAGTCTAAAAATATAACGTGAAACACATGGCAATTAGTAGGTTAGTATATCGAAGATTTATCAACCAGAAATAGGTTTATTTTCGGCATTTATAGAGCGAGTTACACTGAAAAAAGTACTCTTGCGTATCTGTACACACAAACTCAGCTTAGTTTGTATATTTTTCCAATAATGGCTCATGATTTACAGACACTGCCTTCTCAAAATTCATTTCTCAGCCTAGATAATCAAATATTCGTTGGATTTATACTGCGTAACTCAGAATTTTTGGATTTGCATGTTGTTGAACGATGTAGAGGGGATACAGTTGCAGAAAATTTAATTCAAATAATTATTTGAGATGTCTGGATGAATGCATAAAGTTTTTTCTCAGTGTACCTATTTTTGTGTAGTTGATTTATTCTCATTGTCAGCTGTTTTTATTTGTGTAGGAGAGAAATCAAATTTGCATAAATAATCTTCTGTGTTGCAATTCATTAAGATTTATTTTATGGCACCTTCAAGGTCAAACTTCGTAGGAAAACAAATGAATACAATTTTCATTTATTCCAAAAGTATAATACACTTTCAAAACAAAAATAAACTGTATCGTTAATAAAATATCGAAAACATGAAATCACAAAGACTGAAGCTGAATTTCGAAACTGAAATCTGTCTTCTCCTTATCCAGATGAGACCAATGCAGCTTCCTCTGCCGATAACGAAGAACCCGACATTTTAATAATCAGAGATATTGACCCTTGCATCGGTATAAACGGACCTTTTCATCACACGTCTCGCTATGAACTCATGCACCGTTCGTTACAACCTCAATTAGTCGTTCGGAGAGGTCAAAGCTTTCAACTGGACATCAAATTAAACAGACCTTACGACCAAGAGAGAGATGGAATATCATTTATATTCACCGTGGAAGGTAACCAACTCGCTTCGTTTGTAAAGAAGCAACTGCTAGTCTTTTGTTTTATTCCTACGGCGTCTTGATGGCAAGCTGAGATTAGTCGTGGATTGTTTTCAGATGAAGATAAACCTAACTATGGTAATGGAACTTTAGTGGCCATCCCACTCTTGCAAAAACCTGACCAAAACATGCCTTGGAACGCAACCTTGGGAAAAAACGTCGACAATACTATAACAGTTGATATTCAGACAGCTCCAGACGCTATAGTAGCAAAATGGAGGCTTGAAGTCGACACTAGGCTCATCGATGATGGAGCATACAGCTATTGCTGTGAAACAGGTATCCCAGCCACGAGTGGCCAGCAAGTTCTCCAGATCTGACACCACTAGATTTTTTGTCCTGAATTTTTGTTTTTCAGGAATTTATATACTGTACAACCCTTGGTGTGAGGCTGATCAGGTTTACATGCGATCAGAAGAATGGAGAGATGAGTCGGTATTGAACGATGTTGGCTTGATATGGAGAGGGACGTACAACAGATTGAGACCAGTGATTTGGAAGTACGACCATTTTGACAAAGACGTTTTAGAATGTTCAATGTACTTAGTACACGTAATAGGGAGAGTGAGGAATACTTATAGATCAGACCCAGTACAGACAACGAGGTTAAAATTCCCTGAAAATATATTTTTCGTATTCATTTTCTTGTTATTGTAATTTAAGAGCTCTAGCAGCAGCTATAAATTCCGCAGATGATTACGGTGCTATTATGGGGAACTGGTCAGATGATTACAGCGGGGGAACACCCCCCACCAAATGGCTAGGTTCGAAAGAAATCCTCCAGAAGTACTACAAGAAAAAGAAACCCGTCAAATACGGGCAATGCTGGGTTTTCGCCGGAGTTCTAACAACCGGTGAGGCATAACTGCTGGCCCACTGCTGGCCCACTATTGGCACATTGCTGGCCCATTGCTGGCCCACACATGATACCGTTTTTTTGCAGTTTGTCGTGCTCTAGGCATCCCAGCCAGAACCATCACCAACTACTCGTCGGCGCATGACACTCAGAACTCCCTAACCGTGGATTACTTCATGGACGAGAACGGCGCCATCATGGAGGAGCTAAACTCCGACTCCGTCTGGAACTTTCACGTGTGGAACGAGGTTTGGATGGACAGACCCGACCTGGGGAGACACTACGGGGGGTGGCAAGTCATCGACGCGACACCTCAGGAGCTGAGCGACGAGCAGTACAGGTGCGGACCGGCCTCGGTACTGGCTGTCAAGCAGGGGGAGGTGCGGAGGCCGTACGACAACAGTTTTTTGTTTTCCGAAGTCAACGCTGACAAGGTATTCGACCACATTTGACAGCTGGCAGGTGACAGTTTGTAAATAAGTTTGTTGGTAGATTTTCTGGAGGTACTCAGGGCCAACACAGCCGCTGAAACTACTGCGGAAAGACACCCACAGCATCGGTAAGCTGGTGTGCACTAAAGCTCCAGGTGCTTTTAGTAGGGAAGACATAACCTATAACTACAAATACAGGGAGAAAACAACGGAAGAACGCGCCACCATGCTGCGGGCTTTGAAACAATCACAGAGCCTGTTCTCCAGGTACTACCTCAACGAAGACTTCAACGATATTCACTTTGATTTCAAACTGATGGACGATATCAAAATCGGCCAGCCCTTCAACGTCTCTCTGGAGATGAAGAACAGGAGTAGGAGCACCGAGTACAAAGTCAACGTTGTCGTGCGTGTCGAAGTTGTGACTTACACGGGGAAAATAGGCGAGAACGTCAAAAAAGAACACTTTTCTATCACTGTCAAACCCGAATCAATCCACGAAGTCAAACTGGGAGTCAGCTACGAAGAATACAGCGGAAAGCTCATTGACCAATGCGCTTTCGAAGTGTCCTGCCTGGCTACCATAGAAGACACCAACTTCGAGTACTTCGCCCAGGACGACTTCAGGATCAGAAAGCCAGACATAAAAATAGCACTTCGTGGCACTCCCGTGGAAGACACTGAGGTGACGGCTGATATTTCAGTGGAAAATCCCTTACCTGTAGCGTTGAAAAAGGGGGTTTTCACTGTAGAAGGTCCAGGAATCGATGGGGTGCTGAAGGTCAAAGTGAAGGACAGTGTACCACCAGGGGGTGTTGCCAAAGGGGAGTTTAAGTTTGTGCCCCCACGTACTGGGAGGCATACTGTGGCTGCGAAGTTTGTTTCCAAGCAAATGGACGATGTCGATGGATATATCGTCATAATGGTTAAACCCAAGAATTAATTCGATAACATTGCACCCATAACCTAACTTTTCACTGCTGTAATTAGGCAATCCAGCGATCTGTCAAAGCGAAAAACCAATGTGGCGGCTTGGGGCACACACTTGGTGTTTACATATGTGACTTGAGTTGAAAACTGTTACATTTAGTTATCTCTAGTGCGTTTTTTATGTGTTTTTTTAATTGTGGCTAATTATTTACTCTTTTACTGAAGAAAAGGCCTATCACATGCATTGTGGTTGGCTGTAGATCTCGTACTAACCGAAATAAAGTCGGCATGTAATCGGTTTCTACGGTTACTAATCACAGGTTCTTATAGAGCAGTTATAGAGTAAGAACGATTTAACTAGGAAGCGAAGGGCCCTATGGTTAGCTGCGATCAAGAGATATGATCTCACTGATTCCAAACTGATGTATCAGAGAGTCTGCAGTAGACATTTTTTTGACCAGAATATTGCAAAAAGAACAACATCAATTGAATAATCTAAATCAGCATCAGTATACAATGTGAAAGGATCTAGATTATTAATTAATCCCAACTTAATTTAATATCGAAAACGAATGCTGTGACAAGAATCAGAGATAAGTTATAGCTTATCTCTGCAAGATTGAACTGAATGAATAGTTCCAAGCATACTTTTCACCAACGTCTCTGCTATTCAACATCAATGTCTTCAAATATTCACTCTCCATCTGAATACCGTTTCGAAACACCAAAAAACTCCGAAAATAAATAAAATTCACTGTTTACTAGCCAAGGTATTGCATTGTGTGCCCCAAGCCGCCACATTGAATGTCACGTGGTTTGGATTGCCTAATAACGAATTTATCGAAACTCTTGAGAGACAGACAGAGAAAGAGAGAGAGGGTATTTTGTTACGTCACGTCAACGGTCACGTAGAGAACAGTTCATAGTAGAGTATAACAATGTTACCAAAGTTTTAAAAATATAATATTTTTATATGTATGTATTGTACACATTATATTTATTGTTGATTAAATAATACTGAACATGAATTGATTCCTTATTGAGAGTTCCAATAATTTATCACTATCAAGACTAAGAATTATTAAAACCATCTCTCGGTGGGATTCAGAACTAAAAGTACTTTGCACACTGCAGCATCAATTGAAGAAATCAGTTTTTGCTTCGTGGAGTTGGCTAGATTCAAGTTTAGCATTGATGCAACAGATGGCGACACCTGGTAAGCCTCACAGTCTATATTGAAATGCAACAGATGGCGACACATGGTACGTTTTGGCATTAATTTTTTGTACTTACATATCGAAGACACGATAGGGAATTTGTGAAGTTGTTCGTGAATTGCTGATCCATAATGAATGATTTTAGACAGGAAACATCTTTCTGGCCAATGAATTTGGCAGTTATTCGTGGATTCACCTGCCTACTGGTATCTTAGACACCAAAAATTATTAATTCAACGCAGATCATAACCCTTCTAGAGGGTAGATAATGAACTATACTTAGAGATAACAACTGACAAGCACACTTCATTGTCCCTGTCATTACTGGTGCATATACGAACAGAAGGCAATCAGAAATAATACGGTGGTTACCTACCCATCTATGTATCTTCGGCCATATTATATGCATGAAAATAATGACAAGCCTTTGAGCCAAAATGTCAGTTGTAGGATATAGATCTCTCAGAAAAACTGACATATGAAGCTATTCCACAAAAGAAATTTGTGGAAATTGATGGAAATTGATAGTTGAGACTTGGTTATTTGACAAAATTGCTCTAAATTGTTTGTTAAAAGTGACCATAAAAGATCAACTGGCACACTGCGATAATTCCATGTTATTAGTTGGTAGCATTGTTACGTGGTTCGGGGTACTATTCACTGTCAATCGTGGAATATATCAAATTGTATGCACGCATACAAAGTCACAATTGGATCTCCTGGAAATAGCTAGGTATTAGGTATTCAATTGTAATTTTACTAATAAAGCAATTTGTTGAATTATGTTAGGTTATATTGGATAAGTGTAATGTGGCCTGCAGATATTGACAGTTTGAGTTCAGTTCGTCTGCGCTGTCATCAAAACGGAAACTACCAAGCATTAGGAAGGTAAATTTTTTTTTCTAGGTTGGTAGGACTGCTATAGCATTGGCCAAGCGGCTGTTTGTTCAATTATCTCTGAGTAAAAGGGGATTGAATTGATTTGAAAGAATAAATGAAGAATTTATATTTCATTACAAATTCACAGTACTTTTTGATCACAGTGAAATACAGGGTGATTCACCTAACTGGTTTATTAGAGGTTTATGGAGAACTGATAGATATCAATTTGAAATTCTGGTGGATGCTCCTACTCAATGTGTTTTATCTTCCCAAAATATTTTCAATACGCTGTTATTTCCGGTTAAACCGGAAGTGATGTCAACTTTGTTTTCTCAAATGGAACACCCTGTGTATTCTTAGATTTAGGAATTCTACGGAAAATTCTGGGACTGTTACATTTTGAATTTTTTTTCCATCGTGATTTGTTTTCAAGATATTCAATTTTTACGAAAAATTACCATGATCTACCTTGCCGAATCCATCAGTCATCAATTTGGACCGGAAGTAACAGCGTATTGAAAATATTCTAGGGAAATAGAACACATTGATTATGAGCATCCACCAAAATTTCAAGTCGATATCTCTATCCGTTCTCCATAAACCTCTAATGAACCAGTTAGGTGAATCACCCTGTATATTTGACAGCAAGTGTGATCACACCACATTTCAATATTAATAATCAGCATTCACTCTGTAATTTTGATTACAGTTACTGGTCACGTGACACCAGCGCCTTTTTTTCTCAACAGATGGCGCATTATTCAATCAAAAAGTGAAATGTTAGGAATTTTTTTGAAAAGGAGCAAGTTTTGAATAGTAGACACTTGTTTCTATGTAATTAAGTTCAAGTTATCCAAAAATATGTGATATATATATATATATATATAAAACTCGTGTTTTTTCTCATTTTTCACTTTACTTAATGCTGTATTCCGTCTAATTTGTAACATTTTTTTCGTTGGTAATAACCGCCGGCCCCTCGAAAACACCAATCTCGTTCATTACCTCCTTTCTTCTATTGTTCCACAACAAAAAAAAGTCCAGATGCATCACACGATAACCCCAAACCGTACTCTTCTGTTCACTCCATCTCCTCCATACCTAATCTCTCTCTCATTCCACACGAAGTTAATCGCCTTGGTGATATTAGTAGGCCGCGGCGGCCCCCGAGACAACTGAAGGTGCGATCGGCGCCTAGCTAATAACAGGGCACGGCCATCTACGATATGATGAATTAGTTGGTGTTGCTGCCTCTCGTATCTTCGGCGCAAAACGATTTCTTCGCTATCGATATCACGCTGCTGTCGTAGTAGGCTGTGGCGAGGATATTGCCTTTCGAAAAATCGAAAAAAAACACAATTTCGCGGTGTTATTAGCAGTTGGTGCGTGTGACGTCATGGAGGGTTACCGCAGGTCGAAATAGAAGAGATTAGAGGACGTGGGATAGACGAAAATGACCTGAAGGGAATGTTTTTTCCACTTTATTAACACAATTCGTCCACGTGAAAAACAACACGTGACATCTCAATCTATAGTCTATTTATTCTGGGTTGATACCTGTGTCAGATTTGGTAACTCTCAATGTCATTAGTACAAAACAAAAAGTATCTAGCGAAGACAGACGTTTCGATAGGTTTATAAATCAGCTGGGAACATCAAAGCATCGACAATTATGGCAACACTTCACGACGATGCCAAATTGTTTGGAGCGAATCCCTACAATCGTTTGTTTACATACGAATTTTTCTTTTATTGCGATTTTTTAAATTGTTCTTTCAAGAGCTTAATATCATCGTATTCTCATCAATGCCGAGAGGATTGAGTGGAGATGCCCAGAAAATGGCTGCATCTTCATTAGAACATTTTAAACACGAAATGGATAACAGGAGCCCCTTTCTTTCATTAGATTTTATTCGGAAGGTAAGTAGAGAATCTTCATGAATATATTTATTCACCACGATCTTACAATGGTTCAATAGTTTTTATGAGATATGATTATATACCTAAGTTTCAATTTGGAGCATCGCTGAAAAAGTGAAAACATGTGGCATCACGGCTAAATCTGGTCACAGATATCAACCCAGAATAAATAGACTATACATTCACAGAATGAAAATGGCCGTCAGTGACGTCAGGAATACCCGCCAACAGTGCGTCTCATGGCAATGACACATCCTGCAGTGTCAAAATGAAGCTATTGTCATAAACATGTTGGTTTCCTGTCAACTGACGCCTATCACTTGTCATTCTACGTCTTTACTTTGACATCCAGAAAGGGCAGCTCTCTTTCGTGAAATCTTAGCGAACTAATGTGATGTAGAACAGTTCCCTTAAATAGTATAACTGTGCTCTGTTACTCGGGGAAAAAATACAGTCATACTTTGAGCAAGGAAAAAATCCATCAGCACATTTTATGGCGCTTTCAAAATGTTTCGTTCGGTAAACGAGTGGACGCATCTAGAAGGCTGATTGAGCACTTCACATAAAACCCAGTGAACTAATGAACGAGCACATAAATACAACAGAACACACACTATCACCCCAACAATACAAGTGGAAACATCCAATAAACGTTCCCGTGCTCAATGACTAACTCTTTTCCACGAAATGAGCGGCGCGAGATTCGCCGATAAGTCCTAAAAGTTTATGTCTTCCTTTTGATACCTTTCTGGAAGCGAGCTAATAATATAAATAACCATCCTGGAACTCAGAAGCTTGTCGAATGCGGTTAATTTCGAAGAGAACAATGCTCACACTGTCGGCTCTGAAATTAACCAATGGACGGTGATGAGGTACGTCTGCGATAATGTAAATTATCGGGTATTCCGAGGTCGCACCAGAGGCGGGGGACTGATGAGGCATCTATACCCCAGACCATGGAAACACTATTTTCATGCATGGGTGACAGACAAGTGACAAGAGACAAGTGACAACATACGAGAGACGAGAGACAACAGACATGAGACAAGATAAGAGATAAAAGACAAGAAAAAAGAAAAGAGAGACAAAATACAAGAACAACAAACAAAAGATGAAAGACACGATACAACAGACATAAGACAAGAGACAAAGACAGAGACAAGAAACAAGAGACAAGAAAAAAGAAACAAGAGACAAAATACAATAACTAGAAACAAGACATGAAAGACAAGAGACAACAGACATAAGACAAGAGATAAGACACAACAGACAAGAGACAAACGACAAGAGACAAAGACAGAGACAACAAACAAGAGACAAAAGACAGAGACAAGAAACAAGAGACAAGAAAATGAAACAAGAGACAAAATACAAGAACTAGAAACAAGAGATAAAAGACAAGAGACAACAGACATAAGACAAAAGACAAGAGACAAAGATAGAGACAACAAACAAGAGACAAGAAACAAGAAACAAGAGACAAAATACAAGAACTAGAAACAAGAGATAAAAGACAAGAGACAACAGACATAAGACAAGAGATAAGACACAACAGACAAGAGACAAAAGACAAGAGACAAAGACAGAGACAACAAACAAGAGACAAGAAACAAGAGACAAGAAAAAATAAACAAGAGACAAAATACAAGAACTAGAAACAAGAGATAAAAGACAAGAGACAACAGACAAGGGATGACTGACAACAGACAAGAGATGAAAGACAATATTAATGGAGGACTCAAAGTCAATTATTCAAATGCAAATCATGCAATTTTTTCAAGAATGTCTACTAGAAGTAGAATCAATTGTATTCAGAATGTAGGTTGATAGGAAACTGAGCAAGATTTCGGAAGTTGAGTCACCAAAAAAAAAGAAGAAGAGTCAAAGAATCCGAAGAAACACGAGAAGAATTGGACCTAACCTAACCTAGTTTTGATGATACCTACAAATATTATTTTGTATTTTTGTGGTTTGTTTTTGGATATTCCGTACCTTGTTCTTTTTGAAGTTTAGTCCGAAGTAGTATGTCGCTGATGAAGGTGGATTTTACGATCAGTCTGCGTAAGAGCGGTGCACGGCGTTTATTGCAGTTTAAGTCAACGAATAGTTCCTCAGAATGAAATTGCAATAAGGTTTTTGTGGAAGTCGAATCGTCTTAAAAGTCAGCAGTGATGTATGGGCGAAGTTGTATTTCAAGTTTACTACTCTGCCTGTTACACCACTAATTTGTTTTGTGAAATAAAAGGTCGCCCGAGGCGAGCACACATCCACAATTTTTTTTAAGACCTTCTCAACAGGAATTCGTATTGCGTAGGTACCGATTCATATGACAGTGGGTAGTTTTCAATGAAGCAAAAATATTGTGAGTCGATCTGTCAGTTCCTCCTTGAGTTGTCAGCAATTTGAAAAATGTCGTTTCAAGAAAAATGTGCGAGCGATCGCTCTTTAGAAAGCTGCCATTCAAAAGCTATCACAGGAGATTTTTCAGAGTATAAACTATCAAAAAAACCGAAAATAATTGCCCCTGAACGGAAAACTTAACCTAACTTTTTATTTCGGAGCATCATTGAAAAAAAGGACAATCGGCAACACCGCACTTTTAGCCCAGCTGTCACTAAATGGTTGAATAAATAGGCTATAGTAACAACTGATGAACCACCCCACTTTTCTCGTTTGTTTTTCGAACAAAAAATTTGGAATTTGGGGCATTCAATATACATAATTAACAGCAACTTTTGACAATTTATTTTGTTTCCACTTAGTAGTACCTGTTACCGTTGCATTTTCGGATTCTGTAAGATTTTTTTGAATTCAAGTGACATTTTGAATCTCAATATTTCTTATTTATTTTTCTATTTTCCAATCTAAGTGTGCCATGATGGTTCCGATTTATTAGAAATAACACGTAAAGTGCTAGAAGACTCTAAATACTATCGTAAATACTGGATTTGTTGATTGATGATTGAAGCAATGTTATATAAATAGTTTTTGGACAAAAACCCAGTTTTTTCAAATGGAACCGTATTGGTACCGTCGTACCATTCATTAGTACCCCCAAAAACGTGATCGTTCGAAATACAGCGGACAGACTCACGATCAGCCGAGCAACTTCATGTTGACCCGCCCGAGGCGGTCGGCTCTTTGTTTCACACCTTCTACTCGTTCTAGCAGTTAATTAGTTTCACCATCTAATTATCCGAACAGGCTCAGTTTTCGTGTGTGTACCATAAACAATCGGCGGTCGAACGAATCCAGAGGCGTAGCGTTGGATAGAGATACGATTTCGTTTCAATTCGTTCGAGTTTCATTCTATCTGATTCCAAATAGGAATTTGTCGTTGAACTACAACGGGATTGAAGGTAATCCATCATTGAAATGTACACAATGCCAGAAGTCATAGTTTATAGAGCATCTGCGCCTGACGTCACGGGCAACTAAAACCAATCACAGCAAGCAAATGTGAATAGATTGGAAGGTAAAACATGGATACTCTTTTCGAGTGCGAAACACGATACGAATTTTTGAAGTCGTTCACCCTCCAAACCCTCTTTTCGTGACGCACTGCAGATGCTCCATGAGGACTGACAGCTTGTCATAAGATGCGCAGTTTCCGTTGGCATTTTTGACCTTCTATCCAAGAAAAATGATTCCGAATCCAAACAAATGCATTGCTTTTTGATCGCTGAACTACAGGGCGTAATTGAAATGATGTTGTGACGTCAGTTGTCAAATTGTTCTCTTATTAATCGATTATTTTTGTTTACAACTCTGTGACAAATTTCGAGGTAGGTTCTTCATTGATTCTACGATATTTGTGTACTCAACAGATGAATTTGTCATCTCAAAAAGACGCAAAAAAATCTGATCCAGAGTTAATTAGGCATAGTTCTGGAACTTTGGTTTGACAAAAAAAAAACCGAGTGAAGTAAAGTACCAGAATCTTTCAGATTCAATAAAAAAACACCCCTCAAAGACGATAATATTTTCAAACGAAAACAACAAAGCAAATAGAAAATGCATTTGGGAATGTCGATTTATTTCGCGGACGAACGCCACTGGTGTTACACGAGAAATGTTGGCCGATTGTCGGCCATCCATCCAGCGGCCTCTTTCAACATTTGGTGTCGAAATCATTACTTAGGTGTAAACTTGAAAAGGAATTGCCCTGCTTCCATAACTCAAAACATCCAAACTACCGAAATCGCTTAATGGGATTCGATTTTAAACGGTTGAATTGGAGACTATTGCACAGCCATTTGTTTCTGTTCCACAGCCGTCTACTGAAAAATGATCGTAGATGTCACGTGAATGTTTAATTGGACTTTGTTGCAGTCTTAGACGACACTTTTTTCGTTCCTCAACGTTGAGTGGCCTTTTTCTAGTGAGGCTAAGCCACGGGCGTCGTTTTTTACCATTGGCGTCGTCCTAGCGATCGGCGCCTTTGATGTCACCGAGCTTAGACGCCACGGGTATACAGCAAGGGTGGTATGATGACGTACGTGACCGCGTAGAATCGTCCAGACACGTGAAGCCGATAATTACGTATTACGTGCCACTTTTTTTTTCATTGTTCTGACGCTCCAGTGTAGGTACTCTGCCGACATCGTACCAGGAACTGGGGTTCCAGGAAAAATGTCGAAAGTCTGATTCTGGTTAGTTTGAATCAGGACTCAAGGGGTATTCTGGGCTAGAAAATTGGAGAAATCGAGTTTTTGTGCATATTTTCAAAGTTTAGACTCTATTGAGGTGGTTGACACGATATCTCAACTGCTATCTGACCGATTCCTTTGAAATTTTGTGAGAATCTTCTTTATACATATCCCTATCGCCTGGACTTTGGATTTTGGGAAATTTCGATTCCAAGTATTTTGAAAAAATTCGTAAAGGTCGAAAAACAGGGGTTAAAGAATGATGTTTTTCAAGTGGACGCCATTTTGTGAATTATTATTATTATTTTTCCGGTCGAGGGCCAAGCGATAGCGACATCTTTACTGGTTAAGAATTTTTTTTATTTGTTTGATTTGAGTCACTACAAGGGTTGGAATCATGTCAACAAGGGAGCACCGTTTGACTGGCATTCCCAACGTCACAGGCCTGTCATTCCACGAATTTTTGACTTTTTTTCTTCTCGATTTTTTTTCACGTACATAAAGAATCAATAAACATTGTATAAAAAAATTGGAGTGAAAATAATTTTAGTTTTTTTCTATCACAGTTGGAAAACTACCCAAAAAGTAGGCCTCAAGACCTCAACCATAAGTCATTGTTTTAGTCTATTTATTAAAGCAAGATGGATGTGACAGATCTCCAAAAAGTCCAATGTTCTATTTTCACACCAGAAACCACAAAATAATGCTGAAAAAAAAGTGACAGTTTTTCAGGAAAAAATAGTCCAAAAGCTGAACCCAATCGATCCTTCCTTTTCACACTTGACCAAAAACCGTCACCACTGGACTCCCTCGAAACACACCCTGTACAAACACATAACATCTAATAATTTCACGCGTGCTTTTGGTTTGCTTTGATGTAGGCGTACCACACACGACGCCACTACATAATTCAACTGGACAGCACTCGAGCTCTTTTTTAATCCATCAATCTACCGATCGCTGCTACTAATCGGCTTGCAACGTTTTTATACTGACAGGCCGGCAGGTCTATGACGTGTGACAGCGAGGTTTATTTGTGATTCGTCAATCTGAATGCACAGCACACTCGATGCTGGAGATTACAGTTTAAAAATTCGAGTATAGAGCAACAGGTATGGCAATGTGTCCATTGTTTCATACAGTATCGAGACGATTATATCATGGGTTTGGACAGGACTCTGAAGGAGAGACAAGGACAGCAATTGTTTTACAAGTACCGTCGAGTATTTCGAAAGAATTATTGAAACTTCAAGATATTAATAAACATCGAACTATGATTGATCCTTTCGCTATTTTCTTGGTAATTTTGTTGCGATCGAATGCTTTTAATTAAAAAGCAATAATTTTATAACGCACCTCTATTTAATCTGACCTCTAACCTCTTCTTATACTGTAACCAGCACGTTCCAATAAAATTTGATACTCAATCTAGTGGAACTGGTTGTTATAGTGGTATTTTGAATGTGGCTTCAATTTATTAACTTGCCGCTATATTATTTCAGATAAATAACTATCTGTTGGGGTTCCATGCGGTATACTGAAAAAAAAATTAATTAAATTTAAAAAACAATGAAAATATAGTACAATATATTTATAGATATAAATTGAATGAAAAAAATCAATAAACAAAAACAAGAACAAAAATATATGCAATGGAAAAAATGGAAAGAGGAACATGAAAAAACAAAATGGAAATTCCACGTGAAAAATTAAAATCGTGTAGAATTTCAAAAAAAAAAACAAATGAATACCTCATACAGAACTCTATTTGGGATAGTTTTGGAATTATTCTTAATTTTCAATTGTCGAAAAAGTCTGAAATATACTTTCAGAATACAATACGAATCAATACTGTCAAACTCCACCCTTTTATGACATTTGACATTTTCTATGAACTCTGTGTGAAGCTGTCATATAGTTGAAATATCAGTTATTAGTATTACTACTATTATTATTATTATTATTGCCATTTTTATTATTATTATTATTGAGTTTAATACGTTCAAGACAATACTTTTGAAGAAAGAATGTATTCACTACACTTCCACTTGGTACATCAGTAATAACCTCAAAATTTTCCCAATCAATGAGTCTAGATTTGTTGCACGATATTAAAAGTTTAATTAACTCATCTTTGGCAGCTACATAAAAGGTGTTTATAGCTTTCCAGCAATTCCAAAACCACATGTTCATACGAAACTGTTGATTCGGCCAAGTGGTGAAAGAGTGGATAACTTCTTAATGGATTGAAACTTATACAAGCAGCACATTTATCTTACGGACTAGTTTTATTGATCTTACTTCCGATTTTAGAGAGAGGGAGGAAGCATGCATTCTATGATCCAGAGCAGGAACATTGTTTTTTCTATAATCACTAGCGAAGTAGGCTTTGGCATACTCGAATCTAACCTAGAAGTTGTTTTTTTCTGTGATCTGACATAATTTGACAATAAACTAAAGAAATGTAGTGAATAATAGGACTATTGAAGCAAAATGTAGGGCAGTCTAGATATTTCGAACGAAATTGAATCGTATTTCATGGAATTCACCTAGTAAAAATAAAATAGTCAGAAGGTAGGCAACACATTATTCACCTAGATGCAATAATGATTGCATATTTACGTACTTTTTTGTGCAAATAGACTACGAAATTAATGAAACGTCATTATTTCATTGTCAGTTTATGAAAAAGTTGTCTGTTTGTGAATAGCTATTTGGAAAATGGATAGAGACAGTGAATTTTCCAGCACACCTCCAGATATAGCAGATTTTCTTAATGAGCATATATTTGAGAATACACACAGAAAATTTCATATCGTTACGGTGAATATTTTCGAAGTGACACGCGAATTTGAAAAGGCGTTTCAGAGTGCTCGAAAGTATTTTTCAAATTTTGTTTTTTAAATTCAGGAAAAAAAATCTGGAAAATTTGCTTTTTTCGGCCTTCTAGCTGTATATAACCCTTTAACAAATGTCTTGCTGACTTATTTTGGCAAAAAATCCAAAATTCTGAAATCTCCAACATAATTTGCAAGTAAAAAAGTGTATTTTCATGTATTTCTGAATTATTTGTCTGAAAATAATATAGTCGTAGGAAAAATCCAGTGGAAAAATCGAGCAGAAAGTGCTTTGCCACGTCGCACATCAAAATATCCCAGTTTTCTCAAAATTTGGCGCAGATACACGACCCCCGAATAACCTCCGAGTATGAACCAGGTCAATAAACAAAATGATCATCCCTCAAGCCATCACGTGACTCCGAAGTCCGGTTCACTCTCGAAATTCACACCACATTTTCGACGTCAAGGCCATAAATCCCGAAACCCTTGGCGAACCCTTTCGGTCTTGTTTGACTTCCCAGTGAGTTATGATGTAGCTCGATATTTAAACAGCGAATTCGAATGCGATTAACGTACTTTGATGAGGATCGCGTCGGCTCGGATTTCACACTTTAAACTAAGAAAGGGTGAATTATTTTCGCGCCATTTGGTTTCTAGGCCGAGGAGAATGGATAAGGCGTGAAATTGCTGAGGGCTCATTGCAAATTGATCAATTGAGTGTGCGATGTTGATTGGGTTTTTCATTGGAACACTGTAGGGCTTGTTTTTCAGCTCAAAGTGTGATAGGAGGCTTCATACTTGGACCGTTCTAGTGGCGCCATCTTTATGGAATTTCAGTCGCAGGAAAAACCCAAAAACATTCGAAAACTACGTGTCTCTAAAGAAAAAAATACTATAGAACGTTTGAGACTTCCTTTAGAAAAATATTCGACAAAAATTTAGATAAATTTGAATTTTCCGAAAAAATTATAAGGGGGTACCTTTGGTATTTGTTTGAGGTAATTCTCTAAAAATCGATGCACTTCAAAACTCGTAAATAAGGAATCTAAGAGGTGCTAAACACGAAACTGAACTCAGTTTTCCGATATCTAGTATAATTTTTGAGAAATTCGTGATTTTGTATTATCGAATATATAAAAAAACTGAAACAAAAACATCTAGAAAAAAACAACTGTTTCAACAAAAATAGCATAAAACGTCTAAAACATGCTTTGGGCAAATATTTTGCAAACTTTGAGACTTGATTTTTTTGGAGAATTTATTTAGGGGAGTACTTTTGGTATATTTTCGAGCAAAATTTCGAAAAATCGATTCGCTTCAAAACTCGTATAGGTGCTTAATAAAGCACTGAACTCCGTTTCTCAATATCTAGAATATTTTTCGAAAAATTCTTTATTTTGTATTATCAAATATAACAAAAAAGTCAAAATAACACCCGAAAAAATCCAGAGAATCAGAGAATCATTTGTATCGACAAAAAAATACCATGAAATGTCAAAGACATGCTTTGGGAAAATATTTTGCAAACTTTTGGATTTATTCCTGTTTAGACATTAATTTTTTTTCTTCTGTCAGTTTTAAATGTTTCGAAAAAATCATAAGGGGGGCACTTTTGGTATATTTTTGAGCGAATTTTAAAAAATTGATTTGCTTCAAAACTCGTATAGGTGATTAACGAAGCACTGAACTCCGTTTTTCGATATCTAGTATAGTTTTCGAGAAATTCTTCATTTCATATTATCGAATATATCAAACAAGTCCAAAAACATCCAGAAAAATCCAAGGAATCATTCGTTTTGAAAAAAAAAATAGCATGAAACGTCTAAGACATACTCTGGGAAAATATTTAGCAAACTTTAAGACTCCATGAAGGTTTTGAATTTTTTTTTTTAAATCATAAGAAAGGTACCTTTGGTTTATTTTTTGAACAATGAATGTATGAGCTGTTTGGGACAATGCCCCAATTAAAGCTTCAAACTTTGTGTTACCCCATTTACCATCACAATAAGATAGCTTACACGATGTAACAATCCCCATTTTTTCTGTCGACGAATAAGAACGTTATTCGAATTATGATTGACAGGCCTTACATAGGGCGAAATATTCCAGTGCGTACCGGCTGTGTCAATATAAACATACACACGAAACTTATAGCGTGTTACATGCAAATTAGGAGACATTAGTATGCGCACTTTGGGCACATCCCGAAAAGGGAATGGAGGATACAGATGGTGCCACCACCCTTTGGGGGTGATGTTTACGCAAACAAAGGATTTTTCACTAGCAGCGATGACAATATTGACAGAAGTGGGAGATTCGACATGTTTTCCTATGCGTCGTGATATTGTTTTTGTTCAGCTTTTGATCGGGGGCTTTTTCAGCGACATCACACACGCTGAGCAGGTTTCATTGGCTGTTTTTGTCAAAGAGAAACTAGTCAGTGGAGTAAAGTCAACAGTATGGCATTGTTTGACAGCTGTCAAATGTCATTGTCATTATACAGGGTGCTCCTTAAAGACATGCTAATATTTGAAGCAGCTATTCTTTGACACATTTTGAGAAAAAAACTTCCTATAAACGTATGCCCTAAAAGTCTTAACTCTTAAGATACAGGGTGATATAGATTATTAAACGGTTGGTACTGCTATATGAAGCAGTTTTTATTCAATTATTTTAATCAAGAACAGAGCATCTGACAAGAAAAATGTATATTTTGGATTCTCATTCATTTCGGAACAAATCTGATCTCTTAATTTGCTTTCAGTCGATGCACAAACATTTTCAGGCCGCATCTCATTTTTGAGGAATAAACCCTGAAGTGAAACGATTTTTATTTTTATAAGCGAAAACCATGCGTTGGACAAAGAGAATCCATGAGACTAATTCTGCTCAATAATGAATGAGGATCTCAGAAGTAATCTTTATTTTGGCAGTGGTGTAGTATTTTTTTCTCCACAAATATTCAATGCAAAACCCGTACGGGCGCCACTGGTAGAGAAAATGAAAAATTCCGTAAATCACAAAATGCACCTTGATGCATAGAAGACATGTACCAAATGATTTAAAGATGTCTAAAATATTATCTCAGTTATTATTGAAAAACAGTTTTTTTTCAAAATTCCATCACCCTGTATCTCAAAAGTCAAGACTTTTAGGACATACGTTTATAGGAAGTTTTTTCTCGAAATGTGTCAAAGAATAACCCCTTCAAATATTAGCAAGTCTTCAAGAAACACCCTTTATAAACGAGCTCTTCAAAGAGTACGAAAATCCATCAAATGTTATATTTTGACAGATGTCATCAGTCATTATCAGGGAATCAACACCTGAAGAGAATATTCCAAACATGCAAAATGGCGTGGATATCTTCGAATTCTTCAGTCTTCAGACAGATTGTTCAGTAAACTATGAATAAACATGTACTTATTGGGTATGACGTCAAGTTTATACCGAACACAAAAAAATAATCGATAAACTTACTCAAAAATTTGTCATCTGGTGCTATCATTACGTGTAATCTATCACTCTAACAGTAGCTGCCCTTCTGAGAAGGGCAGCTCTATTTTGTACCACATGTTTCAGTAAATTTACAACCCCTACTAAAGTGATCGTCATTAGCATTAAATAAATTAATTGTGTACAAAGACAAACATAACGTATCGGCAATTTCTTCTTTATTACAATAGGATGAGTATGAAGGAGAGGCGAAAGACAGTGGCGTAGAAAAAATAATGAATAATAATATACAAAGTTATTTTTTTATCACTTGTCAAACTAAGTGTCAAATTTTATATTCTGGATTTGAATGTACAAATTGATGGTAATTAGTTGTTCCTAGAAAAATGCAACTCAATAATTTTTGACGTATTGGAATATCAAATGTCAACTGAAAACTGCTGAAAAAAAATTCAATCGAATAATTATATCTCCTCTTCATCTCTACATTGATTGTTTTTGAATAATGTTCCAAACGAGAAATATCTCTCTCATTTTGAGTATGCTGAATAATGTTTCAGAAAACAAATTTCCGAAATCTTTTAAAAGCATTGGAAGTTCTGAGATAGCTTTTTAAAAGAATATGCTATGCAATGAAATACTCAATTGGTTGTAGCGGGAAGTCCCACAGGGTGCTATTCTGGGATCTTTGCTTATTATTTAATTCATTCATTCGTGACGTCATGAAAACTTTCCCCACTATGTCTTCTCACAACTTTATCATTTTATTCAAGGTCGAAACGCCTTCCAGATGAATTAAACAAATTTCCATTATTTTTTATTTAATTCCTGAACTCAAAATGGTGTCATTGGTGATCACCCAATAAGAACTGCCGTCTACGCCCATGGCGAGAGCCGAAAAATATGATCCGGGGAGGCTTACATAATGCGGATTGGGGTTAGATACATACAGGGTACACACCGACAGGCTCAGATTAGTGAAATCGTGTGATACGGATGTTACTTATTAAAAGCTGATCTCCGGCTCTAATCGGATAATTTGAGGGGTGGATCTCACCCCTATAAAGTCGGGATATTGACTTTGCCCCAGGGAATGGAGTCAAGATGATTGGGGATGCGAGTTGTCTCAATTATGCGAAAAAATG
Organism: Plagiodera versicolora; assembly: GCA_037013635.1. Classification (NCBI taxonomy): domain Eukaryota; kingdom Metazoa; phylum Arthropoda; class Insecta; order Coleoptera; family Chrysomelidae; genus Plagiodera; species Plagiodera versicolora. The sequence goes on along the minus strand of CM072981.1, from coordinate 12,770,948 downwards.
AGAAGGATCAATCCATTTTTAGGTTTCATTTAACAATACTAATTCGCGATATTCAGTCTGGGGTGCCACAGGGCTCCATGTTGGGGCCATTGCTGTTTTGTATTTGTAGTTGATAGTCACGGAATAAGGTTCAATATTGTCGAAATGCTGATGATGGTCAGTTTGCCGAAAACTCTGTAACTTTGATGTGGAAAGCATGGGATAATTATCTCGTTTTTTCAAAATATGTCATTTGTCATGTCTACTATATACAGGGTGCCCCGTAAAGACCACATCAAACCGAGGGAGAATGTAGATCCAAGGATAACCCACCTGCTATGACGAAATTTCCATTTTAAAAGTCTTAAAACGATAAGACTTTCTCCCTCGGTTTGACGTGGTTTTTACGGGACACCCTGTATGTTGCAAATTAATTGTCCTCTTGTAAGACATAAACTAAATTATGTAATTATTTGTAAAAGTTATTATCAACAAAATAAAGAAAGCAGCAATATTTTACAAAAGAAAATGCTGGCTTCTTCTAGATTATAGAGGGATAAGAATTTTCGGTATTTAAATGTGTTTTTCGCTGTCATATACAATATGTTGAATTATAGGTTTGTACCTACTTCAAAATTTCATGTAAAATACGTGAAAGTTTATTAAAACAAAACGATTTCTCTTCTAGTCCAAAGCACACTAGCCACATTAATCTTGATTATAAAATTATTTCGAAAACTTAATAGTTGAGTGAACTCATGAGTATCATCAAAACCACCCGAATTTATGAAGGAATACGATCACCTTACATATATTCATCAAATATTCATGTATTCTTCCTGATAACGATCTCCAGTAGATTTTAACGTCTAATCGACGTATCATGTTGGTTACATACGAATAGTAATTGGGCTTTTTATAGATCTAAGTCTAGTTTCATTTTTATGTTTAAAAGTGAAATGTATAATACCACTTTAGTGCTTCTTTGGGAAACACTTTTTATATCTAGAATGATTTATTTACCAGCTGTGGATTGTGAACAAAATGTTGAACATCAACTTCACATCTGCTTATGTTTTATATTCTCAATGAATTCTCGTACTTGTGTAAAAAGAAATGTTTTTAATCCTTTCACGAAGGTTTAGACAAGTTTTGTGCAATTGCAGGTGGTTGCATCCTCTGCGAAAAATATAATTTGACAGTTGACACTTGCCTTGGATTCCTCAATATAATATCAAAACTACAATAAACCATTCTTGTTTTTTGTTTGAACACTGTTTTTTCATTAACCTCCAATGCAAGACTTGTGAAGAATTGAACTAAACGCAGTTGGCACCGTTGTAAAGCGTTGCCAACTGTTCAAATAAATTTAAGCTTGAAACTGAACTGCTTCTAATTTTTTCCTCGTGTATTTCCGTTTCAATAGAAAGTACACCAGAAGGTAAGAGGAAACATCGATAAACATTGCCAGAGTGGCAGCCACTCCGTTTTCGTTCTGTCTGTGATCCCCACGGATTTCGTGGTCCATCTCGGATGCTGTTTAACGTTGAATCCGATTGGACACGGACCCTCTTCACTGTCACCTGTACAATAGGTGTGGACTCTCCACTGAAATATTCATGCTGGAATGGACGACGAATTTACATACGCTGGACCGGATGTGTCATTTCTCTTTCTCGGTATAATTCAGCGTGATTTCAATCTTCATTGAGATTTCAATATTGTGGAAAGTTGAAGTCCGAGCCTGGATTTTCCCTTAGTTTCATTGGCCAGTCGCTTCCTGAACAATATACTGGGTGTTCTGCTAGTTATGACCCAAAAATGGAATTGGTGAAATTTATAAAACACCCTGTATCTCGATTATAAAACCTCTGAGACCCAACAGCTATGATATTTTCTGAACCAGCTCGGTGAACTCGACGTGGTGTTGACTTACCCCCTTCCCCAACGGAACACCCTGTATATTAGAAAATGTACAGGGTAGCCAAGAGTGAGTGCTGTATTTCGGAAATTATACCTCGTGGAGACTTGCGGTGAAAACTTTTACCAACAAAGTGACCAAGAGGAAACCCTGGAAATCATAATCGTGTTTCCAGGTTGGCCACCAGGGGGCGTGATCGTCAGCTGAGACTTCCAGAGTGATTTTTCACATTTCTCCACTTTGACACCCTGTACATTGGTCACAATGGATCGAAAGGAGTAAAAGTATCAAAATCATTTCGCCTTGTTGTTTACGATTCCTAATCCCTGGATTTCAGCGAAGTTTCCACATATGATGACTGAAGAGAAAGTGATTACGTTGAAGAAATCATTGTTGGCTGTTTGGGTATGCAGGTCTCGTCTTGGGCACCGTCTGTCGTTGATCGTTGCATCGTGATGGCGAATCTCTAATAATCCGACACAGTGGACGACCTTCTGGATGAACAGACTCCATCTGAGGGAGCAGACTGGATACTGGATGTGGTTTCTGCAAATTGCAACTTCTAGTCCTCAATTGAGACATTGTAATTCATTTGTTCGGTTTGTACAGCTTCCCTTCAAGGTTGAATTGCTTTGGTGATGAAAGTATCTTTTTCTTTCCAATCCAACCACACTTTCAGTCAAATGGGCACGTCAGCAATCGAATTGAAGCTTCTGGAACAGACACCAGAGACCTTCACAATAAACTAATGGCAACCACTTGGTCTAAGGACTAGTTCTCCATTTTCTTCTTCTCATCTCCTTCAGGTCTTGACAGCTTCACAATCAATTCAATAACATTGTAGCCAACCCATCAACCAATCTGAATCACCAGCTACTGTGCTATTAAAAAACTCGGACTCCACCCAATTAGCCAATAATCCCTATCTCGAAATCCCTATTTATTTCCTTCATATAACTGATGGAGGGGTGACTGGGGAGCAATCCCCCTCAAAACGCTATCAAGTATAAAATATACACTTTTAAAAGCTAGCAGTTTAGATACACAGGGGCTTTCAATTCTCGTACATTCTGTGACAGCTTTACATCATTTGGAAGACAGTTTAATCGCTTATGGTGCTGCAACACGTGAAAGGTGCATGGGAAACTGGAAAAAAGGAGTGGGGGGAATGTAAGGGAATATAAACTATTTGGGATTCTGTGGAAAAAGTGGCATTTCACAGTACTGTTGGGTCTATTGATGTTCACTGTGAATTTTGAATGATTTCGTGAGGAGTAAGCGAGAAGGGTCGAATCAGGGGAGCTAGGTGGTCAATTGTCCAAAATCTTCCTTCGCAGCTATTCAAAAGTGTTTTCGTCAATCGTTTTCACCATAATGAAAAGTTTGCCTCACTCAATTTTGGAGAATATTTAGTAGTATTCCACTCAGTTTTATATTGCTAGTAACCCATTTTTCTTCTAAAACTTCTCCAAACTAACTCCTCCTAACTCCTGCAAAATCTTTCCAACTTTTTCAAACTTCCTCCAATCACTTTCAACTTCTGCATAATCAAATTCTCTACTCTATAACTTCTCACAACTCTTCCTAACTCTTTCGAAACTCCACCCGAATCCTTCCAGCAACTGAAAAAATTGTTACGACTCTTTCAAACTCCTTACAACTTCTCCTAAATACCTCTCAACTCTGCTCAACTACTCTTACCGCATCCCAAACTGCTCTAACTCTTTTCAACTCGCTTAAACTCCTGCAAAACTCCTTCATACTCCTCTCACCTCTTCTAAAACTCCATCCGAATCCTTCCAGCAACTGGAACAATTGTTACAACTCTTTCAAACTCCTTACAACTTCTCCTAAATACCTCTCAACTCTGCTCAACTATTCCTATCACCTTCGTAACTCCTCTAACTCTTTTCAACTCACTTAAACTTCTGCAAAACTTCACCTGACTATTTGAAAACTCATTTCAACTTCTTAGAAAGACGAATCAACTTATTACAACTCAAAACCGTCTCACTAAACAATCGAATTGATGAGTGACCAAATCGGACTAAGTTCACAACAAAAATTCGTGTTTTCAGAGGAATCTTCTATGAAAACAAGTGAAACAACTGGCAGATGCGTTCATCTCTCGTGAAATTACCATAAACGCAGCCACGGCAGCGAAGAAATAGAAAACGAAAACGCCAAACAAAACACCTGTGCGCTCGAAGGGATTTCGTTATCAAGACACCCTTGAATATCGAATCCAGCCAACTCGATGAATTCCGTGAAGGCGTGCAATATGGAATTTTCGAAGCGATACGTGTGGATTTCCAATGTGAATTTTTATTGTATTGTTCGTTGTCTACGTGACAGCTTAGCTGCAAAAACAAAAACGAAACGAAGGGTATTGAGAGGGGGTTATACTAGTCGATGTTGTTTCGTGAAACGTAGGAAAATGTGTGGTATTTTTACTGCAAAGTGATAAAGTCGAATTAGCATTGCCTGCAAATGCATATAATGAATATAGTTGGTAAAAACTAAGAAACATGCTTTGAGGTATTATGTACAGTTAGAATATCGAAAAAAGAGCGAATTTTCCAGATTTTTTCCTGAAAAAACTTTTGAATTTATTGATCTAATAATTTGAACACATAGTATGGTATCTTTCAACAGAATTTCAAGACTTGGTATTAGTGAAAATATTTTTTTGGAAAGGAGATACAGCTGAGCTCCGGGAGCTTCTCCAAAAAAGACGTTTTGCGGTGACCACTCGGTATATCTCTGAACTGGATCAACCGAAATTGAAAAACCGAACAGATTTAGTTAAAGGGATGTCAAATCCAGTAATTAATCGATGGAATAAGCAAAATAGATTATTTTGAGAAAATTACGGTTTCTCTAAGAAAAAAATCGATTTTTCACCAAAATTACGACCCCAAATTGTTTATGAAGAAAGAATATTTATCGGCGAGAAAAAATCTTCGATTAATTACTAGAATATGTATTTAGGAAGCTCGTGTTAAAATTTGAGACTAATCAGTTCAGCAGTTTTCGAGTGATGTTGGTCACCAACTTTGAAAACACATTTTAGAGAAAAACGCGTTTAAATTTTGAAAAGCATTTTCAAGCAGTCCGGAACGCCTTTCCAAATTTGAGTGTAACTACGAAATTTTCTGTGTGTATTCTCAGATATCTGTACATTAAGAAAAAAATAAAAAACCCCCTAAATGCTAAACTAAAAAGGTGAAAATATTTATTGATATAAAAACTTATCTTTGAAGCACCACATGCTTTTTTCACAGAAATCTCCTTTGTCATTCAAAGAAACCTGTAATGGAAAACTTGACAATTCGTTTAAAAGATGGCGCCACACGCTCAATGTTACATACATACATACAACTCAAGCAAATATAAAGCATGTAAGAAGTGCTTAATGAAGGTATATTTCGAACGTTGTAAAATAAGTTCCAGTACGTTATTAGTTCTATCAGATATCGCGTATTACGTATAGGTACGAATAAATCAAATTGGCTATTAGATTCGACGTCATAAAATCATATTCCTCGTCGCAGAGATAAGATTCCGGCAATACGAAATCCCCTTGTTTCTACGAGAAAATTATGCAGCCCTGACCGCGCATTACACACAAAACAAACCTTCTTCTGTCATCCTTCAAACCCCGATCCGAAATTGGCCCACAAATAAGTTTTATTGCCGCGCTACTTATATGTAGATCAGGGTAGGCAGTGTGTTTTTGACAGGATCAAAGGCAATAACACTAACGTAAACTCTGGATGCGCCTTCTAGATTGGTCAAGCAATCTAGATGCCTGAGATATAGACGGACCCTCGCTTGTTTTGCATGGTAGACCGATCCCGCCCGTCAAGAATGATGTTTTGTGCTGATTAAAGAGGTATTATGGACGGATGGGGACAGATGGCGCTGGCGGTCTTGAGGCGAATTGGGTTTTTTGTTGGAGGGGTGTTTCTTGGCGTTTGGTCAAATTTGGGGTAGTTATCTTGTCGGGTTGGGGTTGAATGGAGTTTTTTATTTCGGTCTGAATGTTTTTGTACTGTTTTTCAGATAAATGGGGTAGCATCAGCGTTTTCTGTGCTTGATGGCTACTTTTATAATATTATAATATAACCTCATTTTATCTTATTTTTTTTAGTAAAGTATCACCCATTATATTGCTGGGAAAAAAAAGGATAAAAACGATTTCAGATGAACGATTTTCGAATTTTGTTTTTCAATTCAAAAAGTGAAAGAAAACAATTAGGAAATCCATTTTTCTCAAACAATTTGAATGATAAACTCAACCTAACTTTCTATTTCGGAGTTTTATTGAAAAAATAGACGAACAGCAACACTGCACTTTCTGCTGAGCTGTCACAACTATATTTATTCATTTATTTATTCAGTCTGCACAAGAAGTTCAGAGTTGTCCTCATCCGAAACACCTCAAAAAAAAGAACCAGGAAATCATTGTCATAGAGTTAGTTGTTTCTATTCAAACGTCAACCACGAATCTTTTTGTTCGACTATCACGATGTGTCGAAGTAATTAGACTAAAAAATAAACACGAAATCGTAATTAGTCACTGTTTGAACACGAGAATAGAATTCAGAAACGAGCTTCAAAGAGAGTCTAAGAAGTTATGGGAACAATGGAGTTAAATATCCGTGAATAAGCACAGCGGTAAGTATAATATGCTATCGTAAATTTTCAATTGAGTAGTTATGATCATTGGCGTAACTAGAGTTCATTTATGGAGGGGGGTCACCATCTTATTTTTTTATTTTCAAAAATATTTTTTGACGTTCTGATTATCATGAATGAAAGCAAGAAAAAAACCGCACTTAAAAAGCTTCACTCGTTTCCTTTGAAAAAAATAAAACGTAAACACCTGAAACGTGGCATTCCAAGAACGAAGTTTCCCTTAACTAAATAAATTACCCGCAGTTTTCAAGATTATAAGACAAAATATAGAGTATTTTATAATCATTTAAAAGGTGGCGGAATAGTTTCGTTTGAGAAATACTTGGAAAAAAAATTAAAAATCAAATATTTACATAAGTATATCAAAAATAAATGAAACATCCAAAATGAACGGATTCAAGTTTCAAACACGATTACAAAAATTCCAAAATGTGCGATACACTACACATGATTATCAAAAATGGAGATAATTTCGACAAATACACGCACATGATTCCGGAAAAATAAATTGATTCGTAAATTTCTACATGCCCGAAAATATTCATCAGTATTGTAAGGGATTCAGATTGCATAAAAATTACCTCACAGAAAAATATATATTTTCTGAAAACGTCAAAAAATGTGACCCTTTCTTTTTCATTTTCCTCTGTTACATTACCTATTTTAGTACAATATTTTTTACGTTTGTAGAAAAAATGTTGTTTACATCTCATGCGCGAAATACTTTCGTGATCTCCACTAATTTTCTTGACGAGGCGCAGCCGAGATGCAAACAATTTTTTTTACAATCGTAAAAAATATTATTCGAGAATAAGTAATGTAACAAAGGAAAATGAACAAAAAGGGATCACTTCGCATATTGTTGTCAATGCGTCAGTCTTCTCATTTTTTGGCGTTTTTAGAAAAATAACTGGGGGGTTGTTATAAAATTTCATCCCACTATAGACGGTGCTGCGTACATACATGGATTTCACGATACTAAAATAGACAATTGACACTTTTCATAGTATCTCAGCCACATCAAGGTGGTCCCATTTTGTCAACAATTCATCTGCACCAAAACAGCCTCCTGTCGTTCTCATCACGCATTTGAAAAGCACCCTACCCATCCTCTTTCCAAACAACCCCATTCACAATCCATCGGAATTATTCTCCCATTCAACCAGCCGAGGAGATTTCAAGGCCATTGTATTTCCGAAGGATAAAACAGATAAAAAAGGATAATTCCACCGGAATCCCCAATGTTCGTCACGTATAGACAATAAAATGCCTTCTCCAGTCGACCAACGTTCGACGACTTGCCCAACGAAATGGTGATGGGCCACCCACAACCAGGAGGGACAGTCTCGGAGCTTAGCGTGCTTCGCCCCATGGTGTTGATGGTAGTGATAAACAAGGTATTATTCGAGACTTGCAGGTATCCGATGACATAAAAAATGCTTGTTTATATTGCCATACACACTCTGTATGATTAATGGCTGCGGTCACAATGGTGAATAGGATATTCGGGACCATTACGAATGGGCGATGCGAGGACGCGAGATCCGTGTGTTACTGCGAGAATTCTTGGTGAATGACGAAATGATTTGGTGGTTGCTGCCTACGAAACCCTTCAGCGAGGTAGCTAGCTGGTCTATTTGGTTCAGGTGCGATGTTGCAGGATCACTAATTACATGCTTTATGTTAGCTTGAGTTTTATGTATGTATGTATGTGACTGCACGAGTGGCGTCATCTTTTGGATGAATTGATGAGTTTTCCATTACAGGTTTCTTTCAATCAACTTGGTTCAATCGGTCTAGTTGTTCGATTGAATCTTTTTTTCAATACCTACTTGGTATAGTTTTCGGGTTATTCCATGTTGAAAATTCCAAAAGATCCCAAAAAGTCGCAAACATTTACGAAAGACCTCGAAGAAACCTTCGAGAAATAAATTTGCCTGTCTCCATACGAACTTTGAAGACGCTACGACGACTTTGATTTTTGAAAATATCCAAAGGGGGTGCCCTTTGCTATATCTTCGAGCAAAATTTGAAAAAATAAAATCGCCTGAAAATAAGTCCACCTGTCTACAAGGTGTCTAAGAGGCGCTGAAAACGGTGGTGAAATCCGTTTTTCGATATCTATTATAGTTTTCGAGATATTTCAAGTTGAAAATTTAAAAAAACCGCGAAAATCCGCGAAAAACCGCGAAAAACACCCAAAATCCCAATTTTTTCAACGAAAAAACCCATGAATAGTCCATGTCGATGCTCTGAGAGCCTCCATACGAACATTGAAGACTCTACGACGACTTTTATTTTTTTTCAAAAATCCAAAGGGGGTACCCTTTCGTCGATTTTTCGAAAAAATGCGAAAAATAAATTTGCCTGAAAACGTCTATAAGGTCGTCTATAAGGTGTCTAAGAGGCGCTGAAAACGGTGGTGAAAACCGTTTTTCGATATCTATTATAGTTTTCGAGATATTTCAAATTGAAAATTTAAAAAAACCGCGAAAATCCGCGAAAACCGCGAAAAACACCCAAAATCCCAATTTTTTCAACGAAAAAACCCATGAATAGTCCATGTCGATGCTCTGAGAGTCTCTGTACGAACATTGAAGACTCTACGACGACTTTTATTTTTTTTTCAAAAATCCAAAGGGGGTACCCTTTCGTCGATTTTTCGAAAAAATGCGAAAAATAAATTTGCCTGAAAACGTCTATAAGGTCGTCTATAAGGTGTCTAAGAGGCGCTGAAAACGGTGGTGAAAACCGTTTTTCGATATCTATTATAGTTTTCGAGATATTTCAAATTGAAAATTTAAAAAAACCGCGAAAATCCGCGAAAACCGCGAAAAACACCCAAAATCCCAATTTCTTCAACGAAAAAACCCATGAATAGTCCATGTCGATGCTCTGAGAGTCTCTGTACGAACATTGAAGACTCTAAGACTTCGAATAAGTAAATAATATCATATAATCACTACTATCATCATATTCGACAGGTCCCGAGGGCGTACGAAATTCTTCCATTCCCCCCCTTTTATAAACAACCTAAAAAACGCTGAAACGTGTTGCAAAATGGGGATTAGCATGCATCTCGCAGAGCAGTAGGAACATAACCTCCATCAATTAGCATTTAGATGGTCCAATGATAATTAGTCCTCGACGAACATTCAACGAACCAGCTTGGGGGAAAATGAAACATGGCGTCGGTACAGCGAAAATGGTGTGAAAAGAACACATAGATCCGCTGTGTACAGATCTCTTCTCCACTCTTTTTGTCCAGATCGGGTTTTGAGAGTAATTTGGCGCAGTCAGAAGGTAGTTGGATTCAACAGAGTGGCCTCCTCGATCACCGGACCTGACACCTTTGGATTCCTTTCTATAGGGGGGAAGGGTACCTTTAATCGGAGGTTTACGCCTCTGGGCGTAATGATATTGACGTTTCAATGACGTATTTTTGCAGACACATTCGAAAAAGTACGAGAGAAGTTCAAAAATAGGATATTTCACTGTCAGGAAGTAAATGGAGGTCAATTCGAGCAATTTCTTCGAGTACATACTGATTTTTGAACCTGTGAATAATGCCATAGTGAATGGAATTCAAATTTCTATTTTCAAATCATTTTAATTTATTGGTCACTCGTGACGTCAATACTTAAAATCGGGTTTATCGTGAAAACGGTAAGGTTTTTCGAGTTTTTCCAATAATACTTTTTTGTTCAAAAGATGTCTTAGCTTAATAAATGTTGAATCGATAATGTCGACAAAAAAGTTATGCGTATTTTTAAATAACTGTAAGCGGGTAAGTTGCGCCCTCTACAGACTATGTTGATACTGATGAAATATTATTGTTTGTCGTCCTAAAAACCCCCAATGTACCAATTTTCAAACCGATATCATAAAAAATGTCGAAGCTATCAAGAAATATGCAAAAAAATCTATTTTTGAACGCCCTGTATCTTTTCAACCATCAACATTTGTATAAGCGATGTTGCGCTCAATCGTCATATTTTGGTCCTCTCTACTCTCACTTAAATTTTTTGCCATATTTATGAAACACCCTGTAGAGTTAGGAATATTTTGAGCTTTTTGTAATAAACAAAGTAAAAAAAGCTTTCGTTTTCATGAGTAGAAGAGGTACTACAATCAATCTTCGATGACAACACATCAAATACCGTACAGGATTATTCGAAATTGCCTTGTTATTATTCATATTCTCAAATCTCTTGGAAACCATGACCATAAATCATCGTATTGCATCAAAAGCTACCCAGTGAAAAGTTGATAAAAACACATAACAACACAACAGGTGGGAATTTGTGACAAAATAGACACTTTAAAAGAGTCTCGAGCAGGGTCCCTGAAGACCAACCAGGCATGGTAAATTTACGATATGTCTCCAACACAATGGTTTGATAACGACTGTGAGTAAATACCATGGGAGTGTGAAGCTGCTGGCCCATGAATATCCATCCCAACTAATACAGTGACGAAAAAAATAAACTATAATAGTTTTTCCAAAGATCCCAAACTGAAGCTTGTTTGTTCAACTGTTTTTGGGGCATGTTGCAGCCCCCCTGCGACACCCCTGGACTCCTGCATCTCCTAGTGTCTCAAATTTCTTCTGAGCCTTTGAAAAAACTATTCCATATTTTCCATTCGTAGCAGATTCATTAAGAACTATTCAATCTTCAATTGCGTTCACAACCTATCGCTGTTCACATTGACGTATCTAGAGTTACCTTCTAGGAGGGGAGGGGAGGGGAGGGGAGGGGACTCCAAAATCAGTGACAGATGAAGCACTTGACAAAAGAATAGCGTTTTTTGTTTTGTCTGTGTTCACAATCGCTGTATGATTTTTTTTAAGGCGAAATAAAAATGCACCGATCAAATCGCACGTTTTATACGAAGGGGATACCCTTTGGTATATTTTCGAGCAAAATTTCAAGAAATAAATTCGCCTGAACTCGTCTATAAGGTGTCTAAGAGGCGCTGAAAGCGGTGGTGAAATCCGTTTTTCGATATTTATTATAGTTTTCGAGATATTTCATGTTGAAAATTTCAAAAAATCGCGAAAACCCGCGAAAAACTTACGAAAACCCCCAGAAAACCCATGTTTTCAACGGAAAAACCCATGAATAGTCCATGTTGATGCTCTGGGAGCCTCTATACGAAGGGGCGACCTCTACTTACCCTCGCAGTATGCCCATTTCCCCTGAATGGATCACCTTGTATAGTTTGACTTTCAACAATTGTGGTTAGGAATACCATAAATCACGGGCTGGTTATGAATGACAGTTGACAGTGCCGTGTTCAACACAAAGTCTTGACAGTTGATTATTTCTTCAAATAAAATTCCAATTTTATTCTCACATTGAAGCCAAAGCCTCAAAAAGTCTCGAAAAACCCCCAAAAAACTCAATTTTCTTCGAAAAAACGCATGAAAAGTCCATATCAAAGTTGCATCTTTGACCACATTCTCGAAATTCGTCAGTTTCAACCTGAAGATGAATGTAGATACACATAGTCGAAACGTCGTGACAAACATCGCCATTAATTATCAACAAAAAACACTGACTGAAATCCATATCGACATCTCATCATTCGTCGCACATTACCAAACTATAAAACCCCCAAATGAAACCCCTACGCACGCCGCTGGCGTACCCAATAAATAAAAATCTCTAAACACGGTGACGGATAATAGAGGAGACGAAGCAAGGATCTATCGTCCTATTCGCAAAAGTAGAACGCCCTGTGTTTTTGTTATTCATAACAAATATATTGTAGCAAACCGCAAGGATGAATATGACTTTAATTGAACGTTGAAGGCTAGCCGTCATTGTTATGGAGAAATCGGTTTCGCTTCATGGAGGGCATTCCTTTAGAAAACGCGTCAGTGTTCAAGGGCCAAGGGCAAGGGCGTGATATTTCTCGAATTACGCCCGGGGTAAAGTGGTGCGGTGCAGTTTTTTATTTGATTTTTTTTTTGGTACCCTGAGTGGATCATCTATACAGGGTGATTCACCTGTTTGGTTCATGAGAGGTTTATGGAGAACTGATAAAGACATTAACTTGAAATTTTGGTGGATGCTACTACTCAATGTGTTCTATTTTCCTGAAATATTTTCAATACGCTGTTACTTCCGGTTGAACCGGAAGTGATATCAACTTCGTTTTTTCAAATAGAACACCCTGTTCATTTTTGCATTTTCAAATTCTACGAAGGATTCTGGACCTGATGCATTTTGATTTTTTTTCCTAGCCTGACTCGTTTTCGAGATATTCCATTTGTTCGAAAATTCTTGACAGATGCACTGACTAACTAAAATGTCCATATTATCCTCAATTTTCAAGATTTATGGTTTAATCTCCGTATACACATCAGCGAAAAAGTGTTCTATCAGATATCCGTCAAAGTGTTCCAAAATATTCAACAGGGTGTTCGATATTTCCGTTTACTTCTTGGAAATTTCAAACCCAAATAACTTCCTTATTTCAAACGGAATGACCCTGAAATTTTCACACTATCCGAACCAAAATTTAATTTCCTATCGATTTGTATAGACGTACCATATCGCTAAAATGGATATTTACAAAGATATCAACAAAAATACGCTCATTCGTCTCGTGTGTATTTTCACAAGTGTGCTTTGGATGGTTCTTAATTTCAGTATACGCATTTTGTTTTTCATAGCCCACTATGTTTTGTTATATCGTCATCGAGTGATTTAACAATCGATTTCTTCTCATGGCTTCCATGGTTTCCTGTCTCATATCTCGAGGATGAAAAGAAACAAGATTGAATATAATTGTTGAAATTCTGCCGTAGATCTCCGCATACATTACTAGAGATGTTGGTATAATTATACACCAACTGAATTTTATGATCTTCATGAAAACATAATTAGGTGCCGCTTCTAGAGCTTTGTGATCATGGAACACTTCTCTTTTCTCTGCTTTTATTATAAATAGATTGCTATCATTCGTTCGCCAATTATTTCTAACCGTTACTCGAAAGAAATTGTAATATGGATAATTACACACTTTCAAAAATAACTTTTACGATCGAAAATACCGGAATATGTGATAAAAAACGCGTAGAAATAGCCATTGTTTCATTTCATGGCCTTGAACAGCATGGGCTACGGAATAGCCTCCAAGAACTCCTGATCTGAGTCCGCTTGATCGCATTGCACATTCGTGACTTGAAATTCAAGTGGAAATTTCAGATTTTGAAGTGGGAAATCTCGAATAGCATCGATTTCCTCACGATAGCGTTATTAAATTCGTGTTTTTTTGTTTTTAGTAGAAATATTTTCATTCAGATTAAAACCTAATGAATTCCCTGTAATTGAACACACCTCGGTAAATATACTCGACGAATAATTCTATTCCCCTCCCTCTTTTCCCCTCTTGTCTCTCGATTTCAAATAATCAGCTAACGCGTATAATAGCCGGAATCGCGACCTCGTACCACGATCCATCCCGTCACTCCCAGCCCATACGACAGGACGAGGCTACCTCGTATGACAGCCGGGATAATAGGCGGCCATGGCCCCCGGTGACCGGTGGGTGGCCCTCCAAGTGATATCAAGTGGCCTGTCTACATAGCATGTCGCCACCGTTACCGCTGCTCTCTGATTGATGGCTCCAGTCACGCGAAACCGATAGCAGACCACACGCGAGACTCCGCCCCACCCCCTGCCGACTCCGCCCGGCGCAAGCCACGCCTCGCGCGCGAAGAGGGGGAGACGGCGGGGAGACTGACGGCGAGTCAGTCGTAGAGTTGGTTGCTTAGGAAGAGGACATGTGCTGATTGCGTTTGGCGGTTGCTGCGGTTTTTTTTCAAGTGGTTTGTGATTGTGCGTGATGTTACTCGGGGTGATGCCTGAAGAAAATGTCCCTGCGGGACTCCTGGCGCCCACGGGGAAGAGCCAAAGGGCGACGGACTTTTCGATAGCCGCGATTATGGCCAGAGGTGCGTCTCCGCCGGTCGGCGAGACTTTGACGGCTAGAGAATCGTCAAGCGACGGTAAGTGTAATTAGAATTGTTTTACCCGTTTTCGCTCCCAAAAAGATTGGACTCGCTAGACAGCCAAAGAAACGATATCAAACTTCTATATTTATAAAGAAAATGGTATCTGAAATGATAAATTGATTGTCATGAGCTTCTATCATAATTTGACATATTTCTTATACACCACTTTATACCAAATAAAGTAGAATTTAATATCCAATAACAGCCTCAGGTTAATGAAATAGTCTTCCATGTAGATCTGTTTGATACTGACAGTGTCTGTTTTTTTTTTCTCTCGTGAAAATCTATTGAAAATCATGTGATATCTATCAAACTACAAATGTTTCGGACAGCTTCAATTATTTCAATTCAACCAATACTCTATGTGTTCTTGCAAATGTGTTGAAACAACTGAAATTGCTATGGCAACTGAAGAAACTCATTACTGTTATTGTGTAGGTCCTGTTTATATCATTCTAAAGGAATAATCATAATTTCTGGATGAAAATATGTGATTTAAATATACTCAACATCATCAATTCTCAAATGAGTTTGGAATAGAGAAAAAAAGCTATACTAGATACAATTTTGCTTTATTCATAGCACATTTTGAAGTCAATTTTATTCTTTCAGATTTCTCATGACAATTTTTCATTGCTTTAAAAAATGTCCATCTGAAATGTAACATTGCTGAAATCAATAAAAAACCAGTTCAATATGAACAAAAGTTGAGATATTTGGCATATAAACAATATGAGAGATGAAAGGAGTGACATAAAGTCCCGAAATGCTGTCCATTAATTATTCTGATCAGATTCAACTGAATTTTTCAACTTGATATTAAAAACTTCACAAGAAATGAAAATCACAGGCTAGTTATTTTCCAAAACTAAATGCAACGCATTTTTACATATATATAGATACAAGTGATTGTTAGACTGTGAGATTGAAAAATATCACATCACTAATCAATATAATTTGGAAAGATCTCACACGGAAAGTTCTCTAAAAAAAGCGATAATCGAGATACTGTCAAACAACGTGTTTTCAGTAGGCCATGAACAGATGCCGTTAGCATTATAATTTATCATTGCAATGAAATATATATAATGACAAAATGATGGATCAGTTCCAAAAACAATTCAACAGTTGGATTTATTCGGATAAATATTTGGTTAAGGAAATTTGTACTTTCATCAATTATTGCATCAAGATTATTCAGCTGGCTTAACTTGATAGTGGAAAAATATGTATACAAGGTGTTTCCACTTGGGTTAGGTATATTTAGAAGTTTAATTTTATTTTCGGAATGTTTAATTTCCTGAATTAAT
Source organism: Plagiodera versicolora (assembly GCA_037013635.1). NCBI lineage: Eukaryota > Metazoa > Arthropoda > Insecta > Coleoptera > Chrysomelidae > Plagiodera > Plagiodera versicolora. Next base: position 12,755,011 of record CM072981.1, on the reverse strand, counting down.
ACTTCTAACAACTGATTTCAAAATGGACAAAGCTATTTTATGATTTTTTTTTCAATTCTAATAACAAATGGACTTTTTGATGAGATAATCTATAGTTTCTAGAACGATGAAAAGATTTGAAAGATAAAATGTTTCGATTATTACAAAGCAATTAAAAAAGACAGTGCAAAAATCAAGTAATTCAGTGTAGGAATAATTTTTTCCGACGGATTTCTAAATTTCTAAGGGTGAATTGAATTTTTAGACGCAATGTATGTTGTGCCTCAATGAAATAATTTTCTGCTGTGTCTTCAGACAAGATTAAACCCTGTCCTGGTTGTAGAATTGAAATTGTAATCATGGATGCAATACTGATTGAATCTTACAATACAAACCCACGTCTAACTCAACGATTCAAACTGGGGTTATGTTTTTCCTCATAGGCAGACTATCCCGATCGACTCTACCGGACCTATACGAACCCCTAGAAGACGATGACGTCGAAGTTGACGTCGAAGAATGTTCAGACAGCGAATCTTCCAGGCAAAACAAACAAAAACAAATGAGACGCAGTCCGACGATATCCGATTGCTGTTCAGAAGCAGCCGATTTGGATCGGGAATCTCCGGACATTGTCGCGGAAAAAGTGGCAGCTTCCAAAGCACAAAAAATTTTATGTAACTGTGAGGAACTTTTGAGCGTCGAGTGTCATCTGGAAACGAAGGATCTTTGGGACAAGTTTCATGATTTGGGAACAGAGATGATCATCACGAAAACTGGGAGGTGAGTGAAAACGTTACAGAATATTGTTTGTCAATGCAAAGAGGGTTATGATATCGATTGTACCGTGGTATAGAGCTGACAATCTGCAATTGTTTCTCGAGTTGTTGACGTTGCCATGGTGATTTCAAAACAAGGTTTCGTAAAGTTGTGTCTGTATTCGTGAACAGTGGAAAATTCTAAATAATTTTATTCAGTCTTATGATGAAGCTGAAATGAGTGGAATGATATGTAGTGAGTGTTTCTGAATGGATAGTAGTGGAAGATTAGAAGTTTTTGATGGAGATTTAGAGGAATTTCTCAATGGAGACTCGTATTAAGATCAAAGTGAGTCACAGTTAGCTTTCGAACGATTTAATAGTATGGGAATGATAAAGTTATGAATTTTGAAACAAAAGAGAATAAGTGGAGTTGTGTGCTGAATCATGAACGGTTCTGAATTGTGTAAAAATTGTTTTCAGTGAATAATATTCTTGAATTAACGCTTATTTTCCTTTATAAAACACTGTTCAATATTCATAGATTGTTTGTAAACTCCCCCAAAAACTAAAATTGCCTCTATTAACAACACATAGCCCTCTTGATGGCATTCTATTTGTTGGTTAATCCCAACAACTCTAATAGAATCAATTTCAACCATCAACTTCCGCATTGATTCTTCAGAATTCACTAGGGAGGCGAAATTTATCGCTCAGATAATTCGAATTCAATAGGAACTTGTACTGAGGCGATAAATATAAATGTTTCCCATCACCATAAAATCTCAATTTTCTTGTTAGTGGTGATTGTAATCTAACACCCTTATGAGCTTGCTGTATGAGTGTAACATCTGTGAAAAAGCACTTATTTGTGTTGAATAACGGGTATGTTTGTATGTATGTAGTTTTTTCATTCAAAAAAAGGAGGTTCATTGATATTATTACCCAAAAATCATGTTTTCCACTGATGGAATTGATTATTTTTGCGGATTTTTTGTTAGTAACTCCAACTTTGTCAGCGATTTATTTTAAAAAATATCATGCATAAATCTGGAATTCGAAATGGAAAAAATAATCTAGTCGCCTGTCCCACTCATCCAGCGAGACAGGTGAGACACCTGTTGAGAGGTAAAATGCCTACGATATACCAAACTTTTATTCAGATTCATTCGAGACGACTGACTCGTGAAGTCCATATTCGAGAAATTATACCGATATATGCGTTCCCAAATTCTTTGAATAATAGGAGTCACTCGACTCACGAAGCTGGAAATGATATATGTCATATGTCAGATTAGGATCAGCGGGCATGATATGCAGGTGCTTCGCCTTTGTCGAGTCTGGGATGAAAGCTCGCTTTGACTAATTCGATTCGATTTTGTGGAAGAAATACAATTAACACTGTCAGATGAAAAATCCTCGATGTGTTTGGAAATTATCCGTACCGAAAATTTGAAATTCAGATTCACTGGGGACGTTTGGATGTGAGTCGTCATCATAGATGTAGAATTAGTGATTCTGGGGGCGGGGCTTGGATCACGTGCCTCCTGCTTCACTTTCGCGCGGTATCTACCTCTTATAAATCTATGGTCGTCACGGCCGATGTGCGCTCGTGGCCATGTGCATGATTTTCAATCATTATCCGAGCCGAATCAATTTAGCGTCGAACGATCGAAATAACACATTTCTCACCATCGCAAATGAAATTGCAGTTTGTTGATGTGGACCATAAATAAAGCTCTCGAATTCACTGGCGATTTGGCACTTTAAATCCCAATTTTGTCGGGTCCTGTTAAACGTTCCAATTACCATACGTAATTGGAATGAGTAGCGTCTGCCCTGTTATTAGAGTCGGCGTAATTTTCCAGCCCTGCTATCGATATGTTTGTCAGCAGAAAACGGATCCCAAAAAAAATCACTTTATCGTAGCTGAACCGAATTTTTCGTTGGGACTCTGTGTCCGCCACTGTCTTTAATAATCACATTCATGATGGAAACTATGCTTGAACACCTGTTCTCATTTCGGTCATAGATATCGTTACTGAAATTGTCGATTGCTGTACACGAAATCGTGTGACTTGTCAACTATATCATATGACACGCAGCTTTTACCTTACTAAAACTTTGCATAATTCATTTATTTCGTTCATCACCGAATCGTTTGGTCGTCCCTATCAAGGCCTGCTAATTTAGTACATCGATCGTGATTGCCTTATTTTCATCAAGATATCCAGCTGTCACGTGATCTAGATCTGATGCTCTTCTTTTCAATCATCACCATAGCAACGGTTGATGATTCTCCAAAGCTATTAACAAAGTTTGAGCAAAAAATGCTCATTAACCTCCATTGTCGAGATCTAGACCACCTTGAAGGTTACGCAGTTGACACTTGACAGTTCAGCATTGGAAGTGCATCGTTTCCTGTTTCCAATAGACCACCACGAAATGGATGACCTTAAACTGTCACAACAAACAATGAATGTCTAAAGCAACACGCTTCAGCCATTTAGAAGTTCCGAGGACGCAGATTTTAGAAAGTGTGTGTACTTTTTAGAAGAACTAATGACACAATGGGCCAAAAGCAAGGTTGACAGAATTGAAACAAGATTGAGACTAGCAACGGGTGGTGGGATAATAAATTACTTGACACAGTGACGTAGGAAATAATTTGTTTTGTATATAGCGTCACCTTTTATTGTAGTTTGGCTAGATTCTCAGTTTTTACAAACAGTGAGTTACTATAATTGTTACTCCCTTTCAAGGGTCCAATTAATGCTCACAGTTGAATTTCGAAAACTAGTTGCACTGAATGGATCCAAGAAAAAAATGAATTTCTGTTAATGATACCCCTGTTTCCACGCCTCTGGTTGGAGCTCGTGAAATCCACCATAAAGCTACACTTTTCGAGGTGGGTGGTGTCTTTAACGATGTCCAAATGCCTCAAACTCGTTCAATTTTTATTGCATCCTACATAAATATCGATATTGTAGTGGTCGGCCTCAATTCAGTCATAAAACTAGAAAGCCAATGTGAATAAAGGGATGAAAAATTGCCTTTTCACTTCTGCTCTTTGTGACTCGAATAACAATTGCTGGAAACCAGCCTCTTGAACTTTCATTTGTTCCAGGATTATTCTCGTTTAGATTCATTATTATTTACCGAAAAATATTTAAATCAGGCGTTTCGTACCATGCATCAGATGTTCTCATTTTCGAGCTCCCTTTTATTTTTTTACGTCCTTAGTACATGAATATAAATCATTTCTCTATGAGGGGTCTTCCTAGTCAGTTAAAAACTGACACATCGTGAAAATTCCTAAACCGACCATTATAACTGATGAAGAGATAGCTAAAGATACGAGACGTTATTTGTCAAGTCGGTTCCTTCGAAATTACACACGAATTATCATTATTCCCTGAATTAGAGTTAGATGATCGTAGATAACGCCTTTATCTTCGCCGTGATCTGTGAGAGGAATTTTGGAACCGGAAGACAGTCGACTCAGTGTTTAAACACTAAATACTGCGCCAGATAATATCTGACGTGCACAAGTCACAGAAAAATTAGTTAACTTCCATAATTTGCTGGGGATTAGTGTACAGGGTTCGTCAAGAAAGCCGTGCATTTGAACTACTGAAAAAGTTTTGATATGAACCGGAAGTAAACCAATATCTTCGTTTGAATTTAATTTCGAATATTTAAACTTTTGGGGGGAATTTACTTGGGAATTGGATTCAGTCAAGGTCAAACTCTCTAAACTGTAATATTTCTTTTATGAGTCGTTTCCCTCATTGTTGTGAGCTTTATCAATCTTGTCAAAATCGAAAATAAAGATAAAAACATAAATGAGCAAAATTACATCCACATTGTGGTATTACAGTACTTTAGTTTGGAACAATATTAAAATCACAAAAGGAATTAGACTAATCAGTCAGTACGTTTATCTCAGGTAAACCTGCAGCAAAGGGAACCAACTCCGATTTTGATGAAATTTTCACAAAAACTTCGAAACACTAATATAAACACCCAGTGATAAAAAATTTTCCGCGGAAAAACCTCTAACATACTTTTTTCAGAAAAGTTTCTGAAAATCGTTCACGGTAAGAAGACCTAAATATTGATATTGTACTTACGTGAGGATTTGAGACAATGTTTATTACACTAAAACATAATTAATATGTCCTTGAATCAAATTTCACAAAAATAATCATGATGAGAAGCTTTGGAATAAGATATTTTCATGTTTTTTATATTTGTATATTCTCGACTCAAAACAATATATAGATAATAATTGATATGTCAAATAAGATCTGTCATGTCACAAGAAAGCAACGTTGCCAAGTTCTGTTTTCAGTGGTAAACCATAGAACTTGAGTCTATAAGTACAATCGAATTATTTGGATTCGTTGAATAATTGAATCCCGAACTTTGAAATAAATTAAATCTACGATTTTTTATTCACTTGGCAACGTTGCTTGTTATGGTCAATATGGACAATAAACTGGTCATTTGACATTTCAATTATTGCACGTCATATTGGGTTGAAAATATACAATATTGAATTATGAAAATGAAAATTTTTACAGCTTTCCATCATGAAATTTCTCGTGGAAAACGATTTTAGGTCATACGAATGATGTTTTAGTCTATTCAAAATATGTCCTACTAATTACGTGACTACAAAATCAATCAAATTCTCAGGTCTTACAGTGATCGATTTTCAGAAAGTCAAAAAAAAAGTATGTTAGAGGTTTTCCGCGGATTTTTTTATACTGGGTGTTTATATTAGTGTTCCAAACCGTCTGTAAAAATTTCATCAAAATCGGAGTTGGTTCCCTTTGCTGCAGGTTTCAAGGAAGGAAATATATATTCATATTCAAGTGGGACTAGAAATTTCATGTGGAACCAAAAGTTTCTTGTCATTTGGAAGTCTTTGACACTTCAGAAAAGGATTCATGATTATACAGTGACATTCATAAGTACGCAACAATTAAATAATTGACAGTTTTGGATCGTTATAACTACGCAGGAGATCCTTGTTGAAACCTTTCGTATACCGAGGGTTCAAAAATTGAAACAAACTAGGTAGCTCGACCACATCATTCTTGTAAACAATGTAACACTGGAGGCAGTAGCCGTACTCACGAGTAGGCTGTGTTGATTGCATTTGAAAAACGTCCATAACTGTACCAGAAAGGACAGATGCCAACGCAACACAATAGCCATAACGAGCTGGTCACAATATCTTATAATTCACCTCTCAACTTTGGCAGACAATTCGTTCGGATTTCATTCCCGCCTCACACCGAACGAACCTCTATTCACAATGCCACGCACGGTTCTCAGTAGGCTGTGCCAGTGTCGACACCTGAATATCCGATATTTCTCCTGAAGCTCTCTGTGTGGCGTATTCAAATCAGGATCGACTGTTACGGGTACGTTGAGAACACGGAGAACGATGTAATTAGTGGAGGCCACGGTCATACATATAGGCCTGGAGACTACGGCATTTTTGAGTGGTGGGGGGTGGCACCAGTTTTGAAGAAAAAGTTGCCATAATTATCCGCTAGGAGGACATAGGGGCATAATCACGTGATCAATCTTTGACAACAAAACAAACGGTTCGGACTCGAATGGTGAATAAAATCAATGACAGAAATATTATATCTTGCAAAATTCTCTCGAATAAATAAAAATCATTCCTACTTTCAAAAAGCTGATCGGATCTGATTTGTGATTGGCTGACAAAGTGACAATAGAGGACAGGGCTGCAGGTGGCAAAACATAAGAACCACAAAAATTTCCTCAATGTTTAGGCCACCCCCCACCATACGAGTTGCAAGACCTATGTATACGATCGTGGTGGAGGCTAACCTGACTCCATGTGGTGTGAGGTTAGGTTTGCTCGTTTCTTTGTTTTTGTAGTAAATTGGGCCAAGTCCGGGAGACTCGGTGCCTTCGGTGCTATAGGGGGAAGTGTGAGCCCCAATTAACTGCCTGGCTCAGTTAGGATGTCTATTTTAGCGCAGATTTGGCAGCAGTGACGGGTATAATGAATTTGCGATACAGGGTGATTCGCCCAACTGGTTCGTTAGAGGTTAATGGAGAACTGATGGAGATGTCAACTCGAAATTTTGGTGGAAGCTACAACTCAACGTGTTCTATTTTCCTAAAATAGCTTCAATACGCTGTTACTTCCGGTTAAACCGGAAGTGATATCAACTTTGTTTTTTCAAATGGAACACCCTGTTTATTTTTGCATTTTCGAAGTCTACGAAGTATTCTAGACCTGATGCATTTTGAATTTTCTTCCTATCGTGATTTGTTTTCAAGATATTCCATTTTTTTGAAAAAATTTGACAGATGGATTGACTAACTAAAATGTCCATATTATCTACAATTTTCAAGGTTTAAGGTTCAATCTCCGTATACACATCAATGAAAGAGTGTTCTATCAGGTATCCTTCAAAGTGTTCCAAAATATTCAACAGGGTGTTCGATATTTCAGTTTAATTTTTGAAAATTTCAAATCCCAATAACTTTCCCAAGTTTTAATTCGGAGTTAATTCGGAGCATCGCTGAAAACGTGAAAAACATGGGGCATCACGGCAAAATCTGGCGACGCGTCACAGGTATCAACCCAAAACAAATAGACCATACCGACGTCATAATTTCCCCAATTTCCGACGAGTTGTCACTGCTTCGCCGAAGATTTACTGCACACCCACAAGAGCATCTAATTCGGATCGGTTTCGCCCTCTGGATTCCCTGTTCATTGATTTCGCTCTGCTAAGCCAACTAAATTGTCTTTCTCCTCCCCTCTCCCTTTTATGATCCTCTCGCAAATGGCCAGATTTCCGACGGTATTTATGGTCAAGGTAGATGGCAACGCACAAAGCGACCATTTTATTCAATTTATAACCAATTTATCGGAGTGGGCTCAGCTGGAGGTCTTAGTGCACCATCAATAAACTTTTTACCACGTAGAGGTATGTTGCGGAGGGAAAATAATGAATTGGCGGAAATGATCGAGGACGTGGATAAGCAGCGATTATGAGCTGGATTATTATCTGAGGCGACTAAAATATAGTCTCGTATACATCATTTAGTTATATTGACGAAAATTGCATGGACAGGAGCATGAGAAGTATCGTGCTCACACTCTGCGGTGGCCCACTTACCCAATAAGATGATAGACTGGACAGGGTGGTTCAATTAGGCTATTTTGTCGGCGAAAAGGCGTGGCTTCAATAACGCGAGTTACGTCAGCAACGGACCTGAATTGTTTGTTGATTGTTGTTGATTCTGTCTAGCTTTAAGGATGCTTCGAAAATCGTTGAATCGGTGTCAACAATTATATTTTTTTAATGTACGTTTCGTGATTATTATGTGTAATAAGTACGTGGCTTCAGATATTACTCGTTTTTTTGAAAAAAAAAAGTACTGTGAAACAATATTTCTCATCCTTAGAAGGTTCAGGATATAATACAATCATGCAATGAATATTGATCATATCTCATCAATAATCAAGTAGTTATGTCAAGCGAAACAAAATACCATCCAGGTAAAATATGTGTCAAAATTCAATCTACAGTGTGACCCATTTTCAATGGAAAAACCCCCTGTAAAATATGAAGTTGTAGACAGATTCCAATATATTTTTTTGAAATGTCAAGTACTAAAAGGTCTACCTTGGGACAAAATTTGAAATGTTCATTTCAATCTTCAGGGCATACTACGATGTTTTTTGTTAGTCGAAAATCGAGATTTTTCATGAGCGATTTTTTTATTGAAAAAATCACTACGCCACTGAGTTGAGAGTACCTTTAAATAGGTGTGACAAAAATTTCATGAAAAAATATTCATCAATAACGAAGTTATGACAACTCAAAAACTCAAACAGCCAACCATAAAAAACACCCTATATCAACAGATTTCAAACAATAAAGTGTCGCCAGATGAAAAAAAAAAAACCAATAGCGCAAATATTTTCAATGAAAATAATGGAATTACATTCCATACATTACAAGTTTTCAGGCAAATCAACTAAAACTGAGACCCAATTGATTTTTCAATTTGAATTTTAGTTGCCATGGAAAGGATATTACAGTTTGACACTTTAAATGTACTTTTGTCAACAATATTCACCTTATATTTCTTCGAATTATTTTGTGCCATGGCTGCAAGATTGAGCGTGAGAGAGAAAATTGAATTGTGTGAAAGTAATTCAATTAAAAAAATCAATAAAAAATCGCTAATGAAAAAGCTCGATTTTCGACTAAGAGAAAATATCGTAGTATGTCCTGAAGATTGAAATAAACATCAATAATGGTTCACACTGTATTTATTTTTCAATATATTGGGAATGATGTGAAAGAAAGGGCCGTCAGTGACGTCACGCACCGCGAAATTCGCCAATATTGCCTCCTACGTGTGAGACACGAATTTTTGTGCTTCGATCAATCATAGACGCCTCAAAAACCTCAATACCTTTCCTCTATCCTTTTTGTATCCGGTGACGAGCACTAATTACAGTCGATATCACAAGGTGTAAATGCAAACCCAGTTGGCGTTGAACAAATGTCGCGTAGTTGATGATCGTATTGCGTGCGGACCGAACTGCTGGACAATTGTAAAGTATATTATATCGTGGCATCCGTCCTTTCATCGTTAAACCTCGCCACAATTTCATTTATTGCCTACAGAGTGTTGTTTTTACAGGAACGAAAATTGGGTTGTTGAGAACTTAAGGAGAAATGTAATTATTCGTTCCGGTTAAAGACAAAATGGTTGTTGATTATAGTCATTGTCGCTTACAAGGCTCGTAGGGGGTTTATAAAAAACAACGCTTTGATGTTTCGAAGATTCCTCAAGGTTTCACCATTTTTTTGTACATTAGAAAAACGCAACAGACTGCAGCGCCATCTGAAGCTTTTTCATGGTCGTGCATAAAAATCAGCTCACAATAAACCACTCTGTGTTGAAAGTACAGATTCTGATTCTTCATTAATTTCCTTTCAATTGTCTACACAAGTCTACAGTGGATTGTTTGCAAATTTTCAAAACATCGTATACAGGGTGGGGCACCCCATACGACACGGTCACTGTAAACCAAACCATTGATTATTTCGGGAATTTCTTCTTTTCATTATCTGTATATCCATTGGGGCTGCAAAAGGAAATTATTTTGAAGTATACAGGGTGGCTCAAAAGAGTGTGACATATCAAAGTTGTGTTTTTTTAAATGGAGCACCCTGTATTTTGTTGCAGTTTTGGATAGTTCAGGAAAAAATAATACGATTTCATGGAAGGTACCATGTACCTAACTATAACCGTTTTCGAGTTATTGTTTTGTTTTTGAAAATGCTGGGTACAATTGGAGACTGAATAACATCGAAATGTTAAGGAATCATTCCTTCCAATGTTGACCAAGCAGCAAAGAGGTTTCAGGCTATTGATCTCGATAGAACCCGTTTCCCAATATTATACAGGACGTTCAAAATTCATTGACACTTTTTTAGAATTTAAAACGGAGATAACTTTGTTATTTTGAATAGAACACCCTGTATTTTCTCGATCTGAACAATACAAAATTCGATTATCTCTCATTTTATACTAGGGTTCCCTATACCTAGCTCGAATAGTTTTCAAGATATTGGCATTTTCGAAGTTTTGTATTTTGATGACAATTCCTGGAACCCATTTCGGATCATGTCGCAGCACTAACATACAGGGTGAACATTTTTTGGGGGAGTTTCAAGAAGCATTTATTTCTTCAATAACTTTTGGTCTGGCTTAGAAGTGTCCATCAGCTTCGTAGCTCCATTGAACTGCGTTTTTATCTAACAACTAATGAACTTGTTTGTTGTTAGCTTTCCCGATTCGAACAACGATTAAATCCGCTGTTTATCGTCTTGTTACAAATGGCTATTTACGACTCGCTATAAAAATACTCTTTTATAGTTTCCTCTATAATGAGAATTAACTTTGAGGCGATAACGGAGTCACCCGAGATATCATTTTATTAGACATTAATTTCGATATCCTACAAAACCTTTTCAAACTAATCTTATCAAGCACTGCTTGAAATCCTCGCTTTGACATCAATACAGCACATAACCGCACCAGATCAAGGCGGCGGCGCTAGAAACAGAAGCGAAGCGCCATCGCCGCCTCCGATCAATAGGGCGGCAGATGGCTCCGCACCACGCCTCCCCCCTTTAGCTGCCTCCCGCTGTCGGCAGCCGCCCCCGATAATTAATGAAGCAGCGGTCCGAACTGAAACGATAATTCCACGATAATGGCGACGCCCGACCCGACGTCAATTATTGTATGCGTCCATGTCGTTTCTTTTATTGCGGGGGGAGATTATTATGGATTTTTTTTGGCAATAAAAGTTCGTGGGAATGTCGAAGGGGTGACGAGGGGCAGCCGGTCGCTATGGAGATGGTAAGGTGGGGAAAAAAGGGGGGATGCCACTACGAAAGAATACAGAGCACAAGGTCGAGGTTTTGGGGCAGTTTTGGGGTATCTACAGACCATATTTGTGTACCAACTTCAACTGCTTTATATACAGGGTGCCCGTAATTCGAGCTTAAGCATGGGGAGCTCGGTAACCTTGAGAGATACGATGTTGCCTAAATTAGGGCAAAGTTGCTCATTCTGATACTGATCAATAATCTGAAAAGAAATCTGACTTATCTTCCTTGGTTTTGAAGATATCGCTGAAAAACGGAATTTTGCGATTTCCCATAGCAATTTTTTGCAAATGCGATGCGTGTTACAGGGGCAGGAACACGAGAAGTATCGTGTTTACACTCTCTCGACTTACAATTCGAAATCCTGTTGAAATTTTGAAAGCGCTTGATGAATAAGCGTTCATTATCTCTTCTAATATCAATATGCCACAGGTATTCACTCGTTACTACCATACTGGCTGTTAATTTTCACAAATAATTGGCAAAATGTCCGTCTCAGATAAAATTCATGTTTAATTCGCGTTGAAAAAAATTGGGGCCTTCAAGGCCGAAGTCGTTAGTGATTGGTGGTTTGAATATACATAGATAAGACACCCATAAATGATTGACAAAAAATCAACTCAAGCATACTTCACCGTATCACCTCATTTACAAAATATGTTGATTGCTTCGAAAACGTTCATTAAATATTCGTGCCATACTTGTTTAATGTATAATTGCTGTCCGATGTGTTCGTAATAGTCGTACAACTGACGACAAAAGATAATGTATACAGGGTACTCCACAATAAAGTACCAGAAAATTGAAATTGATGACCTAGTAATTTTTTTCTGTGTGTATTTCTATTGAGAATGAGCAAATGAGCTTGGATAAAGTGAATGATCACTTGGAAATAATAAAAAAATCAATTCATCAAAAAAAATCTGCGCGACCAAAATCATGACATCACACTATATAGTGTGGAACAGCCAAATGGAATTTTCAGATGCGCATTTAAAAAAAATATATATATCCAAAAAACTAATAATATACAGGGGGTTGTATTTAAAATAACAAAGTTGGAATCCGCACTGTCAGATGACACACCCTGTATAATTATTCAATTTGGCTGTTCCACACTGTATAAACGTTTCGTTTGTCTTGGACTGGTGGTGTGTTCAATGTTATTAGACGTGAACTATATAATTACAAAGCGATCATTAATATGTAGAACCATCTGCTTCTCAAGAGCTACCCTTCCATACATAAAGAGAATATTTTGATGAATATCAGCCCATAATGTAATTCATATTCGTTCTCGTATTACTTGGTGTCAGGTTATGATAACGCGAATCATTTCAGAAACAGCTCCCAACTGAAGTTTCGTTATAGTATCTTCATATTTCACCAACACACTGTATAGTGTTTCAGGTGAATAAGTGGTTATAAAGCAGGCCTCGCCTGAAGGATCATGAAACATGATATGATGAAAATATCAACTATAAAACAGGGAAATAATATTCCCTCTGCTAATTGACACATTTCTTGGTGGCTTCCATCGTTTTACCGTATTAATTTCTTATCGATAATGTCTTCATGGTTCATCTCGGGCAAAGTCGTCTGATTAATGTCCCGAAACAAGTGCCTAACGTTAATGCATGCGTAAGGATAAAGTTACTAGATTCTTAAAGCTGCACATCGACAAAATACGAACATATCTTATGACAGCTGAGCATGCGCAGTTGTCTAGGTATACTCGCTCCGATAGAAGCCGAACACAGCCGAAGTATGAAGTTTGGCAGCGAAGAATAACGAAAACATAACCTATGATCATAAAGAACGTGTCAAATGTCAAAGTATACCTTGGTTGAAGTGGTCATACGATGCATTATCTTTTAATTCTAGAATAACTATAAAAGTTATACTAGTCGTACAATTAATTTCGCAAAGCTCGTGATAATAACGTTATTAAAATGCACTATAAAATATTCCTGTTGAGCTACCGACCTTTGGATGCGGGTAATTAGAGAATGTTAATCATCGAGAAGTCAACAAAACGTGTACACATTAATCAAAGAGGTATTCAACTTTAATAACAATAGAAAGCACTCAAAAGCAGCTCGGGAACAGAAGATAAAAATGAACGCACTCACGAATTCTCATGCAATTGTTATATTTTTGACGAATTGGATTGTCTCAAATTATCATTTGGATAACTGTTAGATTTCATCAAGATGCCTACTTATTCCAAAATTGGATGTAATTTAGCTCTTTGATTCCTGTCACACCTGTATCTAGAATACAGGGTGTCCCATAAACAAAAATATTGAAAGGGGCAAAAATTCATTGTTTAAAAAAAATATCTCGAAAACGGTAAGACTTCTATGATGGGAATTTCGTCATAGCAGGTGGGTTATCCTTTGATCTACATTCTCCCTCGCTTTGACGTGGTCTTTACGGGCACCCTGTATATTTGAACTGGGTTTTCGTAATTATCAGTTTCGTATTTTAACTTTGTCTCTAATCTTACTTCGAGAGAATATGACAAAATTATCCAGTTGGAGCAACAATTGCATTACAGAATAAAATAATTATACTTATGCGGCATATATCCTTCTCTTTGTTTAATTTATGAATGGTACTCACCGACACAATGGGCATGAAGCTATTATGTTTCTGTGTTAAATCGTGTGCGAGATCATTTAACTGAGAATAAAAGATGTCAAATGAGCGTAACTATAAATATAATGATGTACCAGAATTTAATTGTTGTTCAGATTTTTTTGTGATATCTCAGTTTTTCGTGAATTACTAAAAACCGGATTTTGGAATCATTAGTTCTGATACACTTTCAGTGGATTTTTCTGCTTCATTATCATCCAACGTTGAATGGTAATATTAATATAATTATAATTCAGTCTGAATGATGTTACATTCTCTTCAGCTTCCTATTTTATGATCCTGAAACGTGAGAACAAGAATTTGGTCAATTAACAATCAAATAATTTCACGGGCACCTTCAGACTTATAAATCACGACACAGATGACAGTTGTTGGTGCCATAATCCTCAAAAAAATACCTACAAGACCCATCAACACTTGTATTTATCGAGATGATTAAAATTTCTAGAGGTAATAACAGTTAACTTGATTTGAGTCGTTTGTCAGCTTAATTTGAAAATTATTAATATTCAGTCGTTAAATAGTCCCATATTTCTTAAGGTAATTTTCTGAATAAACAGAAGTGTGACCAGTTGATGCCACTACAAGAATTCAGAATGGCACCATAACCATACCCTGCCGTCACACAGAGTCCGATAAATAATATCCCTGAATTGTTGGTCACAGTGTAGGCGTTTAGAATCGAAAACTTTTACGACTCCAAAGCTTCAGGTAATCAAAAAAAAATTCACAGCTACCAGTACAGACAAATTATCGAACCACAAGACGTTTTTTGCACTTTGGAGGCCACTAAAAAACCACCATTAGGTCCGAGTTCTCCGTTCTTGTAGCAACGCAGATAGCGGCTCATTCTACGTTGAATATCTCTTCATAGAGCTTCCTGAGGAGTGAATTGATGCTTTCGAGCTGATTTAGTATTCCAGATCCAAATGAAGATTCTCTTCTTCGTTGAAAAACGACCATTAGGTCCAAGTTCTCCATCCTTGTAGCAACGCAGATAGCGGCTCATTCTACGTTGAATATCTCTTCATAGAGCTTCCTGAGGAGTGAATTGATGCTTTCGAGCTGATTTAGTATTCCAGATCCAAATGGAGATTCTCTTCTTCGTTGAAAAATGACCATTAGGTCCAAGTTCTCCGTCCTTGCAGCAACGCAGATAGCGGCTCATTCTACGTTGAATATCTCTTCATAGAGCTTCCTGAGGAGTGAATTGATGCTTTCGAGCTGATTTAGTATTCCAGATCCAAATGGAGATTCTCTTCTTCGTTGAAAAATGACCATTAGGTCCGAGTTCTCCATCCTTGTAGCAACGCAGATAGCGGCTCATTCTACGTTGAATATCTCTTCATAGAGCTTCCTGAGGAGTGAATTGATGCTTTCGAGCTGATTTAGTATTCCAGATCCAGATGGAGAATATCTTTTTCTTCTTCTGTAGATTGTAGAGATGATTTCAGCGAGGATATGCGGTGAATAAGAGTCATTTAATTATTTTTACGGGGGTCTAATCGTATCGTTTAATTAATAGTTTGCCTACAGAGTCCTCGGGATATTGTTGAGTTGCCACCATGGTCATTAATCAGAACTACGCCGACGTCGCTCATGGCCGTCTGTGATTGAGTTCGATCATCTTTTTTCACTTGGTCGGTTTGTAGGTGAAGCTCGTAGTAATTTCATAGCATTGGCACTACTTGAAATGAATAAGTATTCAGTTTTTATTCTGTTGAATTCTAGTCCTCTCGTTCTTGCTTTAATTTTCGAGTTTGTTAGTAATTTCTCTGGATTTCTTTGCCTGATCGTCTGGATAACCTATGATTTGGTCAATGTTTCTTTTTATCGGTTGGCACTTCAAACAATCCTTTGAAAAGTATTGCTTTAGGTTCTATTACAAAAGCAAATGCTGAAAATAAAGGCAAAGAAAACCCCAGGTATATAATTTGTCGTGACAATACCTTCAACTGTGGTCTATTCAACTTTTCATAGTTGTCAATCCATACCTCACACCTATCATTATACCCTTATCAATTCAATTCATAGAAACTTTAATAAGAGCTTTTCAGAGCTGGAGAAAGCACATCCTTCTTGGTGCTATCAACACGAGGAAAAATCAAAGAAGAAAACTAAATAATTTTTACACCTCTACACACGCGATATTCCGTATGAACATGTTTTGATGACGTGGGATCTAGTCGGAGGGGGAAACCGAAATTACAGGCTGTCTGTTTCCAATGAAGGTAATTTGAGCATTTTAACACCACGTAAGCATTCTGGCGAGATACTTCCACTAACTGCTGAACGATTTTAATACGAGGTATTAACTTTAATTAGGCAGTTATGAAATTATATAGATGAGCTGTAGGGTTTTTCATCACTGTGTCGGGATTGATTCTCTTGTTTTGGGTAATTATAGCTACATCGTGTTCTCCTTGATCCAGTCGATTGTCCGATCGTCCGCGCATCGCCTTTTTGAATTCATTGAATAGCCAGCCAGCACGGAGCCAAATCAGGTGAATATGGTGGTTGTTAAACGCTAAGAGTCGAGTTCTCCAAAGAGAAATGTTTGAAACGTAACGTCAAATTAAGAATAAAGAGAGTGGCCCCTGAGCAGAGCCTTGTGGAATACCCAGATTTTCCAAAGATTTCTCCAAAGAGAAATGTTTGAAACGTAACGTCAAATTAAGAATAAAGAGAGTGGCCCCTGAGTAGAGCCTTGTGGAATACCCAGATTTTCCAAAGATTTCTCCAAAGAGAAATGTTTGAAACGTAACGTCAAATTAAGAATAAAGAGAGTGGCCCCTGAGCAGAGCCTTGTGGAATACCCAGATTTTCCAAAGATTTCTCCAAAGAGAAATGTTTGAAACGTAACGTCAAATTAAGAATAAAGAGAGTGGCCCCTGAGCAGAGCCTTGTGGAATACCCAGATTTTCCAAAGATTTCTCCAAAGAGAAATGTTTGAAACGTAACGTCAAATTAAGAATAAAGAGAGTGGCCCCTGAGCAGAGCCTTGTGGAATACCCAGATTTTCCAAAGATTTCTCCAAAGAGAAATGTTTGAAACGTAACGTCAAATTAAGAATAAAGAGAGTGGCCCCTGAGCAGAGCCTCGTGGAATACCCAGATTTTCCAAAGATTTCTCCAAAGAGAAATGTTTCGAAAACGTAACGTCAGACTTTTAATGAGATTCAAGGAAAAATTATTCGAACACGACTTCTGCAGATTACGGAAAGTCACCCATTCTTTTGTTTGTTCTGCATTAGCATATCCACGTCGTTTCTCATCTGGCCATTATTAATTATGTGAAGCGAGTTAATGAATTTTAGTTAACAGAGTTGTATTTGAGTCGAACCGAATTCATAACGAGTGACAGCCGGAAGTGCAGGCAAAGTGCGCGAGGTAACTGTAATGGAACTGGAATATGTGATTAGCAATCTTTACACGAGACTGCTAACTAATTTTTCTCGAAAACCTGCCTAATCACCATCGACTCATGCATTTTTGCCCTCTCATTAAGGCAGAGACACAGCTCGGCCGTTACTTTTATTAAGTGAGTGCGAGGAAAATTGCCAGTCATTTTCTAATTGCCATCGTACGATGAAGTGTGTCAGCGACTGTTTCGAAAACAAACAGAAGTTTTGAGGTTGTTATGGGTTCGGGAAAAAAGCTCAATCGAACGATCTTCGATTTCCATCAAGGGGTTATATACAGTTAGAAGGCCGAAAAATGGCGAATTTTCCAGAATTTTTTATGAGAAAATTTTTGGAATTATTGATCTGAAAGTTGGTACACATATTATGGTATCTTTCAACAGTATTTTGAGACTTGATATTAGGAGAAATATTTATTTGGAAAGGAGCTACAGCTGAGCTCCAGGAGCTCCTCAAAAAAAAGACTTTTTGCGGTGACCACTCGGTATATCTCTGAACTGGATCAAAAGAAATCAAAAAACCAAACAGATTTCGTTAAAGTAATGTTGAATCCAGTAATCAATCGAAGGAATAAGCAGAATAAATTTTTTTGACAAAATGGCGGTTTCAAACAAAAAAATTAAACGGTGCTGAAATATAAGCAGAATTCAAACTGGAATCACTGTTTAATAATGCTAATCATAATACTTCAAGAATAAAGTAAAACGAGAGATGGAATCGATGATAAACGTACAAATTCCGCACTCATAACTTATGAGAACATTTAACGATGTATTTCCGTGCTTCAAGTAAATTTGTTGACAATTTTATACCATAATAATTCCGCTTATATCCGGCAAATATTCACATCTGGTATATACACTTGAATTATATAGTCAAGGTGATATAGCAGCATATGCTGGAAAAATATTAATACCCATCGGACTCAGTTCAGAAATATGAATTTATAATACGAAACCGCGTTAAATAACTCAAGCAACAGTTTTCTAGAAATAGATAATGCATACATGTATATTCAATTAGGTATTCATTGTGAAGGAATAAATCATTCAGGAGTTGACGTACCGACAATTAATGATTCGTTACTTTATCGAAATAAAATGAGTCGTCAAGACGTTTTTCACATCACCTCAAACATATAATTACCCTTCAAAGCTTCCTAGATCGATATCAGTCGATAACGTACCAATCATAGTAGTCCTTGAATTTATAGTATCCAATTTAACACATCCGACTCGGCTTTTATTTATGGAGTACCTAGTAGAGGAATTAATCTACGAGATCGATAGATACTCGTACTGGTTTCGCGTATTCAAGAAGTGCTTGTTTGGAGTTACCATGGCAACAAAACAACCTGTTGAATGTGGGGTCTGTCAACGTCTAAATAATCTGACAGGTGTGTCAAATGGAGTGTTACCAACCGCAAATGGACAAACAGTGGAGTTGTGGTGACAATGACAACTGAAATAAATGTCATATGAGTTGTTTGTTTCGAAAAAGAAACTCCTCTTGATGAAATGAATACAGAAATAAGAATTCACATACCGATTGCAGAATATTTTGGACTTTTACGCTCACCATATTATTTTTTATGACCGCTCAACTAGATGATACGTCAGTGGAAGAAATAATATTTATCTCTCTGTATATTTTCGTTGAACAGTTGAAAGGTGCTTCAACACACCTAGTGATACATAAATATTTTCCCAAGCATAAATATTTTGTTCTCCAATCACCCATCGCAACCTCACAGTTGTAATCACACTCTTCTCATTTCAGACGGATGTTTCCTACTTTAAGAGTGTCATTCACTGGTATAAGAGCTGACCAAAGGTACGCAGTACTTTTGGACGTGGTGCCCGTGGATAATAAACGCTACAGGTACGCCTACCATCGTTCTTCTTGGTTGGTAGCTGGAAAAGCTGATCCTCCAGCGCCCAACAGACTTTACGCCCATCCTGATTCTCCTTATTCGGGGGAGCAGCTGAGGAAGCAAGTGGTTTCTTTCGAGAAAGTTAAGTTGACTAACAATGAGATGGATAAGAATGGACAGGTGAGTCGTCGATGGTTTTGTAGGGAATTTTTTTACAGAAAAACTTATGGAAAGTTCATGTCGATGCTCTGGGAGCATTGAAAACTCTACGACGATTTTGAAATTTTTCGAGAAATGAATTTGCCTGAAAATTCGTTTTTAAGGTGTCTAAGAGGCGCTATTATCTAGTATAGTTTTCGAGATATTTCATGTTGAAAATTCCAAAAAACCCCAAAAAGTCGCAAAAACACACGAAAACTCCCAAAATACCCTCGATTTCAACGGAAAAACCCATGAATGGTCCATGTCGGTGCTCTGGGAGCCTCCATACGAAAATTGAAGACTCTACGACGACTTTAAAATTTCGAAAAAATCCAAATTCGCCCAAAAACTCACATATAAGGCGCTGAACATAACGCTATGCTCAATTTTGCTCCACCTGGAACCGTTTTCAAACAATTCCTCTTTAAAAATTCATTAGAGTTTCAAAAACCAAATAAAAACAACACAAACATAATACTGACAGACGACAATCATCATGCATTTGACAATTGACAGCCAGAATCACATAGTCCATCTGATGATGATGATGAAAAAATCCCAACATTTCGAATTGTTCTCCCGAGAACTCAAACTGATAATCCAAACCTATAAATCCCCTTGTATATGATTTATAAATGATACGAACAACACTTCTGTTTGCTTTCTCAGCCAATTATTTACAGGGTATTTCATAAACACCGACACCCCACTGTGTACCCCACAAATTCGGCTGTCACGGCTAGAATTTATACGGTCAGAACGGTCAAAGATAGCCATGACCATGGGCATTTTAATCTACATCGACGATCTGCTGGTATATAACTGGCGAGATGTTATTGAAAATGAGCGTGTTTCTTGTATTCTGTTATTTAACAAGGTGTTCTTTTTCTATAAGCTGATTGATTTGTTGATAAAAATAATATAGAAATGATTTTTCGTATTGGATTCTTGAATTTAAAGAATAAATTTGCCTCAAAACTCGTCTATAAGGTGTCTGAGAGGCGCTGAAAACGGTGGTGGAATCCGTTTTTCGATATCTAGTATAGTTTTCGAGATATTTCAGGTTGAAAATTCCAAAAAATCGCAAAGTCAGCAACATTTCGAAAAATAAATTTCCCCGAAAACTCGTATGTAAGGTGTCTAAATTGTTATTAGATATCGTTGAAAAAATTGTACATGGTCGGATTTTCACTCGTACATAAAATCCGCCACGGGCCCCAAATGTTTCAATTACGCCTCTGCCTAAACGAACAATCCACAAACATTTATCTAGCTTTCGAGAATTATTATTTATCAGATGAAATAACACTGAACTTGGTGGAGTTGCACGAAGTTAATCAATCATCGGCCGGTCGAGCGTAGAGTTGACGTGAAAACATGGAATTACCGAACGCGATTTTTCAAAACGTGAAAATTATTTTCGTGATCAAACTCATGAAACACTCCACTAATGGAGTATGATTATAAAGCAGCCATACCATGCGAAAGTATGTCAATCGTATCATTATTAAATGGTGACTATTACGTAGCTCGGAGTCAATATATGTTATACCCAATCGTGCTGTATAATTTCATGGAAAATGGTTGTCGATAATATACACCGCGAGTTTGCTTTATACACGCCTAATAACTTCATATACACGTCTGGCAAAATGAATCTTCCGCAACGTAACGACACATTGAGGTCGTGTCGTTGATTCTACTACTAAAATTTTGAATAATGCCTTTTGAATTTCTATTTTAGAAATATCATATACAGGGTGTTCCAGTGGGAAACGGAAATAGTTCAACACCACGTAGAGTTCGACGAGAAAATACCATAAAAGTGGGGGGTGTCAGATGTTTCATGGGCGAAATATAGGGTGTTTTATGAATTTTGCCAATTTCGTTTTTGGGTCATAACTACCAAAGTACTACAAAGTAATCCTTCGATATTTCGTATACACGTTCTCTTAGTTCTACTCCGACGACTGACCCATGAATCTTGGGGGAAAAATCCAGGTCCGGACTAACAGAAATCCAAAATAAAACGAAAAAGCTGGGTAGTGTATTTCAGAAAAATACTGAAACTAATCTGAAGCACAACAACAAGAAAAGTGACGCATATAAAAATCAGAAGTTACGATCATGCGACAATATAAAGAGAAAGGAGAAGATACACACTGAGAGAGTTGAATCAACCACTCGCTGAGCCACCAAGTCGATTATTTACAAAACGTCCTTTCACGAGCGATCACCTGCTCACGATATGTGGAAAATTCTCGACCTGGTGCGCCGTCACGCCACGGGACGTCTTCGAGGACAACGAAATTCTCACCTAGAGGCTAAGGACGCGTCTCGTTTAAAATCCATTTGTGGGAGATCGGGATGTGACAGTTCATACGGCGCTACGTTTGACAGACGAAGTGAAGAAACGCGATGGCCGAATTCGTGTTTTGACTGTCGTTGTTATGATCGTGCAAAATCTATCAGGAAACCACGCCAAGGTGCTGGGTTGGCCTGGTGATTCACCAGACCTCAATCCTATCGAAAATCTTTGGTAGTTGATGAAGGAAGAAATCGCTAATGAAGGCTAAGGCAGATCGAATGCTTGATTGAAGTGGGGTATAAACGTATGTTCATATTATTCGTCAAATATGAAATTTAGAAGCTTCCAAAGCACACTTGCACATAGAACAAATGAGCGTATTTCCACATTTTAGTCGATATCTCTGTAAATATCCACTTTAGCAATATGGTATGCTCATACAAATCGATAGGAAACGAAATTTTGCGTCGGATAACGTAAAAAATTCATAGTCATTCCATTTGAAATAAGGAAGTTATTGGGATTTGAAATTTCCAAAAAGTGAACTAGAATATCGAACACCCTGTTGAATATTTTGGAACAATTTAAAGGATACCTGATAGAACACTCTTTCATTGATGTGTATGCGGAAATTGAACCTCATATCTTGAAAACTGAAGATAATATGGACATTTTAGTTAGTCAGTCCATCTGTCAAAATTTTTCGAAAAAATGGAATATCTTGAAAACGAATCACGATAGGAAGAAAATTCAAAATGCATCAGGTCTAGAATGCTTCGTAGAATTCGGAAATGCAAAAATAAACAGGGTGTTCCATTTGAAAAAACAAAGTTGATATCACTTCCGGTTCAACCGGAAGTAACAGCATATTGAAGCTATTTTAGAAAAATAGAACACATTGAGTTGTAGCACCAATCAAAAGAGGTTTTTTCGCATTAATACTCAATTATTTCTAATGAAATGAAACGACTTAACCTAACTTTCCGGCAAACTATCATAAGTTGCCTTTAAATAAAAATACTGAGTTGGTAGGACTGAAAATGGTCTAAGACACCCCCAACACCCAGTATAGCGTATTATTGAATAATACGGGGAAATTACCACAAAAACTATTCATAGTTTCTTGAAAGAGTAGATAGTTATGAAAAATTTCCATTTTACATGTAACATTTACGTATTTGACTTCCTGTGTCAATAAGGATGATGGTATCATTAAAATTTTTATTTATTTATTGCCTTGAACGGTTGTAAAATGGCCACACCTGTCTGGAAGATACTGAACATGATTCGCGATTGCTGATTTAGTCCATCTCCATGCATACAAATCATTCGAAGCTGTCTTAAATCAGATATGCAAGTAAATATTCGATTAACAGTTCATCATGACCGAACGAACATCGCCGTTAATTGAATTCAAATATTTTCTCTGAATAGACGACGAGTTGATGTTATTGGCCATAACTCATATTTTCATCGTTACACGACCGCAGGCGATATGATATATGATATTTACGACAAAACAGTCACCTGTTCTGTGCTTCTTCAACGATATTATTATCCTCCAGCAAGTGGGTAGCTAAGCTGACACTCGTCTCCAAACGTATAGTCGTATACAGTGGTGGAGAAGCTCTTTACAAATTCACGTGGATTCGAAAAATCCAACGCGCTCTCCACAAGGTAATCCTTTATAATTACGTCATGTGTGTGCGCGGAACACGGAACGCGAAATCGAATCTCAATGTCGTTGCCCATGGCAACGATCGTCAAACAACGTTCAACAACCAGTTTTGACGTTTCTGACGCATGGCAACGTTATGGGATACACAGTGTCGGCTCGTGAATTTTTTCGGCCCCTTTATAATAGTCACGATTTTTTCGTTGTATGAGGCGTTGATAATGTTATTGGTACGCCCCTGGAAACTCACACACCTGACGAAAGTCGTTTGCCACCAAGAAACCGAGCATTCATAACACAACTGCGAGATAAATAATAATTTCTGAATACCCACCAACCTCTGTGAATGAGGATAAAAACTGTTTCAACGGATTTATAAATTATCTTTTATTACGCCTGCATGGTGTCCGGGACTCATAAGACACACAAATTATTTTAAATTGGCATCTCGGATGAAAACTGTATAATTCGATAATAATATCAGTGAATGATGTGGTTGTGTCGAAATAATTGTACGATAACGAAAAAGCACGAAGCTCGGTGTTATTGTTCCACTCGTACTAGGTTCTGACGTAAATTTAGGTGTATAAGCGGATTAGGAACTAGAAAATATCTGGAATATACGTGGATACGTCTTGTATATAACCTCACTTGGGAGGTTATCAAAATCTACAGGGGTGTATTACCATATAATGTTAAAATCCGTCAATAAAATGCGTTTCGGTTCAATTTATTTGATAAAATTTTTACAAGTGATTCGAAAATTATCCATGTTTTCCGAGTTGAATAGTTTTTTTTTGCAAAAAATAATGAAATGATCACGTAGAAAAATATCTTGAAACAAAACATGCCTTCACAATTGTTCGAAAAAAAAATCATTTCGAAGGCGGAGCTTGGATCACGTGTCCCTTCTTCACTTAATTTCATCATATATTCTACGTCTATTCATTGGCGTAACTAGAGTTGACACTGATGGGGGAGGGGTCAACCACACTTACTCAAATTTTCATTTTTCCAAATTGTTACTATGCCTATGCGTCTATCTATCTATCTATAACATTGAATATGGTAGAATTGGCTTCAATGTTACATATTTTACTATATCTATTAAGGCAAGATTAAGGATTGTCTATTTTTTCAACGATACTCCGAAACAGAGAAAGTTGGGTTAGGTTCATCGTTCAATTGTTTCGAAAACAGTTTGAACAAAAGAATTGCCAGTTGTCAATTCAGGGATCTTGAGGAATAGAAACACAATAAATATTTTGTCTATTCTATAACTTTTATTTCTGTCCAATGTCGATATTTTCCAAATCTTGTAGATTATGTCTCAAATCATATTGAAATATATGAAATTCAGCATTTTTATGAAGACTTTTATCTAGACAGAATTTTTTGAAAAAAAATAGTTGGTTATCTGAAATAATCGAGTGAAGAAACATAACCATTCATGACTGGGGCTTTTCATAATTCAATAATATAAGAACACGTTTTTATTGACAAAAAACTCAAATTTTCTGTGAAAAATCTCAAATGTCAATCTCAATTTTGAACCCCCCGGGCACCCCTCCTGGATACGTGCCTGGTCACAATCCCTCGTCCTCATACGTAATAACCCCTCGACACACTATACTCGGTACACGGAACCACAGAATCCAAATCCGCCGAAATCTCCTCGGCCGACAAACTTCCCCGAATCGCCGTCGAAACCGACGCCGCTTCCGCCAAACGCGATCGCCGTGCTTATCGAGTGCCGAGCCGAGAGCAGCAGCCATTGCTAGTCGCCGTGCCACCAATCGTTATCGCAGCAAGAGTTTGGAAATGTGTTGCTTAGCAACTCGGTGGCCGATAGACGACGGGAATTTCGGGTGGAGTGCGCAGGCGCGACAAGGCGAGGCTTGGTGATCGCGACAGCGTTTGTCTATTTTGGTTACGGTCGTCATGCGAGGCGGTCGCGAGATGGGTTCAGGGATACGCTATCGAATGAAAAGTATCGATACTTGTCTTGAAGCGCAAAGTGCATGGAGAATAAGTATAGGCTACCTATTCATTCTGGGTTGATACCTGTGTCAGATTTGGTAACTATTCAATGCCATTGGTACAAAGTATCTAGCAATGACAGACGTCACGATAGGTTTATAAATCAGCTGGGAACATCAAAGCATCGACAATTATGGCAACACTTCACGACGATGCCAAATTGTTTGGAGCGAATCCCTACAATCGTTTGTTTACATGCGATTTTGCGATTTTTCAAAATTGTTTTGAGAGCTTAATATCATCGTATTCTCATCAAAATGTCGAGAGGATTTAGTGGAGATGCCCAGAAAATGGTTGCATCTTTATTAGAACATTTTAAACACGAAATGGATAACAGGAGCCCCTTACTTTCGTTGGATTTTATTCGAAAGGTAAGTAAAGAATCTTCATGAACATTTATTCACCACGATCTCACAATGGTTCAATAGTTCTCATGAAATATGATTATATACCCAAGTTTTAATTCGGAGCATCGCTGAAAAAGTGAAAAACATGTGGCAACACGGCTAAATCTGGTGACGCGTCACAGGTATCAACCCAGAATAAATAGACTATATAATATAAGACAGTGAATATCGTCAGTAAAACGTCAACAAGATGAAAGTGTATGGAAGGTTTCAGCAAAGTTTCAATTGTATTAATTTATTATTTATATAAATATTTATATTTATATAAATTTATTCGTCCAAAACAATTCGATCCCCTTCAAAGTAATCCCTGTATGATAAAACGCACTCTTTCTTAACCCCAAAACAGCCGGAATAGCCTTTTTTTTTCGGAATAGCCTCCAATACCTGAATAGCCAGAAGTCGCACGGAGCCAAATCAGGTGAATACGGTGGCGGCGTGACGATATGAGTCGAATTTTTGGCAAAAAAATCACGAAAATCCAACGCAGTATGACATGGTGCACTATCGCGATGACACTTGACGCGTTTGAGACACAAAAGATTTTTCAAAATGGTTCGAGCTCAACCAAATGATATTCTAACACTATCAACTGAATCTCTGAGTATCAATCGACTATTTTAGAGCACCAAATCATTGATTTTTAGACGTGGGCTTAGTCGGTGGACGTCATTGGCTGTCCTAAGCGCGGTGGTTTGTCTTCAACGCGTTCTCTGCCCTTTTTGAACTTGTTGCACGCGTTTTTGGGGCCTTATTTTGATCATCAAAGGCTTTTGAACGTGTCCACACAAGACTTTTCGTTCTACCGACTAAATTAGATGCAAGCTCTTCTGTCAGAATCAAGCTCAAAATTGGCGTTACAGTAGCTAGATTTGAGATTCTGTAACGAGCACTGCTGGTCATAATACTTCCAAAAATATTTGTTGAAAGTGTGACAAACATTCTAAAACGTACAGCTACAATCTACAATGGGGAATTCTCCTTCAGACGATAATGAAGTATTTTTCATGATATATCTTCAAAACGTCGCATTTTAAATTTATCATTTCAACCTTTTCCTAAAAAAAATATTTCGAGTACTTAAAAAACAAAAATAAATATGGGAATTTAAAGTTTAAAGTGCTTTGTTTCTAATTCACCATTTGGCAACACCGACTGCGGATTACAGTGATAAAAAAGGACAACAAATTCGTTACGTTGATTAGGTAAACAAAGATGGCTAGATTTTAGTCAGATTACAAACCCATTCTGCTTATTTCTATTCCATGACGTTCCATGCATCGCAAAGGAGGCAACGACCAAGTTAGAGAGAGAACTCAGGTTTTAAGGTTATGTTTAAGTTTGGCGTGGTTCGGCTTCTAAGTAAGGTTGTTGTTCGGGTTGGACTATTATATTGATGTATAATATTGTATCAAATAACTTAAAAACAATTCAATCGAGTATTCATTACCAGCCACAAAGTATAAACGAAAAGTTGGGTTATGACAACCGACAAATTTTGACTCTAGATTGTAAATGTACAGACAACAAAGAACAAATATATGTTGTTCTTTTTCTATAGCTTACTAGGCGCTGTTGCCAATTTGTGAACTAGAAACAAAGCGATTTAAAATTTAAAACCCCATATTTGAAAAATTATTCTAGATAGTTTCTGCAGAGAGTTTGGAATATTCATGAATGAAACTCATAATCATTAACTTTAAACTTGCATTTCCCGTAATAACCCAAATTGGGGAGAATTCCTCATTGGTAGAGATGTGTTTTGGCCACAAAATGCATTTTAAAAATATTAAAACGCATAACGGCCAACGAATTGTTCTCCAAAACACCTTCATCTTCGTTCCAGATCGTCCTCAACTCGATGCACCGATACCAACCACGCATCCATTTGGTGAAATGGAAAGACCATTCCGGCACCATCGTCGATCTTGAGCAGGAGCAGTATCGAACGTTCATCTTTCCCGAGACCGTTTTCACTGCCGTGACGGCCTATCAAAACCAGCTCATCACCAAATTGAAAATCGATTCGAACCCCTTCGCCAAAGGCTTCAGAGACTCTTCCAGACTCACGGACTTTGACAGGTAAGGATTTATAGCGATTTGCGACTTTGGAAAGAATTATTAATTTGTTTCGAAATTGCTTCCAGAACAAATTTTATGCTAGGGATTTTTTGGGCTGTTTTTTTTTCTTCTGGAAAATATGGTGTGATATTCGGGAAAACTCTACTTGAGTTGGCGGGACTTTTAAAACGACACTCTTCGTGACGTCAGAACTGCTAATAGCAGCTGTAAAAAACATGATTTGTGCCCCATGATTTATAGTTTTTATAGATTTAGTCACAAATGAAGAATATTTCTTTTTTATTTTTTTGTTTTGCTAGGAATGTGAAGAAATATTATGTCTTACAATTGGCAACGTTGTTGAACATTATATTGGCGCTGGTGACGAGGATTTATAACCTTTGATTATTGTTTTTCAAAAAAACGAAGCAAAGGTCAATAACATTGTGTTCCTTGTCAGAATTGACTTAGCGGTGTTGCCAAAGCGTCTCTATCGATTTCTTTTAATCTTTTTTCATTTGTCTTGGAATTTTTCTTTTGTCCTCCATTCATTACAAAATGCAAAGCTTTCAATTTCAGCGCATTTAAACTTCAATTAACCACCGCTGTAGGCGGTCGATGAGCAGTTGTGACGTCACAACGCAGCGCTTTTTCCAACTTTCGCATTTTTTCCTGGCGAAACTAGAAAAAATCAGTGATTCTCGCCTACTATGATCGACGGTGCATCTCCCAAACTTCCACGTGTTTTAACGACGAGCCGTAATCTCGCTGCAGACGCCACTCGATCGGTTCCGATACTAACTACTACTACTACTAACACCTTCATAACATTCTTTACACGTAAACTGCAGAAGCCTGCTCGATCTCTGGCTACCGTTCTGCTTTACGACGTCATAAAAACAACTGCTAATAACAATAAGATAATTACAGTTGGCGCAGAAAAAATTAACGATTAGTGTACGTCGGTTCGTGCACGACGAATCTAATTAAGGTGTAAGCTTCGACGTCAAATGCTCGGAGACAGTGAAAAACGGTGTAGAGGAGACGTAAAACCAGTAGCAGATATTGCTTATTACTTTTTCTTAGCTCGAGCGATGCGTTTCGGGAGAGTGCTTGTTCGAAAATAATCGTTCCCCAACACGGACTTTACACAAAGCGAGTAGCAGGAGCAGGAGCATGAAAAGTATCGTGCTCACACTCTCGCAAATTTTGTGGGTCTCCTATGCAAATAATCACGAAATTCGAATGAATCAGCTGGCTTTTCGCAGTAAAGAAATCATCAACCTGTTTGATTGCAGTCGGTAATTAATAGTATCGAATCGGGCGAGCGTGCTGGCATGCACGTGATGACTATTCCTGGGCATATAATTGAAATGGAATCAGAAGGAAACGAAACGTTTCCAGTTGATTTGTTGTGCTCGAAGCTACGCTTGAGCGTGTTGGGATGCCATTACCATTTCCCATCACACGTTGTTATGCATTGGTCTTTGAAAAAGGCAACAAGGGCGGGAAATATTTACGGTTGTCATTCGCTAGTCAAGTTGAAATTCGAATTGGTGAGGAAAGTTACAGAAACAGTGTTGTATCAAGGATGATGGACTGTACAGGGTGGTTCAATTTGGTTGTTTTGTCGGCGAAAAGGCGTGGCTTCAATGACGCGAATTACGTCAGCAACGGGCCTCAATTCAAGCAAACTTTTTGATTCTGTCTGGCTTTGAGGATGCTTTGATAGTCTTTGAATCGGCGTCAACAATAATATTACTATAATGTGCGTGTTGTGATTATTATATACAGGGTGATTCATTGGAAAATGGGTATACTGTAATTAGAAAATTGATTTGGAATGGATAAAATGTATTCTATTTTTTGGTATCCGTTCTGTTTCAAATGAATACAATAGGTATCTATTACAAAATGTGTGTTTTTCAAGAAATAGTCATACCTTTTCGGAATGTGGTTTCTTCTCCTTTCATCATTTGTAGCATTACGAATAATAATAATAATAATAATGTTTATATAATAAAATAACTCAACACAGTAGGGTTCTATGCAATCTTCATCACACATACGGGGTGTTTGTTATTGATTCTGGAAAGTAATTATTTTACATCAAGGTTGTGATCCAAAAATTAGGATATCATGGAATGGTTAGTAATTTGATTGAAAATTAAACGATAATATATATTTTTTTCCAATTTCGTGCCGCCTTTTCATCGGAAAAATAAATTTTGACACGAATTAACAGGTACAAGTATATGGTATGCGAAAATGCCATTTGTTTTGGCAAATTTTTTCTCAAAATTGCGTCATACAGGGTATTGTATTGAACTGATAAACTTAATTAAATTTTTTTGAGTCCGTACCTGTATTATTAATTTCATTCATTCGGTATTCGGTAGCATACAGGATGATGAGTTTATGTTGTGAAAATCAATAATATATACAATGTGGATCGTAAGTCATGAGCCATGGAAGAAATAGAAGAAATACATAAAACACTCTGTATCACGCTTATACAGGTCGCTAGACCCATCATATGGGGGTTTTTCATAACCATCTAAGCGACCTCTATTTACCCTTACAGTATGCCCATTTCGCAATGAATCACCCTGTATAATCAGTGTGTAGCTTCAGATATTACTCGTTTTTTTTTTAAATGTGAATCAATCTCTCTCTCAGGAGTTTCAGGATATAATACAATCATGCAATGAATATTCATCAAATCTCATCAGTATTTAGGAAGTTGTCAAGCCAAACAAAATATCGTCCAGGTAAAAGATGTGTCAAAATTTGCAAGCATCTATTTATTTTTCAAAATATTGGAAACGATGTTAATGAAAAGTTTTTTCACTTTATTCATACGGACATAAAATATATGAAGTGATTATTTTCTTCGTTTTTTTGTTAGTGATCACTAGACTTTCTTATTCTTTTGGTATTCCAGATTTTTCCTTTTTTTTTGTTGGTTCCTGAAGTTCATCCTAATTTATTGTTCAATTAACCTGCCCACTAATTACGGAAACACAATTCGTCCTCATGTGAAATCACAATCTACATTCACAGAATAAAAATTGTGATAAAACATGAACAACGAAAGGGCAGTGAGTGACGTCACGAACACCCGCCCCCCTTGTCCCTCGCACCGCGAAATTCACCAACATTGCGTCTCATGCAAACGAACCATCCTCGGCTCCCGCTCGCGCAACCACCGAACGCCCGGCAACACCGCACGTACGATTTAATTTACGCGCGTCGTTTCGAATCGCCGGAGGCGTTCGCCGACGTACCGCCCTGTAATCTCGGTCGATCGTCCTTTTCGGATAACGCTTTGATGATATAATGAAGCCGAGAAGGCATTTTCTCACACCTCAGGTAGGTCGTCGTGTTTTCCCGGTTATTTTCTCGCCGCTCGCCGGTTGTGGCGCGCCCACTACTAATTAGCCGGGCGGAGAGAGGGGGTAGATAGCGGTGCGATGGGCGTGTCGGCGGAGCTCATTATCACCTCGGACTTTGGAGAGGCGATTCGGTCGGCACGCCGGCCGGTTATTATTGATTGTTTTCGCGAGAGCGCTACTACCGATGCTGATGGATGGATCGGATTTTTTGAGCGGTTTCTCATGGGCGTAGCCCATGGGGGGTGTTCAAATCCAAATACGCTTCATTGTCTAGAACAGTGGTTCCCAAACTGGAGGGCGCGCCCCCCTGGGGGGGCGTGACACCCAAATGAAATAAATAAAAAGAAGTACAAAAATAATTTCCTCAGATTTTTGAAATAAAGTCTTTCTAAGTTTTTAAAATTGTTTTTGTAATGTTTCAATTTTCCCGTTTTTTTTACACATTTCCACGCTTCCACATAAAAAATATTCACTTGACATAATGGCATCAAATGTATCAGTAATTATATTCGTTTTTCATGTAATATTTGTTTTAATTTTCACCATACGTACAATTATTGAATCTTTCCATTCTGCGTTACCGCATTCAACAGTGATTGAAACATCCACCTACTCACCGAAATAGGGTATTGCAAAATGGAAAACTGATATGTGTAGGGGGGCGTGGGGGGTCTCCAAATAACCAGAGGGGGGCGTGGTACAAAAAAGTATGGGAACCCCTGGTCTAAAACGATTACATTTTGTCGACAAAGTCAAAGTAGAAGTCCACCCAACAATATACAGTGCGTCCATAAAGTAACGCATAAATTCATTATTGGCTAAATGAACAATAAAATTAGGAATTCCCGAAACAGGTCGATTTTTGATAACAATTTACTATTGTTTCAAATCATAATCTAATATACAGAGTGAACCACTTTCCTGTAATGACGTCATCAGCATTTTCTTTCAATTTCCAAATTGCCTTTGCTGAGCTGATTCCAAAAATGTATAATATGTCGCTTCAAATTGGTACAGGGTGGGCAAAAGTGCAGCGCGTCAAAATACGTAAGAATCACTATGGTGCTCAATAAATCTACAGGATGTTCTTCGAGCTATTTTGCATTATTTCAGAACAGAAGTACAGAAAGTTTTCCAGAAGAAATGTCATTTTGAATCATGACAACATAAAACAAAGATTCTTCACGCATAGTCATTTTTTTGAAAGTTGGAAATATCGTCGAGATTATTCTAAATCAGCCTCTAAGATCACCACATCTCAATCCTCTGGACTTTTTTCATGACATACACATAAAATAACTGATATTTTCAATTCCATTTGATCAAAATAACTCGAATGACTTTTGAAACCTTTGAAAATGGCACATGAAATTGTATGTTCGAAATCAATTCCATTCATTTTATTATTTCATTCATGATATAGACCGGATAAAAATTTTAAAAAAGAACACGATTATGCTGTTTTGAAAAATTGGTAGTCTCCCCATTCAATTCCCTCAACAAAAATAACCTCCTCTATCTGTTCCTCACCTTCCACATTCCGTCAATTCTCGACTATTGAAAATTTCTGAATAACAAATTATAATCCTTGTCATCCGTTTGTCGTTGAAGTTGGATAGATAAGAACCCGCCTATGCATGAGACTTCCGTCTCTACACGGCCGATGAAGCCACTAAAGTCGATCGGATAGACGAGGAGGACCCTCTCCCTTTTAGTGACGATACACCGCTCCTCGATTGATCGATGTATTAGATAAAAACAAATTTGTGTTTGTCTAACGTCCTGTAATTATGTTAGACCGCCGTAATCTGAAACAAATTAGGTGTCAGTAAGGTAGAAGTGGATGGAGTTTGACCGTGTGGGTAGGTTTCGATACGCCGGGGAATGCAAGCGAGATCTCGCGAGGTTAAGAGATTGCACATGAGGCACTTTTACAGTTTGAAAAAGTCTCTTGAAGGGCTGGTTATTTCGCCAACAAAATAAGGAGCCGTTTAGCAGACGATTCTTTGGACGTTTTGTGCTTCTCGATGAGCTATTTCCAACTAATTGGTAATAAACTGGATCTCGAATAAACGAGATCTCGCGAGTTTGAAGAGATTGCACATGAGGCACTTTTACAGTTTGAAAAAGTCTCTTGAAGGGCTGGTTATTTCGCCAACAAAATAAGGAGCCGTTTAGCAGACGATTCTTTGGACGTTTTGTGCTTCTCGATGAGCTATTTCCAACTAATTGGTAATAAACTGGATCTCGAATAAACGAGATCTCGCGAGTTTGAAGAGATTGCACATGAGGCACTTTTACAGTTTGAAAAAGTCTCTTGAAGGGCTGGTTATTTCGCCAACAAAATAAGGAGCCGTTTAGCAGACGATTCTTTGGACGTTTTGTGCTTCTCGATGAGCTATTTCCAACTAATTGGTAATAAACTGGATCTCGAATAAACGAGATCTCGCGAGTTTGAAGAGATTGCACATGAGGCACTTTTACAGTTTGAAAAAGTCTCTTGAAGGGCTGGTTATTTCGCCAACAAAATAAGGAGCCGTTTAGCAGACGATTCTTTGGACGTTTTGTGCTTCTCGATGAGCTATTTCCAACTAATTGGTAATAAACTGGATCTCGAATAAACGAGATCTCGCGAGTTTGAAGAGATTGCACATGAGGCACTTTTACAGTTTGAAAACGCCTCTTGAAGGGCTGGTTATTTCGTCGACAAAATAAGAAGCCGTTTAGCAGACGATTCTTTGAATATTTTGTGCTTCTCAATGAGCACTTTTGAAATAATTCATATTGAACTAAATCTCTAATAGACGAGATTCCGCGAGATAAACGAGATTGCACTCTAGCAAAAAAGCTTGACTATTCTCTCTGCGTTCGAAGAAATCTAACTATGACTTCTCTGGAGGCACTTTTACAGTTTTAAAGAGCTTTCTCAACATTAAAAGAAGCCGTTCATCAGACATTTTGTGCTCCTCAATGAGCTTCTTTTAACTAATTCGTAATTAACTGGATCTCGAATAAACGAGATCTCGTGAGTTTAAAGAAATTGCACATGAGGCACTTTTACAGTTTGAAAAAGCCTCTTGAAGGGCTGGTTATTTTGCCAAAAAAATAACAAGCCGTTCAGCAGACGATTCTTTTAACGTTTCGTGCTTCTCAATGAGTACTTTTAAAAAAATTTATATTGAACTAAATCTCTAATAGATGAGATCCCGCGAGATAAACGAGATTGCACTCTAGCAAAAAAGCTTGACTATTCTCTCTGCGTTCGAAGAAATCTAACTATGACTTCTCTGGAGGCACTTTTACAGTTTTAAAGAGCTTTCTCAACATTAAAAGAAGCCGTTCATCAGACATTTTGTGCTCCTCAATGAGCTTCTTTTAACTAATTCGTAATTAACTGGATCTCGAATAAACGAGATCTCGTGAGTTTAAAGAAATTGCACATGAGGCACTTTTACAGTTTGAAGTTTTAAAGAGCCTTCTCGACATTGAAAGAAACCGTTCATCAGACATTTTGTGCTCCTCAATGAGCTACTTTCAAACTAATTCTCAATGAAGTGAATCTCGCCGCTCGAGATGCTGTCGTGTGGGCTTCAAAAACCTACTCCGATCTTTCTTTCCAGAGAACCAATGGACAGCATCTTCATGGACCAACACTTCCTGCGTTCCTCCCTCCGACTCTACTCCGGCGACTCCTTGGACGCGGAGAACAACAACGCCAACTCCTTCTTCTCGGCCGCCATGGTCGAGAAGGCTCGCGCCCAACTCCAGATGTGGGGCCGAGCCGGCGGCGCCTACAGCCCCGCCGACTTCCACGCCCTCCTCCTCAACGGCCAGCCAGCCTACCCGGCCCAGCGGTCGTCGCTTCCCTTGGGAATGACGCAGCTGTGGCCGCAGGCGTCGTGGCACCCGGGGCTGTTGGGCAACCACCCGCCGCCGTCGTCGACGCCGAGCTCGTCGGGCTCGCCGTCGCCGACTTCGGTCAGCGTCTCGGCGGATCTGCGGCTGCCCAAGGCGGTTTTTCCGACGGCGTTGCGGTTCAGCCCGTACGCGAGGTCGGGCTCCGGCCCGTCGTCGGTCAGCCCCCCCAGGTCGAATCGTTGAGGGCCGGGGGCGGCGGGCGTTCTCACCAAAGAGTCTCCAGGACGTTAAAGTGTGTTTTTGTACATAGGTGGCGCGAGTGGAGTGTTGGTGCGCGGTTAATTTATTGAATGGGAGTCGGATAGCGATGTTTTTGTTTGTGTGTACGGAGTGTGCGGGTTTTGATGGTCGCCTAGGGTGGGTTGGTAAGTATGGGAGGCATGGAAAAATGGAGGTCGCATCCTGGGGCGTTTTTCTGTCGAGGTGAGTTCGCTGGTGGAAGGGGAAATTAGATATCGTTTTTTGTTTTCGAGTTTTATGAACCAAAGTTCGACTTTTCGAAATGTCAAAAAATTGTTCGGTTTCGAATTTTCAAATGGAAAATCGTATGGTTCGATTTGGAAGAGTTATTTTTTCTGTCGTTAGCGAAAATTATAGTTGAATCTACATTTTTTGCTTGTTTTGCTGTACTTCCGGTTTGGCCGGAAATGGCCCAAAATTACGATTTTCAATTGGAAAATCCAATATATTTCTACTTATTTCGATCGGAAATGTCATTCTGAATCCAACAACGCCTTATGTCGTGAAAATGTTTGACATATAAAGTCATTTTTATTTCAATTTTTAATTTTCGATCCGTGGATCGTTTAAATCGCTTCATTTTTGATTAAATAACGTTGGAAAAATACGACTCAGAGGCATCTGAATTATATGTTAGTCGTTTTAATAATTCTTCAAAAGTCACAAATACGAATTTTTCCAGTTTTCTTGATTTCTCGAATAGAAAGATAAAGACTCGTTGTTTTTTTGTGAATTTTCTCAAGAATAATTTGTTTTTGGATTTAGAATAAGTGAAAATATAGTCTCATTTGAAAATCGAAAGTTGGGGTAATTGCCGGTCAAACCGGAAGTACGACGTAACAAGCAAAAAATGTAGATTGAATTTTTATACGAAACCACCAAATTTCATTTTTCTATCTCAAATAATAGAAAAGTTATAGGGGTGAATCACCCCGTATATTGGAACACTTCATTTGAAGTAATAAAAATTGTGATAGGTGACTAAAGAGAAAAAAATAACTCTTTTCGATCAAACCACAGCCAACTACGATTTCCATTTGAAGAAATACAACTTCAGGTCTCGAAAACTTTTTTTTTGGAATTTTCTCTGCGCCACTGTTTTCTACGGAAAAAAGTGCCACGACAATGTGGAATTAATTTTTCCCTACCTTCGCTACCAACCAAGATATTGGCACGTGTCGAAAGGTCGAACTTTGGTTCTTAACTCGAAAACAAAAGACGATATCCAATTTTCGTTTTCGCCAGCGAACTCACCTAGAAAAAAAAAACGACACAGGATGCGTTTCCATTTTCCGTAGCTCCCATACTCACCTTTGTGAATATTGAAACTCGCACACCCTGTACATGTAATTAGTTTCGTTTTAGAGCAGTATTACTGTATATATCAGTTTTTGGTGTTTTAGTTCTCGCGAGAGAACGTACAATGTTCCTTGTCTATAGTTGATGTAAAATAATCATAGAGATTATATATCAGTCTAGATTTTTCGAGATCGAGCGATTATTTCTCCTGGTATATTTCGTAACTAACTGTAAAATGAAAAGTTTCAACCTAGATGTCAATTATCGTTTGATCAGACAAAAAAAAACTTCTTACTTGTCCCGCATTACGTTGTTGTGTATATACCTATATAAATGTGGTCTGTAAAATAAACTAGAAAATTATTCCTACACCGCTTTTTATTCCACTACCACCCCTTGAAAACAAAAAAAAATATTCCTCAGAGGCGTAGCACGAGCAGGGAGGGGTAGTTGTCCCCTCTACATGAACGATCGGTAAGTAAAAGGTACTGAGTAACTAAGGCATTTTTGAATGGTGGGGGGTGTCACTGTTTTCAAAGAAAAAATCGTCAAAATTCGTCACGTGGTTAATCTTTGACAGTTCGTATTGGGAACAAAACAAACGGTTTGGACTTGGCTGGTAAATGAAATCAATGAGAGAAATATTATACCATAAAAAATTCTCTCGAATATTGTATTTTCCAACTGAGAATTTGGAAGCCATCTGTAATCATTCCTTATTTAGATTCGTTTATATCTGCGCTCAATTAGAGATTTTCTGATGAACAATCGCCAGTTTTTAGTTTAATGTCGATATATTCCAGCTCAATGTTAATAATGTCACTCTTAATCGCAAGATTTCTGCCAGTACTATGACCATTTTCTTTTCAAACATCAAATGGAGTTCTGGTTTGAACTCAGGAAAGATAAAGGTAAGGAAAGGGGTCTTGAAAAATAAATTCAGTAGTGAAAGGTTTGAACAGGTCGTTCAAACAGACTATGTATGAAAGCTGAAATCTCGATAAAAGTTCCAGATCGACTTTGCCAAAAACCGCACTACTGATGCAAGATATTCACGTCAAAAACCACAATTAAAACAATGTAGTTTTAAATTTTGCTACTCTGCCCCCTTTATATAGAATCCTGTCTACGCCCTTGAGGTACTGTCAAAATAAATGACAGTTGAAATATCCCCCAATACTTGGATTGGGCAGACTAGGCTTTTCAGAGTAGCCAGCTAGGTCACCTGATCTGAACCCACTAGTTATGAATTGTTCAATAATTGGACTATGTGATGGTGTCTTAAAGAGCATTGGTAGTTTTACTACTCACGTTGGCGCAAAAACTCAAAAGAACTCAAAGAGCGTCAATTTTCACTCATAATCATCTTACCAGTAGGTATTTCATTTCTTCCATTGTCCCAGCTAGAACTTTATCGCCTGTTCATTAAATCAGAGACAACAAACTCAGTGAGAACGGCGATTATATCCGATGGAGTTTTTATGACGTTTGAATTCCCGTCTTTGGAATGTAATCATTCGTGATGGCGAAACTACAAACGACTCCATTAAACGTTGTATGAATATTTACACATAATACATCTATGTACACAACTCATAAAACCTGCGGTAGGTTGAAGGTGTGTTTCATTTGAATGGATTGACGTATGGATATGGTGGCGCCACACGACGTCATACATGGTCAACCATTCGAGTTTCGAAAATTCTTGTTAGGCTAAGTGTTGTCAAGGAAATGAAAAAAAAGTTAATGTACAAGTAACGAATTTAATTTAAGGAGACTTCGTCCTTGGAATGTTCAGAAAAATAAAAAATTAGGAAGGATTTTTGATCTTCATGTAGGTAGAAATAAATCAGTTGAAGCGTTTGCCGGATTCGGAACGTTTACGATATTTTAAACGCGTTTGAAGTTGATACCGCCAGCGCCCTCTGCACGCATAACAAAACTTTAAACGCGTTTTCCTCGAAACCACGTTTTTGAAAATGGCTGACATTCTCCTGACCGCTGTGATTGACATATCGACCTGAAATTTGGAGAGCATACTCAAAAAATATGTCTTCATAGAATGACAGTTCGTTTTTTCGATAGATAAATTTTTGCATTTATCATTTGTCTTTTTTGCGAAAAACAACACGAAAATTCGATTTTTTTGTTCAAATTGCTGCCATTTTTCTAAATTTGCACTAAACGAAAAACCCATCCGTCATTCCATGGCCAGAGGGTCACACATTGATGATATGCTTTGATTTTATGTTTCGGATCAACAAATAGGGGGCAGTGACGTCAGCCGTTCACCTCCCACGATTTGAGGACTTGTTTTCGCGCAGCTGCAACGGCCGCCATTTTTTTTTTTTCAAAACATATTTTTTTGACGTTCTGTATATCATGAATGAAAGCAAGACAAAACCGCACTCAAAAAGCTTTACTCGTGTCCTTGAAAAAAAAATAAAACGTAAACACCTGAAACATGGCACTCCAAGGACGAAGTTTCCCTTAATAAACATGTGAACAAATTTGCCCACCCTGTATATACATTTATTTACATTTCGACCGAATCATTGTAACGATTTGCAGATCGAGGGGTGAACTGGAAAATATATAGAGAACGTTTCTGAATTTTTATTCGACCGCAAAATGTCCAGCTGAAAAAAAAACAGCAATCGCAAGCTTTGTGACTCTCTCGAATTCAATTTTCCGGTTATTGGAGCCGCGTCCTCGAAATCACCAGCAGGGTATCGCTTCATGCTCGCCGTTCACTAATTCAAATCTCAATTTGAAGCGAGAGGCGCGACACTATTACCATAAATCAGTGTGGCACCCCCTCACTTGTTCGAGCCCTAAGGGTGGCGGAGGGATGAAAAGACTAATACTACGACGGGTGGGGGATAGTGAAAACACGATGTTGGTCAATCAGGAATTTACATGAGGAGGTTGGATCTGCACCAGAGGTCCTCAAAATTTTCTCCTTCTTCTCAAGTCTGCTCCAAAGAAGATCATGTATCAATCCTAAATTTTGGGCAAATAATTGAGAGTATACAGGGTGTTTCGGAATTACACAGCAATATTTCAGGTACAAAATAGGGTAAAAAGTTCCTATGAACATGTGTCCGATCTCGATTATTAGCGGAGTTACAGGGTGTTGAAAGTTTGAAACAAATTGGGTTTTTATTTTATTGTGCTTGATCTACTGCAGATAGAGCGTTCAAATTTTGTATGAGTGTCGAGCAATAGGTGCTGCTCGATATGAAAGTAAATGTTTTCCGAATACCATACAGGGAGTTGCATTTTCCGAGGTCTCAAACCATAGAAGCCTCAAGAAAAACTTGCTCGTACGCCACTGGTGACTTTTGTTATTTTTCTCGAGTTCTTCAACCTATTACCTGAATTTTGTCTCTCCTGACTTTTGGTCGAATTCCGTTCAGTTTCCTCAGAAATTAAATAATTTGTGAATTGGCTCAAAGTCACATACTCTGAAATGATATCAATTAAAGCATCAAAATTAAATGAAGAAGAAATTTATCAACAAATGAATAGAGGAATTGTTCAAAGTGGCCTCAGTTTTGCAACATTGAGCACGACGAATCCATGACTTTTTTTCCTTATTTTGTACCAGAGAATACGTACCTGTGAAATATTGCCAAACAATTCTGAAACACCCTGTGAAAAAATAAACATCGAATAGAGTAGTTTGAAAAAACATTCCATGAAATTTTCATGATTCAACGTTGGTTCTTGAAAATATAAGGTGCAATTTAAGAGTTATTTAAAAAATAAAAACCTAGAGAAGGCAATGGCTTTAAAACCTGGATCCTTCAGTGAATATTTATAATAAATAATATTACTTCGATTCGTCCTGAGACTTTTGAATCGTCGTGGATTCTTTGAAGCCACCAACCTAGAACTTCCCTGAACCAACTAATAACCCACGTTATATTTATCTGCTCTATTTTCGTTGGGGCAACGCCTCAGAGTCCTTTGTGAGCCGAAACCGTTCCTGCTGTTTATTTTCATCATTTCACCAACTACAATCGACTTCAATCAACCATTTCGAATCGATGATGCAGCCAAGTTGTGCGCCATTCGACGTATTATGCATGCCCCAAGCGTGTAACCTGAACGAAAAGTATTTCCTGCCTGAAGTCTCTGAAGTTTGTCGGCGAATTCAGAGCCGATAAACAGAATTCTTCGATTTTCTGTGTTATGGTTCTACGTGTTATGAAATAGACCGTAGCGGCTGTTTTCGAATAATTTCCCCACGTGATTGTTCCTCAAGAAATTGTTTCAACAGATTCGAAAAAAAAAATGCTGAAAATACTCTTGAAAAAATCATTGAATGTCTTACAGGGTGTTTCTTGCCAATTTTCAAGACAAAAACTTCATAAGAGAAAGTCTCAGCTTTTGAGATACAGCGTGATTATTAACTGGTAGGTTTGGTCATTTTAATTCAATTTTTTCAATCAAGACCAGAGCATCTGACGAGAATAATATATTTTTTGGAATATTATTCATTTTGGAGGTTGAAAATTAAGGAGGATCTCAAAAGTGATTCTTATTTCGAAAGAATGCAGTGACTTTTTGTTGGAAATATTCAATGCGAAACCCGATTGGACGCCACTGGTAGAGATGATGGAAAATATACATAAAAATGTACCTTGATGCATAGAAGAGATGAATCAAATTTCATCAAGATTTTTTTGTCGAATTTTTATAATCCTCTCTCCAAAGTTTTTGATTTTTTTTTCACACAATGAGTCAACACTCAGTATATGTGATCTAAAACTAACTACTCAACGATTTGTTATATTCAATTTTTGTTAATACAGAGAGTTTGGTGAACAGCAGCAAAAATACAGGGGATTATTCACAATATCACTCTCAAAATATTTCGTAATTAATTTAAAGAAATTAAAATATCGGTTGTGGTGAAATTTTACGAAAAATTACAATTTTTCCCACCTTCACATTGATCAGTGAGCTCTTACAAAGATGTTCTTGAAGAATTTCATTCAAGAGCCTTCAAAGTATTTTTCAAGATTTTTTTATTTTATGCAAGGCGATTTTTAAAGAAACTCACCAAGTATATGTAATGGAGATTGAGTTGGTTTTAAGACAGGCCTGTATTGATTTTGTCCAGAAAAAATGATCAAAAAGTACATTTTGAGTCACTTGATTTACAAAAATCTCATTTTATCAATTTTTCTCGAATATTTCTGTAGATTCAATGATTTTTGAAACTGCGTTTGAAATAATTATAGTATTTTCACAACCATTATTTTCAGATTTAAGTTAATTTCATATTAAAAATATTCCCTGTTAAATTTGCCGTTCTGTCATGTTTTATTTTTGCTGAATAAAATACTTGATTTATTTTATTTATTCAACATTTTCTTCATCTTTAAACCACGAATAATCGTACTTAATAAATAACGTACTGTTACAGCAACTCTCCCTGATGGCACGTCAAGAAACACATTCTCTTATTAAATAAATATTGAATACTACTGCTTGTCATCTGACTGCCTTTCACGTTTTGTTCCCAAGATTTATACCTACAATAAACCTGAATAGGCAAAACCACAGTCTAAGGCGTATTGTTAGCATCACAATTCATTTTGAATTTACAACTCTAAGCCTCAACAGGGCAAATATTTACACCCCTTTTGAATGCGAGACTCTCCATGGATGCTTTCGAAATTATGCCAGCCCCTTACACTAAGCAAGTAGAATAGCAACGGCGGAATCTGCCGTAAATTTCCCCTGACACACCGTGAAAATCGCTGTGTCTAATTTGACATGCGCTGTCAGAAATCTGAAAAAGCTTTTACACGTTCTACGATGCGTTCCGGATGTTTTATGTATTCATTCGAGTTCACTCGGTCACGATGATTTGGCAGGACATTGTCGTGAAGTTTATTATGAGACACAAACACACTAACACGAATTTCTAGATGAGTGTAAGCTGGATAGATTATTCTCGAGACAATTTTGTGTAACCTTCAATAAGGAATGCAATTGCCTCAAGGACAATGTTTTATTTTCGATGGTTGGGAAAATATTTGCTTTGCAGGTGTAGACACTGCCATTATGAAGCTATTGACAGATGACAGATGACATTTGTCACCCTGGATTCATTTACAATTAAAATTCCGATGTTTAATGTATCCTTTCGAGTTCACTCGGTCACGATGATTTGGCAGGACATTGTCGTGAAGTTTATTATGAGACACAAACACGCTAACACGAATTTCTAGATGAGTGTAAGCTGGATAGATTATTCTCGAGACAATTTTGTGTAACCTTCAATAAGGAATGCAATTGCTTCAAGGACAATGTTTCATTTTCAATGGTTGGGAAAATATTTGCTTTGCAGGTGTAGGCACTGCCATTATGAAGCCATTGACAGATGACAGATGACATTTGTCACCCTGGATTCATTTACAATTAAAATTCCGATGTTTTATGTATTCGTTCGAGTTCACTCGGTCACGATGATTTGGCAGGACATTGTCGTGAAGTTTATTATGAGACACAAACACACTAACACGAATTTCTAGATGAGTGTAAGCTGGATAGATTATTCTCGAGACAATGTTGTGTAACCTTCAATAAGGAATGCAATTGCCTCAAGGACAATGTTTTATTTTCGATGGTTGGGAAAATATTTGCTTTGCAGGTGTAGGCACTGCCATTATGAAGCCATTGACAGATGACAGATGACATTTGTCACCCTGGATTCATTTACAATTAAAATTCCGATGTTTTATGTATTCGTTTGAGTTCACTCGGTCACGATGATTTGGCAGGACATTGTCGTGGAGTTTATTATGAGACACAAACACACTAACACGAATTTCTAGATGAGTGTAAGCTGGATAGATTATTCTCGAGACAATGTTGTGTAACCTTCAATAAGGAATGCAATTGCTTCAAGAACAATGTTTTATTTTCGATGGTTGGTAAAATATTCGATTTGCATGTGTAGGCACTACCGTTATGAAACCATTGACAGATGACAGATGATATTTGTCACCCTGAATTCATTTATAATTGAAATTTAGGAGTTCAAGTTTTCATTTGAGGGTTAAAGTCCGAATACGTTCGAGAAAAGAAGGTGAATTTGTTACTTTGAAGTGGTATATCTCGGAATTGTTACTTCTTGACATCCAAACAATGAGGTTATGTTTTGTTTAGTGTTTCTCCCGCCAATCTAGCTAGCCGTGACGATGAGGAAGCCCCGAATCTCCGGTTGCTCGCGAAAACGGATATCGCTGACAGCGTCAGCTAAACGCAGAAAAATCCAATTAGACAACACAATACGTTTCGCGAATGCCGGCAATTACATTGTTCGAATCTCCCGATATGCACGATGGCTTTTCACAACTCACTGATCATCGGCACAGGCTCAACGATTTTTCCGTGATTAATCGGCTATTACCGAACAATAGCTGTGCTATAGCATTGTTGAGGTACACTTGACGTTAGGGCTTTGTGGTATTGATTGATCGTGGTTGTAACCTTCGGTACTGACGGCGATAAATACACAGACAGACAGCAATGCAAGGAGAAAGTGGTGGTGTCAATTGTTTCCAAAGGTGCCTCTGTGAGACGCTTGTTTAATCAAGGATACACAGCTAACAACGTTCGATTTTTTTGTGGGAAATAAAAGTGATATCTCTATCACTAGTCCGTGGTGTCTTCTTCCAAATCAACATTCTCGTGATGTTTTTTTATATACAGGTGTCCGTTTTGGAAAAATCGTGAAAAACCAA
This sequence comes from Plagiodera versicolora, assembly GCA_037013635.1. Lineage (NCBI taxonomy): Eukaryota > Metazoa > Arthropoda > Insecta > Coleoptera > Chrysomelidae > Plagiodera > Plagiodera versicolora. The sequence goes on along the minus strand of CM072981.1, from coordinate 12,710,531 downwards.
AATTTTAGATTTTTGTTATTAATTTTTTCAGGATAAATTCGTTGTACTGGAAATTTCGAACCATGCACTTTTCCATAGAGTTTTCACCTTTTTAGTGATTCCTAAGTGCTTGAATTAATATCAAATATCAAAATAGTATAAACATTTCAGAGTACGTAAGTTTGAGCCAATTTACGAATTAATTAATGTCTGAGGAAGCTGAACGGAATTCGACCAAAAGTCATGAGTGACAAAATTTAGGTAATAGGTTGAAGAACTCAAGAAAAATATCAAAATTCACCAGTGGCGTACGAGCAGGTTTTTCTTGAGGCTTTTATGGATTGAGACCTTGGAAAATGCAACACCCTGTATGATATTTGGAAAACATTTACCCTCATATTAAGAAGCACCTATTGCTTGATACTCATACAAAAGTTCTATCTGCAGTAGATCAAGCACAATAAAATAAAAACCTAATTTTTCTTCAACTTACAACACCCTGTAACTCCGCTAATAATCGATATCGGACACACGTTCATAGAAACTTTTTTCCTTATTTTGTACCAGAGAATACGTACCTGAGATATTGTCGTGCAATTCTGAAACACCCAGATATCACAATTTTGTCAAAAAATCTAATTTTTGATTTTCGCGAGGAGTGCTTTGGAATAACAAACGAGAACTCCATGCAAACTGCCTCCATAAAGTTCAAGTTTATAATAACAATAAGTTTTTCGTTAAAAAAACAATGCAACGAAAATGAATTATCCTAATTTTTTCGCAAAATCGCGAAAAAATTATTCTCCTCAGAAACCATGGCGAAAATTCCGTTATTACCCTAACCCTCGCCCTCGCTGAAGAAAACTCCGCTAATAAATTCAAGTCGTTAAATAAAAATGTTGTAATCTACTATATTCCCCATTCCATGGATAATTTGAATGCAATTCTGGGTAGAGTTCCTCGCTTTCTCACATCGCCATTATTTACGGCCTCGCCCAGTACAACATTAGGGGAGCATTTTCGCGGTTCGAGCGGGAAAAGCCGGAACTTTTATTGTAATAACCGGAAAAGTCTGTAAAACGCTGAATGCGGACGCGTCACGTGGTTGCCAAATGGATGCACGTTGGGTGTATTCGCGAATTGAATTTATGGGCGATGCCAACCACGGTTTGTCTCAATTTTTTATAGATACGCAGAGCTGGATACGAGGAATGAGGTGTAGTAAAGCATCAACCATAACCTCAATGTTTAGTTGATTTGTTTCCGAATATTCTTGAGACCAACTTAGTGTTTGGCCAATGCTCAATATACAGTTGGAATTTTCAAAAATTCGTTTTTTTTTAATTTTTTCTTAATGTACATATATTTAAGAATACACACAGGAAATTTCATATTATTTCGGTGGATATTTTCGAAGTTACACGCGAATTTGGAAAGGCGTTTCAGAGTGCTTGAAAGTGCTTTTCAAACTTCAAACGCGTTTTTCTCGAAATGGTGTTTTCAAAGTCGTTGACCAACATTAATCGAAAACGGTTCAACCGATTAGTCTCAAATTTTAATACGAGCTTCTTCAATATATTTTTCAGTAATTAATCGAAAATTTTTTCTCACCGATGAATAGTTTTTTTTTATAAATAACTCAAGGCAAAATTTCGGTCAAAATCGATTTTTCTCTTTGAGAAACCGCCATATAAAAAAAAATTATTTTGCTAATTTCTTCAATCAATTAGTGGATTTAACATTACTTTAACGAAATCTGTTTGGTTATTAAAGTTCAGATGATCCAGTTTAGAGATATACCGAGTGGTCACCGCAAAACGTCTTTTTTGAGAGGATCTCCCGGAGCTCAGCTGTAGCTCCTTTCCAAAAAAATATTTTTACTGATACTAAATCCCAAAATACTGTTGAAAGATACCATAATATGTGTACAAATTATTAGATCAATAAATTCAAAAGTTTTCTCAGAAAAAATTCTGGAAAATTCGCCTTTTTTCCGGCCTTCCAACTGTATATAACCTCTAAGGCATAGAAAATTATCAATTGAACAAACATTCCCATCAATTTTCGATCCCGGTCAGCTTTGAAGATCAGGTTTTAACGCATCATTAACATAACTCTCTGATAATAAATTGATAACCAATCACGATTCAGTACAAAACGAATAGAATCAATACTAGCAACGAGTATGGAATTTGAATAATGACAGAACGGGTGGCATCAAAAGCTGTCAACACCAAAACGAGCTTGAATACATCACAACCCGTTGAAATATCCCCTTCCAAGAAAAACCATGAAGCCAAGTCAAAATTCAGTAACCCAAAAGGTATCTACTTAGTTCCAATGGGACTTTGGTGATAACATCAAAATAGGAAAGGGTTGAAAAGGAGGAACAGATCAGCCCAGGAATCGTGTTTTTGACAACGACAATGGTGACACAACTCCCAGGTGACCCACAGAACACAGAATAATGACTATTCATTCTATTTATTCGAGCTTAGTGACATGACAAGCTGTCACAAGTGACGTACGTCGTTTTTATTCCCCAGCGCCATCTGTGGAAACAACTCTAAGAGTAAATGTGATACGATTTTATTTCATATTCACGTTGATTTTCGAATGTTTTTCCTGTGGAATTTGAGCAACCAAACAGCCACTCAGCTTGACAACTGTTGCTTTTTCGAACAGCCAGCAAATTCGATGAAATGGTTGAGAACGAGGTTCCCACATGTCGAACGAAACAGGTAAAACGAAAGCAGAGTGTAAAAAAATTCTATGCCACCATGGTGGTAATTATTTGTTTTATCACAACGAAAAAACTGTAAATTTCCTGTTTCAACGAGAACCACCGAGCTTTCTTTAATTAAATTTAATGATATATAATCAGTAGGTATCTGGAGATGTGTGAGGTTAGGTTTGGGTGTATGCAAGAAGATTAATTGATATTCTGGCTTTAATGAATTATAACTCGGAAGAGAATTGAATATTTACTCGAAATAACTCGATGGTAATAAACAAAAAAGAAATAAACAGAAAACGTGGAAAGAGTTTGTAATTTACGAGTACTGAAAGTTTTGTTTCCAATCACTGAATCGGTTTTTTGTTCAATGCTATGTTATATCATTATATCGATGTAGTTTTGAGGGGTTTGAAGGAAATCAAGGGAGTTAGCATGAGTTGGGAGAAGTTTTCAAGAGTTAGAAGATTTTGAGGGGAGTTTGAAGGAATTGTGTCAGGATTGAAAAGGAGTTGGTAGGAATTCGAATTAGTTTTGAGGTTAGGAGTTGAGAGTAGTGTTCGAAAATGTTGGAAGGAGTGTAAATTGGGTTGGAAGGAGCTTCGCAGAAATTTTTCAGGAGTTCTAGAGAGTTCGGAGAACTTGGAACGTTGTGAAATAATAAATGAATAAGTGCCATATTTATGTTGTCATTCAATATGTTTAGGTTTTCTAAATGAAGTGGCACAAAATTAGGCAAATTACTAGTTTACAAGTGTTCATGAAACTTTTAATTTTCATCATAAAATTTCACAGCAAACTCATTTGAAATTTAACATCGACTTCAAAAATACATTAAAACTCGGGTCAATTCACGAATTTCACTACCCAAAACAACTCTCTAAATATTTTTGACTCATCCTGTATATAATCCGTTTGTCCATGCGTTTTGTTATGCTTCAAATATTGAGTGGTATACAGAGTGTTTTATAGAAGAATTATATTTTTTTTCCTATGGGTTAACAGATCCCAAAATGCAATATTGTCAAATCCAATCGAAAAGACACAGTCTTCAAAGGACAATTTTTTGAAAAAATAGGGCCAGTACAATACCATCCCCTAGCTATTAGTCATTGTAAATTAAAATATGATTAACGTTCACAGCAGCAGAAACTTGTTTCCTTCAAGCTGTTAGATTTATAGAAGCCGAAGAAATAATTTTCGAGAATCGCAATTAAGTTGTTTTCGGATATAAAGCATTTATAAAGTATATAATTTTATATGTGACACCTGCCTCTTGTCAAGTTTTTATACTGCAGCTCGGAATTTACTACTGGATACGACGGGCTGGTGTTTGACCATAAATTCTAGTCCGCTGCTTTCGAGATTATGTATCGACTACTTTTTTACCCGTTGAGCACCAGTTGAACACAATTTCACGGTTTCAAAAATTGGAAATTTTCATTAGGGTGTAGGGCGAGGATGATGGACTGTACAGGGTGGTTCAATTTGGTATCTATCTATCTATCTATCTATCTATCTATCTATCTAAACGAATTTGTTGATTCTGTCTAGCTTTGAAGATGCTTTGAAAATGGTTGAATCGGTGTCAACGATTATATTACTTTAATTTACGTTTCGTAATTATTATGTGTAATTAGTATGTGACTTCATTATATTATTAGTTTTTCGAAAAAAAAAATGTGAATCAATTTCTTTCATCCTCAGTTGTTTCAGGATATAATACAATTATGAAATGGATATTGATCATATCTCATCAGTAATTAGGTAGTTTGTCAAGCGAAACAAAATATCATCCAGGTGAAAGATGTGTCAAAATTTTAAAGTATCTATTTATTTTTCGAAATATTGCAAATGATGTGAATAAAATGTTTTTTAAGTTTATTCATACGGACATAAAATATATGAAGTGATTATTTTCTTCGTTTTTTAGTTAGTGATCACTAGACTTTCTTGAAGTTGAAGAGGTCGTGTTCTAATGAAAGGAAATGAGGTTCCTGGGTGCCTCAGGGTACTGCAGTGGACCCATTCCATCCACCATAGATCCAGTCCTTCAAAAAAAAACAACAAACTCAGTAAAATTGTTCTGAACAATGTTGGTACCACGACCTTCGACATTTGACATTATTTCGAAGCAATTAGCCCCACTTTCTTCTGCAGTCAAGAATAACGAACCCGGATTCCCAGAACTCCTGTCTCCTGTCGAACCAAATATCATTCATATCGAACGGATTCGGTGTCACCTAACGACGTGTCACAAAGAAATGCTGATGGCTTACGAGCGAATGATTTAGTGGAACGGGATTCACAGTTCATCTGTCAAGAAATGCATCATTCTCGCTCAAATCGCTCCTTCGCTTCCTGTCCTCTTCCAGCTTCGCTAAAAAGGCATCTTTCGTCGCTGTCATGCAAGGAAATGGACCAGAGATTCGATGTGTGTGGTCGGTGTTGAAGGAATATCTTGTTAATGGTTGCAAATGTTCGTGATTTTGGAACGATAGACCATGGAAAATGTGTATTGATATATACAGGGTGTTCCAGAATTGCATGGCAATATTCCAGGTACGTATTCTCTGGTACAAAATAAGGAAAAAAGTTCCCATGAACGTATGTCCCAACTCGATTATTAGCGGAGTTACAGGGTGTTGAAAGTTTTAAAAAAATTAGGTTTTTATTTCATTGTGCTTGATCTACTGCAGATAGAGCTCTCAAATTTTGTATGAGTATCAAGCAATGGGTGCTGCTTGATATGGAAGTAAATGTTTCACAAATATCATACAGGGTGTTGTATTTTCCGAGGTCTCAATCCATAAAAGCCTCAAGAAAAACTTGCTCGTACGCCACTGATGAATTTCAATATTTTTTTCGAGTTCTTCAACCTGTTACCTAAATTTTGTCCCTCTTGACTTTTAGTTGAATTCCGTTCAGTTTCCTCAGAAATTAATTAATTTGTAAATTGGCTCAAAGTTACATACTCTGAAATGTTTATACTATTCTGATATTTATATCAATTAAAGCATCAAAATTAAATGCAGAATAAATTTATCAACAAATGAATAGAGGAATTGTTCAAAGTGGCCTCAGTTTTGCAAAATTGAGCACGACGAATCCATGTTTTTTTTTCCTTATTTTGTACCAGAGAATACGTACCAGAAATATTGCCGTGCAATTCTAAAACACCCTGTATATACATCAACATCGCAGCCAAGAGTATGTGATCAAGATTTGATCGATTCCATTTCAACTCTTGAATTCAAAATACGAACGTAGAGAAATGATTTGATCTTCAACATCATTGGTGACGTATTAATAACACAGTATGTTTATTAATTTGAGACTGCCAAAACACGAGAAAATATGAATCTTTCAATGAAATTAGAATCTGTGAATGAGTGGATTCTGTTTGTATATCCAAGGTGAGTTTTTTGAATAGCGAATCAACAATAATCGTCTATAAAACTTTACTAAACTCACTCATTAGATGTAATTATTACAGATTTTTTATTTTGAACAATATTCAACAGTACCAACTTGTATCACACAGCTGAATCAACAATTGAATTATCTTGGATATAATTTGCTTTCATTTTCATCCATTTATCCCGTACTGAGATAATTTTTCATTATGAATGTTGCACGAAATCGAATACCAAATTTTTTTCATAAAATATCACGAAATAACAAGATATTCAACTCTGAGCCTACGTTATATTTAGATACAAAAATTATTTTGAAATTCACAGGACTAACTGTGAGTTTTTTCGGTGTTAGTGAGAAATGAATGTGATCGTTAATATAACCTCCATGAAAACGGTATTAATGTGACTACACCTTCCTATCTTGCCGCATTAACACCTGTATTATCATAGTTGTTAGCATATAAGAAAATTAATAATTGTAAACGCCACAAACCTGTTTATTATCAACTCGTATAGAGTCCGATGTTTCGAAATGTAACTAGCTGTTATCCACTATTTTGTGTGTGTGTAATGTGCCGACGATTGTTTTACGTCGAATGAAAAATTAGTTCGCAAGTTCAAGTCGTAGGAAATGCGGGTGCCCTTTAGAACTAGGAAAAAATCAGCAGACTACTCCTTCGATTGGGAAAAAGTATCACAAAACAACCAAAATATAACAATCGTGCAGCTGTTGAAGATTTCTGAATGCACGAAATTCCAACAAAATCCTGTCTCTCATAGTTTCCGAGAATTTCAATCGAGACACCCTGTATACCGGCATGTACACCTACCTGTCACTTTTTATTTTGAAATGGTACTCCCTGTACATTGTCATTGAAAATTGCGTATTATTCTATTTGGAACATAACTATACAACATACTTGTTGCTTTTTCAATTATTAACAACAAAAAATTGTGTATACATTGTACAGGATAATTTGGGACACCCTGTATATTATGGTTATAAAAATGTCACTGAAAAAAAGGATCTTCAGTGTCATTCAAAACAGTTTTTTCATTTTTTAATAACCTTGTCAAATAAGCGAGATATTGCATAGGATGATTTGGGACACCCTGTATATTATGGTTATGAGAATGTCACTGAAAAAAAGGATCTTCAGTGTCATTCAGAACAGTTTTTTCATTTTTTAATTACTTTTTCAAATATGTGATATATTGCAATGATTCGCGAATACTATCGACAATGTACTCCCAATCGTAAAATCTCCGAAGCAACGAGAGAAACGGCAAACAGTCGTCAAAAACCAAATTAATAACCTCAAAACACCTCCCTCTACGTTGCCGTATCGAATATCTGCGAGCAGGGTGGCCATGACTTGTCGGTAGCAAGAAAAAATCCCCCGCCTACTAATAATTCACATGCTAATTGTCACACCAGACCATGTGACAATAATTATTAAAGAAAAGTTAACACCGAAAAAAATCGAGACACTCAAATCTCGTACCGAGGCTGTTAATGTGCCTCACGTGCAATGCGATTGCGAATATACAGGGTGTCATTTTCGAAAAAGTTCAAGGCGATGTCATTCTTGACATTTTGAAACACTTTTCTCGGAATAGATGCACATTTTGTAATGATCCGTGTACAAATTTATAAAAAATTCGATCTTTAATTCGATGTATCACAGAAGGGGGTGCCTTTTAAAATTTCGGGGTGGGGGTGCATTGGGCCCAAGGGGTGACTCACCCCTCAACCAAAATATGGTGGTTGTAGTCCCCTCACCTGTACTACATTTGTACCAAATTGCGATTTCCTAACTTCTTTTAGCTTCAGAGATATTTGCATTAAAAGTTCCCCAATGGACACCCTGTATATATTGCGTGGATGAAATCGTCGTTTTCTTGGGAGGTTATGTATGCCAATTGCGATAATGACATAATTGAACCGATCGTTTGCACCGGAAATTGCTTCATTCCGTAATTGCATGGCGTATTGTTAATTGGAAAAAATAAAAGTACATTCCTGAAAAATCTCTGATTCGTTGCATGTCTCATTTGTTTCACTGATAATCGTACAAACATTGGTCAATCGAACAAACAGAACAACAAAAATTTCATGGGCATCTTACCAAAACTAGGTCAATAAACAACCATTTGACAGATGGTTGTTTAAATTTGTTCATCGAATAAGTCATTGAGATATTAAATGCAAATATGTGATTTGACCTTTGATAGAAACTAGTAAGTAAATGGGAATTTATCGAGATTACATCTGGTGTACCACAGGGGTCATATACTGGCCCACTCCTTCTTGATGTTTCTGTTAATGATCCTTTTACCTACTCATTCACCAACTTTTTATTTATTGTTTCTTGGAGTATCTTGTAGTCAGTCTGGTGTGTTTCCAAAATCCTTAAATCTTCTGTTTGTTCAGTAAAAGATTCAGAGTATTTCATTGAACATTGTGATTTCGATACAGGACGTTTCCATTTCCATGAGCATCTACTTCAACTATTGTTCAAAAATATAACCTCAAAGTTAGGTATCATGTCTTTGTCAATCCACTATCAATGGATGAAATTACTTTGGAAACTCCAAGAGATTGAGAATTATTGAACCTTAGTTTTGGCCCTCCATTATCAGGTTCAATCTACCGAAAAATATCACATACCCACTTGACCTCCAATTGCTCAATCACTTAGAAACAACTCAATTGAGGAATCTTGGCATTGCAGCTAGACGCAGCCTCATTTCGAAAGCACACCATATGGAGTTGGAACTTCATAGTGAACGTGTCTCACATATTTCTAGTAGAAATGTTGCCACTCTCGAGTATACGAACCTCGAATCCAGAGAAAATGCTTGGGGATATCCCCAACCTACATCTTCATGTTCAAATAATACAAAGACTATTCAGCAATGGTTGAAAAGGACGTAACAGGGCAGGATTTGCTCGTATCTGGTGAAGCAGGAATCACTATTTATTCTGCTTGGTGCGACTAATTTCAACTTCATTTGTTCTCAATGAACAATCATGGACTCGTCAGGGATTGCTTGGGCACCTACACTTCTCGACAGTTTCGTATTTGTCAGAGTTTTCACATTGGAACGCTGCACGTCTTCAACTGGATGAAGAGCAGTTGAATTCTGTTCAGTCATACTCATTTCAATTCTCTATTGAATATCACAGATTTCTGCTAGAAACAATCTTGATGACTTTCTCTCTAGGAAAAAGTAAACACGAGTATTTGAGAACTCTATCCTCTCGACCAATCCAGAACAATGGGGATGCTTTGAAGCAAAATACTCTGTTCAACTGCCTTCAAAACTTTTTCCAATTCTCGAAACGTTCCGAGACTCCCAAATTGCTGATACGGTCCTGTCCCCTTATCATCTCCTACTGCCGTAGTTACGAAGTCTTCACCTCGAAAGCTTCAACCAATCTCGAAATGGTTCTATCTAGCCGGATGCTGCATTATAGATAAGGAGCAGAAATACGGAGGCAATTCGTACGGCGAGCGATAAGACGTTAACTGCTTCAACTTTACACTCTATCGTGGTCGTTTTCGGATAGGCGTCGGCGTCGGGAGCGTCGGCAACCGCCGTCTGTCGGCGGCTGCCTTCGGTCTTTCCTCAGATTGAGTGTCAGGCACGTATGGATTGGGGGTGGCTTGTTTTTGATGTTTTTGGGGGCTTTTTTGGGTGTGCTGGTTTTTGCTCACGTGGTTTTCTCCAAAAACCACACCATTTCAGTTGATTTCATCCTGGAACCCAATATTCCAGGTCGTATTGAAGGTTTACCATCCAGTTTATGTGGAGAAAGAGCTGTAGGTGATGCATTATCCTGAAAAAACCTTCACAATGAACATGTGACTGCAATTTTTGAAGAGATTCAGCAAGAATCAAACGAACTGGAGCAATCAGTTCCATCTCAGTTGACTCCAAACTTTTCTGGAATTATTCAAAAACCTTTCGAGAGTTGTGCAGCAAAAAGAACTGGCCTGGGTTCAGGTTAAGAGGCTAATGATCTAGACCAAAAAGAAACTCCAACAGGTCTCAAGCCTCTCTGTGACATCGTAATACATGGAGGCCCCTGGATCTTGCCTCTGAGCTCTCATTGTGGATTATATTAGACCATAATGAGGGCTCTAAGGTCTTCACAGATCTATTACCTCATGTCAAAGGTCTTAGTCCAGACCTATCTTTGTAACGTATTTCTTCCAGCTCAGTGGATCCTGGAAAATGTTGTCTCAAGGTACTTCATTCTCATAACCTCAACTCAACTACACTGTAACTCATCTGAATGTTCCTTCAACAAAACTCCTCTGGCTTTTCGTCAGTATCCCATTATCTAAATGAGTCATTATTAGAAGTCGTTGAGAAAAGTTTCGTCCTGATAGCCCGTCCCCAGGGAAATCGCTCACCCTTTCGAATCGTCCATAAATTATCCAATTTTAATCTACCGTGAAATGAAATGTATCTGCTTTCTGGACTGGCCTCTGATCGATGCACCCTCGGTATAGGGAATGATAGAGTTCAGGATGGTTATCAGAAGTATGGCGTGTGATGTGTTAGAGGAGGAAGATGTGGAAAATGGAGGCAAGGTTAGGAGAAATCAATGATTTATTGGCGGACTGTGATACTTTTCTCCCTTTCGTCTTCTGGAAATTGTTTCAGAAAACCCACAGTAGAGTCTAGTTACCCATTGAGATATAATAAAAGGACTCACCCATCACACTGGAGGTCTTTATTTTTGCAAATAAGTGCCTGAAACTTTGTTAACAAGTCTAGCAATATTATTTCATTACTTCAACGTCAATAGTGTCAAATAAATCAAACGTCAAACTTTGACTTATCAGACCTTGAAAACTAAGAAGTTGAAATGTTTAATTCTTCTTCAGATTCGTGCAATTTTAAATAAGTATAATGATTTCTGACAAAGATTGCGGATCGTATATAAAGATATGAATAATCATCACAAGTAATAAAACATGGTTTTATGTAGCTATTACATTTTTAATAACTATATGAATCCATTAATTGATAGCACGCAGTTACTTCCATCGTACTCTTCAAGCACAGAATTATAGCCTTAACATACAGGGTGGCACACCTTTGATGAGTGAGAATTCTCTCGATACAAAAATTGGAAAACTAGATTCACAAGCTACGACTACGGCACATCACCCTGTATACGTGTAATTTTTCTGGCGGATTCACCTGCGCTGATTACGAGCTTTTAAGAAAAGTTATTAACATATATTTAACGAAGTCGTTGATTATCTCCAAGATTAAGTTCGCCAAAGTTCCATCCGAAGCCGTTTAAGTGGTAATTAACAAATTTGATGTCGAAACGATGCCTTTCCGTAGACTTTATAATGGTATAAATATAATTTAATGGACTTGATGGCGACCGAATTGCCAATCGGGCTCATTCGAATTAGCGCTGATTCGTTTGAGGAGCTCATTTTCATTAGTCGGTGTATACGTGATGACCTTTTGAGTTCATTTGTTTCAATCAGTTGATTTAATCAGTGTGTTGATTCTTATGGAGAAGGATAGACGACCATGTGGACCAAACAGCGTCTCAGAATCTTCAGAAACAAGAAAGGAAATTAAGGTTTGTTTCTACGAGGAATACGTGATAGTTTGTGATTGTTTCAAGCTCGTTAGCAACTCGTCAGAAGAAATTGCAGATGTTTGATAATTCTTCTAATGAACACGTTGCTTGCTTGTCATTTCAATTTTAACCTAAAATCTTCCTCCTTTTTTTCGTTGAGGAATCAAAAAGAGTGAAAAAATTAGAGCTGAAATTGTCTAGACTAGCGCATGTCATGAATCACTGACGAATCCATGATTGTTTACTGGCAACATATCATTGATTTCCTTCAGTCACTTATTCAATTTGAAAAAAAATTCTGAGACGATTGTTGCAGATTTCTTGTCTCACTGAGATCCTTCTTTTCAAAAACCACTCATACATCAGGATGAATCTTAAACTCTAAGCCAAAAACACTCACAGCAAGAGCATCAAACGCACTTCTTATAATACCAAAATTGAAATGTATATCACACGACCCTACAAAAACCGAATTGTGGAAACTACATCCTACGATAGTTCCCATACATTTGGAGAACGAAACAAACGCGGTCGCAGCCTCCTCAGCCAACCAATTCCCAAAACACGTGATCCCTTCGGAAGCACGAGAGGGCGCTAAACTCCAGGGAAATCTAGACGTAAACGTCCGAGGTGGCTGTGACCGAGAAAACAACGGTTTCATTGGCCACTGCTAGATTCCTCGATGTTGGTTTGACGTTTCTGGCATTCTCGATCGTGTTATACAGTGTGTCCGAAGCTCCAGCACAAATTCTGTCTCATTGCCAAGGGCTGTCAAAAATCAGGCCATGTTCTCGTGAACTATGCTTCCAAAGTAAACTCCCATGATGCTCAAAGCTACAAGGAAATCGATAACAATCAGTTGTCGAAGATGGTGGTCCCATCAATCAACACAGGCATTAGTTTGTCTGTCTTGACATTCTTCTTTTTACCCACCACCAAAACAGAATGACTGTCATTAATCAAACGGGAAATATTTCATGTATTTGTTAGTGTGACTTCTTGTTATGAAACGATTCGTGAGGATCAATCAGATGCTCGAGATACGAGGGGATAGGATAAGTTGTAGTGCCACAACTGCATTAGGAGAGGGTACTTTTTGGATTGCCCCTGTAGTTTTTGTAACAGTTTGGGGCCTTGTAGAAGAACGCCTCGTATCTCAACATGTTCAGAGGATTAATATCGATGATATTGTATCTGATTGGAGATTGATATATTGAACCGAACTTGAATTCTTCATGGTCTTGAATCATCTTTCGATATTTTTTTATTTTATCTCGTGTCACTAATTTCATTTGTCAGTACATTATGTCTTATAGTTAAAGATCGTTATTCTCGAAGCAATCCTTATAAAGGGGGGTAGAGTTTTTGAAAAAGTTGGTTCACATTTTTTGTTTCAGTTACAAATGAGTTGTTGAATTATTGCCGTCATTTCCATATTTTTCAATATTTCTTTTTGAGATTTGCACACAATATTATTCAAATATCAGACTTTGATATGTCATCAGTGTCAATGGGGAAATTTCCATGGGGTAGTCCCAAAAAATTCACGAAACATTGGTAGAAGGAAATAAACGAATCCACTTGAATCTTCTCAAAATTAACTTTATTTCTTTTTAGTATTTTGTGATTTTACTTAAATAATCAAATATTGTTACAATAATTATCATAGTGTGTTATACACAGCAACATATTTTATATTTGTACACAGGCAAATTCTATAATAAAACGTATAAAGCACAACTATCAATAACAGTTCCAAATTTTGTAGAAAAATCCATCAATTTGGGAGAAGGACATCCTAATATGAAACATATTCTCAAGGACATGATATAACCCAAAGGAAGTAGAATTATGTCTACACGTCACAGTCAAAGACAACCTCGTCTTGTCATTAGTCAGTTCTCGTCTGTCAATTTCTCAACGGAAGTTCATCAAAGACGAAAATAAATGATGCCTCTTTATGTTCCGCTCAACTAGAAACACAGTTTCCAACAAGAACTCTACATTAATCATAATCACTTTAAATAAATTATAAATAGGCGTATTTACAGAAATATCGACATATAATACAAGGATTGAAAGTCGCTTCGTGGCAACAGGAAACACGTCATTATGTTGATGGGAAGTCTCTGAGGATTTCATCGATTTTGTTTCGAATCACCCTGTATTTCGACTCTCAAATCCATCACCATCACGATATGTTTCACCAGGTATTGCAGCAAACTTAAAGCATGGATCCGTTATACAGGGTGTCCAACTTTGAGATTAGGATGGAAATGAATGACAGCTCATATTGTTTCGATAATCAATTGAAATTGACAATATCTTGGAAATTCTAGCGATGTAAAATAACAACAACAACGTTCTTGGAAGTTCCTGTTTTATCTCATTCATGAAATTCTACTATAAATATTAGAATTATGACGATTACAAAGAAATAATCAAGGAAACTATGTTATCTGAAATTATTCATGCAAGTCAACAGTCAATTAACAATGAATTTTTCTGATTGCATACTAATCTGGAGGTTTTTGATTCAGAAATCGAATGATAACTGAATAAATGCAACAAAGAATGTTATTTTTTTCGTACTATACACCCAGGTTTTCAGGTTCAAGATCAAATTCTTAGTTCATTATCTTGGTTACATTGTATTTTTTCTCATTAAAAAATTTCATGAAAAATGCTCCATACAAGTATGAAACTCGTTCAATGTATTTTCTATTTTTCTCGAAGTGATTCGTCAATGAAGAATAATTAAATACATACAGGGTCACTTACGGTCGATGGTAGGTTAGACGTATATGAACAACAAGACGAAGGATTATTTTGAAAATTTTGTTTTTCCAGTAATCGGTTTTGTTCTATCGATCTCAACGTTCCGGCGTTGCCACTTCTATCGAAAAGTAGCAATAACTTTGTTATTTCCAATGGAACACCCTGTATTTTATAACATTTTTCGTTTCTCTAATACTTTCCAATTATTATCGTATGATACTTCCCTGTAACTATCCCAAAAAGTTTTCGAGAAATTAATTTATTTTTCGTGCAAAACATAGTTTCAATCAAATGTTTATTACTGCGTTATTTGGATTCGTAGAATGCTGAAATCTTGGGTGTAGTTTAATGTCCTGTGTATCAATTATGTCTAAGGAAATTCGTTCTCCATTGTACAGGGCCGCTCTAATTTGATGACTTTAACGGTAGATACAAAAATGGTGCTAAGTACATTTTTCAAATGGAATACCCTGTATATTATTTAATATCCTGAGAGACAATTGAAGTTCCTTTCTGATAATATATTATGTTCCTATACCTAAATAGTCAGGTTTAATCAAGTCCATACATACATATGTAAAAAATCGGAAAATAAAGAAATCAATTAATTTCTCGAAAACCTTTCGAGATGAGTATAGGGAAGTATCATACGGAAATAATTGTAAAGTATTAGAGAAACGAAAAATGGAATAAAATACAGGGTGTTCCGTTTGAAATAACAAAGTTATTGCCACATTTCGATAGAAGCGGCAACGCCGCAACGCTGAAAATATCTCAGATCAATAGAACAAAACTGATAACTCGAGAAACTAAATTTTCAGAATGATCCAACGTTTCGTTCTTCATATACGTCCGACCTACCATCGACCATGACTGATCCTGTATAACTCACTCATTTTCTTCACATCCATCAAGCGTCCATACTTGCAACACCCTGTATAGTTCTATCAGAGTGGTCAGTTGATTTTTTTTTTTTCATACCCCCGAAGGCTCGTAAAGTTTGAAATACATAAATGATGATAAAGTTTTCACCTATTAGTGCTAACTATAGTACACCCTGTATAGTTGGAGTCCTCCAGGTGCCAAAAATAAGTATTCCCAACCTCACAAACCCCAACGAGCGTGATTATCCCGAAAACTCACCGAAAAAACTTAACAAATATCACAATTAACCTAAACCAGCCTTACGAAGGGCTCCCCGGCGTTTCCCCCTCATCCCTCAAACTCGTATCGGGCGACGCCCTCTGGGGCGCGTAAGGGGAGAACCTGTGCTGCGCTAGGGGCCGCGCTAGGGGCGAAATAGGGGCCTGCAACTGCGACCCGCCCGCCGACGCCACGGCCAGCTGGTGCTGGTGCTGGGCGGCCAATAGGGAAGGGCCCAGACACGCCCACTGGTTCCACAGCACGCCGGGCGCTACCGCCTGGCTCTGTGAGGCGCCCGCCCCGTACAGACCGCCCATTAGGGGCGCGTAGGGGCCGGAGGCGGCGGCGGCGGCGGCGGCGCGGAAGAAAAGTTGCGAGCGGGCGGCCAGGATCGCCTTTTCTTCGAGCGACAGGTTGTTGTTGTGCGTGTCCATCTCGAATGGGCGTAAGGGCGACCGGAAGTAGTGTTGCTCGGCGAGCATCGATTCCATGGTCTCTCTGTAATCGAGGAAACTAGTGACGATTAGAATTTGTTCGATGTTTCAATCATAATCATACGAACACTTTCATACTCATACTCATACTTCATAAAACTCCATAAAAAACTGTCTGAATGACGTTTTAGTTTCGAATGCCCAGTATAATCAATTCATTCTGGAAAATTCAAGACAAATACCAAGAATTTTCTGCTTAACCTTCAATAAAAAAACATGCTCATACTCATAATCATACTCATACTTCATAAAACTCCATAAAAAACTGTCTGAATGACGTTTCAGTTTAAAATGCCCAGTATATTTAGTTTATCTTGAAAAAATTTAAGACAAAAACCAAGAATTTTCTGCTTGACCTTCAATAAAAAACATACTCATACTCATAATCATACTCATACTTCATAAAACTCCATGAAAAACTGCCTTAATGGAGATTCAGTTTAAAATGCCCAGTATATTTAGTTTATCTTGAAAAATTTAAGACAAAAACCAAGAATTTTCTGCTTGACCTTCAATAAAAAACATACTCATACTCATAATCATACTCATACTTGATAAAACTCCATGAAAAACTGCCTTAATGGAGATTCAGTTTAAAATGCCCAGTATATTTAGTTTATCTTGAAAAAATTTAAGACAAAAACCAAGAATTTTCTGCTTGACCTTCAATAAAAAACATACTCATACTCATAATCATACTCATACTTCATAAAACTCCATGAAAAACTGCCTTAATGGAGATTCAGTTTAAAATGCTCAGTATATTTAGTTTATCTTGAAAAAATTTAGGACAGAAACCAAGAATTTTCTGCTTGACCTTCAATAAAAAAACATACTCATACTCATAATCATACTCATACTTCATAAAACTCCATGAAAAACTGCCTCAATGGAGATTCAGTTTAAAATGCCCAGTATATTTAGTTTATCTTGAAAAAATTTAAGACAAAAACCAAGAATTTTCTGCTTGACCTTCAATTAAAAACATACTCATACTCATAATCATACTCATACTTCATAAAACTCCATGAAAAACTGCCTCAATGGAGATTCAGTTTAAAATGCCCTGTACAATTACTTCATCTTACAACTGTACAATTGAAAACAGAAATTGAAAATTATTTGCTGAACTTCCAATTAAAAAAACATACTCATACTCATAATTATCAGAAAATGTTTAACATAGCTATGACCCTCATTCAACAAATGAAACCATGGAAACGGTAAACATTCTGAGCATCCACAGCCTACTAGACTCGAACACACGACCGAAACACCTCGAAATCGATAATTCATTAATGAGATGCGCATACCTCTCGAATTCGGTGAGTCTAGAGGAGTCCCTGAAGCCTTTGGCAAATGGGTTGCTGTCAATCTTCAGTTTGGTTATCTGTAACAAAACAATGATTTCGAATGTTTCGAATACGATGGGAGGAACCGGACTGGACAGATGCTCTTAGCGAACAATGAGGTATTTTTGAAAGTCACCGTCGTTTCATCGCCTTCTAGATTGAGGGTTATTAGTGGATATTAATGGACGAGGTTCAGATGTTTCAATCGACAGATCGGCGTGTCTATATTTGAGAATGTGGTTGATATCACGGTTTTGGGGGTTTATAATGATTATTCGTGGTTTCATTGGGAAATCGTTCATCTCAACATTCTGAGTTTTTTTTTTTCATACAGCAAGACCTCGCAAGTGAATTTTGGGATTAGAAAAGATGTTAAAAAATTGGTTGGGGATTGAATTTGATAAAAATTGAATAAATCATTCATTTCTCACAAAAATATGAACAATATACAGTGTGAATTTTGAGAATAGGGAAGTGAAGTATAATCAGGGATCATTTTTGGAGTCGAAACAATTCATGTAATAAAAAAATGGAGTTTACATTTGAAAAAATTGAGTTTCGCGATGTTTTTCACTCACAGTTTGAACCGAATTTTTCGCACACCCTATGTATAATTTAGGAAATGTGATTGGTGCAAAATGTTCACTCAACCTTCAATATTCATGGATCAGTTGATGCGTATCTCCAAAAATTGGGATCTACATAAAAATGCCATATGTTTGATGAGCTGCATCTGTCACTTTTTCCAGAAAAACTTGAATAACTCAGAAACGGTGAATTTTTGTTATAGAGTATACTACATAAAATTGAATTGAAATCATAAGAGGAATTCATAAAACATAAAAAATATAGTGTGTTTCATTTAAAATAACAAAGATGGCGTCACTTCCGGAGAAACCGGCAGTGACACGATACCCAAAATATTCTAGCCGGATTTTCCACATTTTCATAGGTGTATATACAAATTTTCAGAATCATAATACTTCTTAAAATACTTGAAAAAATAATATAACCATTTTTTTTTCGCTTCTGAATTCACCTCGAAAAAAAAACCTAGTACAAACATTGGAATCAGCGCACCCTGTACATCCCACCATATCGCATACGACCTCGTATAAAACACCTCCGCACATGTGACGGCGCTACCGCTCATAATTCACCCTTTCCGTCTTTCTTCCACGCTATGAAGACTCCGTGTAAGAGAAGGAGGCTGAAATTTGAGAAGCCCCGATCGTGTTTATTTATGTACCGTATCTGTCATTCGTAAGAACACAAGAAGTGTCAAGGCGCTTTGAAATAGTGACTTCATCATTGGTCGCATCAATACCTGTGTGGGGTGGTAATTATACAGTTGGTAAGCGTGTAGATAAGATCTTCATTAAACAGGCAAGAATATAATTGGCCCAAACTAATTGATAAATTGACTTTTCCATGAGTAGATTGTCACAATCCAAATAGACTTTGGATTTGATAGTTTGAAACTAGTTTTTGATATGGGTGACCACCAAATTCTCCAGACCTTGATCCACTTGATTTTCGATAGGGTAATCTGAAGGCATCAACAAGGCACAATCTACATAGACTTTGGATTTGATATTTAAATATGTAAGTAGTTTTGAGTTAATTCACATGGATCAACTCCAAGCTCACCAAACTTTGATCCATTTGATTTACGATGGATTTACAAGAAATCAACTGGGATTCAGTCACAGTTAGCAGGAACTTCGGATTTAATACTTCAATACTAGATTTTGGATATGGATGACCTCCAAGTTGTCCAGACCTAGACTAATTGTTGTATTGATAGTTCCATGAGTTCTTGGCACAATCCAAATAGACTTCTGGAGCATATTTCATACAAAGTCTCCACTTCACATACTCATTTCTGAGGTATTGTCAGTTATTGAATTGTTTTTCCATCAAATATAAATAAGGCTTGTATATTCGAACCTCCAGTAAGACCTGTTGCATATTTGACAAGATACTGAAATGAATATTGATTGGTGATGGAATTAGGGAGCTGCCTGATTCCCCAATACGAATTTTGACATATGACAGACAAGTTATAACTGATTTCGTCTCATAAGATCGTGATGTCGATTACTATTCAGGGAAATATGATATTGTTTGGATGTTTTCTGATGCATTGAATCTCCTGAATAATGTACAGGGTGAGTTGTGAAAGTATTTCCAAAGTTACAAACGAGAAAAAATAGTCCAGTCGTCACAATCGAAAGCATTCAGGGGCTCCATTCCATACATCTGGATTATATGCTCTGTTGAATTCCACGTTTCAAGGAACGAACAATGTGAAATGCAAAGCTATGAATCGCAGGATATATCCACATTAACCGAATATTTATCAACGAGTCGCCAACATTTACACAAAGGGGCAGCAATTATTCAGAATATATTGCTAAAATGAACTTAATCCCGATAAGAATCCAACAACATGCATTTAGTACCAGTCGACTTATAAATAAATCCATAAATAACCGTGATAAATATTTATTTCGCATTAGCGGCGAGCGAAATTCGCATATAATTTTGAGCAAACTGGAATTTGCGCAAGATAGAATCGAAAATGTGGAACGAACGTCGAGTATATTACGTAATTAAGATGTTAGAATGTTTGATTTAGGCGGGATTCTGACGTAACCCGCTCACGAACTCACGATACGCAAGGATTTATTTCTTGCAATTGCAGGATAACGGGTATTGTTGAATGAGGATTTCAGCATGCTTGCTGAAGCTGAAACAGTGATTGCTTTTCTGTCACGTCGCTGAAAGTAATACAGCGGAATGTTTTTCTTTTTTAAGTTTCTTTCGAAGCAATAAGGCCGCACTAGAATTTCAGGAAGAAAATGAATTTGCCTGAAAACTCGTCTATAAGGTGTATAAGAAGCGCTGAAAGTGGTGGTAAAATCCGTTTTTTGATATCTAGTATAGTTTTCGAGATATTTTATGTTGAAAATTCCAAAAATCGCGAAAAATCGCGAAAATCCACGGAAAATCTCCTAAAAATCCTATTTCAAACAAAAAAAACTATTAAAAGTCCATGTCGTTTTCGAATATTCGTGTTTGTAGAGTCATCAAAGTTCTAAAACCTCCAAAGCCTTTTTTTTTCTTTTCTCAGGAAAATGCTATCATATGAATAATGTTGAGGAAAAAAAACACGTCCAAAAACTAGATGAGAACTCGAAATATCCGTGAAAATCCGAACGCTGGGTCTTCACGAACCCCAAAATCGGTCTCAATCATTTCCGCCATCAACTTCATTAACCGTGATCTATCTCCTCCACTCATTTCCACGGGAGCGCATCGTAAAATCGACTTTCAGATGGCAAAAGGCATCGTTAGTGACTTCTTAACATATTGATGTTGTGAAATGTGTCATGTAAACTCGCAAAGCATCCTACATTACCGATTTTCCCCCGACCCAGGCAATTCGTCACTCGTCAGGAACATCGCATCATGTGTCTCGCCACACACGCGCCTTCGCTCGATCGTCGTGTGAAACGTCCTGTCTCATTTAAAAACTATTATTTATGTTCACTTTCCGTCTGAGTATGCGGGGCGAATGTGTGGCTGCTGCTTCTTGACGAGATCGGAGGTTTATGGCTGCGACAATCAAAGGAAAACATGAAACTGAACAGGGTTTTTCGATCGTAGTGATTTCGCGAACTCTTTGGAGATTAAAGGGCTACACCGCCATGACACTTCGAAAAAATTGTTTTTATTTTGGTCAGTCGATAGTTTACACGTCCAAAAATATCCTGGGAAAGTGGCACGATCGTATCTTGAATAGTTTTTGAGAAAAAAAATAAATGACTACATCAATGACTTCACCTATTTTAATACTCATAGCTTGGTTTGTCCCTTCCTACGATCAACGTATCCAAATATTTTTTTCTGCTCAGTTGATAGTTTATACTTCCAAAAATATCCTTTGAAAGTGGCACAGTCGTATCTTGAATGGTTTTTGAAAAAAAAATGACTACATCAATTCATCTATTTCAAAACCCATAGCTTGGTTTCTCCCTTCCAAATATCCAAATAATTTTCGAAATATTGTAAAAAATATACTTGATTCAATAGCCTCAAGCCTGTAGAATATATCGCAGTATCTAAATTACCACAAGGTTCCGATCTAAGGCCAGTACTACAAAATACCTTCACCAACGACATTGGTATCTTCATTGATGTGATTTTCGGTGATTTGATCTGGATTTCGATGGACAGTTTTAAAGGATTTACCATGCATTCATTCTTAGAACATCAGAAATCAACAAGAACATCAGAAATGTAGTTACGCCCAACTAAATCCAGGTTTACCAACCATGCTACTGGTTGTCGTCTCAAATATCTACAAGGCATTTTTGGAAACAATTAAGGTTCCTGTATGTGCTCCACTTGCTTTGCGTAGATTCAAAAAGACACTACATTTATCTCCTGACTCTTTATGAAGTTATCAACAATACACACTAAGAATATCGGGGTTCATAAGCTCAGTAAAATTGAAGGAAATGCCGGTAGAGTCCTGTGTCCTCTGTGACCGAAAAATCCGTGAAAATCTACGATGATTTGGAATATATTCCATCCCCAAGTCGTCCTGCGCACTATGTCCAGTTCAATCTGGACAATAATCTCCATCTGTTGTTGTGTTTCATAATAATCTCATCAAGGAACAACACTTTTCGTGAAACTGGATTCCAAACCAGGATGTATTGGGATTGCTTCATTGACATTTCGTTGGTAGTGTCAAAAATGCATCGACATTTGAGGTAACAGGGTGTTGTTTGGAACACTGGGCGAATCATCTGGATACTGAACCAACTGAGTGAAGAAACTGTTATTTCATAACCAATACTAGACAACTGACAGATCAATTGAGATCTGCACATTGATTCTGAACTACGGAAAAATTATGAAGGAATCTTTCTGGAAGAACAGCCATGAGTATTATGTCCCAATTATCTAGAAAAATCAAATTTGACAGCCATTAAGATGACTTGGAGGATGGAAAGATGCAAAAACGTTCAACGAAAGAGATTGAGGTGAAAATGGAAGAGAAAGGAATGGAGAGAAAGAGACAGTAAAAGAGAAGGGTACATCAACAGAATTTTTGAAAATCGATTAAAATGGGCAAATTGACACTTGTGTAATACCACCAAGAACCAGCTGGAAGCTTCTCTTATTATTGAAACACAAAACCTCCCCGAGTGATAATTCCATCTGGTCATTCATGAATCTTTTCGAATCACACCCAACAAATCCGAATCAAATTCTTGGAATACGTCAGCAACGGTATCCATCCAGTGTGTCATCTTCGTCTGATACCCCACGAGATGAGGCTCGCCCTAGGAGTCTCTGCATTCCACTCGTTCTTTCTCGCTTGCTGTCACTTCCCGTGAACATATAATTGGCCCACCACAGGAGGCTGTTCTTGGGACGATAGCCACTTGTTTGTTTAGCAGAGGCGGAGGTCATCGGAGCCATGAAGATGTTTTGAAGGTTAGGGTTGGGTAAGATGCATGGAATTATTTGGCCGAGTGCTGGGGGGCTGTCAATTGGTCTTATAGGGGTTGCAATTTCACTTTCTTTGTTTTGCAAGTTTGAAATTCATAATTCATTTCGAAGGCTTGATATATCCAGGAAGTATTCGTAGAAAAATGAGGATGACAAAGATGTGGATACGCTCATGGGTTGTCTTCTTTATGATCGATCACGGATGCTTAAGTGAAAAAACTCTCATTTGTTTTTTATGTTTCGCCTATTATGAAAATAGGAAGCTCAACGATGAACCTGGGATCCCAAATGATTGACTTGAGTCAGGAACGTTTCACATCTGTCAAAATGATTACGATGATTAATTCAAAAATGCGAAACCGTTACTTTTATTCCTGTTGCTCCAAACTGCTTCCATGATTATTTTCGCATCAGTAACATACTCGCAACCCCGAGAAAACAGGAGAGAGAGAGTCTAATTGAATATATCCAAACGAATATGAGAGAATATATAATGTTTATTTTCCTGGAGACACTTGGTACATTCGACGAGTTCCCAGCTCCAAAAAAACGTGCAAGATGGCTGCCGCTCGGGCGATAAATCCTCAGCCCCAGCGTAGCAGATGGCGAGTTTCAATCATAACTTGTAGACGCCACAATATTTATACATCGCCAGATTAAGCTTGTCCTAAACAAAATCCTGTTGACCAAACAGCTATCTCTCAATTAACAGACTAACACCTCCGGACTCTTTGGCACGATGCCACGTAGCCTACCCGAAAAAGCACTGGTGAAAAGTGACAGGCTCGATCGATTCACGATCTGTAAAGTGCATTGTTTCGCGAGGAGGATCATCAGCGTTCGGACCACCCGTAAGGAGTCGTCTCGAAAATAGAAAATTTCCTTTCGTATGAGGTGATGATGGAATGATGAGTTCTGTGACAGGGTTCCCTGCTAATTATAGGCGACTGTCTAATGATACAACAGTGGTATCTAAACATAGGCAGGGCGACATTTGTTGCTGAATGAGAAGAACACAGATGGACAGAATAATCGTCTTGTATACTTTACGCGATTGGGTTCATTAACACGGTGAATGAAGAGATGAACGATTTTCCACTACTGTAATAGTTTGTCACGGAACTAAAGATGTTGTTGGGAAAATAATGGAGCTACAATTTTTTATAGGCAAACTGAAAGCATTGTGTGTACTCCACTCACCAATTGATTCTGATATGCAGTCACTGCTGTGAAAATTGTTTCCGGGAAAATAAAGGTCTTGTATTCTTCTTGATCCAAATCCACTATTTGTCCTGTTGCACCTTCTGGTCTCTTCACCAAGTGTATTCTTGGTTGATATTTGTGCATCGAATTGAGAACCAGCTGTAACAAACACACCTACATTTTACAACTTCTGAAAAGTAACTTATACACTGTGTCCAAGATAAGGATGTCCATCATGAGGATCAGGGAGACTATAAGAGATACGGAGATGGTTAAATGAGAGGAAAGTTGCGCATTTTCAAGTCTAGCAATGTGCCGTTCAGAAAGTTTTGAAATTCCAATTAGTTCCGGAGATATGCCTGGAAAAACGAAAGTTGCCAATTTCGTTTTAATTTTTTTCTGGCTTTATTCGAAGAGGTGTTAGAAAACAAAATACACTTTCTCATTGCCATTTTTCAATCTCTACAAAACAGCGTTGAGAGATTTTCCGTACGACGTTTCGTTTCAGAGAAACCAACATCAACTTTATTTTTTTATATGGCCCGTGGAAAAAATACCCTTTTTAAGACATATCTCCAGACCTAATTGGAATTTCGAAACATTCTAGATGGCATATTGTTAGACTTGAAAATGCGCCACTTTTCTCTAATTCAACCATCTCCGTATCTCTTATGGTTTCCGAGATCCCTATGATAGACATCCTTATCTTGGACACAGTGTATAGAAGAACTGCTTCGAATAAAAGAAAATCCTAATATGATGTAATGAAATACCTGCAGCGTTGGTGCTATGCATTGCGTCAGGCCTAGACACCATTCCTCACCGAGACAAATCATATTTTTCTTGGTGAAAATCACCTTCACTGTGTCAGAGGAGGAATTGGTCTGTCCTGGAGTTTCATCAGGGTTTCAACATCAAATGATAAAATGGCTTAAGAATCTGTCCCCTAATCTTCGGGGACAATGCTAATCTCAACGAAGTTGAAACGTTGATGAAAACGAATCAACGCTGGACTTCTCAATTCATTGTCGTTTGCAGCTGTTCACATCGATGAACGAGTGTAGTGAGAGATAAAACCAGCCAAAATATTTGTCAACTATTCATTGTCTCTATTATTAACAAACGATGTATCGCACGTTTCGTCGGACTAGATGGATGGTTGTTGGTTTCGGAAGAGTTAGTGTTAGGCATATTAATACCGGCTAACACTTCGAGGCAATGCATCATAATCAGTGTTTGGCAAAAGGTCAAGTTGTCTTCATTGCCGTAAATAAATTAGGCGAGACATCCGACAAAAGGATGGATTTTCTTGTTAGAATATATTTATGAAATGTACACAGCGACGTGCATGGAGTATGAAGTGAGTTATCTTCTACACGAAATATATTCGCTTTGAAGATATTTTCTCAACTGCAATGGAAATAACTATATTTGAGCACTCTGAAGTGTTTATACCCAGAAAAATCCTCAATAACTTTCAGTTTATCATCAACTTCAAGTGAGAGTCACAAAGATACATCATTCATCTTTGGAAACATCACGATATTGGATTTTCTTGTTGAAAATGTCAATTGAAGTACTGTCAACTGATGTGTCACTCAAAAATGTCAAATAGGCATTGAAAAACACGAATAACCCCTAAAACTTGCTACAACAGTCTGAAACTTCAAAAAAAATTGACATTGCAACCTTAAAAAATCTCAAAAAACGTACCAAATACATCTTTCAAAATAAGTGAGAAACATATATTATCTGTTTTGAATCATGAAAAATACAGACTTTGACATTTGACACTTGTCATAAATGTCAACTATACCTGAAACCAGAATAAAATATTCATCGAAATAAACATATAATGTCATATAGAAACGTCAAATGAAATACTCTCAAAGGAACCTAACCTAACCTAACCTAACCTGACCTCAATCTAACCTAACCTAACCTAACCTCAATTTAACCTAACCTAACTTACTAACCTCAATCTAACCTAACCTAACCTAACCTCAATCTAACCTAACCTAACCTCAATCTAACCTCAATCTAACCTAACTAAACATAACCTAACATTCAACAAAACAAGGAAAAAAAAATCCCACTCACGTGTCCGTGCTTGTCCATCTCGTTGTTAGTCAGCTTCACCTTTTCGAAGGACACGACCTGCTTGCGAAGCTGCTCCCCGGTGAAAGGCGAATCGGGATGGGCGCAAGTCCTGCAGGGCGCGGGCGGATCGGCTTTGCCCGCCACCAACCAGGAGGAACGGTGGTACGCGTAGCGGTACCGCTTGTTGTCGACGGGCACGATGTCCAACAAAACCGCGTACCTGTGTTCCTGTCGAATGCCCGTGAAAGATACCCGAACCGTGGGGAACATTCGTCTGAAACAAAAATTCAAGAATTGACATTTGACATTTGACTTTGATATTTGACTTTGACATTCGACTTTGACATTTGACTTTGACATTTGACTTTGACATTTGACTTTGACATTTGACTTTGACATTTGACTTTGACATTTGACTCTGTTATTTGACGGTTGAAATTTGACTTTGACATTTTACTTTGACATTTGACGTTTGACAGTTGCTAGTTTACAGTTTCTTTCGACATTTTCACCATTTAACTTCACTTCAAAGTGTACAAAGAAACGTTTACGCGACGCAGTCTTTCCAGATGGTTGTGAACGCGCAATTGCATCTTCGAGACCATGAAGTAGCGCGCTCGACTTCAACAGGTGACAAAGACATGCGGGAGTGATTCACGGCCTACTATACTCGTTCCTGCCAACTTTATGGTAACGTGGTGTCGAAACACATGGGAGCGGGTGTACCAACCGTTTTATCGTCTTGTAGATACGTTCAGAGGTGACACCTGAAGAGGTATCAACCCTTATGAGTTTCCTTTATTGTCTACATTCACATTTATCAGAGGTGAGTGGAGTTCCAATTGAAAGAAGGAAAGTGTCAATCAATTATCTCCAGGTGATCACCTTTTCAGCCTTTCAGAATTCATTCTTCAGGTGCTTTTCTCCAGACATGACTTGGAGCTCAGACTATTCGATATTATCTTGGTATTCTGCTGTGTTTTTCTTCATTTACTATATTTACATCTGTGGGAAACAATGAGGTCGTAGTAGCTCCTCTTCTTTGACTGTATCCTATTTTTCAATGACAGTATCGAGTATTCATTTTATTGGAGTTCCTTTTTGGAATATTGCGATTCAGTTGCCATTTGAGTCCAATCAAAAACGACGGAGAACTGTCCTGGACAAACCATTGAATTCCTGCATCCACTGAAGTCACTTTTGATGTTCCAACTCGAAAAATCTCCTCTATTTTTTGCCCAAACCTGTGACGTCTGTTTCCAGTCCACATGATTCTGGAGGCACCAATACCGAAGATTTGACGTGATCCTGAATAATTCATCCACGGAATCGAATTACTCCAACAAGGGTTTGTCACATGGTCTGACTACGTTCATGTTGAGACGCGATTAGCGTCCATTATTAACGACGTTTCTACCCTAATGAAGGGTCGATACATTTTTCATGTGATTTTCTGGAAAGGCGTCATTTAATGTTTCAGTAAAATTTCCACTGTTGAGCTCACACCTGTCTCTTCATTTCTCCCGTTGCTTCGTGGTTTTACGTCGAGTGACAAGGAAATTCAAGAGGCAGGATGAATTTGCGTTCAGTTTTCATTTAACAGAATTGAAATGCTTGAGAAGTGTTCACTACGATGAGTACTTTAAACGATTCATGTAGTACCTAATGCTTCTATTTGGTCCATTAACGCGTCTGTAATTATCAAACTGTCAACGAAAACATTGCAATCTTCTTCTTGATCCTCAGCTGTCAACAAACACGAAAAGTCAGGATCAATTAAAAAAAGATATCTCCCAGCTTGATGACGACTGGTTTCCCAAACAAAACACAAAGATAGCCCGGACTGTCCATACGAATAAAAATTACGACGTGTTCACCCCATAAATATCGAGGAGGCTATGATTAAGCTCGGCCTCCCTCGATCTGGAGACTCATCGAAGCTTTTTGGGTTTTTTAAAAGATATCCATCATGTTTGCGAGTTGAGGTTAATTAAGGGTAATAATTTGGGGGAGGCGTGTGTTAAAATCAATTTGGGTGAGAGTAGGCGTCGATATACAGGGTGCTCATTATTATTTGAATTAAAATAAATCCCAACCAAAGTAAATCAAATGTGTCTCTATTTATCCTCAGTTCAATTACATTGAGAACATCAATTAATTAATGAAATTGCTTTTAGTACACTGTCCCTAGTGGCATCACCCTTTGATTCGTGAATGAAGTCTTCCAATCATTAACAAATGCAATCGTTACGGTCTGTCAACCGGTGAATGTCAACAGGAGTGACGGAGCAACGTAGTAGGCCCTGACATGTCACTTTCAGTGCTTCGGTTTGGTTTCATTTGACTTCTTCTTCCGTTTTTGGACTATGCTTTGTAGCAATTCAGTCAAGATTCTTTAGGTATTGTTTGTTTGATGAGTTTGAGGTTATGATTCTCAACGATTGATAGTGAATATAGGAGAGAATCAATCACCTTGTATATATTATTATCTTCGAAATCAATTGTTTTGGCACGATTTTGTTTCAAAAAATGAATCAAGAGGAGATTGAGATTGTTAAAGTTTTTATTTTCATTAGCTTTGTCTTTTCACAGTGAATGAAAAGCCGATTTAGGTTAGGGATGTTCCAATCTTGAACGAACGTCAGGAAACATCAGAAACTATCACGGATTTCTGGAACAACTCGATGAGTGCTTTCTCCCCAAAATTGCTGTCAAACATGTGTATTTTGGCATTTTTATTTCGAATAGAGAAACTTTCCATCATGCGAAGTATGCCATGAAAATGACGTTTGAACAAAACAATAAAGTCTTTGGATTATTGTATTGTTATTGATTATAAGAATGAAATATTCGACATGAATGTGACGATAGCTGAATAATCGAAATAACAGCGAAATATGCATCAACAACGTGTTGATTATCTGTGAAATAGTTAACATGCTCATTATATTTTTAGAAATGGAAGGCATGCTTCGTTAATACCTGGGGATCCTGTCATTCGCAATCGTTTCGATAAATATAAATCATTATCGTGGTTCTGTTTCGAAAAAAGTCGACGATGATACCGGAATTGTCACTTTTTCCAATCATTATCGCTCGTATTAAAAACACAAACATCAACTTTATCATCTGACGAAATCATTACAGTTATCTGTAGAGATAATGGCGTCCAATTTTTCTGGCAACTTCAACATGCAATAACGCAAACTTCCAAACCAATTAAAAATAAGTATTGCTCGAGGAACGGCCATTAGGGCTGGTTCTCGTTTTAATTTTTTTCCATACGAATCCAGTGTTATAAATGAGGAAGAAGATTGAATTTTTTTATTAATCGCAGGCATCATTCATGACGGGGATACAATAAATTAATACTTTCATCGCAATCAGTCGGTTTAAAATTGAATTTATCCGGAGCTAGAGGCTACTACTACTTTTCTCGTGAGACTACTAATGAGAAGGCTGTGGAAGGGTTCCGTGATTTATTGCGCTTTTGTTATGTAGATGCAGTTTCGTTTTTTCTTCGTAAAAGTATTCAGAAACTCATCACGACAGGAACGTTTGGATTTTCTCATTTTCTAGTGGCGCCATCTCTTTGGAATTTCCATCGTTCGATTCATTATGTTTCAGTGTCGTTGTGTCTAATTTTCGTGACATTCTGACGTATGACAGCTGAGATATGGCGGTAAACGTCATAGGTTGTCATATGTCAACCGAGAAATGAAGATTGAACGAAGAGCAAATGGTATCGAAATGGTATAAACATTTTCAGAGTATGTAACTTTGAGCCGATTCAGAGATTAATTAATTTCTGAGGAAATTGAACGAAATTTGGCCAAAAGTCAAGAGGGACAAAATTTAGGTAATAGGTTGAAGAACTCAGAAAAAATATTAAAATTCACCAGTGGCATAAGAGCAAGTTTTTCCTAAGGCTTTAATGGATTGAGACCTCGGAAAAAGCAACACCCTGTATGGTGTTTGTAAAACATTTACTTCCACATCAAGCAGCACCTATTGCTTGATACTCATACAAAATTTGAAAGCTCTATCTGCAGTAGATCAAGCACAATAAAAAAAACCTTCATAGGAACTTTTTTTCCTTATTTTGTACCAGAGAATACGTATCCTCTGTACATACATGTGCATCTTGATCTGTTCCAAAAAGATTAAAAGCAGATGCTTTAGTAACCATTAATTTTAGATGCAATTTCGAGTTATGATGCTATAATAACTAATAAATTCATTGGCGTAGTCCAATTCATCAAAGTGAAAATTAATTTTCAGCTACAAAATATTTTAGATTATAAATTTTCAAGCTGTTTACACTAAAAAAATTGGATGACATTTGAAGACAACTGGGCAGCGCAGAGTGTGAACACGATACTTCTAATGCTACTGCCCCTGCTGCTTTCAATGGTTTTGGTGCAAAAGAATAGAATGATAATTTGGTGGTTTTAATTTCTGCGAATACAATTAAACCCCTATAATTGAACTCAATCCTGCTGTCACCTACGCACATGCGGCACATCCGACCCTGGCATAATAAATACGATGTTTATTAGTCGAAGTGCGACCATCACGGACCGTTAGTAATGTCACTCGGTCCGATGCTGAGAGTCTTTACGTTTAATTAAAACATACGAGCCGCGTTGATGGATTCACGGAGCTCCGTAACCGGCTGGCCGACCTGTTCTGAGCTCAATTGTCCGTTACGATACTCTCTTTCATCGTGTTGCTCTATTTCGACTCTTAATTGGGACGCTCCGAATGTGGGAGTTTGTGTGACGGTCAGATGAATTGCATTGATGATATATAGGGTGATTCACCTGACTGATTCATTAGAGGTTTATGGAGAAGTCATAGAGATATCGACTTGAAATTTTGGTGGAAGCTACAGCTTGATGTGGCCTATTTTCCTAAAATAGCTTCAATATGCTGTTACATCCGGTTGAACCGCAAGTGATGTCAACTTTGTTTTTTCAAACGGAACACCCTGTTTATTTTCACATTTTCGGATTCAACGTGAGATTCTGGATCGGTTGCATCTCGAATGGCTCCCCTATCGTGATTTGTTTTCGAGATATTCCATTTTTTCGAAAAATTTTGACAGTTGGACTGGCTAACTAAAATGTCTGTATCACCTACAATTTTCATGATGAAAAGTTGAAACTCCGTATGCACATCAATGAAAGATCACCCTATCAGGTAACCTTAACAGTATTCCAAAATATTGTACAGGGTGCTCAATATTTCAGTTTACTTTTTGAAAATTTCAAATGCCCATAACTTCTTCATTTCTAACGGAAAGACTATGAAATTTTCAAATTGTTTGGCGCAAAATTTAATTCCCTATCGATTCATATAGGCACATCATAGCGCTAAAATGGATATTTACAGAGATATTACCGAAAATGTGGAAATACTTCTCATGTGTACATTCACAGTTAGGCGTATCACCCTGTATACATATGATTTTCAGTTGCAGCTGGTCGAGGGCAAGATTCAACTGGATTCTTTCCAGTCTCCCCATCTTGTAAACGTTGAACTGTTGCGATTTTATCTTAACTTTTCCCGGCGCATCCACCAAGTTTTCGATCACAGTCCAAGAAATCACGACATTCGAAAGATAAATCGTAGCAAGCGCTAGCCTTTATCTAGATGGCATTTATTACAAGTACATTAAGGATTAATCGACGGCCGCCTTGAAATTATAAACCGCAAACATAAGTGTAACATTTTGAGTTATGGTGCGAGTTTACCGGGATGTGGGATCATTATCACCGAGATATTCGACCACAACACAATAATCGATTGGACTCGAGGCGCAACGATGAAGATAGCGGCTCCTAAAAGCCTATAATTTCGCCGCTAATTCGTTCCGATATCTTTTCGGGATCTCGATGGAGCTGGTGCCGCCATCTGTGGACGTCGTCCGATATATCACCTTCGAGGTGTGACCTTACGGGGTGAAATGATAGAAACGAGTGTTATTGTTAGAGAAAGTCCTGATACCAATCGAAGATCGTTGAGATCGTGTAGCATTTGTGGAATAAAAGTGTCTACTCAGTGTTTCACAGTTTCGTCGTTAAACGTTTATACAAAAATAATAACCAAACATAATTTTCGACGAATGCACCTCAAACAACATTAGAATTCGATGAATCCCAAACTCTTGAACACCAGTACCTCGTACGACCTCTCAATTTCGACAAAGCCCCAAGATAAATGAGGCTTAGAACCCAACAAATCATAGACTGTGTCTTTGGGTACTGGTTAATGACATTATCTGTCTTTGTGTGTGGTCTGTACGCGACTGAATGGCCAACGACAGCAGCACTTGCTCTGTCGGTACAGAAACCTCGAGGCAATGTTGCCAAATACAGCTTGATGTGGCCTATTTTCCTAAAATATATTCAATTTGCTGTTACTTCCGGTTAGACCGGAAGTGATGTCAGCTTTGTTTTTCCAAACGGAACACCCTGTTTATTTTTACATTTTCAAAATCTACGTAGGATTCTGGATCGGTTGCATTTCGAATGCCTCCCCTAGCGTGATTTGTTCTCGAGATATTCCATTTTTTCGAAAAAAAAAAATTACAGATGG
Organism: Plagiodera versicolora; assembly: GCA_037013635.1. Classification (NCBI taxonomy): domain Eukaryota; kingdom Metazoa; phylum Arthropoda; class Insecta; order Coleoptera; family Chrysomelidae; genus Plagiodera; species Plagiodera versicolora. Next base: position 12,677,580 of record CM072981.1, on the reverse strand, counting down.
ACTGGCTAACTAAAATGTCTGTATCACCTACAATTCTCATGATAAAAAGTTCAAACTTCGTATGCACATCAATGAAAGATCACTCTATCATGTAACCCTAACAGTGTTTCAAAATATTGTACAGGGTGCTCAATATTTCAGTTTGCTTTTTGGAAATTTCAAATGCACATAACTTCTTTATTTCAAACGGAAAGACTATAAAATTTTCACATCGTTTGACGCAAAATTTGATTCCCTATCGATTCATATAGGCACACCATAGTGCTAAAATGGATATGGACAGCAGCACTTGCTCTGTCGATACAGAAACATCGAGGCAATGTTGCCAAATACAGTAGAAATTCCCTATACGTCAGATTTTTTTTTAGTTCAGTGACATTTGTGATAACGCGGAATTCAATCGCTGATATTGCAGTGACCCAAACACTTGTAGTTTTTTGTTCACATAAAAGATGATTGAGAGAATTGTCACTGTGACAAAACAATCACAAAGCTATCATTTCGAGATAGAAAGAGAAAAGTATTGATTTCGATTGGTACATCTGTCAAGACATTGACACTGACACTTCTGAAGTGACATCTTTCAATCTGTCACTACATGTCACACCTTCGACACCTGTCATTGTAACTTTTCGAGGCAACGTTGCCTCGATCTTGCGAGTCCCAAAATGGCTGCCAGGACATGCTTGAATTGCTTGATTAAAAAACCTGATCATTCGATGAGACGAACAACAAGTCTGACAACGCCGTGAGCACTCGGCTGTCTGTTATTATGCCACGCCTGCTGCGTTTCGCACCCGAGGCCGAAATTGGGAATTTTTTGCTGATATTTCGCTACTGAATGTTGTGGCTTGAATTATTCAGTTTCGCTTTCTTTGACTTCGTAATAAAATACCAAATTAAATCGAGAGACAGACAACACAATGTTTTTGAGTAGAATTTTTGAAAAATAATCATCATCTTGAAAACTATTGAGGAAAAATGTTGAGAAACAAATGACGAATCGAAAAATGCTGCAATATATAGGGTGTTCCACTTAGAGTAACAAAAATTTGTCCACTTTGCATTAACGAAGATGATTTCCATAAACATACGAAAAATTAGTCGGTTAATACACTCAAACTATCTACACGAGCATCTCGACTGAAAATTGGAACGGCTGTACACACCAAGACTTTTAATGGCACGAATCATTAGCCTTTTAGCCACTCAACCTCTTTCAAGACATCACCAAAATCTCGTATACAATCTAAAAGCAGTGAAATAATAATTTTTCGTAATCACCTCAGCACCTGTTGCGACCCCTATATTTAATATCGGAATTAGCAGATTCCATCTTGATTTATCAAGATAATCGTCCATTTAAGTTTAGGACTTTGTGGTCGTTAAATGATATGGCGGATAAGTCGTGAGTACTTTCAATTAGTAGCTGGCTGCCTTCATTAGGATTTTCTTCCAAGAAGACAATGATTTATTTATGAAAAATGCTAATGCTTGGATTTGAGTGAGGAAAGTGATATCTAGCTGATGCAACTGATGATGCCAGGTGGGTCGAAACTGTCTGTGAGATATTCAGTTACAATGCGGAGACCTCACTGGAGAAGAGCACCGATGTGTTTTTTATTTCATTTTTCTAGCAGTAAATCAAAATAAAATCATTGTTGCCAAATAATACAATTATAATTTATAAGAGTGATTTGCTATTTTTTAGGTTTTATGTTATTTTAAAATTCTTGATTTGTTGGGCTTTTTCAATTTTTATATTATTTAGAGATTGATATATTGTATGGAGACTGGTATATATATATACCGGGTGTGTCACAGTGGATGGAACATTAGAAGTATCTGGAGAACAGAAAGACAGATCATTCCGAAAATTTGTGGGCGTGGATAATCAAACTTGCTCTATCCGTCTAAAATATTTTCATCAATACAGTGTTGCCGCTTGTATCAGAAAGTAGTAGCTACTTTGTTATTTCAAATAGAACACCTCGTATATTATATCATTTTTGGGATCCTTATAAGATTCCTCACAACTTTCCCACATAATTCCCTATACCTATCTGTGACGATTTTCGAGATAAAAATTATTTTGTCAGATTTTTTTGCAAAACCTGACCATTGAAAAATATGAATTTTTTCCCAATGCAAATTCACAAAAAATTGCAATTTGGGTTATAGCTGCATGAGACCATCAAGTATTCTGTCGATGAACTGGATCTCAGTTTCAGCATACAGGGAGGCTCAGAAGTGAGTGTCATCCGGGCACTCATGAAAATGACTGCAACTCCATTTTTTTAAATGGAACACCCTGTATACTATCACTTATTCGAAAAGCTATAACATTTTCCATTTTAATTGAGTATACTTTCCCTATACCTATCTCGTACAGTGTGTTAGTTATGATCACTTATGTTATGAATTCGTTTCAATAAAATAAATATTGGATCTTGCTTAAGATAGTAGGCTATGAACTTCATTCTGAAAGAGAACTAACATGTTCTTCCTTCATTGTTATCCTGTATTCAAGATGCATGGGTGTAAAAATACTATGGCAGAAAATAATAACTTGAATGCGGTTAAAATGGATTTATTCATCATTTATGGTCAATGAAACAAGAATATCAGTAGAACATGCAGAGTTTTTCTTTTCAATGAAAATAATGAAGTGATTCGCCTCGGATAAATCCGAGGAAATTAGATTGAAGAGAAATTTTGAACTGTTTTTGAAATCTTTCTAGATTCATTAATACACATGTTAGACTTTAATAATTTTAGCTTTTCATGATGATATAAGCATTTCAAAATTTCTCTTCAATCTAATGAATTTTCTCGAATTCGTTCGAGGTAAATCAGCATACTTTTCATTAAACTCGCTGCATTTTCTAATGATATTTTTGTTACATTGACCATAAATGATGAATAAATCCATCTAAACCGCATTCAAGTAATTATTTTCTGCCATAGTTTTCTTACAAACATGCAACTTGAATACATGAGGACAATAAAGAAATAACAAGTTATTTCTCTGTCAGAATGAAGTTCATAGCCTACTATCTTAAGCACTATCCAATATTTATTTTATTGAAAACGAATTCATAACATAATTATTCATAACTAACAAACTGTACGAGATAGGTATAAGGAAAGTATACCCAATTAGAATGGAAAATGTTATAGCTTTTCGAATAATTGATAATATACAGGGTGTTCCATTTAAAAAAATGGAGTTGCAGTCATTTTCATGAGTGCCCGGATGACACTCACTTCTGAGCCTCCCTGTATGCTGAAACTGAGATCCAGTTCATCGACAGAATACTTGATGGTCTTATGCAGCTATAACCCAAATTGCGATATTTTGTGAATTTGCATTGGGAAAAAATTGATATTTTTCAATGGTCAGGTTTTACACAAAAATTTGACAAAATAATTTTTATCTCGGAAATCGTCACAGATAGGTATGGGGAATTATGTGGGAAAGTTGTGAGGAATCTCATGAGGATTTCAAAAATGATATAAAATACGAGGTGTTCCATTTGAAATAACAAAGTAGCTACTACTTTCTGATACAAGCGGCAACACTGTATTGATGAAAATATTTTAGACGGATAGAGCAAGTTTGATTATCCACGCCCACAAATTTTCGGAATGATCTGTCTCTCTGTTCTCTAGATACTTCTAATGTTCCATCCACTATATATATATATATATATATATATATATATATATATATATAGTGCGTTGATACATATAGGGGAACTAAATTAGTACTATTTTTGTTTGTAATGTTATTCTTATTGTCCAGTTTACTGTTCAATCTTATAGAACTAATCCTTGCATTGGTATACTGTTCTTTTTTGCGCTGTGGTGTCTGTTTTATAACTGTTTTTTATATTTAATTGTAATAATATTATTCTTGTCAGATGAATCCGTACATAGATACCTTACCATTAATAACTTATTTTTGTTTTTTATTGTTATTTATATATATATATATATATATATATATATATATTATTGATCTTTTTGTATATTAGGGAAACCTACTCAATAAATATTTCTTCTTCTCTTCTCTCTTCATAAAGTAACGCATAAATTCATTATTGGCTAAATGAACAATAAAATTAGGAATTCCCAGAACAGGCCAATTTTTGATTTCAATTCACTATTGTTTCAAATCATAATCTAATATACAGGGTGAACCACTTTCGTGTAATGACGTCATCATCATTTTTTTCGAATGGAACCCCCCCCTTTTCTTTCAATTCCCAAATTGCCTTTGCTGAGCTGATTCCAAAAATGTATAATATGTTGCTTCAAATTGGTACAAGGTGGGCGAAAATGCGAAAAATGAATCTTTGTACTAAAATATCATTGTTTGAACTTCTTTTTTCCTTCCTTTTCCTTCTGTATTATTACACTTACATGCTTTGTCAATAAGGTGAAATCTTTGACAATAAAGTATATTTTTGATTTGATTTGGATGGGATCACATTTTTTTGTGGAATAAATCCTGCTACCTGTACTCACACCTACTAAATTCAATACTACAAAAAAAATTCACCATCTGTTTGTTTAAGAAACTCTAATCCCATTGCCAAGCTGTGCGGTAATTAAACGTTATTCAAAACCAATCAATCAAAATAACAATCAATCAATGCAGTGACGTACCACCTGTGTCCCAAAACCATCCAAATATATTTATGCTTCTAACTGCCTATTTTTTTCGTCCTCGGCTAATCGTTATTGTTCATCGAACACTTTAAGAATCGATTAAGGATTCCTCTACCTGAACTTGACCGACCACCTTCTGTCTTACACTACCATCGACAACTTAATCTTAATTTGAGTTTTTTTTATTGGACGCGTATACGGTTTCTTCGGGCGTTGGCGGTGTATAGATGTGTTTTCGATAGTGTAATTTACATGGGAGATTGAGTACTCGAGATAAAGTGTTCCTCAGAGGCCTGCAGAACTGATGAGTCTTCGCGTGCATGTGTAGATTTTCACCACGGTCTTGTTACAGGTCTGGAAACTTTAGCACCATGGGCCAATACGACATTTGGCATTGTTGGAGTGCGATCTTTTTTCGCTGTATCATTTCTTTGTTGTTTCTGTATTATTTTTTCCATTTTATGTGGTTCTATACAGGGTGTCCCGTGAAGACCACGTCAAACCGAGGAGGAATGTAGATCGAAGGATGACCCACCTGCTATGACGAAATTCCCACTATAAAAGTCTTGACGTTTTCGAGATTAATTTTGCCCCTTTCAATACATTTGTACTTACGGTTGGTACAATTTTACACCATCATGGTTGATTTTTTCAGTAAAATATTGCTGAAAAACAATTTTAACGTTTACATTTAAAACATTCTCCGCACATTTTGAAGGGGACCTTTTTGAAATCACTATTAAATAGACAATTTCTTGGTGTAATGTGCAGCAGTAGCTCAGTACATTTTTGGTTCCACTACGATGGGCTAAACTTCATGAACAAAAGAATCCACGACCAAAATTTCCAATAAAAATATTTCTCACAGCCCCCCTTTGAAATGTTCGGAGAATGTTTTGAGTCTAAACGTTAAAATCATTCTTCAGCAATATTTTATCGAAAAATTCAACCAAAAAGGTGTAAAATTGTACCAACCACAAATACAAAAATATTGAAAGGAGTAAAAATTCATTATTTTCAGAAAAAAACACCCTGTATACCAATTTCCCTCTTATATCCTCAATTCATGTTAAATCTTCACAAAATCCGGTATATATTGTTTTGTTCTATTTTTTGTACTCTTCCAAAGTTCTCTGGTCTATGACTCTCAAATGAAATACCACGTGATTACCTCATTATTTCCTTAAAACTCTCTCAAGAATCTAAATATTCACTATCTCTACGTCTCAATCAGAATTACAGTACACTATCCCCGAAAATAGGTGGTTGCAACCCCATCCTTGGGTATCTTTGACAGATTACATTGTAGCCGGACCTCATCCCAAATTTTTTATTCCCCAACAAGCATTTGTTGTGTCCTGTCACCTGTCAAAATTCATAGAACAGTTTTGACACAGCAGCTGAAATGTTCTGCGCATTGACAACATGTGAACGTGACTTATGACAGCTGAAGTGACCCCAGCCGACCACAGCCGAAACCAAATTCGTCACATGGAAACGAAATTGTGGATGACAGGTCATGCTACCTTTCCCATTATCATATTACCCAGTGAAACTGCAGCTTCACGTTACGAATGTCCGCCATTAATTTTCGGTAACGGATACACCTTATCGTGACACTATCTCCATACTTTAATCAACTTTGAGTGATGGTAGCCGAAAACATTAGCATTTTCCTTGTTTGTATTTGTAGAAGGAGTACAAACGAAAGTTCGGTTCATATTTTACGGCGATATTGTTAATAAGGTGTCAGGTGTAAGCTAAGCTTCAAATAGACTTGACCGAAACGTTTCATGGTACTAGACGCAGCGGGGTTTCCATTCAGAAGTGGCTTGATTTTTATCTCGATGGTGAAATGGGATACAAAGATTGAGTGTTTCAACTTGTTTTTTATTCATGAAACTGATAAATAAGCGCTTAAGGCAAAGCACAGAAATGAACGTATCTATGCGACGTATCCCCGATACGTATACGAGATTTAAGAAGGTATTCTAGTCTAGAAATTTAAAAAAAAAGCTTTTTTCGTGCATAGTTCCAAAATTCAGGCTTTCAAAAATATGCTCTCGAACGGATTTTTGAAAATTCTAATTATTTTGGGAGATACAGCGGATTTAGTGACATGACGTTTTTCTCAAAACTCCTTTTTTTTTGAGGTGGTTGGTACGAGTTCTATCTGACCGATTCCTTTGAAATTTTGTGAGAAACTTCTTTATATATCTCTTCATCGCCTGCATTCGAAGAATTTCGATTCCAAGTATTCAAAAAAAAAATCGCGAAGGTCGAAAAACAGGGGTTAGATTTTTTTCAACTGTGATAGCAAGTAAGTGATAGCAACATCTTTACCGATTTTTTTTGTTAATACATGGAGAATCAATTGACATTATATAAATAACAGGAATATACAACGCAGTACAGAATACTGAACGTAGAGAAATGACACTCAAAACGTCACAAAAAATGACACTCATCAACTGTTTTCCTACATGGTCCATAATCGATTGCTGCCTTGATTTTCTCGAACACAAATCCAATCCAGAAACTCATCAATGCCTCCAAATAATTGATAAATGTGTTCGTCGTATCCCATTTCGATCATTTCACTTCTTCGTGTCATTTTTCGCAGCAGAACTCGATAACAAGACGACTTGCTTAATTGTTTCTACCGAACGAAATAAATGAGGCAGTTTGAGTGAAGATTGATCTCACTCGTTAATTGGCTTGAAATTTCACGACACATCTGTTGATCGTTCTGGGACCACACACGTTTAAACAAATTTTGTATATGTGTTATCAAGGTTGTGTTATTTTTGAAGGAAGTTTGATTGCCGAAGAAATCGAGTTTTTTTGATGTAACAAAATGTCAGAAATAGAAAAAAGAGGACAGAGGAGGAACAGCGTGAAGAAGAAAACGAGAATGGAGATCACATCACAGAAAAAACAATAGAAATGAAAAATAACAGAAAGAACTAGGATAATTATAAAATTATTTTTCCATATCCATTGCTTTATTCAAAATTACTCTATGATTGAAAAGTAGATGATCCTGAAGCATCAATCAAAATCAATGTCAAAATTGGGTCTTCAATACTCAGCAATATGATCTGTCAAGATTCTGATCTCTGATGTTTCCATAAATGGACATCGAAATCAATTAGCGAATTAATCAAAAACGTATTTATGACGGTATTGAAATCAGTTAAAAATTTACTCCTGGTTGATACGTGAGAAAGCTATTTCAATTTGGTCGTAAGCCTCCAAAAAATAATTAGCAGATTTGCAGGTCTTATTTCTGCAGGTTCATTATCTTAGGAACAACTTGATTGCAATTGCAATTCATTCAGTTTGCAAATTTATTCCTTTTTTTACCAACAAGTAATTTTTATTAGATTATGCGTCTATGGATTTCGAAAAAAATCACCACAACAGATGGAGGTAATGCTAGTGAGTGTTAATTAGTAGTTTTTTACAAGAATATTTATTTGTAATAACCATTGATGGATAACTTCCATATTACTAATCGAAAATAACCGCGATTGATAGGTTTCACATCTATTTAGACAGAACAAATTCATTTCTGCGTTCAACCTGCTTTAAATTCAAAAATTATTATAAAAAATGATGTATATCGAAAGTTCTTTGAGAATTATTATGTAATATTTGAAAGTTTTCACTTTGAAATCCTTTGATTCGGTAAGACGCTCTTTGTGACTTTGTCAGAGTTGCTTATACTGAGTACATCTCAAAATAACCAGCTGTTTTATTTCTTCAATCTTATGAGGGCATTTCATTCTGATTCATTCACAAAAAAAATATATAATTGGTGGCAGCACGTACTTTTCACCTATAATGTGAGAAACAAAATAAAAAAACATTGATTTTAATGTAGAGAATGTTCAAAATAGTCGAATGTAGGGAATTTGTGAAATAAAATAATTTTCTTTTTTCAATGTTAATTTTTGTAATACATCTGAAAACACTTAATATTTCCGAAACAGTTGAAGATAGGTAAAGACATTGTATATGAATTTTCTCTAGAATTTTCTGAAGAATCCAGAAAACCAATAATATACAGGGGGTTGTATTTAAAATAAGAAAGTTGGTATCGGCCACTGACACATGACACGCCCTGTATAATTTTTTTTTCTTGGAAAAAATGTGCATCTAAAAATACAAATCAACGTGTCTGAGCGTTTTTCCCAAGACGCTCTCATTTATTCGTTACCGAATTTATTCCATTTGGCTGTTCCACACTGTATATCTGTGGTTGTTCGTAAAATATTTTTTTGCTGCGAAAAGGTTGATTTTGGGTGAAAAATTCAGGAGACATTTTTTATTTAGAATGAAATAAGCTTCTGGTTATGAGTTTTCAAATAGTAAACAAATAATGGGACAAAAAGTTATACCGGAAATAAAAGAATGGTTAGGTATCTTTTTGTAAAATGTAAACCTACCTACCAAAAATCATTTAATAAACACAATTACCTCCCCGTTTTGGTGATTATCATCTCCGTGCCCAAATCGTTGAATTTGTCCCACAGGTCCTTGGTCTCCAAGTGACAGCTGACGTTACTGAGCTCCGCGCAAGTGCAGCGCTCTTGCAGCAGCGGGTTCCTGTTGGGCGAACGCCGGCCGCCGGAGGGCGCCTGCGTCGGGGCGCCCGATTCCGACGTCGACGAAACGTCGACGGGGGAGTCTCGACCGCTTTCGGCGTCCGCGCTGGCGATGGTGCAGTCTAGACCGGGGGGCTCGGGGGTCGAGGGGACAGGGGAGGAAGTCTCCACGAATTTTTCTGCAAAAAAAAATTATTTTTGTCAAGTGGTTTTTTTGATATTTTGATTTGGTCGCGAAATGTTGTGATCTGAATATTTGGAATGTGTTTTCGAAAAAAAAATTGACTTTTTTCACTATTTTATACCGGGTGTTTCACACTAGATGGAACATTATGAGTATCTGGAGAACAGACAGATAATTTCGAAAATTTGTGGGCGTGGGTAATTAAATGAGCTCTATCCGTCTAAAATATTTTTATCCATACAGTGTTGCCGCTTGTATCAGAAAGTGGTAGCTACTTTGTTATTTCAAATGGAACATCTCGTATATTATATCATTTTTGAAATCCTTATAAGATTCCTCACAACTTTCCCATATAATTCTCTATACCTATCTGTGGCGATTACCGAGATAAAAATTATTTTATAAAATTTTCATGCAAAACCTGACCGTTGAAAAATATCAATTTTTCCCAAATGCAAATTCACAAAATATCGCAATTTGGGTTATAGCCGCATAAGACCATCAAGTAACATACAGGGAGGCTCAGAAGTGAGTCCCATCCGGGGACTCATGAAAATGAGTAAAACATCCACTGTGAAACACCTGGTATACAAAACATTCTTCAAAATGATTTGGCCTGGCCAAATGGTATTCTAACGCTTCCAGCAAAATGTCTGAGTGTAAATCAATGATTTTATTTGACGTGGCCTCGTCTTCAACTCGCTTTGAACTCTTTTTACCATTGAAAAATGTTTTGTGTGTTAAAGTTAAATCACCAAAGGCCTTCTGCACCATTTTCAACGTGTCTGCACAAGAAAATTCCTTCCACAAACAAAATTGGAAGCAAGTACTTCGCTAAACAAAATCACCAATTGTAAAAATCAAAAAAGAACAATCTCAAGTATGGTGAGGAAAAAAACAAAAAGGTAATTGAAGAACAATACCAAACACCAACAGACTATCAATCAGATCATGCTTAGGCCCCAAAAGGACTCAAAAAACAGGGACTGCTCTCAAAATTGTTCAATTCAAAATGAGTTCTCTCTCATAACCAACAGTCTAAGAACAACGTGAATCCACCAAGATTCTTTGATCATTCGATTCGAAATTGAGCAAGACTAAATCGTTTCAGGCGGTAAAGTTTCAACCGGAAGTACGCCTCATTATTCCCTGTCTTTGTCCAAGCCGCCGGCTCGAGTTTCGTCAAAACAGTGATTACGCAAACTCTGAAATGCTAATGGGATAACTACTAGAATTATTGAAAATATTACCGTCATTTATCAAAATGACATAGTGCAAATCAACTGGCAATCATGTACAGTTATAATTGCGATATTGAAATATGAACTACATGAAGAACATCGTTAATAGCTTCAATTAGTTTGTAATTAGTTCACGGAATTGTAAGCTGTCACTAACCAGGAAAGAACTAATTTCGCAGGTTAACCAGGTGAAGAATCATTTTCAGTTTATTTGAGAGAATTAAGACTTGAACTTTTGGCATCAAAAGTCCACTTTACTGATCCATAGATCAATGGAAATAAATCCAAAACAGTGTCAAGGCATAATTAATTACAAGTGTGAAAAAGTAGCGCATAAAATTTGTTACAATCATGAAAATAATATACAGTATGTAGCTCAAAAGAGGCATATCACTCATTGACAATATGCAATTGCAAAGCTCAGTTTTCCTTCATTACATGAATCAATTATACATCAATTATCTCTCGTGAGAGTGAAAAAAACTTTGCCAATTTCTGACAAGTTATGACTCGTTAAAATAATTAGATAACGATGAAATATGAGGTGCTACATATCGAACATAGCTCATTATGCTTCGTTAATGTATTTTTCTTTTAATGATTTCGCAGAAATTCAGGCTAGCAGTGATTAGTTTGACTTTTCTTGAGTCATTTCAGCAAGACTGGAATCGATTGATCGCTCAATCCAAGAATGAATTTTCAGTGCCACATTCTTCAGTCAACTGGAAAGAACTGACTAGAGTTATTTGGAAAATTGAAGATAAGTATCCATAGAAATTCAATTCGAGAGACATAACCTACAATATTCATATGATATGTGATATCAAAACTTCATCACTTCATCAAAACTGCAATTTAAATTTGAATTTTTGTCTTCCATTTCGATTATTTTCAAATCAGATTATCGTGTGTTTCCATAACATTTTATAGTCATCTGATACAACATGTGGCACAATAAACCGATATTCATACATATGTATACACTTGATTTGTCTTTCAGGATATTAAATAATATACAGGGTATTCCATTTGAAAAAAAAATGCACTTTCCACCATTTTTGTATCCATCGTCAAAGTCATCAAATTAGAACGACCCTGTATAATGGAGAACGAATTTCCTCAGATATAATTGATACACAGGACATTGGTAAACTACGCCCAAAATTTCAGCATTCTACGAATCCAATTACCGCAGTAATAAAAATGTAATTGAAGCCATGTTTTGCACGAAAAATAAGGATATCAATCAATTTCTCGAAATCCTTTCGAGATAGGTGCAGGGAAGTATCATACGAAAATAACTGAAAAGTATCAGAGAAACGAAAAATGGAATCAAATACAGGGTGTTCCATTTGAAATTTCAGAATAATCCAACGTTTCGTTCCTTACTCACCATCAACCGTGAATGACCCTGTATATATATCATATGAACAATGTATGCAATGACGGAATTCAGTATGGAGAAAAACAAAAGTTGACGGACGTTTTACTGCCATGTTGGGAATCATTGAAGAATCGAAGCCATGCTCAAAAACTGCCTGGACAAACTTCAAGTTGTACTAGTACTTATTTCTAGAATCTACGATTGTAACTCTTATTATCTGACGAGTGAAATAACCCAAACTTCGTGACGACATTCATTATTTCACGCTTCAGAAAATTAGTCTGGCGCACATGTTACCGAGCTCGGCTCAGCTTTTATCGAAGTTAAACCTGAATTACGACTCTGGAGGCAATTCAAATATGAAAGGGTTTTATTATGAAAAATTCCTCTACTTCCGACATTTACGGCGGACTTTCAGTAGAAAATTATCGTTCGAATAATCGATGGTTCGAGCATGTGGCAATGACTTTGAGCTAGTGGTGTTTCGTTCTAGAAGATTTAATGTGAATTAACATCGTCAACCGTCACCATGTTAATTTGGCGCATCAAGACACGTGAAGGTATTTTTTCGTTATGGGTTATGGAAATCGTGACGTAACAATTGGAATCGCGATCACGAATGAATCCAATTATTTCGTCATTCAAAGTCGTAGATGAAATTGAATCGTGATGTGCCCCAAAAAGAATAAAAAAGATCTAATCAATCCACATATTTTTTCGAGATTCACTATTTCAACAAGCCATGGAAATATTGTGCGCATTTTCGCGATTTTTATGCTCTAAAGATGTTCAAATCTAATAAAAATAACTCTCTGTATAGTCGAAATACTACCAAAACAAAAGTTTTTGAAAATTTGGTGCAGGCGCAGGTTTCCCCCTCAATTTTGGCGAATGCGCCGGGATAACAGCGAAATAATTAAATTTACATTGTCGCCAACAACAAAACGCATTGCTTTGTTGACAAAACAAATGTTTCCATTGCTGCCAACTCAATCCCAACGAGATCTCATCTAATCAATCTCACTCTACGACAATCATAATAATATTTTCATGACAGCAATTTGGGTAATTCACCACCCGTTCGACTAATCTAACGTAATCACTGGACTGGAGCCAATGTGAGCCTAATGTTCCCCAAAACAACAATGGCCACTGAACAAGAATGATCGCGATGAGATGTTATCAGTTCACGTAAGAGGATCACGAATGTAATGATACTGTGAATTATCCGACCGACTAATGTCCAAAAACCAACAATTAGGACGATAGTTTGGGGAGGGTAGCCATTAAAAATGTTTGTTTTCCGTGAAATTAGGAAAAAATTAATGCGTTGTAATCATTAAGACAGGCCTGATATTTTTATATTTTGTACTTGAATACTTTTTTCCGCATATTTTTTATTACATCTGAAATACTTCACGAGATGTATTTTGTGTGTGTAAAATATGAAATACTTTTGTACTTAAAGTATTACTGAGTACTGAAACATTAAGTCAAAAAGTTCTATGCGTAATTTGAGGTTGAATATGAAGGTTTTATTCTGGTTATTTTGTTAGTTGTTGAAGAAAATCAGTCACTACTTTTAAAAGTATTTTTTTCGAATATAGTACTTTCAAAATACCTATTGTGTATTTCGTATTCGAATCAAAAATGCAGAAGTATTTTGTATTTTGCATTTGAAATAGCAAAATTGAAGGAGTACTTGTTTTTTTGTGTTTGAATACTTTCTGAAAGTATTTTATTTGAATATAGTACTCTCAAAATACCTATTGTGTATTTTGTATCCGAATTGAAAATGCAGAAGTATTTTGTATTTTGCATTTGAAATAACAAAATTGGAGAAGTACTTGTTTTTTATGTTTGAATACTTTTTGAAAGTATTTTATTTGAATATAGTACTCTCAAAATACCTATTGTGTATTCTGTATTCGAATTAAAGATGCGGAAGTATTTTGTATTTTGCATTTGAAATTGAAAAAGTTGTTGTTTTTTGTGTTTGAATACTTTTGAAAGTATTTTGTACATTTCAGATGGTATATAAATGGTAAAATTGAAGTTCTGAATACACAAAACTCCAATTGATAAATGACAAATACCCATATTGTATTGAATAAATGAACACCATGAAAAACCGTTCGAAATCATTATACCCACTTCAGTCAGCATCGTCACTCATAAATAAATATCAAACATCAATAATCCATGTCAATACATACCGACTGAACATAAGCAGAGTTAAATCAAACATGACTCAATTCGACTAATGTAGTCCAGTGTTATCCAAAACAATTTTCTAATGTGTTGTTTGTAAACAGCGATACTTTTTCGACACATGCGATACCAACATTAGAGCAGGACGAGCTGATAGGGTTATTTTTTCTTACGAATTGTTAATTTTGAATGATATTAAATGGTGTCTTGATGAGCATTACTTTACTTTTGTTTTTTTAAAGAAGAATTTCTCAATTTAGAAGAGTCTTGGCTCAAATTGTTTAAACCTCTAAGATTTCATTTCACTCTAGCCAATTGAAACTCAGTGTTTTTGGTGCCAACCAATGAAAAGCTTCTTGCAATCACGGCCACTCGATGTCATAACCTAACAATCAAAGAAACTGGAAATAGACGTACAAAAATACACTTCTCCTTTGATGAATAATCACAGAACCATTCATAAGCCTGAAAACACTGAAATCGTTCCATTGACCCATGGATTTATCGCGGCGTAGATGATTAAGAAAATAGACAACCGTTAAATATGTCGCAATAACGCATCGCGTCTTTTGTTCTCCAAAGCCTGCTGGGAAGATCGGAAAGCTATTGCTCAGCTAAAATAAACAGAAAGCTAAAACAGATTGACCCGAACGTATTTATTTGACTTCACATACATCAGAAAGGTGTGAAAAATAGAAAAACATTTTTCTTGCTAGGCTTTGAGAGATTTATGCGTGCGAAGCCATTTTTAATTGGGAGAATGCATGCATCATATTTGTTTTGTTAGTTGTATCCATATAACTTTCTCCATATGTTGAATTGTATACTAGTGATTGAAATAAACAATTTTGTGGTTTATGTGCCCGATGCCTAAATATTTGGGTCTGGCCATAGCAAATCTCAATGAAATAGTGCATTTGCGCGAATTTGTTATATAGAGCGTTGAGAAAACTTTGGTTTATGGCCGGTTTTACGGGGTGTTTGGTACGTGAATGAAAACAGCATTAATTATCGTTTCATCTGGTTTTTTCTTCTCTGGTTATCAATTTTTCAGTTCTTATGACTATTCGGAAATTAAAAATTCAAATTATTATCGTGTAACATCCCAGATTGCTTTGGTGTTTAATTTTTTCTGAAAGTTTACAGCATAAATATGATTTTCATAATAAAAGTTTACATTATAAAATAAGGTGGAAAAGTATATTCCATTTTATTATTTCAGTATTTCTGATCAATTTTCTGAATTCCGTGCATATATTTGATGAGGATAATATTCCGAATCAAATTTCAGACAGATTTCCATCAAAATTAGTGAAGTACTTGTTTCATATGTCTGAATACTTTTTGAAAGTATTTTATTTGAATATAGTACTTTCAAAATACCTATTGCGTATTTTGTATCTGAATTGAAAATGCAGAAGTATTTTGTATGTTGCATTTGAAATGGCAAAATTGGAGAAGTACTTGTTTTTTATGTTTGAATACTTTTCGAAAGTATTTCATTTGAATAAAGTACTTTCGAAATACATATTGTGGTTTGTCTGGAGATATTTATGAAACCTTCTTCGCGAATTACATCGGAAATCGATACACACCTTACGAATTTCCCCCTTTTCAGCTTTCTATAATAAACACGTTGAATCTGCATGCCTTTTGAATTACAAGGTATGCAGATTGCATACAAACACATAAGTACACAATCTTGTATGTAATTTTGAAACAATTATTTCACTAGACTAGTCATTTTATTTAATGAAGTACTCAATTCACATGGGATACTATTCTTAAACAGAGACGACGTTTAATGATACGTTTATGAAGAAAAATTGAACCTCTCGTACGATGTGCTCTATCATTTCTCGCGATTATAATTGCACATCAGTAGGCAAAAACAGCAATTAACGTTACCGTGATAATGTGCAGAATTATCTAAATGATATAGTTGTTATAAAGAAAAATCCACAACGTCTATTCGGTATAAAGAGGTGGACTAATTGTCGTTGTACTTGCAGAAATTAAACTTTTATTTCATCTGAATTGGTTGATGAAGAATTGTATGTAGAATCTTGTAAACCGACAGAAATTTTTTACCCAAACTCAAATATTAACAGGGCTTTATATAAAAATTTGTCATGAAGTAGAGGTTAGTTTATACAACAAATAAGAAGAATAATAAATAATGCACCAATGAAATGACACATGTCATGTCAATTTGTAATGAATATATGGTTTCATTGGTTCACTCTTATTCATTCTTCTTCTTATTTGTTGTATAAACTAAACTTTAGGGAGAATTGTTTCAAGATTTTTGATGGAATGAATTCGAATTGAATTTTGGTTATTCATGTTTTCTTTCGCAATTTTTTTCATAACGTGAAAATGTAGTCAAAGTGGAAAATTCACCGAAGTGTACAGGGTGATGGAAATCAACACTGAACTAATTTACTTCCAAATGATCATAACTTTTTCATTTCCAATAAATACCCTGTATTTCACCACAGGACGAATATGGTCCTTCCGCAGATTTGAAACTCACGTTTGACCTTGAGTATCTTGTGATGTTTTGACAATTACAGACATTGATATATTTGAAAAAAAAAACATTGTTCGTTAATGTCAGTCAAAAATCCAGGTAGTTGTGCTTTAAATGCTGCTCCATTATTTTGATAGCATATTTTGAAGATTGTGTATGGACCTATACTTAAATTATTCAACTATAATTTTCAAATTCTGAGTGGTTGTCACCAAATGAAATAAATTAACATCATTATGCAGTGGAATTCAAGGATTACTGCGTATATAAACAACAATTGATTTTTTTTTTCAAATTGAAAGACATTTGTAGTACGGTATGATTGAATAGACGTTTCAGTGTTTAACAATATAATTATCACGTATAATTCTGATCACGAGGCTTCCATATTGAGTTTAAATGTATTGTTACATTGAATGGCAATTAATTTTTTGTTGTGATGACATTTGTACGAGGATAATTGCGATAGGATGGTTTCTGAAACGACAAATCCTTTTACTGCAATGAGATATATACAGGGTGTCCCAGAACTCAACGTCTAGCCGAAAGGGGGTGACAGGATTGATCATAACCATCACGAGAAAAATCTGAGAAAAATTATATCCCTTGCAGTTTGAAAATTATGGGCATTTTAAGAAAAACCTAGAAATTTGATCATTTTGCCTTAAAATTAAGTTTCGGCTTGACGTTAAGTCTGGGACACCCTGTAGATATTTTTCCTATCCCACATAATAAATACCATAGCCGATATATAACACGAAATGCAGTGATTTTTTTTATAAAAATCAATGATATCGAAACGAAATCATTCAATTTTCAATTTGGCTTCTTTCACATCTCCTGACTTTGAACGATATGTCACCTACAAAACACGCATAGATAATCACTACGCCTTCGAAAATGCACAATAATTCATTTGTTCATGACACTGGCAGCCATTTTTGTCTCGCTGTGAAAACAATTTTATAAAAAGAAGCAAACACTTGATACGAAACTGATATACTGCGATAGCATTTCAACACATATCATTCATCTGTAATTTGATAACGGTATAGAGACATGGCTATACTGTGTGTGCGACACCAGACGACGCCCAGTGGCGTGCATGCCTCACGGCATGAGTTTTGGATAATTGGGAGTTACACGGAAAAAAATGTTTGTTGAATAAAATGGGTACACAGATAAAAAAACCAAGTGAGGTTTCAGTGTTGTAATGCACTTTTATTATAGCATGAAAACGTTATTAGAATATGAATTATCATGGTTTGCATTGGAATATTCGAAAATTTCGATCAAATTCAACAATTTTAGAAATTACCCCTCGCGAAACCTTCAACTACACTGATGTGATTTTTTTATATCAAACGTAAAATGTGAAAACGTCATATACACTTATGTCAAGCTGTCGAAAGAGCTGGGGGCTTCATTAATTTTTTATTTCTGAGAAAATAATTCCAAATTGTTAGATTCCAAGAATTAATCCTCAATAAATTACTCTTTTCGTTTCTGGTGATTTTCTTTAATATCAAACGTAAAATCTAAAAACGTCATATACACTTATGTCAAGCTGTCAAAAGAGCTGGGGGCTTCATTAATTTTTGAATTCTGAGGAAATATTTCCGAGTTGTTAGATTTCAAGAAATTATCCTCAATAAATTACTCTTTTCGTTTTTGGTGATTTTCTTTTATATCAAACGTAAAATGTGAAAACGTCAAATACACTTATGTCAAGCTGTCAAAAGAGCTGCGGGCTTTACTAATTTTTGATATTCTGACAAAATAATCCCAAATTGTTAGATTCCAAGAATTTATCCTCAATAAATTACCATTTTCTTTTCTGGTAATTCGTTTTCAAATATACATTCAATTCTGATAATCAAAGAGAAAGATCTTGAATTGAAATTGAATTGAACTCACTTGTGATCGATCTCTGGATGATTTCAAAAGAGATAGAAATACATTCTACTGACTGTTTGTATTTTTTGTCAGTAACAAATTGTTCGACCTGGTTTTAATCTCATTGAATGTCTTACCGAGAGGAGACAAGCTATCTGGCGGATCCCTATCCCTACACCTGGACGTCCTAGCTCGCCCGTGTCGCGACATGATGGCTTCTATGCTAAAATCAGTCGCGCAAGGCCTCATCGTACAATTGTCCTCCATTTCACCTACAATTCACTATCACCGGCCCCAACACATATCACAGACGACAAAAAAAAACCAACCGTCAACGCGTCAAGTTAGACACTCCATTTTCGGCGTGACGATCGCGAGCTAACCTCCAAATGCGCCTTGACAACACGAGCCACGGCTTTGATGTGCGGCGACGATGCTCAATTGGTCGCTCCCACCTCGAGAGGCGTCACCTCCGCCGTTCTTTTGTCTTTCCCAAAGGCTACTGCCCGCGACGCCGTTCGACTTTTACTGACCACACCGTCGAGACGTTATCAGCGGAATGTGCCATTTTTCCAACGAAACTCTCCCCCACTGTCTTCCTCGATGACATGTGGGGTTTTTGTTTTAGCCCCCCAGCACCTGGGCGGCGTTTCGTCGAGCTGGCGGGGCGTGGCCTACCTGTAGGAGGAGCGCGAGGCGAGGCCACGCCACGGGGGCTCGATTTGCTTACCTGTTGTCGATTGTTTTTCTCTCATTCGATGATAATCGCTTTGGGGGACGTGGTGGAATGTTGGGGAGAAGGGGGGAGGGGGGTTCAGGTTCAATTGACTGCTGATTTGGAGTAATATGAATTAGTTGATTTATTAATGCCGGAGTTTTGATGGAGGTTATGTTTATTTCAGCTCATTGCTGATTAGGAGACCGAGGAATGGCTGCCAGGAGGCTAAAATTGTCCACTCCAAAAATTTGTCCTTTCTGTTGGAAGAAAAGTCACGTATTTAATCTCCCTACAACATGTCTTCCTAAGCATCATCAAATTGAATCCTTCGATGATATATTCTGCTGCACTAAGCTCCGATCTTCCTTTTCCCCAAGCACTTCTTTCCTTCTCCCCGATTTGAGTGATGGTCTGAATCCAATAAAACTTTTCAAAGAACCGTCACGTACACACAAAATGCGACTATGTGACCAAAGGAGATGGGATTTTTCTTCAATCCTTGGCCAGATGGAAGAGGACAAAGACTCGTAAAGCAGTTGATCGTGTAATGGTCATCCGTTTCTTGGAGCTTATTGGAAACTACAAATCAGAAGGATTCGTTTATTGTGGACAATGTAGAGCATTTGGAATAGGAGGCTGGGGTCGATAAACAATCAACAATCATTAGTTTTTAGCATTGGTGACAGCACTGTCAAAATTATTATACGACAGAAATTGACTCATGACGTTTTTGACTTACTTTATTTCCCAACTCGATTGACTATACGTAGAAGCTCTTTTGAGAAACAACTGTTGACGTCACGGAACATAAACAAATATGGCGCCAAATAAGACAACGTTTCACGTTTGTAGTCCAGTTGCGTTTGGTTATTCCACAAGTAGAAACCTAACAAGTGAGAGCAAGTTTTGAATAGTTGACAGTTGATTCTGGGATGTGAAATTGTAGATAGAAGGAAAATCTCCTGAAGATCTTGGCATTTGGTTCACAAACCAGTGCATTTCTAACTGAAAAGCCACATGAGAGATCTCTGATTGGCTGAAATAAATGTCATCGTTCATATGTCAATCTGTCAACTTTGATGAATTATGCGTCTCGATAAGAGCTGGGCTAGAATCTAGTAGGCGTGGAAAATGTAACAGAATAATTGTAGATAAAGCCGTATGCTTTCTAATCCACTAGAAACAACGGTTGTCTTTTAATTGTCAAACATCCTGTTACTGCAAGCAAAAAATCTCACCTGGTAGCTACAAATGATGTATCTTTTAACGGAAACACTGGTCTAGGAAAAAAATGTCGCCGCAAAAAACGACGCCATTATACCTAGTAACCAGCTCACTTTTCGATTTAACATTGCATAATAACGATTGAATCCAACTTCAATTAATAAAGCGATAACGGAACAGAAAATATAACCTCAAATTACCTGCATACATTAAAAGACACTTAGGCGTGAAAGGATAATGAGTCGAAGTGGAAGATACAAATAAGCGGAGCCGTTCAGGAATATTGTTAAACGGAGAAATTACATCGAACAGAACGCATAAATATAATTAACGTAAATAATTGATGTATTGTAACGGATCATCGCGTAGATTTCTCTTACGTCTATCGTGGAATGTAGGCAGTTGATTAGCATATACTACATAATGGTTAAGACAGTACAGAATCGCATTTTGAAATATTAGGCCATCCTTAAAAAGGTGTAGTAGGCATTGACAACGAAATCTACAGGGTGTTTCAGAATTGCACGGCAATGTTTCTGGTACGAATTCAGGAAAAAAAGTCATGGATTCGTCGTGCTTGCATTCAACAAAACTGCTTTGAACATTTGTTGATGAATTCCTTTGTTTTTCATTTTGATGCTTCAATTGATAACAAATATTAAAATAGTATAAACATTTCAGAATATGCAACTTTGAGCCAATTTACGAATTGATTAATTTCTGAGGAAACTGAACGGAATTCGACCAAAAGTCAAGAGGGATAAAATCTAGGCAACAGGTTGAAGAACTCATTAAAAATATTAGAATTCACCAGTGGCGTATGAGCAAGTTTTTCTCAAGGCTTTTATGGATTGGGACCTCGAAAAATACAACACCCTGTATGGTATTTGGAAAACATTCACTATCATATCAAGCAGCACCTATTACTTGATACTCATACGAAATTTGAAAGCTCTATCTGCAGTAGATCAAGCACAATAAAATAAAAACCTAATTTATCGCCAACTTTCAACACCCTGTAACTCCGCTAATAATCGAGTTGGGTCACACGTTCAATTTCTTTTCTCGCAAAGGAAAGTCTGTATTTCGTCTGAAACATCGACAAATTTATATGAGAATATGTGCTTCGAAATTTATACATCCTGTGTAAAATAATAGTGGTCACTGAAATAAATTGAACATAAATCTTTCAATTTGTCACTGTTCTTCGAGCATATATTTGGACGCGTAGGTGTATTAACGACCGAAATATGCTAATCAGAATGTATCTCGAGGTACCAGTGGCTTCTGTATATTTATTAATACCAGATTCTCCTTTATGTATTTATTAATTGTTAATTTTTATGTCGATGGTTTTCTGTCAACATAAATTCCTTCCCTGAATAGGTGTTTGGACACTAGGGTATCAGTCCATTCATGAAAAGGACGAACGAACCACGTTTTGGGTACAGTCTTCACGCCTACTTCGATTGTATAGGTGGGAATCATCAGGTTCTGTTGTAAATCACGTGACAAACGACATCTACCGTCTGGCTAAACAGTTAATGGTGAAGGATCTTTTTTCCAGGCAATAACAACGACTGGTCACAGGTCCTGATTTTTTTTTCTGTTGATATTTCCTCTAGTGGTCCATGATTTTTAAACACATCAAGGCAATTATTGATCCACCACAATCTGGTCCAAACTGGATCTACTCCTCTTAGTGGACATGGAAAGGGAATAATAATGGCAGAGAAGGAAGTATTTAGACTCGACATAATGCATAATAGCACCGCTGATGGTGATTCATCACATCGTGTAGGTTTCCTTTCTACATTTTTTTTGGATAAATACTATGGAACATCAAAATGAAGCATTATTTTTGAGTTTGGAGTAGCTTTTTTCCCAACCAAGGGAAAGCAGGTAGGAATTGATGTTCTTTTTGAATTTCTGAAGGTCATATGCCTCGGGAAACACCTCCCTGGGCAATGTGTTCCAGAGCCTCGCTGTTCGTTGGATGAACGAGTCTTCGAAAAGAGATGTTCTGCAGGTCACCAAATTAACCACGAAGGGGTGTGAAGACTTGACGGGTTAACCTCGAAGAGACCGTCAAAGGAGGAACGATTGTTGATATTTCAGACGAGCATCGCCCATGAAAATATCTATAGAATAGAGATAGATCGCTAACCCTTCTACGGTGTTCCAGGGAAGTAAGCGAGTTAGTAAGCGAAGCGAATTGCCCTTTTTTGGACAGAATCCAACAGCTTCAGGGCATCTTTCGGGGTGTCAAATGATGTTGCAATTGTACTTTTTCGATCGCTTTGAATCCAGGTGCGATTCGAATGTCAATTGTTTTGTTCCAGCCCCTGAACATCAGCTTGTCCAGGCGTGTGCAGACGCAACCACAACCGATAAATACCCAGAAGTAAAAACTCACAAACAAATAAATCCCTCACCGTCAAGTCTTCGGCTGCACAACTTCCCAACACAAAAAAAACTCCGCTCCGGTGTCTCCGAACATTGATTGCTCGGGACGATCACATAAGTCTTTCCCCCCCTACCACGTGATTTGTCCGCTAATAGCAGCAGCCTGGGGACCTGTAATGGGCCCCATCTAGAGTTGGGTGCACGTTCCCTGATCCCTTCCAGATTCTATAAGTGGTCGGGGTATTCGGTTCAATTATCTGGCGTCCGCATGCGACGCGATTCTTTTTTAATCGTATTGGACTTCAGGGATGTAGCTTCTTCGAGCTAATTGTTGGATAAATAAGTGGGAGAGGGGGGTTTAATTAAGTAACAGATAAAAAAGGAATGGGTGGTTGATTTGCATTAGTTGGGTACACGTGGGGATCGCAGGAGTTCAATCTGTTTATATTGGGAATGGGGTACTTGAGCTTTATAGGTTTTTGCTTCGGACAATTTCACTAGAAAATTTACTCGCCTTGTCATTGGTGTTCCGGCTATGACGCCAGAGACACTTTTTCCTAATTGTTCCATTCGAAAGAGCAAATTTTGTCGTGTTATATGGGGGAAACTTCGACAAAACTCATGGATTACACATAGTCAAAAACGATTTTGGTACCACTAAGAGTAAAATTGAAATTCAAATTGGATATCAGTCTGGTATTCCTTCATAAGATTATCGATGGCACTATTGATTGTCCTCAAATTCTTGAGTCAGAAGAAATATTTATACCTAGTGATATTTTCAAGGTTCCTTTTTGCAGAACTAATTATGGTTTGAATGAGTCCCTCAATAAAAGAACGACGTCAGCAAAGACTCACACAACAATCTTGAGCTGTTCGATTCATCTTCAACATTTTTTAGAATGGCTGTATGAAAGTTGTATTTTTTTTTTGTTTTTGTTGATTTCTTCAACAATTGACTTGTCGGCTCAATAAATGAATGAATAAATGAATGAATAAACGAATGAACAAATGAATCAATAAAAGATAGAATAAATAATAAATGAATTAATTAATGAAAGAATGAATAAATAATCGAATAAATGAATGAATGACTGAAAGATTGAATAAATGCATGAAAAAGTGGATGAATATATCAATGCAATGAATTAATAAAGGGATGAATATATTAATGGAAAAATGAATGAATGAATGAATGAATGGAGAATAAATGGACGAATTAATTAATGGATGAATGAATGAATAAATTAATGAATCACTGAATGAATGAAATAATTAATTAATAAATGAATTAATGAATGAATAAATGAAAAAAATTAATTATTTTTCGAACCTTTTTTCGGATTTCGAAAGGGTATTCATTGGAAAACAAAAGAACATTCAATTGAAAACATTCCAATACATATCAATCTGGAGGTTATAAGCTTTACTTGAAGATATTCTCTTCAGGAATACTTCAATAATACTCTGCCATATGTCATCTGTCATGATCAACTGTCATATTATATTATATTTTTCCCTCACTTCATATACACACATTATGTTTATTAATATTTGTAAATAATAAAATTGATATAAAAATCATGGAAAATATAACTTAAATTTATCTCTGAATAATTCTGATACCAAATTTTTTTCTGGGTCAATATTTTTTCAGAGAAATTATTCGCCAGTGGTTGCACCACTACACAATCCTGAAATAAATCACAACCATGGTTGTAGTGGTTTCAGAAGAACGCTGTTCTCGACCGATATACGATCTGACAGAGGCGCCATGTTGTTTTCCTTACATGGCAGCATGAAAATTAATGCAGGAAAGCAGTCATTGCGACGTATTCGACTACCAAGCTTCGAGCTTTAATCGAGAGGCGTGATTATAGCCATTTTTAATGCTCCCCGTTCATAAATTACGTGCAGAGATAACCATTACAGGGACTGAAACGAAAGAGACGATGTTCTGGTTTTTGTTCAACAGTAATTCGAATGGTTTTGGTGACGAACACGCGGTATGCAAGATGTCTCGCTTGATTTTAGAGACTGAAAATTGACAAGCTGCTACGGTCAAACGTTATTTCAGAGTCCTGGTGGAGTTCTCACTTGTTTTCTTCAATTAGTTTCCGAAAACAATTTTTTATTTTCTGAATTAGTCTCCCATAAAACATAAAAACATTAGGTCATCATATTTGTATGCAAAGTTTTATTATTTTGATAGATATATCCATTGAAATGAGGTTATGTTTTTTATCACCGTCCTTTTTTGAATTTGTGTATTACTTCTGCACATTTTTTCAAAAATGACTCTCAAATCAGATTTTTTTTCGTTATGGAAAACTGAACGAGTAAATGAATGAATGAATGAATGAATATATAAATGAATAAATAATTGGATCAATGGATGAATAAATGAATAAATAATCCATCATTTTGATAGATATATCCATTGAAATGAGGTTATGTTTTTTATCACCGTCCTTTCTTAAATTTGTGTATTACTTCTGCACATTTATGAATAAGTAAATTAATAAATGAATAAATAATTGAATAAATGGGTGGATAAATGAATGAATAATTCATCATTTTGATAGACACATCCATTGAAATGGGGTTAAGTTTTTTTATCACCTTCCCTTCTTGAATTTGTGTATTTCTTCTGCACATCTTTCTAAAAATGACTCTCAAATCAGATTTTTTTCCGATATGGAAGACTCTCCTTTGTTTTCAGTGAAACTTGGGTAGACTTCCATATCCTGCAATAAATAATCAACGTATTTCAATTCATTTTTGAATTAAAGATATTTCAAATTCCCATACGGCATGTGTTTTTCGATTTTTCGAAAACAAGATACATGAGAATATGTTTTTCTAAGTGGAATTAGGACGCGCTGAAACGGATTGAGGTTATGTCATTTCAGTGTTTTAATATCGACATATTTTCGGATACGTCTGAGCTTATTGAAGTCACTGATAGTTTGACACATGACATGGACTCGTATAAAAACGTATACGTCAAGTCAAATGTCTTGTTTGATATCCATGTTACTAATTACTTGGTTACTTATTAGTTACAAATCAATTAATTCTAAGCACTATCTGCGTTCTGCTTGAGAGTGTAAACACGGTACTTCTCCTGCTCCTGTCCCTGTTACTTGCATGGCTCGGTACTGCTCAATCGTCGATTTTTTTTAGAATGGAAATTCAAGGACAGGTAGCGTTTACGTTTCCCAGTAGCAAATAGCTAATAATCACCCTCATCTCGGCGAAGCAAGGTCCATCACTCACCCCTCAAGGGGGTGGAAAGAACGTCGACCATCCACCCACTGAGCACTAAACGCGTTAGCAGAAGGTGCTCCACTTCCCCCCATAAATCCTGGAGTAACAAACACCCGACTGGAGGGCTAAGCGGATTCTAATCTATCCCTCCGGCGATATTTCACTTCCGGGTGCTTTTATCCGTATCAGTGTTGTGTTCGGAGTTGTAAAATTCTGCATCTCGCCTTCTCGACTCTGTGACAATGAAGCATGGTCTTATTTAATGTTGCCTATCGTGTGTTCGGTGTGGATTTATTAGAAGGGCTGCGTTTTGTCCGGGGGCGGTATTTTCTGCGTTCGTTAAGGGTGGCCCGAAATTAACGCATGATTTGGATTCGCGGGTCTATTCGGAGAAGTGTTGACAACCACGAAACACAAAATTGACAGCTGACAGTCAAGGGTTGGTAAGAATGGAGCGTCACACGATAGAACGACGTGACTTCATTATTGGACAATATTTCGAAAGTGATGAATACAATCCGAGAATTTGATACGTTCAAAAAAGAAACAAATTCAACGAAGCATGATGAGACTTCTTTGGAAAGCTTTGAAACCCAACTTTATTGAAACAAAATTTGCTGAAGAAGTGGACATTTCTATATTGTATATTGTATACAAAGTGTTCCTTAAAGACATGCTAATATTTAAAAGGATGGGAAGTTGTTTTCTTAAAATGTGTCAAAGAATAACCCCATCAAATATTAGCATGTCTTTAAGGAACACCCTGTATATCTATACAAAATTTAGAAATTATCGATTAAATTATTGAAATTATAGAAAGTTGAATAATTCAACAGAATGTTTGGTGCTTTTTTCGATTATTATTAGTATTTATTTTACTGTCATTGTATACTTATACAAGTATACATTGTATACTTATATAAATTTTTTTACAACTAAGATAATGTAAGATATTTATTGACCTTTAAAATTACAAAAATGTTTATGAGACAAGTTCACAACGAAATTTTTTTGGTCACGTCAAGACTAGGAAATGAGAAAAAAATAGGTGTAGTGTAGAATATGTGTACCAAAAAAATAAAAATACAATAAAATAATACAATAATTGAGTGCATCCTCAATATAATAGAGATATTTTTCCACAGAGTGTTTAAATTTTTCTCCATTCTACAATATTATTTTACATCAACGTTCTGAAATGCTTATTTCTCATTATTATCATTAATATTCATTATTTTTATTTAGTATCAATTTGTAAAAACAGCTTCAGTGATTGTTTTTGTTCATTTCGGGGGTGATTTGTGAATATTATAAATCATATATTGCTGAATAAATATTATTGTCGCAACACAGAATAGCTCAACGGAGGGTTTTAAGTTTGGATTAATTTCCTAATCACATATATTTTATTCTCATAATTTTTTTTGTATTATATTTCGAAAAATGAGTTCATAAATGAAAGTTCATAATAAAATCATAATTTTCTTTGGAATATTCACGACGCTGTCAAAACTGTCAAAACAATGTTGGGCCAAGAATTCCCAACAAAAAACTACAAAATAAACGTTCGGCGAGCTTCCAAGCACCCACTAAAAGCATGTTTCAACGAGTCAGTCCTTCGTAAACCCATAAAAGGGCAATTTGTAAACAAAAATATGAACTGCAAGCGCTTCGAGATGTCAAACACTAACGATGAAGGGGTGAAATGTTGTAAGGCGGCGCAAGATTAAAGAAACCAGTGAAACATTCTCGATTCGTGGGGTAAATCAAGGAAGAACAGAGACCAAGATTTAGTGTGTTCATCAGCCAAGACTATGTTTATGATGTAGCATTTCGAAAACAGTAGCGTAGCCAGTAGTTTTCCGAAACAAAAGGGTTCAACAGGAGTATTTGCAGTTCCTTTTTCACCTAACAATTTTATCCTCCTTTTCCTCTTTTTTTCTTTGGATTTTTGTAACGATATATTTTAAAATTATTTTATATTGGAATTCTAGAAATGTTATTTAGGATTACGTTCGAATGAACAAAAATAAAAAAGAATAACCCCACTAACCAAAAAATGGTACAAGTTGATCAAATTTCTAGATTTTTCTTAAAATGCCCATAACTTTCAAACTGCAAGAAATAGATTTTTTTTCAGATTCATCTCGTGACGGTTATGATCAATCCTGTCACCCCGTTTCGGCTTGACGTTGAGTTCTGGGACACCCTGTATATTCTCATGTATTTCGATAGATAATTTTTCCTTTATATTCTTAGTCAACAAGTTAGGTAGGGATCCAATGGAGATAATATCTCAATAAAGCAACAATACGATTACGAAATTGGATTCCGTCGAAAATGTACGCCACTGTCGGTAACTCATTAGAAATTCCAATCAGCCAATTTGTCAATTCGAGTATTACTGTTGGATCTTCATGTTAGATTGTGGGCCATAGTGCCAGGTAGCCGAGAACAAGGGTTCGTCCCTAATCAGATAATAAATAAAAGAAGGTCCTCCAGACAAGTGTTCTTCTCTTGTGAATGGATTAAAAATTGGCGTCATGCGGTTTCTTCAGTCAAAACACGGCGTTTCTAAGGGGTTGGTGGTTTATCAATGTAAACAACGGAGAAACACTTGAATTCGATAAATAGTTGATAGTTTTTAACCGTGAGAAATTTTCTCCTGTGATATTCATAACAAGATATTTATTAAACTGTAGTCTATTCATTCAAAAATGTCGATTCTCGTTTTTCTTCTCAATTTTTTTTCTGGGAAGATGTTTGACTCTTATTGATTACTGTCAAATTGTCAATTGTCAATAAAACTTATCCAGTACCAACGTCTCGACTAGAGTCTGTCAAACTGTCAAAACGTCAGTAGAATGAAATGTTAAAGATAATAGAAAATATAATAGAAAACAAAATTGACAGGTGTTTATCCGCGATTTTGTTCATCACTGAGAAGGCAATGCCATATTCGAAAAATCCATGAAAAACTGCCTGAATGTATGGTTTCAATTAGTGCGATTAGTTTATTCTGAAAAATTAATTCATATCTCCTAAGATGAGTGAGATCCTAATAGTAGCATTCCAAAAATGGACAGCCTGTATCTGTAAATCCGTCACAACGTTCTTTTTTAAATGAATGAGTGTACACTTTTTCCCAACCATTCAGGCTACATAAAAAAATCAATCACAATCACTGGATATGAATTTAGGCCTATTCATTTTTTTATGAGCTATGATGCATTTTACATTGAATTAGATCGATTAGATTTGATAGTTCACTATTCTGAAATATGTTTAACATTTTTAAAAATACATTAGACTATCCTCTAATACATTTGATACAGTTGGTGAAAAGGTGTAAAAATAATGATAATTTTTTCTAGTCATATTCTTGAATTAGTAACTGGTTTTCAAGACCATATACTTGCTTTCAGTTTTTATAACCATAGCTTCTGTGCTCGCTGAGCTCTGAAATTAAGTCATTACCTCTTAACCGACACACCAAATAATTTTTGTTTGAAATAACATTTTAAACGAAATCGTTTTATGTAGGTACCCGTAGCCAGTAAAAACATTTCGATGCAAATAACAACATTATACGCTTTTTATGTCAATTAGTTTTGAATTCAATGTTATTAGGAGACACTAATTCCATTTGTGGCGTTTTTATTAAAAATTATTGCCCCAACTTTATGATCTCTGCCCCCCAATAACTGTCTGACAATTGAGACGTCTCGTTTGGTGGAATTCTATATCATTTCATGGATCGGTGATGATGAATCAATTAAAAAAATATAAAATACTAACCGGCTATTAATTTCATAATGAATTGACTCAATTTGAACGACATTTTGATGGGTTTTTCTTCCATGCCCCAATCTCTATCTTTTATTAAATTTCAGAATGAAATCTTATGGAACTGAGCGATAGATCGCGTATAGAACATGAACATTTTATGCCTTCTACTGTCAAATGTCAATGACAGACAGAATAATTTGATGCAAACCTTGCTAGCTGGAATTCATTCTGTGAACAATCCACTCAAGATGCCTTCAGCTTTGTTGTTCAAATCCCATTAATCATTACTAGACATAAAGGTGTGAAAAAAGAGTGAATTGTTACTATTAGGTGAGACCAATGGGTGGAGTGAAACGCCCTCCACTTCCTAAATCTGAGATAACGATCAACAATGCTTATTGTACCAAATAAACAATGACAAGGCAACGTCAACCATTTCTGGTGTGTTCAGAACATGAATTAAATTATCATCTGCGACTGTATTGTGACGTCAGATCTCTTGTATGTAGCGCCATCTATTTGAAATTACAGTTGGTCGATTCTCAATCCTTCAGTGTTGTGGTGTCCAATTTTGATGGAATTTGAAAGAAAAGCAGCTGTTTGTTTAGTCAGTCGAACAATTATGGTGTATTCTGAGTTTTTCTGTTCCTCATTTGTTGTATAAACTAACCGTAAGCATAAAAAAGGGCTAATATCTCAAGGTTTTTTTCAAACCACTCACATATTCGCCTGACTTGGCACCATGTGACTTTTTTCCTTTTAGAAAGCGTCATCTGATAATGAAAGGAAAACGTTATATTGTTGTTTGAAAATTGAAGTCTTCTTCAAAAGTCTGTAGCTCTCTTAAAAAGCAATTTTGGATTGGGGCAGTTTGAGCTAAGTGGACACCCTGTATCAATGAATTATATTATCTGTATACCTTAACACGTGTAAAAAATGTTTACAGGGTATAATGCGTTGGAATGTTAACTCGATCTTTATCAACCCCACTTCTTCAGTCGTTTAGTCAACATATTGCCGTCGTCGGCTAATAGCTTCCTAAGATGACAGCTTCTGTTTAATATGGGCCTTTGACTTGGAGCACCCGCCACTAGATTGATATTCGAGAAGCCATTTGCTCCAGATAGCACCCCCGAACAGATGTCCGTTTTTACATAATTATCCCCATAAAACACGACGGAAAAAAAAACCGAACAGCCACCAGTCACATGATATCTAAATAACCGTTGAACGATAAATTCGGTTAATAGATTGTTCAAGGGCTGCTTTGACCTCGGGTCGAACACATAAATATGTCTGCCACCGAAAAAGGTGTCGGAAATTATTAAAATAATGAACCGGTTCGTAAGGATAAATGGAGGGAGAGTGTTTTTTTTCGACATCACTCATTCGTTTGGGTTTTGAACAAGAATTTGATAGCTCTAGCAAAACTGACACCCAGTCAACTGTCATTGTTGTGTTCCGTGAGATTTTTGACGTTGACAATTGACGTTGGCAGAAGCGTCAAGATTCAATCTACGACGACTTTGGAATTCTCGACTGTCTTCTTCTCAATCAATAATAATGAACAGCCCTTCAAGCATTGCCCTTTTTTTTTTCAGACTACCTATGACTGATAGAAGGGATCCCACATGAGGTAAAAATTACAAAAAATCACATCGAGATACCAACGACAACGAAATTAATCACTTTAATAACCCCCCTAGCTAACCGACACCGAATTGATGGCGGTAATTACAACTGTGTGTCATTAACTCGACTTGATGTTTAGCTGTCATAACAGAAAAGCCATCGCTTTATTCTCGATGCAAATCCCGTCACTCCTGGGTCGACTCAAAACGAAACACCATCGACCGCAATGACCATAACCGGTTGAAATATCGGGCATCCCTCGCAGCATGGGCGAATTAATCGCTACCCTCCACGGGACTCCACCGATAACTATACGTCATACGTCACGAAATGGATCATACGTCATATGTCAAATTCCATGTCACTTGTCGTATGTCAAATGTCATGTGTCATGTGTCAAATAAAAATTGTTGTTTCATCAATTTTTCCTGGAATGTTTTACTATTACCTTCGAATTGCTTACGTTACGTGGGATACGTTGGAATATCAAGGTGTCGGCTTCGCAGAGATATTCCGGCAACAATTTAAACGAATCCGAGGTGTCCGACTCAGGTGGCTGTGTCTCGCTTCTAATCTGCTCGTTTTCTGAGATGGCTTCCTAAGCGACTGACAAAAAAATCCCTTATTAAAATACTTTGCGAGTGTCTCCGGGGAAGCGTCTCCCTTTTTCCGAAATCATT
The DNA here is from genome assembly GCA_037013635.1 of Plagiodera versicolora. Classification (NCBI taxonomy): domain Eukaryota; kingdom Metazoa; phylum Arthropoda; class Insecta; order Coleoptera; family Chrysomelidae; genus Plagiodera; species Plagiodera versicolora. The sequence continues at coordinate 12,645,128 of CM072981.1, read as the reverse complement.
TCGTAATTTTCTGCTTAAGGCGGTGTTCACTGCGATTTAATATAGTCAGTGGCGTCCCGGGAAGAATTAGTTGGGGAAATTATTGAGAAGGAAAAGTGTTTCTGTATTTTCAAGATTGAGCGACTGAAAGATGTGTATCTTTCGTCAGGGCGATACCAATTCCATGGTACACTATTGTGAGCTCATATTCTGATCCATTTTCATTTGCTGGCTTCTTTCGCTCCTGTCTTTGTCTTCTTCTCTCTCTTCTTCAACTTCTTCTTCTTCTTTTTCTTTCTCTGCTATCTTCTTCTTCTTCCTTCCAAAGTAAGTGTCATTGATTAACGTCACTAATACTGATGTCAATGTCAATTGATGTGACGATTTTGAAACATCATCGAATTTTTTGTTCTACGCTCATGACCTCCAAGTCTTCTGGGCAGAAACACAATTTGCCTTATATTAACTCCAAATGACTATACTTTTACGCCGAACACGGCCCTAGACACCCAGGGATGATGGTTAGTTTTGTTTCGCTAGTGATTAGGGTGTAAAAGAATTACTGGAGGCAGAACCTATGGGTGTCACATTGACACGAGCTTTGCGACAAAAGAATAGGAATTTTTCGGGAGAAAATACCGCTCTGTAATTTACAATGAAATTAGCGAAAGTTAAGCTGTTATTATTGGTGGTTGGGCTATATACTTTGTAGGGGCTTTAGAATTTCAGGTGAATGAATTCTAGTCTTGTGTTTCATTCATCGTTCATACAAATTCTAGATCATTTAGATTCTATCTACAGGGAGATTTATAAAGTTAAACTTAATTTGTAGTTTTTCGAAAATATAAAAATTTTCATCAACTTAGGCTCATGAAAGTCTCTTCGAAAAAAAAAATAGTAACTTTTTGGATGTTTCAATAAAAATTGAATCTTAAAGAATCCTCAGAATGAACAGAATGGTTCGTCCATGCGCATGGGATACAATTTTCAGTTGCGCAGTAGAAAATCACCAAGAATTTCAACTGTGCTTGAGTCCAAATATTTAGTTAAATATGTTTGATTGTACAGGGTGTCCCAAAGAAGCTCAAAGTACGCAAAATAAAGCATCACTCCCTTACTTCAAACACCGAAAAATCAGCAGCCAACCCTTGTGGATACCTCACAGTCACTTTTACCCCATAAATCAGGCATACCTCCACGAAATACAACAAGCAAAACCCACATTCGGACCAGAGGAGACCAGATGGTCGGACGCGGAGATCGATCATGTAACCGCGGCGGGACGTCTTTCAAATTTGACCACTGGTCATCGAAAGGGCTTTGTCTGCGACCATTAACTCGAGCACGAGTCCTAGTGATTCATTGGATTCAGCTGCCGGACCAGATAGGTTCGGATAAGGGGGGCCAGTAGGACGATGGAAGAGTCAATTAAGAGCTAGTGATGAATTGAGATGCACCACGAGGTTTTTCGACGTACTACATTGACAGTTGATTGAAATTACACCGAAGGTCCGGATTTATTCAGGGAATTCAAGAGGTTATATATAGGCCCCAAAAAAGTGTACTTTCCGAATTTCTATCTGAGAAAATGACATTTGACACAATTTGCTGATATTTTCAACGCGCTTATATAAGCTTCACTTGTATGTATGTATCTGAGTAACTCCCTTTCAGTTACGAGTATTGTATTTTTGATGATTTTTCCAACATTATCAATTATTTTTGCCTTTTCAGTTCATTATAAAGGGATTATATTGAGTTAGAAGGCCGAAAAAAGAGGATTTTCCAGAATTTTTTCTGAGAAAACTATTGGATTCATTGATCTAATGATTTGTACATATATTTTGGTATCTTTCAACAGTATTTCAAGAATTGGTATTAGTAAAAATATTTATTTGGAAAGAACCCAAAGCTAAGCTCTGGGAGATCCTCTCAAAAAAGTCGTTTTGCGGCGACCACTCGGTATATCTCTGAAATGTATCATCTGAAATCAAAAAAACAAACAGATCACGTAAAAGTAATGTTGAATCTAGTAATCAATCGAAGGAATAATTATTTTTGTCAAAATGACGGTTTCTCAAAGATAAAATCGATTTTGACCAAAATTTCGGCCTTAAATTGTTGGTATGATAAAAAATATTAATCGATTAATTACTAAAAAATATATTTAAGAAGCTCGTGTTAAAATTTGAGACCAATCGGTTTAGCCGTTTTCGAGTAATGTTGGGCACCAACTCTGAAAACACCATTTTAAGAAAAACGCGTTCGAAGTTTGAAGTAGGATAATTTTTTTTTTCAAATTTATATGTAAAAAAAATGATTTTTCGAAAATTCTTACTGTATATTACCCCTCAAAAATAAGAAAAATTGGTACAAAAATAATAATGATTATTACATACAGGATGAGTCACAAAAAAGGGGAAATAGTACATTGAAAAAAATACAAAGAAAGATATATCCTGGTCATACAATTGTACAAACTTCAAATTCACCCTGTACATCACTGAGGCCTACAGAAATTATCTGTTTGGCTTATATGTCTGTGGTCGAACAATATAAAACTCTTGAACTTTTCAAATTCACGAGAATATAGACGAAAATACAATACAAAACAAAGACATCAACAAATTCAGCCCAAAGTGATCTTGTCTATGATCTAATATTAGGCTTTATGCTCAAAAACTACCGAATTAAATGAATACGAGCCGTCATCTGTCAAGGTTGTCAAATAACAAAGTACAAACTATGCATCAGCTCTCTGTACAATACAATACAATACATAATCCAGAATATGTTCAATCAATATATTCAACGTAAAACTAAGTACAGATCATCAACATACTTGAAATTCAGCAATAATATAGGAAACTGTGTACTTCATGGTACTGAGAACATCAGGAACCAGATTATCTACGAAATACCCCCCATTGAGCGTGTATTTATTTCAACATTATGCTCTCGCGCTTCATTTCGCTGGATAATTCCGAATGGAAAGCATCCACCATAACTATTTCATTATGAAAGATCCGCATTAATATTCAATGGTCTTCCCTGGTAATCATCTAATTAATATCCGAGAACGCGAATTAATTCGATTTTTCTGGCATTAATATTCAACCGTAGGACTGCTATTTTATATAAACAGCCAATCAATTAGTGGAAGCTGATGCGAAAAATATTTTAATTGTCCATAAATTCAATAAATGCATACGAGCTAAAAGCTAACCAGCTCGAATAGATCGTTAACTATTGTTTAATTGTTGTAAATTACTTCCTTCGGTGATTGCTGAAGAATGGTTTGAAGTATATTTTCCATGGGTGAGTTATCGAACAATATTTATTAGAAAAGCGTTTAGCACTCTCCAATTCATCCTACCGCTGCTTTATTACAGTGGGATAAATACAGAGCGTTTCTCAATATATAGAATTTTCCATAACCACATCGAATATTAATATCTATAGTTGTTGCAAAAGAAAAGTGGTAAAGTAACACCATCTTCTTTGATTGAAATGGGACACCCTGTATGCTTGATCCTCCTCTCTTCTATATTAAATTAGTTTTGACTGCAAGTCAGCTTTGAAAAACCGAGCCCCATCAACAGGGATGTACTGAATTTATTTTTTTAAAGTATTCAAATACAAAATACAAATACTTTTTCGATTTGCTATTTCAAATGCAAAATGCAACACATTTTGGATTTTTGTTTGTATGTACTGAAAACAAAGTTGTAATTTAAAAATACTCAATTGAAATTAAATACGTTCGGCTTAAATTACTGCTTTTTTTATTTAATGAGATTATTACATACAGTGTGGAACAGTAAAATGGAATAAATTCGATAACGAATAAATGAGAGCGTGTTGGTATTTTTAGATATACAACACCCTGTATATAATTAGTTTTTTGGATAAATAATAAATAATGTGAAAAAAAAACAAAAAAAAACATTAACAGTAAGAGATGTTCAAAATGTTCGAATGTAGCGAATTTGTGAAATAAAATAATTTTCTTTCTTTGATGTCAATCTTTGTGATACATCTGAAAACACTTGATATTTCCGAAACAGTTGAAGATAGGTATGGGACATTGTGTGACATGAATTATGTCTAGAATTTTCTGAAGATTCCAAAATACCAATAATATACAGGGGGTTGTATTTGAAATAAGAAAATTAGTATCGGCCACTGTCACATTCATGGCTGTTCCACACTGTATATTGATATAAAGATTTTAACACGATAAGCTCCTCAAAGACATCATCAACCCAGGTATTGGAAAAAAACCACAACTAACAAAATAAAGAACATAAAATTTATAGAAACTTTAACCTCAAGTTCAGTACTTACAAAATATATATTTTAAAAGTATCTCAAGTATACTCCAAATGACATTTTTCATTTTGAAACCACGATGTAAAAACTCGATAACGTATCGGATAACGTTGGCATACATTTTGACAGCAAAACTAAACTGACTATCATTAACCTAACCCAACTTCCCTACGTCACGAGTGTCAATCTCTCGATAAATCTCCATCGAAGTGAGCCATGAGCTCTTTTCAACCCCGTACCTAATGGCTATCGTTCAACGATGATTCAAGAACAAGCACACGCCCGAATCATCTGCGTCAAGTACCAGGGCATTGTCCCTTCAGCCCATTGTCCTTTTCCGGACTGGTCGAGTGTCTTCCTCGAATTTATGAGCTTTCATTGTTGGACAGTAACCGATCTGACCGAGTGACCACATAGGTGAGAAGAGTTCGATACGAATCATTTAACTGTTTATTTTGGTTGTGTCTTTTGTTTGGTACTTTGGTATGGAGGTGCAGAAGAGAAGAGGACTGACAGATACGTCAATTGGCGAATACGCCACCTGGTGGCACTAAAAATAACTGACATGGTTCTTGTGTTTGGTATTATGTTTTGTTGATTTTATGCTGACTTTGAATATTTGAAAGATTGTGAAACTATGAATGGGTGAAATCAAACTTTCAATATTTATTTCCATGCTTTTCCTCAAGCTGGTGATATATAATCGTGGATAGATGGAAGAAATTCTCTCTCCTTCATTTTCCCTCTTTCTCATATTTCTCCACTTTCTCTTCTTTCTTCTCTTTCCTTTCAAAGCAAGTTGATCGTATTCACTAGCGCCCTCTAACGGAGGAGACACAGAAAGAGGAATGGAAGTGATATTCCCCTATTTAGTCACGAAAAGGGGTGTCAGAACCGTGAATATAGGCAAATAGCGACGTATCAAGACGTCGATTCCAGAAAAGATGGTGCTGTATGAAATGGGCTCAGAGCTGCTGAGAAATAGGGTGTCGGGAATGTGGAATAAATTACCAGGGAATTGACAAGAAGGGAATCGTGGAAGAGGCGTTTCATCACGGAGGGATACAGTGAGATCATTGGGAGTGTAATTTTCAAATGAAATACACAAGAGAGAACTCCAAATTCATTGAAATGTCATTCGGTTCTTCAAGAATGCAAGCATCCTACTTGTTTTTTCTTGATAAAATTATTTGAATTCATTTGTGACTGCAATACTTAAAATCGGGTTTATCGTGAAAACGGTTTTTCGACTTTTTCCAAGAATACTTTTTTGTTCAGAACATAACGTAGTTTGATAAATGTCTGATTGAAAATGTTGATTTCTGACAGACAAAAAAGTTGTTCCTATTTTTAAATAATTGTAAGCGGGTAAGTAGCGCCTTCTAATGACTACGTTGATATTGATAAAATATTATTGTTTGCCGTCCTAAAACCCCTCAATGTACCAATTTTCAAACCGATATCATAAAAACTGTCGAAGCTATTAAGAAATTTTCCAAAAAAATACTTTGAACAAACTGTATCTTTTTGTTGCGCTCAATCATCATATTTTGGTCCTCTCTAATCTCATTTTCATTATTTCACCATATTAATGAAACACCCTGTATATTATACAATATTCTTGTAGCTTCAAATTGAATGAATATAATATATTATTTATAAATGTTATTCTGAATGTTATTTCTGGAAGGCAATCAAGAAATGGCTTTTAAATACAAGTATAATAATATAATTGATTGTAAATAAACAGTATTACGTTCAGATTTGTCATTTAGTGTACCTTTTTTTCGTTAAAATAACTATTTTTAAACTTTCTTTTCTATCTTGTGTTTTTGACATTATTTTTCCCATCCCACAAAATGAATTTGAAAAAACAAGTAAATAAGTTTATTAATAATAATAGGAAATTATAATACTCACAATACAATTTTTTTACAACCTACAATAAATAATACATAAATATACAACATTAAAATAAATTGCTCATGCCTCTTCATGCTACTTCATAAGATTTCTCTTGAAACCAACGAGATCTTCAAATTTTTATTTCTTCAAATTGTTACAATGGGGGGTGGTTACGTCCCCAATAACCCCCTCTCGTAACGCCTATGACTCAGTCGGAACTCCATCTATAATAGTAGTGATTCTGATGATAAAAACTCTCAAGCATCCCCTTTCCACTACCCGATAGGTAGAAAGGGGGGCCTTCCTGATAGCTCCACCATTCTAGGCAGCGAAAAGCTGTCGCGACCTCATGCATCCAACCGTATAATTGGATGGATCGTGAGCCTTCGGGAAACGTAGGCGGTAGGGGGGAAGAGGGGAAAGGTCTCCCCTATCTGAAAGAAAGTGTTGGAACTAATGTAAGCGCCGAATTCGATTCTTTCGGAAGGGATTGTTGTAGTTGCTGGTTCATTTCGCTCTCAATTTCAGTATATTGGCTCCTGAAATATGGGTTATAAAAATTAAATATCGATCTTCAAGGATTGTGAAGTTTGTGGCGTTGTACTGGACATCCTGTATAGCTGATAACGAATTCAAAATATCCATGATTGACATCATGATATCAACTATCAATTGTCAAGAAATCACCATCACCAAATATTCTGGAATGTGAGGTGAGTGGCTATTTCAATGGAAGACCTCGGAAATTCCTCCAATTTTCTTCTACTTTAGACAGAAATATTTCATTATTCTTCTCAACTCCCTTGCATATTTGATACAGCTACAATTTCCCTGAAATTTCATTCCATCAAGCTTTAATTATTCACCCGAATTGCATCCCGTATCATATTTTTTTTAAATGGATCAACACGGACGCAATCTTTCAGAATTTGAATACATTCGTCTGGAACCGTTTCGTAAAAGTAAATTTATGACGGCGCATACATTTGCAATATTATCTCGCTGGGATATTCGCAACCCCTGGAGCATTCACGAGCCCAGAATTCGAGATAAAAACCGTACGAATTCAATGTGAAATGGGGCAATAAAATTAGCAATCCAAATTAATCGAATTCATCGTGTATCAACATGCGGACTTGCCGAACGAAACAACATAGGGTGGAAGATAAGTTTTAATGGGTGAGTGATGGTTAGAGATGGGTGAAGCTGGCTAGGAAGCCCATGCAGGAAAAATTGGGAAAAATCAGTAGCATCTACAAAGAGGTTGGATAGGACTTGAATTCTGGCTCAAATACCTATTATTGGCTTGATTGAAAGATTAGTTTATTAAACAACTGAAAGCTCCAGCTGTCAGTAATTGTTGTCAGTACTTAGACACGATTCTGAAGATTCTTCAGCATGAAATTTTGTTGATGGAAGCATTTGAAGGAGTCACAGAATGGATATGGTGTAGTGAAGACCAATTGAAGATGAACGTTAGTGGCCAAAGTATATGCTCCAATCAGACGAAGAAAAAGACAAGTGAGTGAAAAATATTGAAAGAGCTACTCAAGAATCAGACAAACGAAGCACAAGTCCAAGTACAAATCACAAATTCTTGATCCCATGATCTTTTTGTTCAGAACTACACTTTTGAGGAAGCATGATGTAAGCACTGCATTCATTTGGTCATTTCAAATCGAATATGGCAGGCATCCTGTTATGCTCTGAATACTCATCAGAACTGAAGATCAATTGACTCACATTGACTGCAAAATATTCATTTCCTTTAACCAAAACTTCCTTCTTATACACCTTGGCTCTCCATTTTTTCTTTTACCCATTTTTCATCTCGAGATGTGCTCGAGGGCAATTCGGAGATTATTCAACACAAAGTAGAGTTTTATGGGAAGCATAAAGTGCCAGGTTATTCCATATTTATGCGAACACTTTCAGGAAGGTGTAAAATAATGATATCCTCGCTTCTAAGGTCATTTATATACCCAACCCCACTGGATGGCACTATTTTATTATGATCCAGTATGTGGAAGACTTCTTTGGAGCGATATATTCGAGAAAACAATTGTTGTTAGTGGTAACAGCACCCTTGATCGTTTGCAAACGCTCTTCAATTTGTTCAGTTCTTCTTCTTAGCCTAACCAAGAATATAACTCAGACACAAATGTTTCCCAATTAATGTTATATCTTCATAAATAACGAATAATTCAATTACCACGTTAGGCTAGCAGTGATTATGAACGAATCATGGATCTCGATAAATCTCACTACATCATGCTGTTTTCGAAATGCATTTATGGTGAAACCGGTTACTATTTCTGACCGGCTACTGCCTGCCCATTCAAGTGACTGTCTCCTTATGAATATAAATAAATAGTTGGTGAAGATGGAACCACATTCTTGACCAACACTGAATGGAATTCTCGACTAATTGATTCCCGCTGCTGGGTATAAATTTCGGAGATAATGTTGAAAGATGGTTTTGTTGGAGTTCAATGTAATTAATCGACGAAAGTGGGAACAATTAATCAAGAATTCAGTGATTCCTCCATTCAGCTGAATATTTCTTGCACTTTCCTCAATACTGCTGGCGAATTACTGGCATATCGCTGGCAAAGTGCTGGCACAATGCTGGCACATTACTGGCGAACTGCTGGCACTCGATTCTATGCATTTTATTGATGTGTCACTGTTTCTCCAATGATAACCTAGTCTTCAATGACAAAAGCACAACACTAATTCTACAATTCATTCACTGAGACACTCTGCTGTCCCTCTGGAGTCGTTCGTAGCCATGATGCCACCCGTGGACCGAGATTGTTATCTCGGAATAGTGATAGAACGCATTTCAGAGGTTTATGAGTCTTCTTTCTTGGGCATTTACCATTCTCGCTTCGTATATGGTAATGTCCGGTTACGATTATTGTTTGGGAACGTTATAGATATAGGAGGGATCATTGGGAAGGTCCTAAACTAATGATATTGATGTCGTAAAATGAGAGAGATAGCGTCTACTGAAAAACTGAAACGGAAGTGCTCTTTGACGATGATCAAAAAGAGTGTGTTGTTGAAATTCGCACAAAATTCAAGATCGCACGACTCCCTCCAAGTAGTATTCCTGGAGGAACCTCTCGGTCGATAAAGAGGGACGTCAAAATGTCAAACCGACTAGCACCATTCGTCCTCATAAACGTCAACGCTAAGCAGATTACGAGCTAGTGACGCGTGAAACCTTCCGAAATCCATCCTGACGAGGGAAACTCGCGCCGCCGCCGCACGTGGCGCTGCCGTCGCGACGTCGAGGGATTTCCCGGATTCCGCAATTGTTCCGGGGTGTGTGTATAACTCGCCGGAGAGTCTCTCGAGGGCGTAAGGCCAATTACGATGACGGGAATTTGTGAAATTTGTCACTTACGATTACTAGGGAATATATTTCGAGTCATCGTATGTAAGGGGAGGGGGAAGAAGGGGGGATTTTCACAGATATGCGTCTCGAAACTAAATACATTAGGTTAGAAATAATTTATGAGACTGTAGGAAGGTCGATAGATGAGAAATGGGACAAAATGGAGCTCTCAGAACTCTCAGAAACGTTATCGAGGGGTTGTGACGTCACAACTGCAAAGAGACCGCGCATTACGATCTATTCATAGTAAGAGGGCATTTCGAAACCTAATAGGTTGCATATTACGAATAGTGAAATTGAAAAAGAAATATTCATTTCGTGTTAAAGAATATAGAAAACATTTGAAGCAATTTTTATGCATGAAAATTGGCATCAAATGAAATTATCGTCCACTAAACGCCTCACAAAGGTTTTAAAGTGGAGTTTTATCGAAAAAGGCATAATAATTTCTATAACTCTTGCCTATTCTTGATCAGGAAGTAACGTGAGAGATTTCCAGTGCCGTAATATGGCCGAAAAATACTTTAATAGCTGCGATAACAAGAAATCCTCAAGCTTCATTTACGTATTTATCGAATAAATACCGTTTTATATGCATCGTTCAGACACACATTATTTTTTCAACAATAAAACAGAGGATATTTCATGTGGCAACCGACCCAACTCGCATGCGCACTGAATTATTGAAAATTTATTCGAATGCGTACGACCTTATATGCACACAGAGCAAAGGCAAATTGATATAAAATGGGCTTCCCACATTCGTGCTGAATTCTTACCTACCGCATTGAATTTGTAATCATTTCGCATCACTGCAAATTCGAAAAACTTTTATAGACCACGTCATAACCGAGCTTTGAGTATCATTCACGTTTTTTACGAATAATTTATTATTTATTTATTGTTCGTACTTTAAAAAAATTTCTGTATCTCATGAAATCATCAACCACTGTTATATATTGAAAAAAAAATGTTGGAAAACATTTTAGCAACGCTACTAACTTAAATTTGATGGAGAACACAATAAAAATGATTATTTAAACCTGACAGTGCATGACACATCGTCCGTTGCTTCGTTTTGTTCTACTCACCTGGACTTTGCCTCGTATTTTGGAAATATGAAAGAATTTTCAGAAAAATAAAATCTTCTGGTTTTATTTTCTTAATGTTCATATATATGAGAATACAAACAGAAAATTTCATATCGTTCCGGTGAATATTTTCGGAGTTACACGCGAATTTGAAAAGGCGTTTCGGAGTGCTTGAAAGTGCTTTTCAAACTTTAACGCGTTTTTCTCGAAATGGTGTTTTTAAAGTTGGTGACTAACATTACTCGAAAACGGCTAAATCGATTAGTCTCAAATTCTAACACGAGCTTCTCAAATATATTTTTCAGTAATTAATCGAAGATTTTTTCCTCGCCGATGAATATTTTTTTTTATAAACAATTAAAGGCCGAAATTTTGGTCTATAATCGATTTTTTTCTTTGAGAAACCGCCATTTTGTCAAAAAAAAAGATATTTCGCAAATTCTTCCGATTAATCACTGGATTTAACATTACTTTAACGAAATCTGTTTGGTTTTTTAATTTCTGATGATCCAGTTCAGAAATATACCGAGTGGTCACCGCAAAACGTCTTTTTTGAGAGGAGCGCTGTTGTAGCTCCTTTCCAAATGAATATTTTTACAAATACTTAGTCTCAAAATACTGTTAAAAGATACCATAATGTGTGTACAAATTGATAGATCAATTAATTCAAAAGTTTTCTCAGAAAAAAATCTGGAAAATTTCGTTTCACTAAGCCCACCCAGTACACCCCGAGACAAGCCAACTTCGAAATTGACCATAAATTGGCGGATCCATCATGTTTTGTAAACAACGCGGTTTGGCAAAAAAGCAATTTGCAAGCAAAACCCCCCGATGTAAATGTTATTACCGACCAAATTAGCCGGTGCACTTAATGGCCTAGCGAATACGCACCAAGTAATCCTCCCAGTGCCAAAAAAACGAGAGACAGCTCCGTAAACTTTATAATATTCCGGGGGATATTTCCGGCACCGACTCCATCTTATCTTCGGGCAACCAATAAAAGGGGAGCTCGACGATATTGATGAAGAAATTCCTATTAAATCTGCGACCAACTTCTTTTTATATTGAACAACTTCCGAAGCGATCCGAGTCGGGGGATTAAGTTTACTGGTTCGGCCTTTCGCTATATTAGGCGGTATTGACCCCCTTCCCGAGGACGGGGGGCGGCAGATGCCGCTCGCTAAAGAGACTTAGCCCGTCACATTTTTATAACGAGGGCTAAAAGATGCGATTAATTTGTTTGCTCGGGGTTAATTTCGGGACGATTAGTGACTGACACTCTGTGTGATTTCTATCTCTTGGAGATGGACGAGGAGGAGGATGTGTCAGGATAATGGTGTTGTACAGGATGTGACAGGATTAGGGTGCATCTTTGTTCGCGTGGGGGGTTTTTATGGATTATGTAATTCGGTTTGGATTCGTGGTAATTGATGAAAGGTGTCCTGAAACTAATACCAAGAAGCTGTTTGGATATTTCCAACTGATTTCGTGTTTTGAAAACTAAAAAAGAATCATGAAGAACAATCTGGATTCACCAAATTCCCCTGCTTTTTGTGTTTATTGGATAGTAGAGCCGAGCAAACCGCTAGACCAAAAAAGGTTGTAGGTTTGAAAATGTCACTTGTCTATGAGATGGCGTAAAGTTAGTTTGAATTTGAAAGTAATTGAGTTGAATCGATAGAAATCGTCAGCATAATAGCGACATCAAAAATTGCTTTTAATTAGGTTATGTTTCCATTATAATTCGCTGTCATAACTGTCATAGTTCGGTTTCAATCAAGACTGCGCATGCTCTCAACTGTCATTAAGTTAACAAATACATATTGAGGTTATGTTATTTATTCTGGTAGATAGTTTGAGGCCTTGAAATGTGTAATCAGGAGTGTTAATCATGCCCAGTCTGAAAAATGAGTCCAGTTGTTCATTCTTTCAGTTTACTCACCTGATTAGCATATCGAAGCCCTACCTGAGAATGAGTTGTACGAGAAATCGAGACGAGCTATCTCGCCGGACAGCGAAAAAAGCGTCCGGCCATTCTCGTTCTTGTAATCCCCGTCCAAACTATCAGCCCCACAATTCGGATCAGTCAGTAAATAATGAACAATACGCTAAAGACCCTCGTCAATCACCGGTACACCGATAACTCTCCGATATCCACAAACAGTTTAACGCATGTCAAAGGATGACACCTTTTGTTGATGTTGATCCCTCTTAGAGAGGACACCACCCGGCTGGTGCTGGTCTGCTGGGTAGACGCAATACAATCTAAGGTGCATTGGCGTAGCTATTAGTAATAATAATAATTCCATGTGCAATACAAGAAAAATGCAGTAAATGTGAGTAGAATTAAATAGAAATGCATTTTTTCTATGATCCCTACACAAAGTAGGCTCTTGCACACTCAAATATAACCTCAAAGTTGATCTGTCATAATTTGATATTTTGTAATAAACTTGAGAAAAATACTGAATAATAGGTATATTTCAACAAAATATAGGGCAGTCTGAATATTTTAGACGAAATATTAATATTTGAAGATGTTTCGAACGAAATTAAACCTTATTTTATAAAATTCAGCTTGTGAAAATGTAACAATCAGAAGGTAGGCAACACCTAGACGCAATAGTGATTGCATATTTGAGTAAGTACACTATGAAATTAATGAAACGTCATTATTTCATTGTTAGTTTATAAAAAAAGTTGTCTGTTTGTGAATAGCTATTCGAAAAATGGACAGTGACAGTTAATTTTCAAGCACAACTTCAGAAATAATAGATTTTGCTGAAAATTTTACTGTTAATATTCTGCGAACTGTATCTAGAAGTAAATACGAAAAACAGTGCCATATTTTCATGGATTGGTGCCGTTCAAAAAAATTAAAAAACATTCGGAAGAGGTTATGATGCTCTCTGTATTTTTCATGTGTTTTTATTGGTGCTCCATTTTACCCATTTGAAGCACGCCTGAGCGTGTTTAAATCGAACTTTAAAAAACGCGCGTTTTTTGAAGTTACCATGGCAATATCAACGAAAGAACGAGAAACGTGAAGTCTAAATGACAAATTTTTGATTATTGATCTGACAGGAGTACCGTGTAAACGTCAAATAAAATATAACTGACAAATGCAAAACTTTATTCAAACGTAAAATGTGGCAACAATAAAAAATAGCATAAAGAATTCGTGTATTTGGTCTTTGAAGGCGTGTTTTAAAGAGCTCTTTATACATTTATCCTTTAATTTACTATTTTTTGTCTAAAAATAATGCGATCGTAGAAAAAATCTCGTGTGCATTTCGAGCAGAAGATGCGTTGCTGCTCTCAACAGGAAAATATGCAGATGTATCGTATAAAAGGCAGTCTTTCACAGTCCAAAGTGTCAAAATACCGCTATTGACTCTCACATCGAGTCAATTCCCATCCGTAAGTAACAAACACCCGTCAATGTCACATTACACAACCTCATTATTCTGCTAAAGACCGCAACCAGAAGCTGTCATAACTGTATGACGGATCATCGCCTAACGACAAAAGGTCACATTCACAACTTGTGGATTTGTTTGAGACCGCAAAATGCGTAATAATAGGGCTCATTGTGAAAGGGCTGCAATATCTCGACCACATGCCCTTCCTTCGGAGAAAAAGTGGCTTTCGGGGTGTTTGGCAGAGGTTCTGTCAATGGGGGTTCTGTGTTCGAACAACCCTCATAAGAAATTAAAAGTGGATGATGGAATAAAAATCTAGTTTGTTGCCTACGTATAGAAAAAATATTTATTTGAATTGAATGTGAACATAAAAATTGTCAACAACTCAGGCTTGTCTTCCTTCATGAAACCCCTTTTTCTGATTCAAAAAAAAAAAATTATTCCAGCTATATTTTTCGAAAAATACATTTTACTGCATAGAATTCAAAACGAATTGATGATTGATGAAATAATAAAGTAAAGGTATTATATGGATTCATTCATTTTATAATATTTATTGAATGGCATGATGGTTGAGGCATTTCCACAAAGTTCCGTTTCTATTTTTATCCGTGGTGGCGCTGCATTCGTAGCTCCGCGCATGCGAGGCAGTTTCTCTGTAAATATCAATTTTAGCAATATGGTATGCTCATACAAATCGATGAGAAATGAAATTTTGTGTCCGATAGTGTAAAAATTTTATGGTCATTCCATTTGAAATAAAGAATTTATTGCGATTTGAAATTTCGAAAAAGTAAACTGAAATATCGAACACCCTGTTGAATATTTTGGAACACTTTGATAGATACCTGATAGAACACTCTTTCATTGATGTGTAGACGACGATTGAACCTTAGATATTGAAAATTGAAGATAATATGAACATTTTAGTCAGTCCATCTGTCGAAAAAATGGAATATCTTGAAAACGAATCACGATAAGAAGGAAATTCAAAATGCAACAGGTCTAAAATTCTTCGTAAAATCCGAAAATGTGAGAATTAACAGGGTGTTCCATTTGAAAAAACAAAGTTGATATCACTTTCGGTTTAACCGGAAGTAACAGCGTTTTGAAAATGTTTTAGGAAAATAGAACACATTGAGTTGTAGCACCAACCAAAATTTCAAGTTGATATCTCTATCAGTTCCCCATAAATTTCTAATGAACCAGTTAGGTGAATCACCCTGTATTCATGAATTATAATCTTCACGAATTCATTCACATTTTTTTCTCTAAAGTCCAACAAGTAGAAAAAAACAAGCACAGTTTCCATAACTTTCATGGAATCCTTTCAAACCACCCTAAATCTACACACTTTTTCTTCATTCAATAAAAATTCATGACTGGAAAAGAGCACCACTCACAAAATGGACGCCCAAAACGAACGCGAGCCTTCTATAAACGAATCAGACCTGTCATAAAACAATGAAGGCGACGTCAAAAACAATTTCAATAAAGCGTCCGCATCCACGTGACCGCCAAACTGATCCAATTTGTCTGCCATCGGCCCCCAAGATTTGTTTTGTGCATTATAAATCAGACATTATTGACAGGGGCGGCGATATGAAAACGTTACTTTGTATTTTTGTCCATGGTTTCAGTTGAATCGAAAGTTAGGTTGAGCTATACCCAAGATATATTATCCACGATACTGTATACGGAGCTCCGTGAGAGCAACAAGGAGCGCATTAGAATTGTTTGAGATCCAGCAACACGACAAAATGACTAGAGCATCTGTACGTGACGTCACAGCACTCGATTGTGAAATGGTTCAGTGGTAAAACAATAAACAACAAGAAAAATTAACAGAACAGAGTTGCCCAATAATTTCCGAAGCTGTATAAAACACTCCACATTGCCTGGACGTACGTCCATGGATTCCTATATCCATTATCGTTATCCATGGCATACTAGATGCGTTCGTCCCTTCAGAGTATGGGGAGCCAGATATTCAATTGTTTTTATGGAGACCGGACGTGTGTGCAGGGATTGATTGTAATTGCTCGTGTTACAAGTCGACTAGAAACATGTCGGACATGCCAACTCGATGTCATGATACCCAATTCACTATTTTTCAAGTGGTAGCTAGTAGGGTCGAGAGGAATTGGTATTACTGATCTCTCAAGGGGTAGGTGCGATTCGAGGGGAGGTAATGCTACCCCTCCACTCGTGCACAACGAGGTTAGGCTGCTTGTCACATCAAAAAACAGCGGTGAGAATGAATGAATCGATATAGACCATTCCAGGTCACTTGATTTTGACATTTCCGCCATATTGCTTGTGGGGCACACAAAGAATCGATCTTCATTTATTTAACAGCGGTGATTCTGGCCTGTTGCGCCAAATTTGGTGATGACAAAGTTTATTATTGTGTTTCCCGAGTGATTTTATGAAAAATGAATCGTAGTGATTATTATCTTTCGCTTGAGAAAGACATTAAAGTGCAATATGAACAGAAGTTGAGTTTTATAAACAATATAGACGCCTACGCTTTAGTGATTACGGAAGACTTAATTTTTCTGCCCAGTGTATGCCAAATGGACTTATTTAATTACCAGTCATAGTTTTTATAGCGGGGAGCAGATGAAGGCTCACAAGTCTTTGCGAGCCTATAAGTATAATGAGGCTGGATTTGTTTTGGAAGTTTTGGCAAAGAAAATTGATCCACATTTTGTTGTTGTTACCAAGGTAGATTATATACCTGAATATCATCAAAAGCTTCTTTGATAGATGGAAGTTATAGTAATATTCATAAGTTTTGTTACTTTTCCCTTGTTTATTGAAAACAAGAAGAGATAAAACAAAAATTTACACTATACTACTGAGACTATTTATTAGATACTAAATAAATAAATTATTCCATCCTGACTTTTAATACTTTGGTATCTCATATTCACTGAGGGTACCCAATCAGGATTGTTTTGATCCTCTAAGTCCAGCTGGCTCCACTGAAATTGAAATATATATGAAAAAAACGAATCACCAACAGAAAAAAGTACTCTTATTTGTTCACCTATTTCAAAAAGACAACTTTCAAACTTGTTACAAAGTGTTATTCACATATTCTTGCATTGTTTACAAACGTTTCATTCAATTCTCCAGGTTTTAGTGCTCGAATCTATGCCATACGACGTTCTTGTGATAAAATGCATCTAAATATCTCCACGCCCTTTGTACGCCCTAGGAATTCGAAAAAAACGTTTCCCGCCTTTTAGAACACCCAACAACTGCACAAAAAGCTGGTGTTTTCAAGAAAAAACAATTAATTTCGACCTGTGATCACGTTGTTTCTAATGGGATTATTGATTTGTGTGCCCCACAAGCAATATGGCCGCCTGTCAATGACGTCACCTTGGAATGGTCTATTTTCGGTGATCCCGACGTTGGTATCGGCAACACCGCGCGAGCCGCCCGAAGCGTAGCGGCGACTCGCCGCCCTTCGATGCGGATATGGTAATTGACTGGTAATTTTAGCGCACGGCATCGTCTTCGACTTCTACTCGGACGAGGCCCGCCCTGTAATATCGACACCGACCGCAGCTTACTACCGCGATAAATTGCATCTCGCTACTTTCAACGTCTCTTCTTCTTTTCTTTTAGGACCGTATCGGACGAGGTGGTGCGACGGTGTTGCCACATCCACGTGGTTTTCCGTAGATCTACGGATATTACATGACGCAGTGTTTAATTCGTGATTTGGTAGTTTCGAGTGGAATTTCACGTTGGAAAAGTTAGCTAAGTTATGACCATCGATATCACGGTGCTATTCAGGGCGATTTTTCAATTGATATTCGCAAATATAATATTTAATCGATTCGTCGATTATTTTTCCAATAAAAATGCTGCCTTCAAAACCACAGAACAGTGAGTGGGCATAGCGATATATTCGAAGACAGCTGTCAGGATATGCATTGTTGCCATTAGTTCTTTTTTTCAGTGAGCCTTCGATATTTCTAATCGAAATTGAAAATTGAGTTCAAGTTTTTGCGATATTGAGATGTACTCGCAAGAATTAAAAAAACGATGAACAATTGAAAGAAAGCATGAACTCCTTTCTCGAAATGGCGTCTGCATAGGAAATTGACTCACTTAGAGTCTTTAGTATTCTGAATTAATTTGCTAATTGTCGAAATCTTCAATAAATGGAAAAGTGTTAGAGGAGGCTTCATCAATCTCTCTGTTAATATCCAATGCATATACTGGGTGTTCCAGTTTGTTGTTGGTTTATTATTGATTACTTTATTTGAATTTTGTTGTCACTTAATTACAGCAGCATTTTCTTCGATGAAATAAAAATATACCTTCATTGTTGTCCTCTCAACTCCTGAAAATAAAAAACGTCGTGTTCTGAAACCATTAAGCAATTCTTTCCGTGATTTAACGCGAGATAATTATTGGTGTAACGTTGAAACCACGATCGGTATTGAGTCTTTATTGATGTTCGGTGTTTTTAATTAACAGAACCATCGTTTTTACTGGCTGGTAATCCCATACAAGTAGATGGTGGAAATAATAACGCGTATTACGAAATTCTCATCAACTCGTGCGTTGAAAATTTCTTTCGTGAACACAGATTGGCAGTGTAGTCATCGTGATTTCTCAATCTGGCAGCAGAGCTTACTGACGTGACGTCACACGGCCGATTTATTTTGCAATAACGAATCTAAGTCATAAGGTTCACACGGTGTGAGTTTCTATGATAATTCTGCTTGAATATGACTGAATTTCGTTGATTCAAGCGGTTATATACAGTAAGAAGGCCAAAAAAGCGAATTTTCCAGATTTTTTTCTGAGAAAACTATTGGATTTATTAATCTAATAATTTCTACACATATTATGGTATCTTTCAACAGTATTTGGTATTAGTGAATATATTTATTTGGAAAGGAGCTACAGCTGAGCTCCGGGAGCTCCTCTCAAAAAAGACGTTTTGCGGTGACCACTCGGTATATTTCGGAACTGGGTCATCCGAAAATGAAAAACCGAACAGATTTCGTTGAAGTAATGTTAAATTCAGTAAATAATCGAAGGAATAAGCGAAATTATTTTTTTTTATGAAAAGGTAGTTTCTCAAAAAAAAATCGATTATTGACAAAAATTTCGGCCTTGAATTGTTTAAAAAATATTCAACGGTGAGAAAAAAGTTGTCGATTAATTACTGAAAAATATATTTAAGAAGCTCGTGTTAAAATTTGAGACTAATCGGTTGAGCCGTTTTCGAGAAATGTTGTCACAGACTTTGAAAACACCATTTTGAGAAAAAAACGCGTTCAAAGTTTGAAAAGCACTTCCAAGCACTCTGAAACGCCTTTTCAAATTTGCGTGTAACTTCGAAAATATTCACCGGAACGATATGAAATTTTCTGTGTGCATTCTTAAATATATGTTTGTTGAGAAAATAAAAAACTAATAAAAAAAATTGGATATTCTAACTGTATATAACCCCTTAACAATGAGAGAGTTTGGGACACACTGTATACCAATAAACCACCTAGACAAGTGGACACCATCCTCTGTCATCGCTTGCAAACTCCTTCTCTTCTTCTCCACTATAAGCATCCCGAATCCGATCCGATAGAGCAATAACTCAACTTTGTGTGTGGTCATTAACTCAGACATAAATCGGCATTATGATAATGAGCGACAATATATCATAGCATTATCAATTTGTAATTGCCGCCGCATCCGCGTTGAATTAATAGGGGAGGTCCTGTGGGAGAGGCGACCGGGATAGGGCCGTCTCGGCCGTTACTAACGAGAGTAATGCCGGGCACGCGCCCTCTGATGGAGAAGGCGGCAACTGCGATTACGACGTACACGTGGCGGGACAATCGGCCTACGATTTTTCCGATAAATTGTCCGGTTTTATCTTTCCATGCTGAAAGGGATCGTTAGGCGTGGAATCGATTTGGCGCAGTCGGCGTGGATTTTTTCTCCGAAAGTTTCCTACTGAAAACAATGGTTATATGGGGTACACAGTGAGAATTGATGCGAATCAAAAGCGAAATTCATCATGCAGCTCGTCTTTTTTTCAGAAACAAAAAGTTCCAAAATTGGACTAAACAGGGTGTTTCGGAATTGCACATCAATATTTCAGGTACGTATTCTCTGGTACAAATAAAGAAAAAAAGTTCCTATGAACGTGTGTCCGATCTCGATTATTAGCGGAGTTACAGGGTGTTGAAAGTTACAAAAAAATTAAGTTTTCATTTTATTTTGCTTGATCTACTGCAAATAGAGCTTTCAAATTTTGTATGAGTATCAAGCAATAGGTGCTGCTCAATATGGAAGTGAATGTTTTCCAAATACCATACAGGGTGTTGCATTTTCTGAGGTCTCAATCCATAAAAGCCTCAAGAAAAACTTGCTGGTACGCCACTGGTGAATTTTAATATTTTTTTCAAGTTCTTCAACGTATTACCTAAATTTTGTCCCTCCTGACTTTTGGTCGAATTCCGTTAACTTTCCTCAGAAATTAATTAATTTGTAAATTGGCTCAAAGTTACATACTCTGAAATGTTTATACTATTTCGATTTTTGATATCAATTAAAGCATCAAAATGAAATAAAGAAGAAATTTATCAACAAATGTTTAGAGGAATTGTTCATAGTGGCTTCCGTTTTGTTGAAAGCAACATTGAGCACGACGAATCCATGATTTTTTTTCCTTATTTTGTACTAGAGAAAACGTACCTGAAATATTGCCGTGCAATTCTGAAACACCCTGTAGATTATTGACTGTGAACCATTGAACAGTGTTTCATTATTTGTAATACAGGATGAGAAATGTCTCTCCAAGAGAATTTGGCATCGTTGTAGACTCACTGTGAAGTGTTGCCACAATCTTCGAAGTCTTTAAGTTGGTAACGAGAGATAACCAAATCTGTCAGAACTATCTTCCCAAAACGAACAGACTATATTTATTTATTATAGTGAGTAGATCTGAATGAATAATTCCAGATAGTGGTATAAATAAAATATATTGCCATTACATTTCGGAATTTTCGAAGAACACCTCCAAAACCAATCACGCCATCAGTACGTCATCATGGAGGAACTCCTCACCGAGCCCCAAGGAAACAGATAGAAAGTCTTGGGGCACGGAGCGTTGAAAGCTGGCTGCCAGGTACCACCAGCGCACATTCCAGCACCAACCAAGGTACCATAGAGGAACAAACTCACCATGAGCAGCAGAGACAACACCAAACTGATGAGCACCCATCTATTCCTCCACAGTCTACCGAAAAATGTGTTTCTTCTCCGGAACCCTTCGAGAAGCTGGTCCATCCTGCACTCCACGTGGGATATTTGGTGACGTACCAGCCGCACCACGGGGCATTTCAGGTGCAGGATTTCGTGGATTTTTGGGTTCTCCGTGTAGGCTGGGAGGCGTTTTTGGTACCTGCATGTTTCGGTCATTCGGTTCTTTCAAGCAGATTTCGACGCGGTTGAAGGAAAAATGTGACGGGGACTTTGACGTCAGAGCTGTCATGATTCAGATTGCTTTGAAACTAGGAACCAACTTGAAACAAAATGGACTGTATTTTAAAAGATGTAAAAATGGTGATTATACAGGGTGTTTCATTAATATGGTTAAAAAATTAAACTGAGAGTAGAGAGGACCAGAATATGACGATTGAGCGCAACATCGCTTATGCAAATGTTGATGGTTAAAAAGATACAGGGCGTTCAAAGTTGAAATTTTTTTTGCAAATTTCTCAATAGCATCGACAGTTTTCATGATATTGGTTTGGAAATTGGTGCATTGGGGGTTTTTAGGACGGCAAACAAGAATATTTCATCAGTATTAACGTAGTCCTTAGAGGGCGCCACTTACCCGCTTACAATTATTTAAAAATGCCCACAACAACTCCGTCGGTCAAAAATCAACATTTTCGATCGAACATTCATTAACTACGTTACATATTGAACAAAAAAGTATCCTTGGAAAAAGTCGAAAAACCTTACCGTTTTTACGATAAACCCGATTTTAGAGAAACCGATGTCATATTAATGAAACACCCTGTATTGTGGAGCCAATGAAGGCAATTCCAGTCATGAATACTCGTCATCTCGAAGATGCAAAATGGATTCTTATATAAATCGAGAAGATTCGAGTTAATGATAGGAATAAAAATTCTAAATTCATCACGAGACTCCAGAAGAGAATATCTCCAATAATTAGCTCCCGATGTCTTGACCCATCCTCGCATATCTAGTCCATCATTCCTCGAGCTTCATCGTTATGGTGCACACGAAACAATCATTATATCAACATGGTACTGCTCGATGGTACTGCTGAGACTAACGTGTTCCTCTCGCCTGTTGGTATAATTTCTCTTGTCAAAACGTTTGAATAAATTTCAATAAGCTTTAACTTCATAGTAATTGTTTGGAAAAAACTGGATTCCTTTTATTTTGTTGGTACCCGTGGGGAGTCTGGACCGCATGTGGATCTCGATCACACTTGTCGTTTTCAGCAGACGACACCGGTATACTCCATTGGGTATGTTATGGTCGTATGGAAATCAACTGAAATTCGAATGGTACGAAAGGTACGGCATTGAAAATGCCTCCATGACACACAGGCAGAGAAAACGTCACTACCCCATGCATACCGCCAAAACAAATCAATCACCAGAGGGATAATTTTAGATTCTTCGAATCTGATATACAGGGTGGTGATTTGTTGATAGCTCACAACATCATTAAGGAACATACCGGGTGTTTCGCAGTGGATGGAACATTATAAGTATCTGGAGAACAGAAAGACACAGATCGATTCGAAAATTTGTGGGCGTAGATAATCGAACTTGCTCTGTCCGTCTAGGATATTTTTATAGATACAGTGTTGCCGCTTGTATCAGAAAGTAGTAGCTACTTTCTTATTTCAAGGGGAACACCTCGTATATTATATCATTTTTGGAATACTTATAAGACTCCTCACATTCACTGTCAAACACCCGGTATATGAGGGTTCAAGACATGCTGAATGAATATTTTCAAAATTTTATCCAGTGACTATTCTGTAATAATCACCTCGAATTTCCCTGTTCCCCCCATTCGAATTTTGGGGGCTCAAGGGTACACTTACCTCGTGCGGAGATCAGAAATGATAAATCGTTGTAATTGACGGTTCCATATCACTTCTGTTGCCTTCATATTATATTTCGGCGACATTAAAGAAAAACTTGACTATTCGATTATTGTAGGTTGGGATAATAACACATTTTTTGCGAAATTTATAAAGTTATCCGGCACCTGCCGTAATGTTAGAAATTAGGGGATGTAATATACGAAAATGATATGTAATTAAAGGAATATTAAAATAAAATGGGTGCTCGATAACAGAGGTAAATTCGTAGGGTCGAAAGCTTCAAATTATAGGTGTGTATTGAAATTCCGTTGGATTTTCCTTCACTAAATGACTACCAAGCTCTCATGTAAACGATACATCAGGCATATAAATTCAGAAAATCACTAATTGGATAGATAATATGTCTAATTCAATCGAATCGAAAAAATTCGAAATTGTGATTAACTAATACAAATTGGTCTTGAAATAGTGCATCCAAAATATCTACTACTGATTCAATTTATTGATACAAGAATTCAAAAACGACAATAAGCAATTCCAAACCAATATATTTCCAATAAATTATTCAATTTGATAGCATCCAATAATTCAACAAAAAAAAAGAACCAATTGCAAAAATAAATTGCTATGAAATCCATACCTCAATGAAATATGGAAATATTCTCTGATACAAATCTACCCTATAATTAGTGATTTGAATTTTTTAATCAATGCATGACAATATTTTATGATATATCGAAAGTTCACTATTACATGTATTCAGATAAAGCTGAAAAATGTTTTTCATTCTTCATGCCATTCGATGAATTAAAAATAATTCAAAATAGAAAGAAATTTCGAATCGACTAAAATAAAACTATAACTGAACTAGAGTTTTTGTACCTCAAATTAATGTTGAAAAAAAAACAGATTTCTCTCAACGATGTTTATTCAAAGTACGCCCAAAGTAACTTTCAAGAAAACAAAGAGTGGCACTACTGCATTTTCTGACGATCTGTCATGGACTCAATCGAAGTTATTGATCATCAAAAAAAAACATTTTCATAAATTTATATGATGTGGTTTATGATCATGAATAAACATTATTATTATTATTATTATTATTTCTACAATTGTGCAGATTATTTTATGGAGAAATCATGTTATTCATTATGACCGCAAAGACTTTACTAGTTTTGGAATTATGTTGTTCTGTCGTGTAACGTTCCATTTTAACTAACCCCAAACTGTCAGCTGTCAACGTTCATTTGATTGTCACTGCATAAATGGCACCAAATTCAAATCTCGCGATATTTTGGGATACCCTTTACCTGCCTAAAAAAGACGTATATCAAATATTCCCATTGGAAACGTCTAGAATTCCAAAAAAAAAACTAAACCACCGATGATTCCAACAGAATTCTTCTCGCACACCAGGAACCCAACGATTTCGTATTCAAAAAAATCCAATCCGGCCACCGTAATTCTTCGTATCAATCATATTACACGCACTTTACGACCTCGATCAATCCACGTAACACTTCGAGCAGCATCGACTCTCCAAAAACCAAAAAAAAAAAACAATGGCATCCAGCCCGGAGGTCTCGGCGATGACCGATCACTCTTCACTTTGACATATGGCAGAAACCGCGTCCGTCAGACAATACGTGATGGTCCCATTCATACGAGAACGGGACGCCGTATTTGGGGTATTTATCATAGCCGAAACGCTCCGAGATTTCATTTAGATAAACGGGCTGATGGCATTTGACAAGTAAATGCCAGGTAAAATGACTGCCTCTCAACAATAACCTCTTTAGAATGCCATTATGGGTACGAGAGTCGAGATGCAGATTAGCTGGATCTTTGATTGATTGGAGTTAGTAGGAGAAATCGATGGTTGGTTATCTGCTTGGGGTGATCGGCTGCGGTTGGCACGATTGTATTTCATCACGAATAACTTGGCTTGCCACTATTCGAAACCTCATCAGTTAAGTTATCGAGATATGTCAATCTGGCTTCGGTAGCGGTTTTCTTTCGCAATGGACAATGATTTAATATTATCATACTCGAAGTGAGCTTCCAAGACTGGTCGGAAAAAATCAATGAAGCCACTGCTGCAATGTTGAAGCGAACATTGAAAAGTATAGTTAACGTGCTTCATTTTCTTGATGTAAATATATTTGAGGATACACACAAAAAATTTCATATCGTTCCGGTGAATATTTTCAAAGTTACACGTAAATTTGGAAAGGCGTTTCAGAGTGCTTAGAAGTGCTTTTCAAACTTCAATCGCGTTTTTCTCAAAATGGTGTTTTCAAAGTTGGTCACCAGCATTACTCGAAAAAGGCTAAACCGATTAGTCTCAAATTTCAAAACGAGCTTCTTAAATATATTTTTCAACAATTTATGGCCGAAATTTTGGTCAAAATCGATTTTTTTCTTTGAGAAACCGCCATTTTGTCAAAAAAAAATATTTTGCTTATTCCTTCGATTGATTTCTGGATTCAACATTACTTTTACGAAATCTGTTTGGTTTTTTAATTTCTGATGATCCAGTTCAGAGATATACCGAGTGGTCACCGCAAAACGTCTTTTTTGAGAGGAGCTCCCAGAGCTCAGCTGTAGCTCCTTTATATGAATTTTTTCACTAATGCTAAGTCTTAAAATACTGTTGAAAGATACCATAATATGTGTACAAATTATTAAATCAATAAATCCAATAGTTTTCTCAGAAAAAAATCTGTAAAATTCGCTTTTTTCGGCCTTCTAACTTAATATAATCCCTTTATAATGAACTAAAAAGGCAAAAGTAATTGATAATGTTGAAAAATCATCAAAAATACAATACTCTTAACTGAAAAGGAGTTACTCACATACATACATACAAGTGAAGCTTATATAAGCGTGTTGAAAGTATCAGCCAATTGTGTCAAATGTCATTTTTTTGATTATTTTGGATCCTTGTAGACTTAATATCGACTTTGAATATCGCGATTGCAATAACGTTCATTCGAACATTTATCTATTGTTTCATCAGAAAATACAAGGTCGTCAAAAATTCTGTGATTGATCACAACCCAGCATTTTTGGGCGTATCAGGAAAGCTTCTCATTGTAAAAAGGAGATTATGGACTCTTTCGTGGGAAAATCGAGTTCAGTATGGTTTTTAGACACCCTGTATGCATTGAGTTCATCATACGTTTCGTGAATAGACTTCAGAGCAGTTTTAACTTGTGAATGGAAGATTATTGATGAGTTTTTGGTCTTGAAACTGAGAGAAAATCTCGAATATTCTCAGACACCCTGTATGCAACTTTTCAGTTAATTCTGTTTTTTGTCAAGAATGTCGAACTTGCCCAAATCATCTATTCCATAATGTTTATCAAATCATGCAATGATAAATGATGAAAATTAATTTTCTCGCTCAATTTCTCACTAAAGATTTAATTTGACCAACAAACTCAACTCATTTAATTCGTCATGTAAGAAGTTCTCCCTTTTCCCCCAACGCCGAAACCTTCCGAAGTCTTCGAAATAGATTTTCGAGATAAGAGACGCATTTGTGGACGTCCCATAAAATCTCCAGTTGATATGAATAGGATTTGTGGATCTCCAAGAACGAGCGTGTAATCCTTTGATTGATGATGGCGAGTTAAGAACGGCTCTGAGTCGATCAGACTCACTCCATTTAAACTGATGAACTGCATGACTGTAACGCATAATATTATCAATAGAAGGTTTACATCAAAACAGGGACGGAACGCGTTAGAATAAGGCATTTTTCAAATCGTGAATTTGATTCGTACCTGCTTCAAGATGAAAAGTAATGTATATTAAATTGTGGTAACGATGCCAAGAAATATATGCTAGAGTAACAATCGGCAACACTGTAAATAATTTTTCTGGCGCTGGAAGGATTTCTAACCTATATTCATTGCAAGGGGTTATATACAGTTAGAAGGCCTCCTCAAAAAAAGACGTTTTGCGGTGACCACTCGGTATATATCTGAACTGGATCATCTGAACTTTAAAAACCAAACAGATTTCGTTAAAGTAATGTTAAATCCACTAATTAATCGGGGGAATAACCCAAATATTTTTTTTGACAAAATGGCGGTTTCTCAAAGAAAAAATGGATTTTTAACCAAAATATCGGCCTTAAAAAATATAATAATCGGTAGGAAAAGACTCTCGAATTCATTACTGAAAAATATATTCAAGAAGCTCGTGTTAAAATTTGAGACTAATCGGTTGAGCCGTTTTCGAGTAATTTCGAGAAAAACGCGTTCAAAGTTCGAAAAGCACTTTCGAGCACCCCGAAACGCCTCTTCAAATTTGCGTGGCACTTCGAAAATATCCACCGGAACGATATGAAATTTTCTGTGTGTATTTTCAAATATATGTACATTAAGGAAATAAAATCAAAAAATCGATTTTTTGAAAATTCTAAGTGTATATAACCCCTAAATGGTGAACTAAAAAGGTGAAAATAATTATTAATATAGAAACTCATCTTTGAAGCACCCCATGCTTTTTTTTACAGAAACCACCTTTGTCATTGATAAAAACCTGTAATGGAAAACTTGACAATTCGTTCAAAAGATGTCGCCACTTGCGCGGAGTTACATACATACAACCCAAGCTAATACAAAGGATGTAAAAATACGTAACGAGTATATCGCGAGCTAGATAAAAAACCTTCACTCAGTTAAATTGAACTCAGGAAGCCTTCTCAATTCCCTACCAATTCCCTAATGGCAGGTAAGTAGAATGTCTGCGACATCTGTTATATGCATGCGATATCGTGATGCGAGAAGCTCGAGTGGTTGTTTTCATTGATGATTTGATGGTTTTAATCGGTAGCCGGGATACTTGTGCGTCATAAATTCGATGATAGGAAGGTAAGAATTAGTCAAATGGGAGCGTGGTTCATGTTATTCAAACACTCGAGAATAATCTAATGAACTCGGAAGAGCTTACTTCCTTTGATCAGCAGCTACATGATGTGTTTTTTACGCTGGAGAAAATTCCAGTGGTGTCCACTTAATTTTGAGTTGCTGCGATGAGTATTCAACGTGTGGTAATTTTTTTATCCGAGCTAATAAATACTTACTCATAAGGTTGTCAAATTCACTCCCAGACGTCACAAGATATCCCGGGAAAATGCATCCTTCTATTATATAGGGTGTTTCTTAAAGACTTGCTAATATTGACACATTTTGAGAAAAAAATTCCCCATAAACGTATATTTTAAAATTCTTCACTTTTGAGTCATAGAGTGTGACATCAAAGTTGTGTTTTTTAAATTGAACACCCGGTATTGTATTTTGTTACAGTTTTGGCTAGTTCAGGGAAAAATAATACGATTTCATAAATGGTACCATGTACCTAAATTTAACCTTTTTCGAGTTATTTGTTTTCTTTTTGAAAATGCAGGGTACAATTGGAGACTGAATAACATCGAAATGTTTAGAAACCATCCCTTCCAATTTTGACCAAGCATCAAAGAGGTTTCAGGCCATTGATTCCGATAGAACCCGTTTCCCAATATTATACAGGACGTTCAAAATTCATCGTCACCTTTTTATAATTTCAAACGCAGATAACATTGTTATTTTAAATGGAACACCCTGTATTTTTTCGATCTGAACAATACAAAATTCGATTATCTTTCATTTTATATTAGGGTTCCCTATACCTAGCTTCAATAGTTTTCAAGTTATTGGGATTTTCAAATAGTAGTTATCATTTCAAGGCATTCTTTGAATCGAGAGAGCTGTGAAATGAGATTCATTCGATTTGGTAATAGAATTCTCAAACACCCTGTATATTGGAATGTTCCTGGAATATATTTTTGGTGTTGAATCCTAGTCATAAGTTTCAGATATTCTTTTCTAATCAAAAAGTCGATAATTTGAAGTGTTCTGACAGCTGTCACTTTTTAAATGGCGCTGAAATCAAGAGCTTCACAACGTCGATATAAAATAATAAAAGAAAGTCACACTTTGAATGATTTTGTTGCATGTTCTACGTGTTCTATCTTGATAGGCTATAAAAGTATGTATATAAACTACGATATTCACGAATTTGAAAGCAGCTATAATTATTTTCATGTTAAATTTTATTTAGGTCACGTTCTATATCAACAATAAAATGGAGTCACGAATGAAAACCTGATGTTTCGAAATTATCCATCTACTAAAATTATTAAAAAAATATTTTCTGTTGCCTTCAGTTCAAAAAAGGTCCAGAATTCAAAAAATCATGTATAATCGTTTAGAAAACGAATATTTGGCATAAAATACTTACACGAATGCATCCTCTATTTAAAACAAATCCTGAATTAAGAAATCAAACGTAAAACTATTATTATTATTATTATCATAAAACCTGCAACGAATCAAAAATTTCTTATCTGCAATAATAAAACATCGAAACAAAATTGTAACTGCCTGTATTATCTCTATTGAAACACACACAGAAAATATTTTAACGATGAGCTTTATTACTTCAACGGTTATTTTCTCTTTGATGATCGTTTATAATTAGTACATGATTGGTCAATGTTTTCTTTTGATGTCTGTATTACTTGTTTTGTTTTATAACCGTTCTACTGATGTCTTCATCAAAGACTCAAATCGAAATGCCGTTGAGAAAACAAGAGAAAGTGATACCATCTGTCCTCCTTCAATTTGATTTGAAGTTGAAGTGCACTGCTGTCAATTTTCGGTGGTGACTAATGCACCGACCGTCCAGAGTGGAAGTGTCTTCTGATACGATTGTCCGTCATAATAATGCACTTCTTCAAAACGATATTCTGATTACTACACTCCTAGACTTATTTACTGATGAAGAGGATGAAGTTATTAAACTTTTTGTTTTTAATTAATAAGCCGTATGCTTAGTTTTTGGTTGAATTTGCTGTGTCTTTATTTTTCGTTCCTGAAATGCAACAAAGATATCTCTCGATAAAAAATGCCTGCCGTCGTGAATAATTTGCATGAAAATCGAAAAATTCCCAATCAAATCAACCAGTGCGAGATCAAGTTACCGGCTTTTCAATCCATTGTTTTTCAATAGCATTCGTTTCGACAACAACGGCCACATTGAAACATGATATTATTTTTAATGTCAGGAAGCCAGATAGCTTCATCGAACTTTATTATAGTCTTCAATTCCAACTCGTTTTCGAGAATGAAAAAAAAAAGTAAGATAATGTAGAATACATATGCACATCAGTCGTCTCAAAACAGGAAACACTCGGTGGTAATTTAGTTGGTGATAGTAGGTAATTACTAATCGCCATTTTGATCAGTGCTTTTTTTGCGAGAATTTCGCATTTTTCATGCTACACAGTTACGCATTTTTTCACGTTAGTGTAGCGGATAGAAGGATCCAAATCGATCAGGAAAAATCCACATTGTGATCTTTTGAATGATTAGATTTATCAAAAAGAGGGCTTTTATGTCCCCAAAAAGATTATTTCTTTGAAACTATGCCATTTTGATGATTTAAGATGATTTTTCCAGAATTGTAGTTACCTAGGAAGACAACACAGAACTCCGTTATTTTTCAATATTTTTGTACACAAAAATAATATAATATAGCTGAAAGTATGCCTTATCATGTCAAAAAAACTCCAAAACATTCTATCAAGTACTTTTTTTTTGAAAAAATTCGCGAAAATCGTCAAATTTATGACCGGAGCATTTTTATATGTCTTATCCGCTCCACTATTCCAGATGGATTTGTTCCAGTTTACGAGACAACCTTGAAAGGGCGCTACTGTATAATTCCATCTTCCATTACCTAATAGCCGCCTTGATCATAACTATTACGAATTCATTATATGAGAAAGTCTTTTGTCTCGAGAAGTTCCACCTATAATTTTCTGTCATCGCCATAGTGTAGACGCTGGCAATAATTATACAAAAATCGTTTTGCATTAATGAAATGTGGGGTAAATCGCAATAAGATGTTAATTATATGTGCGATTTTTACAATGGCTCTGATGCATCCTTTTCAGACGTGTAATTTCAGTTTTTCTTCAAGTAGGTCGAAAATGCTCTAGATAATATAATAATTGTATGTCTACGCGTTTTTAACTCAATGGTAATCGTATTATTGATCCACCTACTGATTTTATCCAATTAGAATAAAATTCAATTATGAAAAAAATTATAAATTGTTTAGTTCCGTAGGCGGAACCACATTATCACTCATAATTATATACCAAGTGGAGTAAAATGACATCACCACTATTGCAAAGCTGTCACTTGTCAAAATTAATCTACAGACATCATAAATTAAATCCTTATCATATCGGGTGAATTATTTTTAAATAAAATTGAGATCGAATCAAACATTCCAAGAATATAACAAAACAAAAAACGATATCTTACATGAAATCATGAAAAATCGAACATCCTGAACACATGGACTTCAAATTATTTACTTGGTAGACCCCCTAAATGAAGAACCTAACCTCACTATTTTCTCGCTAAATGACAAATATCCCACCTCGCCAATTGTTGCTTCATAACAATTAAAACAGATGCACATAATCACGTAGGCACTGTCTTTGAAAACCAGATGTCTTTTAAGGTGAGCATGTCAAAGACTATCAAATCCGAAACGATCGTGTAACAGGAGAGATAAGCTAGTCTGGCTTGAGATCGTTTGAAGAACAACCAAACCAGATCCCATCCTACCACATCCGCAGCTTTAATAAGACCGATATCTGAAGACGTCCAACACATCAAAGACGGTATTTTATCTACACTGCACCTTTACACATGTAGAACACGCTTCTGTGTAGGTGTCTGTAGCTGAAAACATTCGAAAAATTACATTAAATGAATGCTGCGATGTGTCTCAAAACAAAACAGTCCATTCTTTTATTTTATATTCATTTCTCACGGTTTAATTCATGAGCCGGCAACACTGCCCTTCGTTCTAATGTGACCTCTAATCATCAACCCACAATAAAAAGGTTACAGCTGTGAACTATCCGTGCAGATTCAAGACCGCGTCAATATTCGATTGTTTCAAAGCCTGCTCTTCGTTATACCGATGATGTTCGTACTGCGGTCAGCCACTGTCCCAACATTCGTCAGAGGACATGTCCCAGGTGACGCGATATTTTCACCGGCAGCCCGTATAATGACAGGGCAGGCTAATTGACGCAGAAATGGGAGCTGTAATTTTCACGCCGCGCGAGGTCAGGTGCGGCGGTTGCCACCGCCATCGTTTCAATTATTGTTTTCGATGTTTTTCGGTCAGTGGCGTACCCCACTTGTCAATCGAGTGTGTAGAAAATACTCGATTTGTCACTCGTATCTTGAGTAAACTTCATTCACTTCATTTTAGAATCCATCATAATTCAGTGCAAGGGTAAATGCTGCTAATTCATTGTGGTATGTGGTATGATTACATTTTCTCTTGAAACTTGAGGTTAAGCTGTCAAATATCATAAATTATCCTTAATTATGCTTATTTGTAAGCTATCAACTAAATGAAAACGATTTCTGTGAACGCCCTTAGTAATAACTTGCTGATATCATCAATATAAAGCATTTTTAAATCTATTCAAAATATATCTCGCTGAAATTTTGATTGGTACGCCACTGTTAACTATGCTCTGTGCCTCACGAACTCAATTTCTATGCAACCGATCATTTGGCAGAAAAACAACGCCTACTTGTGTTCTCTCTTTCTCAAGATGATGTGTTTCATCCAAAGAAGGAGAAGGAAGCTTCCTATTTCTTCTGCATTTCATCGATATATTTAGTCGTGACCTTGATATGTGTATTCAGTACTATGGAATTCTTTCGTGAGTTTTTGTGATAAAACAATTTTCAAGAACCAAAATTGGGAATGTGAGTGGATCTAAAATATTAATGAAATCAACCTCAACATGAATCAATTCATAGCTCATCTTATTGAAGCAATCACTGAACTTCAAACTATATTTCTTGTCAAATTTCATACTTCATTCAAACCAACTTTGGCAATTTTGGCAACGCTGCAATATTAGTTTGTCTCGTTTTTTTCTATATTTTATATAGCTTCCTAGAAGTACAGTTGAATCAAGGTAATTTTCGATATTCACTTCTCGAATGTTTTTATTTCAGTTGCTTTCTGTAGTACAGCAATTACATGAAGAATTCAACAATTCTTACAATCCCAATGTCACTTAATCAATGTTGCACATTTCAACCAGCTTAAGACCGCTGCACACGACGCTTGTTTTGCTGCTGGATTGCTTGCGGGGCCCTCTGCTAGCTACTCTGCTGGCAGCGCTGCGAGAAAGTGACGTCACTGCTGGCTGCTCTGCGGGCTGCTGTGCGGGCTGTCCGTGATAGAACGTGTGCTATTTTTCGTGACGGCTAGCTTGCGTGTTCCATTGTTTTCGTGCTCCGTTGTTGAAAAAATATGTCGCAAAGGTGGTCTCCGGAGCAAATCAATGCTTTAATTGACGCATACAAAGAAGAACCGTGTTTGTATGCAACAAATACTCTGAATTACCACACATCTCAAAATTATTGCTAATCAATTGTTGTCACTTTTGTAGTTTTGATTTATTAAATTCCTTATTTTTACTCTCATTGTCGTTTTACCTTCAAATATCGCGGTATCCTCATAATTTCAATATTATTAATAGAGGGTCAGGGTTTACAGAACCATGATGGTTCATTAGTTGTGTAGGTCTAATAACTATACTCTTGGCATAAATATTCAATGAAACTGAGCCAGTATTAGGGAAACAAACATTGACGATTGTCAGGTACGTGTAACAAAGTTATACTTGATATTTTCATTCTAATGAAAGTACTGAATATTACTGGTGGTGAGAATTGAGATAATTGCTCTCCTACGTCGAATTATTTCAGTAGCAATAGTTTGTTGTACTTGAGCGTCCATGGTACTGTTGAGGTTAGAAACACTCGTCGCGTCACTTCGATGCACGCCTAGCGACAAGCATCGTGTGAAGCCAACCTACCAAGGGAGCCATCATTGAACCCAGCGCCACACCCAACTCCGAACCCAGCGGCAAATTCTAGCAAGCTATATAGCAGCAAAACAAGCGTCGTGTGCGTTGGACTTTAGAGAATTTATAATGTTGAGCTAATGTCACTTCATTTTCATCTCATTTGACAGCCGTCACACAACCGCCAGATGGCATCAGATAGAATTGTGGTTTCGAAAAAAATTCGAAACATCACGAAGGTGGGCAGAATTTGCTCCACACGCCGTATGCCGACGCGTTCCTCTTAATAAAATAATTGCCTTCCGTGTGAAAAATAGCACCGAGTGACAGTTCGACGAGAAAGAAGAAACGAAAATTAAAGATTGTTGTTGGCTTACACTTCAAGGTAGCAATTACTGAAAAACCTACCTGGCATTGAAATTGTTTCGGGACAAAAAATGTTCGTGGTCTAACGACCAAAGACAGTAAACGTCAAAAATGCGATTGTTTTATTTGTAGCAGTTGCGTTTCGAAACCGCAATTTCTGTTCGTGGAGGCATCGATAATGAATATTTCTACATTCTGTAAAAAAGTATACAAGACTTCTTCACATTCCAATAAAAAAGTTGCGAGAAACTGATCGAGCTTAGCTTGAAATCGATAAACGGTCCCACTTTCGCCATCTATTAGAGAGTAGTCAAAGCTGAAGCTCCATAATGCATGTTGTTGGAACATTTTTTCTTTTATTCCAATTATGACTAGAAATTACGATAGAATCGCAACAAGAAGAGAGAAACACACATAGGGTATTCCAAAACCAATGAAATAAAGAGATAGTATGTTGTTGTTATTACGATAGGGTAAAGAACTAATGACAATTTTCAGGTTAGAAATGCGCAGTCAATTCAGTTTCGTGTTATCTGATTCTAGATAATTACAGGAATAAAAGAAAATGTCAGTAAGTTGGACAAATATCCTCACAATACAAATAGCTTTAATCTCCTGTTGAAATCAAATAAAAAATTATAGGTGACCGCGTTTTTGTAAAGTTGCACACAATGCGATGGAAAATATCATGTGTAATTACCTGGCGTATTATTAATGTTATCGAGAAATTACTGAAATAGTATAGTGAAAGACTGAACCTCTATTAAAATTACATTTTCCTATTTTCGGTCGCATTCACGTTAGCTGGAACTAAACACTGAAATATTATACTCATTTATACCAAAAAACAGGTACGTACTGGCCCTGCGAATAGTCTGTAGGAAGTGCCGAAAATTGTGTCATATTTTCATTCGATTATGCTCGACTATAAAAATGACTCAAACTCTTATACAAAGTGTATCGTATTTGTTCATTTGTCAGGAAGGAAGGAAGGTGCAAGTTTTTATTTATTGGATACAGACCTGTTAATAATGTTATGCGTAATTACATTTGCTGAATGTCGTATTAAATATTGTCATCTGGAAATGATGACATTTCATACATAATTATACCTTCACACACACTAATTATAGCGATTAAAACAAAAATGCATTGAAAGATGAGCCGATAAGGCAGTTTTCGTTTCACATTACGACAATATTTTGAATTGTATAGACCTAACATAAAAAAATATAATGAATGGAGTTTATGTAATGTCAATATCAAAATTTAAATTGATAAAATATAAAATAATATGGTTAAGAATTTTCTCAATTCTATATAACATGCTACGCAAATATAAATAACAAAATGGTGAATATGAAAATAAATCATGTTTTCCTCGATTTATTTGCTGTTAGGTTTCCTGTGGAGAAATAAAATTATTAACAGATAAAACACGCTGTAGATATGGGTACTTTAAAGCTCATGAGAAAAAAAAGTATTTTTATCAATATCACGATTGGTCATTTTGTCTAAATATTTGTTATTATATTATTCTCATCAAACGAAAATAACATTTCCGCAAATTTCGGATTAATCTTTCCGTATAACAAAATAACAATATTTATGTATAGGATGTTCCTTTGAAGGACGAGAATGCTATCAATAATTATTGATCGACAAAGTGATTTTGTATTGTCAAGTTCTATATATCAACTAGAAGTATATACTATCAACTTTTCGACATAGATGATTATTAATTATTTCCCATCAAAAAATTGGATAACTGAATATATCTTACCCATTATTAAATATTTTCAATATTTCATCCGACATCTTCCTCTGATATAAATGTGTCCACGTGGACAATTCACAGGAACTTTATCGAGAATTGATTTCTCGAAGCCATCAGCAAAAATCATGCAAATTAGTAATAACAAATAAGTAAACAGCCTCATGGTAAATGATCTAACTAGGAAGAAATGAACGTTTATATGTAAATACGCGCTTCTTATATCAATTCCAAAAACAAATAAAGTTCAAATGTCATAGCCGCCATCAAATAAACAATAAGCTATTCATCATGGTGAAATCATTCAGTTATAAAACAGTTGAAGTTTTCTGACATATTCTGGTCATATAAACACAGCTCCAAACTTCATGTTGTCATGGCAACATAAAATAATATCCTGATACCAGCGTCCATACTATTGAAATATATTTTATAATTGTCAAGATCAACTTCTTCAATAGACCATTCCAGGTTGACGTCATCGACAGGCGGCCATATTGCTTGTGGGGCACACTAATCTATAACCCCATTAGAAACAACGTAATCACAGGTCAAAATGAATTGGTTTTTCTTAAAAATGCCAGCTTTTTGTGCAGTTGTTGGGTGTTCTAAAAGGAGGGTAAGGGCTAAACTTCGTCTTTTTCGAATTCCTAGGGCGTACAAAGGGCGTAGAGAAAATTTAGATGCATTATCCCAAGAACGTCGTATGGCATGGATTCGAGCACTAAAACGTGGAGAGTTGAATGAATCGTTTATAAACAATGCAAGAATATGCGAAAAACACTTTGTAACAGGTATGTAAGTTGTCTTTTTAAAATAGGTGAACTAATAAGAGTATTTTTTTCTGTTGGTAATTCGTTTATATATATATATATATATATATATATATATATATATTTATTTTGATTTTAGTGGTGCCAGCTGAGCTCAGAGGATGAAAACAATCCTGATTGGGTACCCTCACTACCCTCAGTGAACATGGGATATCAAAGTATTAAAAGTCAGGATGGAATAATTTATTTATATAGTAATAAATAGTCTCAGAAGTAAAGTGTACATTTTTGTTTTATCTCTTCTTGTTTTCAATAAACAAGGCAAAACTTATGAATATTACTATAACTTCCATCTATCAAACAAGCTTTTGAAAATATTCAGGTATATAATCTACCTTGGCAACAACAACAAAATGTGTATCAATTTTCTTTGCTAAAACTTCCAAAACAAATCCAGCCTCATAATACTTTATAGGCTAGCAAATACTTGTAAGCCTTCATCTGCTCCCCACTATAAAAACTATGACTTGTAATTAAATAAGTCTATTTGGCCTACACTGGGCAGAAAACTCAAGTCTCTGGTCATTTCTGCTGGCACTAAAGCGTACGGGTCTATATTGTTAATAAAACCCAACTTTTGTTCATATCGCACTCTAATTTCTTTCTCAAGCGAAAGATAATAATCACTGCCATTCATTTTCAACAAAATCACTCGGAAAACACAAGAAAAAACTTTATAATCACCAAATTCAGCACAACAGGTCAGAACCATCAATGTTAAATAAATGGAGATCGATTCTTTGTGTGCCCCACAAGCAATATGGCGGAACTGTCAAAATCAGGTGACCTGGAATGGTCTATTCAATTGGACACCGGGGTATGTGTAGGTTATGCAACCACGCATACAGGGCAAAAAGGAGGTTCTATATACTTCCCAAATTCAATTATCTCAGGTAAAATCGTTCCTAGAGGACCAATTATACTATATGAAGAAGGTAATCAAGACCACCTGTCAAATGGATCTTTATTGTACTAATTTTTGAAGAGTAATATCATTAAGGGAAAGCGATTCTAATTGGATATCAGAATCCCCTAGACAATTGAGCACTCATCGTTTTTTTATTGCAGTGTTTGCTTTCAGCGTGAATGGATATACGTCACGTGAAATTTCAATATTCGTAATTGGCTATATTCGTGCATACATTTGATATAACACAACACAAAATTCACAATATCATCAATATTTGCTTCTCTCAAAAAAATCGGTGTTGGTTTTCTAAGTTTTGGCGGAAGCGCATATTTTATTTTCATACATTGGCGAAGGCATTATATTCTGAACTGTCAACGTTCTATGTGAACATTGAAATAATCAAATATTTTTCAGATTCGAAAATTCAGTTTCGATGATATTTACCAAGCTGAAATATGTATATTCCATCAAATAAAAACAGAAGGTAAATTTTTAACTAGTCAAACCCTATCACGATAAGTTTTTCAAGCAAGACTCGATTCTTTCACTCTTATTATTTCTCATCGGATCTGATGTTTCATCCAGAAACGCAGCAAGCCATGGCCTTTAGCATATACACGAGTCTCGCGTGACGACACCCCTTGCCCGCCACTCGCCGTCTATCCCGTCAGTTTAATTCCGGATTATAAACCGTTAAATTGAGTATCTTCCCTAGGGAGGACTTGCAAGACGAGAGTCTATGCATGCATGTGGGGGTGAACACGATTCTTTTTCACAGTACATAACCTTGGCCAGAATTGATACACATTTTAACAATATATGACTCATCAGAGTCAACTGAGACACTGGAATGTCAAACCTGTATAATGTATGCAACTCATTACACTTGCCGGTGTTGAAAAACATCGAAAACGATGCTAAATTGGGTGGCGCAGTATAATTAAACATACAGTAGTGTTACTTGCTGTCGGTCCTTTTGATGTCCACAAGTTTAATTTTTTAGGGGACTAGTGCTCGTGTAGGGAAAAAGACTTATTTCGAAATACAAAATGGTAGCCATCAAAACGAAAATTTTGGTTGAATACGTTAAAGTTCATCATACCGGCCTGAATATTTCAAAGAATTAAAGTGAGTTTGATGAAAATGTGAGTAAATAAATAACAATACAGAAATAAAACAAAAACAAACATTTATTTAATTAAAATTCATCTATATGGTACAAGTCTGTGAAATAGAAATAATCCATTTGAAATATCACTGTGAGGTAAATATTACAATAAGAGGTAACAAAAAATATAAAAAATACTCTGTATTTGCACTTACATCAATAAACAATACCCTTCAAATGTTCGTAAGCCGTATTCATGACGCCCCAACTCAAAAAAGATCTAGTACAATTGGCATGTATCCCATGGTAGATGTAACGAATTTTACCTCCTCTTTCTTTATAAATTTTCAGCAACACTGAGACAGGATTATCAAACGAACCACCCACTTTAGACTGCATTGTAATCTTTAATACATTCAACGGATAAAAAATACTAGACAAGAACACTCCTATAAGGGCTCCACACAAGAACTCAGTGGAAGTCCGCAGGAATTCGTTTCGGTATTGCGGCAAGCGAGAATGCACTTCTTCTCTAATAATAAAAAAACCTATATTTGAAGGGCCATTCCTGAACAAAATTGGTACTAATCCCCTGTAATATTCACTGAACCCATAACTACTCAATGCTTTGAATGCATGCATGGTATTCCTAAAGTCTTTGTGGTATTTTGCATCAGCCAGCAGTGTCTGTACTCTTTCGAATGGCATCAGTATGGCCTCAGTGGAGCCTGATACCATGGCACCAGAAGCTTTAGCAACATAACTGTTACACCCATTGTCTACTGCAATGTTACGTACTTTGTCATAAACCCCAAACATGATGGACAATGACAGTGTTTTCTGACATAAAGGAGGTAACATTCCCCTGTATAAATAGAACATGCCTTCACTCTTGAGCTGAGAAAATGCATTGTGTGCGTCTACACCATGGAGCATCTAAAAAATCAACATTAAATGGTTAGTAATATTGAGAATGTTTATGTAGCCACCTGTCGGAAAATCAGCTTGTTGATGGGATATGTGATTGTAACGTTGATGAATGCAGCACCCCAACCACAGGCAAATTCTCTCCAGTTGATTCCTTGTGATAGTACCAAGTCATTGTTACTCATTTTTTTGTTTATCTAAAAGATGATAAGTCATAAATACTGTATAAGAAGCTGACCACATTTATCATACTCACCACAAATCATATATTTTTATACTAGTTAATTCATTTAATTCCATTTCCTATATCAGCTATCTCCAGTGTTAGCTTGATGAATTTATGCACAATTGGTATCTCATCATTTTAAACTCTATTAGTTCTTGCACAGATGTATAGAAAAATAAACAATATTTCCTAATCACTAGATAAATCCATTGTGTGGAATGAAAATAGAAATTGAATTCGAGATTCTTGACTTATCACTGTCAGTAATCAATGTCAGTATCACATGCTGCAAACGTCAATACTGTCAACACTAAGGCTCTGCTGTCTACAAACCTCTGAAGCAAGGTACACTGAACAAAAACAAATGGTGAAGAAGACAAATGTCATTTTGAATTCACGAAATATTTCTTTCTTAAATACTGATTTGTTTTGATTTGAACGGTTCACTAATCGGTGATTTTTTTGTATTTGTTTCATTATTGCAATGAAAAGTGGCTACCAATGACTCAGATAATGTGTAAGTCTTATCCCATATTACTCATTATTTTCACACAATCTCATTTGCTCATGTTTATATTGAATCTCATGACTCATAGTTCAATTTTTAGGTAATAAAAAACAAGGACTCAATTTTGAAGTCACATCAGCCAGAATAACTGAAGATGATAAAAAATATGTTATATATACTCTTCAAATCAGCTTCATCACAGGTGTAGATGATGTAAATCCTTCTAATATTGAGAGGAGATACTCCCATTTTCTGGATCTCTACAATGGTCTGAAAAAAGATCATCCTACTTTGATGGCTGACGTATATTTCCCAAACAAAGCACTTTTCGGAAACTTTGATAATGATTTGATAACAACAAGAAGTACTGAATTTCAATTATTCATGAATCAAATAGCTTCTGAAAGTCAGCTCAAAAATTCCAATTCATTCCT
Source organism: Plagiodera versicolora (assembly GCA_037013635.1). NCBI lineage: Eukaryota > Metazoa > Arthropoda > Insecta > Coleoptera > Chrysomelidae > Plagiodera > Plagiodera versicolora. The sequence continues at coordinate 12,603,802 of CM072981.1, read as the reverse complement.
CAAATTTTGTTGATATTTCTTAATCTTTTATATTCTTCTCTACTACCATTAAAACTCCTATTTCCTTCTTTGCTTTTATTTCACAAGAAACATACAAGAACATGACTTCTTCTATTTATTATAATTACTTACTACTTGACACTTGACACACTATCTAGAACAGTGTTGCCGTTCTTGATCTAACATACAACAAGAATATACACGCTAGATGGGGTATATCAACCATGAAAGTGATAAATAGGAAAGGTGTGCATTGTACTTCAACACTCTCCCTCAATGCACATCTTTCAAACCTAATTCTAATGTATACGGTAACAACTGATTTTTAGATAAAGGCTTTGTGAACATATCAGCTAACTGAGATTTAGTATTAATATACTCTACATTAATTAAACCTTCTTCTACCTTTTGTTTCACAAAATTAAACTTAATATCCATATGTTTCAGTCTCTTTTGATCTGGGTTCTGTACAGTTTTAATAGTACTCTGGTTATCTTCATAAACAGTTACATTTTTAACATTTACATTCAAATCTAACAGTAATTTAACTAACCAACATGCTTCTACAACAGATTCACACAAAGAGATCAATTCAGCCTCAGTTGTACTAAGTGCTACAGTTGTTTGTTTCTTAGATCTCCATGCTATAGTATTATTATACAATTTAAATACATATCCACTAGTAGACTTCCTATCATTATCTCTAGCCCAGTCGGCATCAGCATATCCTATCAATGGTGATAATGTATTATCATAAGTCTTAGAATATATCAAAGAATAATTAATGGTTTGTTTTACATATCTGAGTATTCGCTTCAACGCTTTCCACAAATCGTCACTTGGGTTTGATTGGTATCTGCTTAAATAACATACAGAAGTAGCTAAATCTGGCCTTGAACCTACTGTAGCATACATTAAAGACCCTATCAGTGATCTACATTGCAATTCATATTTCATATCAATTACTGACTTTTCATCTAATTTGAAGTTTACATCCATTGGAGTATTACTACCATTACAATTTTCCATATTATATTTTTTCAAAATACTTTGCAGATATTTTGTTTGATTGATGTGAATTTGTCCTGGCTGTTGAATAATTGAAATCCCCAAATACGTTAAATTTTCACAACCCATGTCTTTCATCCTAAATTTTGTTGATAAAAATATTTTAACCTTATTTATTTCCTTCAAGTCATTTCCTAGTATTAAGAGGTCATCAACATATAGTGATAAGTACATATCCCTTAAACTATAAAGACAATAGTCATTTTCTGATCTTTTAAACCCATATCCTGTTATAGTGCTATTAAATTTTTCATACCAATACTTGGGAGATTTTTTTAACCCGTATAATGATTTATTTAATTTTAAAACTTGACCTTCCGGTAATTCTAATCCGTCCGGTGGTTTAAGATACACAATTTCATTTATTTCACCGTATAAGAATGCTCCCTTCACGTCCATTTGGTGAATATGGTATCCTCTGTGAGCAGCCACGGATAAAAGTACTCTTAAAGTTTCTAATTTTAAAACAGGTGAATAAATATTTCCCAAATGTTCTTTCTGCTGATATCCACGTACTACTAGTCTAGCTTTACATATTTCTTCCTCTCTTATATTTTTCTTTGTGAAAACCCATTTGCTATCCAATAATTTTTCCTTTTCCGGTTTCGTCACAATTTTCCAAGTGTGACTCTCTTCTAGAATTTCAAGTTCTTCATTTACTGCCTTTTTCCAATCATGTTTGTCTGCTCTTTCTTCTATATCTTGATAATTCAATGGTACATCTTGGTTAGTAAACAGTGCAAATAAAGCTTCATCACTTTCCTCACTGAAATTTATTTCATAATCTTCTTGCCATTTTGGTTTCCTAGTTTTTCTCTTCTGTCTCCCTTCAGCCTGTTCATCTAATACTGGCTCTCTTAGAATATTTTTAGGTACTTCATTTTCTATTCTCTCAATTTCGTGCTCTTCTGTTCTTTGCTTTACCTCGTCTTGTTCAGTTCTCACTTCTTGTGTAGAGGTTTCTTCACTACTCGCAAAATATTTAATTTGATCTTTCAATCTCTCATCAAATACAACATTTCTTGCATTTACTACTCTATTGGTTTCTGTATCAAAAAGTCTGTATCCTGAAGAACTGTACCCTATCATAATCATTTTCTTACCAGGATTGTCTAATTTTTGTCTTTGTTCTTTAGGTACATGATTATATGCGATACAACCAAAAACTCTCATATTTGAAACATCTGGTTTTCTTCCGGCCCATAATTCACTTGCTGTTACCTCTCTCCCAGCTGAGGGACTTCTATTTGTAACATAGGCAGAATATAATACAGCATCTCCCCAAAATTCTTTTCCTAGATCTGACTCTAGTAATATTGTTCTGGCTTTCTCAATTAAAGTTCGGTTCATACGTTCGGCTACACCGTTCATCTCTGGATTATATGGTACTGTATATTGCAATAATATCCCTTCTTGAGAACAAAATCTTTGAAATTCCCCTGACACATATTCCCCACCATTATCTGAACGAAGTTTCAACAGATTTGTATTGAAATGTTTAGTTGCATAAAAGTAATAATCTTTAAATTTTTCGAAAACTTCTGATTTTTGTGTTATCAAATATACTATAACAAAATGAGAGTAATCATCAATGAATGTTAACAAATATTTATGACCTTCTCTACTGATTGGGGTAATCGGCCCACAAATGTCTGTATGCACCAACTCTAGCGGTTTATTTGCCCTATATCCAGGCTTATTGAAAGGTTGTCTTGTCATTTTTCCTAATAAACATGGTTCACATAATGTATTATCTGTTTCATTGTTTTGAAAATCATGTATGCCATTCACTAGGTTCTTCTGCACTAGAATATTAATATTTCTCATTCCCAAGTGACCGAAGCGTCTATGCCATAACTGTGATGTGTTACAATTTTTTGTTACATGATAGCTACAACTTTGTTCATCTACTTCCATTTCAATAGTATACAAATTACCATTTGCACTACCTATCATTATTATTTGATCATTATTATAAATTTTAACTTTACCTCTATAGAAAGTAACTTTCAATCCATTAGATTCCATTTTAGGTACTGATAATAAGTTTTTTCTAAGATCTGGTACATAATAAACATTTTTAATAGTACAGTTAGTAATATGTTTGCCTACACAACATTTCGCTTTAATATTACCAATTCCTACTGCTTTCAACATTACACCTTCTTTGGCAGCAGCTATATTTTTAGGTATTTTGAGTTCTATATAATCTATAAAAATATCTTTATTGTTTACCAGATGATCAGAGCATCCAGAGTCTATGTACCATATCAGACAATTTTTGTTGAAAATATCATTACAATTGTGTGCTTCGTTTAAATTTTTTTCACATAAAAAAGCAATATCTTGTGACTCACAGTTCTCCGCTGCATATGACTGATGTCTTCTTTCTTGTCCATATCCTTGACTTCGTCCTCTTTCATATCCTTGACTTTGTCCTCGTCCATATCCTTGACTCTGTCCTCGTCTATATCCTTGACTCTGTCCTCGTCCATATCCTTGTATCTGTCCTCGTCCATATCCTCGACTCTGTTCTCTTCCTTGTCTAAAGCCTCTATAGTGCCCACGTTCTAGCCCTTGATAATTTCCAGGACCCCTTTGATAATTTTCTTGTGATTGACTTCTGTCTCTCATAGTACATTGGAATTTCTTGTGGCCAGGTTTACCACACACAAAACATGAGAAAGCAGTTGTGTGTGATCTGACACCAAGTCCATTCAAATCTCTCTTTCTCTTTTCTTCTTCTCCAAGTAATCTATTCTTCACAAAATCTAGTTTTAAGTTCTCCATCGTTTCCAACGCTGTTATAATGCCGTCATATGACTGAGGCATGGACAATAATATATAGTTATCCTTCTCTTCTTCACCCAATTCTGTATCAGCTTCTTTCAACTCTGTGAAAATTCTTTCAACGTTTATAAAATGTTCAATCAGTGAACAATTTTCTGAATATTTCATCTCCGATAATTTTCGGCGTAGAAACAACTTGGAACGTACTCCCTTCTTCATGAAATTTTCCTCCAGGTTCTTAAACATCTTAAATGCGGATTCCTTTTTCAAATATTCAATATGGCTATCTGCCACACCAGCTATCAATATCGCCTGGGCTTTCGCCTCGTCCTTCGAGTTCTGAGCATCCGCACTATATGTTTCATCTTCAATTGCTTTTAACGCTCCATTTTCTTTTAGTATACTTTTTATCCTAAACGACCACGTGCTGAAGTCCACGCCGGCGAATGGTACAATTGGGAATCTTTCTCGTAGATTCGACATTCTCGTATATGCTTATAATTTTAAACCACGCTCTGCTACCACTGTTGATATTTCTTAATCTTTTATATTCTTCTCTACTACCATTAAAACTCCTATTTCCTTCTTTGCTTTTATTTCACAAGAAACATACAAGAACATGACTTCTTCTATTTATTATAATTACTTACTACTTGACACTTGACACACTATCTAGAACAGTGTTGCCGTTCTTGATCTAACATACAACAAGAATATACACGCTAGATGGGGTATATCAACCATGAAAGTGATAAATAGGAAAGGTGTGCATTGTACTTCAACAAATTTCTGCAAGACATTGAACTTAAAGAAGCCATGGAATTACTAGCAACTAAAGACTACCCAGTTGCCTATCCTCTACTGGAAGCTATTCTGAAATTATTGAATAAAGTTTATACTGATAGGTCACCAGCAGTTATGTTAGGGCTTGTAAGGTTAGTTGCTTGTGCTGTTGCCATACCAGGAATGCCTGATGCTCTAAAGTGGGCAGACCTGGCAATCCACAGATATGAAGGAGTGAGTGATAGTGATTTATTAGAATTGTATGTACCTTTATTGCAAACATGCATCAAAGTGTGGAAAGCAAATGGTAGAAGCAGTGATGAAATGGAGCAGAGAATATTGAATCTACATAAACAAGGATTGAGAATAGAAGGGATACCACTGTTGGATGCAGTGAAAAAAGTTGAAGAAAAAATGTTGTCACCTTGATTCCATAATTGATTGATTTATACAAATAGCAATGTATTTATAAATAATTTGTGATATTCATTGAAATGATCTATTTATGACGAAAATAATAGGGTGATATTCATGAAGATGATGTATATATATAGAATTATAAGAAATATGAATGGTTTGACAAAAAAGTGTAATTTATCTGTTTATTTAATAAAGTATTTTGAAGTTATGTAAAGGTTGAGTCAGAATGAGATAAAAATTGAATCAAATGTACTCCCTATGAGAGGTTGACAAAAATATGAAAAAAAACTTTATCGAAAATATTCCAGATCTACGAAGTTTTGAATGTCTAAATGAATATGAATTCAAAATATACATTTGAACGAATATAATTCGATAAACCATAGAGAAGAGATTCAGATTAACCTCAACTGAGTTTTCAAAAATTATTAACAATATCAAAGGTCAAACCCCACCGTAATAATTCATAGATTCGATTAATAGTTTCGAGTTGCTCCAGTCTTTCTGTATCCGTTACACTTAGTGGAAACGGTAAGTCAGTTTTAAGTGGCAAGATCAATATAACCTTCTTGAAATACGTACTTTATAGATGAGTCTTACGGAAGTTTCTTCAAATAAAATATTTGGAGGTTACCAAAAGGTATTCTCCCATGAATCAAAAGAACTGGGATGTACTATGAAATTTGGTGTTTATTTACCACCGCAAATTGAAGAAAACGCAAAACTACCTGTCATTTATTGGCTCTCTGGACTAACTTGTAGTGAAGCGAATTTCATTGAAAAGTCTGGTGCTCAAAAGTAAGGATTCAACCACTGGTCTGAGATATAGCATCATAAATGAGAAACGAACAGTCTTCCATATTCAATTATTAATCAGTAGAATTCAAATACGTAAAGGTCATATACGTGACCTGTGATAAAAATTCGTCAAATTCACTTTATTTCTAGATATGCTTCTGAATATGGAGTTATTATTGTCAATCCAGACACCTCACCTAGAGGTCTCAACATACCAGGTGATTCTGAGAGTTGGGATTTCGGCGTGGGGGCTGGTTTTTACGTGAACGCCACCCAAGAACCATGGAAAAAAAATTACAGAATGTTCGATTATGTCACTGTTGAATTACCAAATCTCGTCAATGAAAATTTCCCAGTGAAAGTAGGTTTCCAATCAATTATGGGTCACAGGTAAGTTTATAACGACAAATTAACTCATTACTACAACTTTAAATGTGTCTAGTATGGGAGGTCATGGAGCTTTAGTTTGCGCCTTGAAAAATCCTGGACTATACAAGTCGGTCTCAACTTTCTCTGCTATATCCAACCCAACAAAATGCCCATGGGGAATCAAGGCATTTTCTGGTTATTTGGGGCCTGAGGAGACCAGTTCTTGGTCTGAATGGGATGCCAGCGAGTTGGTCAAGAAATATAACGGGCCACCGTTGGAATTATTGCTGGATCAAGTGAGGTTATGAACATACGAGTTTGGTGTTTGATGAAAAACAATTATATTTATTCAGGGCTTGGAAGACGATTTCTTGAAGAAGGGACAGCTTTTGCCTGAGAACCTCTTGGAAGCGTGCAAAGCGGCTGGAGTGCCGGCTGTATTGAAGAAAAGGGAGGGTTACAATCACAGCTACTTCTACATAGCTACGTTTATTGGGGAACACATTAAATATCACGTGGAGCGTTTATCCAGCAAATTATAAGGAAACTAAATATATACACAAGAAAACAACAAATCGTGTTTTATTTTAATTCAACCTCAATTTTGCCTAGTATAAACAAAGTAAAATAATAAATATTCATGTAGATCGATTAAAAAAAACGAAATCACTTTATAGACCCTCTCAACTCATGCCAGTAGTGTAAAATAGGCTCTCGTTTCTGCCAAATATATTGATTTCCCCATAACGCCCAGAATCTACAATTCAACACTCGTTAATTCCATTAACAAACTCTCAATCGAATCACTCACATTCCGCAAGCAGCTCCCCCTAGATGAGCGGCATGATCGAAAAATTTCCAACCGAACAGCACACCAGCTGTGTCAAGACCTATGATGAACTTAATCGCCTTGAAATTCAAAGTATGAGGAAATTATAATTATGAGATAGTTCGAAACTTACAGCCCCCGCTGAAAAGGTGAACATAGGTAATAAAATTATACCTAATCTCGTATCAGGATGCTGAGTGCATACATAACCTAAAATTGCCATGATAGCTCCCGACTAAAAGAAAACTCATGTCAGCTAATAAAATTGGGTGTAATTTTGAAAATTTCCAAGGATACTCGCGTATTTTCACACGAATTTGATAATATCGTGGGGAAATCATTAATAATTCGATTTGACAGCATGTAAACATCGTTCTGTCAATCATTAATACGATTGACAACTGACAGCTGTCACACTTTTCTAGCATTTTCGGCAGGATAAAATCATCAAACTCATGTATTTTAGACCAAAATACTGAAGTACCAACGAAAATTCCCAGTTTCAGATATACTCACAGCTCCCAAAGATAGTCCTGGTTGTTTGGTTATGATTTTGTACATGTAGCTAGTAAAACTTGATGCTACACCAGCGCCCAAATACAGAGCTAAGAATTGTTCTTTACCCAAACTATGCACGGCACCTATTATTTAAAAATTGAAAACTAAAAAGTGCCCACACTTTCTCAAAGCCTCACCTGTGCTGAAGCTATGGAGGACGTACATGTTGGCTAAAAGATGTAGCCCTGAGTATTGACTGAAAGTTGATAACAACATTGGCAGGCAAACGTTTTTACTAGCAGGGTTTGAAGCGAAATACTTCATCATGAAAGGCTGAAACCTAGGTACTCGCCAAGATAAAAACACCAATACATTCAGGGCACAAATGGGAACGAAAACTTTCTCTCCTTCAGTCAATCCTTTCCACCAATTCGTAACTTGCCTTGTTAAATCTTCCTAGAACATTCAATAAAGGAAATTGCAAAGAACTGCTGTGAATATTACCACAGTATGTGTTTTCCATTCAGGTTGTTGCTTGAAGAATTTCATGGGTTTCCTCAACATGCCTACAGCATGTGATCTCATATTTTCATACTCCCATATTGCTGCACCAAGAACACAAGATCCTGAAAACTGATTCAAGTAAATATCTCCACTTTGGTATGAGCAGAGTACTTACTCCTACAGTGAAAATAAATGGTTTCACCAATCTACCCATACGTAGGGAGCTCGAATCTGCTACTACATTCGTGAAAGGTGTTGCTATACTTTCTGTATCAACTTTAGGTCCGTCTTTGCTTAGTTTACTTTTTCTGAAGTGTCTCACTTGTTTGGATATACAAAAGTCGGGGAGTAATTTCCGATTCAATAAAATTTCCCTTGAACTAAATGTAATATTCATATAATAATCATTCGTAATTGAATGTTAGGTTATATTACCATAGAGTTGATATTTTCTGGAAAGAATTCAATGCCATGATATAGTTTTCTTTGTGATTATTACATAAAATACTTTTATATTAGAAAATATTATCACTACTATAGACTCTCAAATTCAAAATTAAAAAGACATTTCCCCTTTCATTGACATTTAAAGATACGTGCAACAGGACCGGACTCGAAATAAAAATATACGATTCTTCTTCTCCTTCGATGAACCATTGCCACAGATTTCAAACGGTTTGAAGCCTGTCCAAGTTTAACTGAATTGACGTATGCTACTTGTCAAAAAAATCATTTATTTACAGAAATTTAGAAATAAAAATACTGTTTTGCTGAAAAACTCATAATTAACTGCTTCCGAGAGAACTCCAGACATCACACTTATTTAAAAAAATATATCAAACTGTGTACAGACTGAGAATACGATAGGAAACCTAACTGAAACATACAAAATAAACTAAGATGAACCTACTCAAGATACACTTAGAAAATCCAACTAGCTCATTTCCTTGATCTTTTAGAGCCATGTCTATCGCCACTATCGTCCCTGCTCCTCTTCTTCTCATTTTTACCATTGGAACTCGAGTGGGAGCTCCTATGCCGGTCCTTATCCTTAGACGAAGACTTATGCGAAGAAGAAGAATGCCTACTCCTGTCCTTGTCGCGGCTGCTGTTATGCCTATCCTTGTCTTTCGAGCTAGAGTGTTTGCTAGAGGAGGAGGAATGCTTGGAGCTCTTGTGACTGCTGTTGTGTTTGTCCTTGCTCTTCGACGGGCTCGATTTGTCTTTGGAAGAGAACTTGCTGCGACTCTTGCTGCTGCCCCCTCTGTCTTCTCCGCCGTTATACTGTCGCTCTCTGTCTTCTTCTTCTGCTTCTCTTTCCAAATCGGACCAATCCTTGCCCGATTCTTCATCCGAACCTTCAATCAAAAGAAATAAACACTCAATCGATATAATTGAATAACCGTTGAAAAAAATAAAAAACACGCTTTAATAATTTAGCGAAAATAATTATCAATATAATATATTAATTTTTTGTGATATTTGATTCAAGATTCGTAATTAAAGTATTTTTTTATTAGTTTGTCGTTCTTCGTTCAGGATCAAATGAATCACGATTTTTTCTACATTTTCAACAATTATTGGGACAATTTCAGGAGGTAATTCGAAAGTTTTCACGGCTCATTGTCTTTGGTTTTTTGTTTTTCGTTGTTTTTTCAGTGTTTTTTTGTGATATTTGATTCAAGATTCGTAATTAAAGCCCTTTTTTTCATTAGTTTGTCGTTCTTTATTTAGAATCAAATTAATCACGGTTTTTTCTACATTTTCAACAATTATTGGGACAATTTCAAGAGGTAATTCGAAAGTTTTCACGGCTCGTAGTCTTTGGTTTTCAGTTTTTCGTTGTTTTTTCAGTGTTTTTTGTGATATTTGATTCAAGATACGTAATTAAAGTATGTCAAAATGGTGGATTTCTTACCCAAACTATCAACTGAACCATCTTCGTCGTCATCCTCCGTGTCTCCTTCCGAATATTCGGAATCTTCCTCGCTCCAATCGGAACCGACATCGCTGATGTCTGTGGGCTGGTAGGCCTCGTCCTCCTCCTCGCTCTCCTCCTCTTGGGCAGCCTCATCGTCGGACTCGGGATCGAGGAACGTCCAGCCGCCATTCTCGAAGAAACCTTCCGGATCGTCTGTTATGGTCTTCATAATCTTCACCCAATTCAAAGATTGGACGCCCTCGGCGTACCTGAAAAACACCAAGAAGTGAAGGTTGACAGGTGTCAATTCAAAGAAATCCCCAATGTTCTGTTTGAAGATGATTTCTTGGCAACACTGCACCTGATGTCGCAGGAATTGAGCCATTCCTTCACATGATCCAGCATGTGCATGGGTATCGCGTTGACCATGGCGATTTTCCTGTGGTAATCTTTGAAGACAAACACCATGTCGAAGTTCTTCAAGTGGAACTGCACACGTTCGAAATGCACCAATTCCACGTCCTCCAAGGTGATTACGAATGGCGGCCACTCGGTCAAGTTGACGAGACACCCCGAAGTGGGTTGAAGGAGTACAGTGGATCGGAAAGGCACCCCAGGGAATCCCAGCTCTCTGAACGGGGTGTCAAACTCGATTTCCTGCTTGGTCATTCCTTCTACCTACGAAATTAATCAGTCTGTCAGTTGTCATGGGTTTCTCTGCGTCATCTGTCAATATCGACAGGGTTGTATGATTGGATGCTCACCTTCTCGCAGAAACTTTTGAAAGCTGTTTTGAGTTTATGTCTGAGCTCTCTCTCGGACTGCTCAGCCGCCAGATCGTCCCTATCGTGCATATGCTGGTGTTTCCCCAAATCAGTAGTGATCTCTCCTACTTCGGTGTAGAATTGCACGTCCACGTGTTTCTTTTTACCAAACATAATGGCATGTTTCAGGTGGAAATGCAGGAGGATAATCATTTCACCATCGCAAGGTTGGAAGAACGCATTTTTTATGTTATTATACAAAATATCCACTTTATCCCCCCTGACTGAGGTGTACCTGAAACCGTTACTGTGAGCTTCAAGAGAGCCCGTCATTCGTTTAGACACTATGTTCGGCCTGATATAGAGATCTTTCAGTTTGGGATTGCCTTTGTTTTGTGTTAGCACCAAAGTGTCTTGCTTCACCAAATCTTCCTTCTCCTTTTCTTCTGCCTCGCGTGTTTTGAATTTTCTTTGCACTTCTTTGATGAGACGGAAAGCTGTGTTTAGATTGGATGAAGGTGCAGTTACTGCACCTGGTTCTTTTGTGTTGCTGCTTCTGTAGGTTACTTCTTTGACAAAAGTAGCCTCGTTTTGTGCCCAACTGTTTCCTAAACAACACAAGTATATGAAATCAAGTATAACAAAATTATTTATCATTTAGCTAATTACCATCATTTTTACCCATTGTAGACCCTGGATGGAAGAAGTTGATACGTAAATAAGTATAGTCTCCTTCAACTGACTGAGAAATGTTCTTGATTGTGGAAATGTGGAAGGGGACAGGAATCCCGTAAATAGGCAAAATAACTGTTTCATACTTTTGATCGACATACAACTTCAGTTCTTTAACCTCAGGCACCCTTGGTAGCTGGTTGACATTTTTATAAGAAACTGTGTTTTTTCTAACTTTTTCCTTATCCTTGCCTCCCGACTGTTTGGCTAATCTTTCTTTCGCTTTTTCATTGAGCAATAAGGCTAATTCTTTTTGGTGTTCTTTTCTCTTCTCCTCAGTACTGTGCTCGGTACGTAATTTTGAATCCAATACAGCTGATCGTTTGCCTCTTCCAAGTACTTCAGCCTTCTTAGGTGTATTCTCCTTTTCCTCATCCTCTTCATCTTCTTCTTCAGAACCATCCTTCAAGAATATACCAATGTTCTTGATTTTCTTCTTGGATCCTGTGAATACTGTGGCAGGTTGAGTGTCGTTCACCATTACAGTGTCACCGATGAACAAAGCATAAGTTTTTCCTTCTTTATCAGTAGCATCCTTGTTCTCCAAATTGCCAAAACCTATGTTCAAATTGAAAATCATGCCCTTCTTTGCTTCTGCGGTAGTTTTAGGTCCAATCAACAAGGAGCTTTCTTTGAATTCTATACCCATCGCAAACCCAAAGTTCTTGGTTACATGATCTGTCAATGCTGGCTTCTCTTTTTTGATAAAGTTCAATCCTGTCTCATATACATCACAGAGCTTGACTCCGTTGTGTAACTTCTTCAAGACTTCTTCTTCAACAGAAAGGAGAAAGTTATAATTCTCCTGAACTTCTTGATTTGGATTCACCAGTAATGTACGAACAATGTTAGAGCAGTACGATTTGTACCTGGCTCCCAAAGAACAGATTATAGCCCCAAAGTGTACGGTATTCTTGTCACTCACCACACTGAACTTCAGGCTATAGTTGCCTCCTGACTGAATGATAGCTGGGTAACACATATCTACTTGGTTAACATCGACTCCAGTTACATATTTCTTATCTGTGATGGCAGATTCAACTCCCTCAGCCAATTTGCTGTGTTTCACTTTTTTGTCAGAGTCTATTATCTCCATGATTTGATCTTTCAAATACTTGGTAAATACATCCACAGTGACCATACATGCCTTTTTAATAGTGACCAATTCAGTGTCCTCTTTGGGGCACATAATATAAGCAACCTGTGAGCTCATATCGACAGTTTGTAAATCATGCTTCTTAATGGTAGCTTGCCAAGCATCCACAAAGGGTCCTCCATAGGAATCTTTGGAGAACACACCAATAGATTTACCTTTCCTACTTTCCTTGATAGCATTGCAGATAACTTCAAACTTGGCTTCATCACCATCCTTGTCCCTGACTAACAACCCTAATTGTATATGAGATTCATCCTTCTCTTTGCTTTCAGCTTGACGGAGAAAATCAATTTTCTTTTTACTGGCTAAAAAGTAAGCTTTCTTTTCAGTGAGGACCATGATGGTGTCAGTGAGTTCATAACCCAAGAGCCATGTTTGAAGAGCGCCAGATTTGCTGTATACAATCTCGTCATCTTTTCCGACAGCAGTAACCAATGCATCCATCTTAGAGAATCCATTTTCGTTATCGGTTTTTAACCAAGCGTCGTACAATCTTTTCAATCGCCGATGGAAAGTGTCTTTATCAAGATTAACGTTGGCCATGTTTCACGATATTTAATTGGTCGAATTTCACTCAAAAACTATTGGCGTACATGTGCACAAAATGAGGAGAACAAGGGATTAACCACGAACAGAGCCAACAACACAAACGGTTTAAATGGATAAAATTGATGACAAAATGGACAAACGCACACACCCGCCAATTCATATCAAGACATGTCTGTCAAACTGTCATTTATATCACTGTCAGCTGCTTTTACAAAAACATTGACTGAACGACATTTTCGGATAGGTTTTGTTTCGAAGGAGAAGCCTAGTTTAGAAGAAAATAACCTCTTATCAATAATGACATCAATACCCGTAGCTGGTAAATAAATATTGTTTCACAAATAGTGGATTTTATCAATTAATAATTAATTTAGTTCGTAGTTCTTCCGGAATTGAGCTTCTGGTTGGACCACCCAACTATGGAAAAGAGCAACAATTTCGTACTATCGTCGGAAGCAAATCATGTCGGACCATGCTTTTCAGTCCCGATGGCACTTACATGTCCTATGTGGTTGATCAAACGTAAGACATTTATTTCTTTTAATAATATTTCATCTTCATTTATGTTATTATAGATTGAAAATCCTACGAACAGATACATGGGTTGATGTAGCCACTATAAACAATGTGAAAGCTTATCATTTAGCTTTCTCACCGAAGGGAACTTTTCTCATGAGTTGGGAGCCTTTCACTGTAAATAATGCTAATCCACAAGGCAGCCCAAACTTGAAAATCTACAAGTCCGAAAATGGTGAACTTGTGAAGACCTTTGTTCACAAAAAACAAGGAAACTGGTAATAGAAATATTATTTACCACTACTTGAATAAATGGGGTCATTATTTCAGGGAACCTCAATGGAGTGCAGATGAACACTTATTTTCTAGAGTTGTGAATAATGATGTTGTATTTTATGAAGCACTCAATTTTGAAAGAATTGTCACCAGGATTAATTCCTATAAGGTTGCCTCTTATAAGATGTCACCAAATGTTGGCACCTACTTTTTGCTATGTCATACTCCAGGCAGTCCAGGACAACCATCATTTGGAAGGTTAGTACACTTAGATACCCATGGCTATGATTTTCAGTTTCAGTGTATTTTAGGTTATTCAAGTACCCAAATTTTGAAGCCTCTCAGGCTTTGGCTAATAAGAGTTTCTTTCAAGCAGATAAAGTTGAATTTATGTGGAATTCAAAAGGCAATAATGCTCTTTTGATGACTTCAACTGAAGTTGATAAAACTGGGGGCTCCTACTATGGGAAACAAGGACTGTATTTCGTTGGGCTGAATGGTCAAACAGCAATGATCACTCTAAGTATGTAAATAGCTCTATAAACTTTTTGGTAAAATATTGATTTTGATGAAAACTTAAAAAAAATCTATTCTTTACTCTGATGTATCGTAGGTAAAGAAGGTCCTATATACAGTGTGGAGTGGTCCCCTAAAAACCATGAGTTTTGTGTAGTGTATGGATTTATGCCAGCAAAGGCCACGATTTTCAATTTAAAGTGTGAACCAGTCTTTGAATTGGGGACTGGCCCAAAAAATTCAATATACTACAATCCTCATGGAAATATCCTTCTTTTGGCTGGGTTCGGCAATTTACGAGGCCAAATTGATGTTTGGGACTCAGTCAATAGGAAAAAAATTGGTAAGCAGTAGATTAAAAATCAATACCTGCCGATAGCATGCAACTTTTTTGTAGCCAATTGTGATGCCCCCGATACAACTCTCCTACATTGGGCTGCGGATGGTGAACACTTTCTAACAGCCACAACAGCCCCCAGACTGAGGATTGGAAACGGTTTCAAAATATGGCATTATTCCGGATCGCTTTTATCCGAGAAACTTTCACAGCAGGAAGAACTCTATGACGTTATATGGAAAGTGAGTTTTGTTTCGTTTACCTCCAAACACATTCACTGTGTGTGTTTTTAGAATTACCCAAAGTTCACCTACAAAGAACCGATAATTAAAATGGAGAAAGTCGTGGGTATCGCACCCAGCCAACCGCAGGCTTCCACGCAAGCCTACAGGCCTCCCTCGGCCAGAAATCGTCCAGAAAAAAAGTTCAGTTTATACGATGATGATGATAGCTCTGCACCACAACCTGGTGAGTTTCTGCCCTGAATAAAAAAAAAAAAACATTCCTCAATTCTCTCCAATAGGAAAGGAATCTGCTCCTTCGAAAACTGCTCTGAAACAAAAGAAGAAACGGGAAGCAAAGAAAGCCAAAAAGCTGGAAGACGTCAGTGAGCCAGAATTCAAGGAGCCAGCTGTCGTCAGTTCTGTCAAAATTAATTTGACAGGTGATCCGGAATTAGACAAGAAGATGAAGTCTATTAAAAAGGTGTGCTTGTGTCGAGTACAGTTGACAAGTTGATTATTCTTTTGTTTTATAGAAACTAGACGCGATTGAAAAGCTCAAGCTACAGCAGGCACAAGGAAAACCTTTGGAAATGAATCAGCTCGAGAAAATCAAAGGAGAAGCTGATTTGTTGCGGGATTTGGCGAATTTGAAAGTGTGATTTTGCATTTAACTTCATTTTGATTCATGCGAAGGTGTTTTATTTTTATGACCTTTTTCAACTGATTGGTTAAATTGGACTGTTGAATAAAGTGAGAGGAACAACAAGAAAAATATTTATTTGTAACAATACCTATAAATAAAACACAACCACATTATTTGCTGAAGCACCTCGAAAATGTCTAAAATAGCTTTATAAAAGTATGAAATTGAACTTTGTACACAAAATATGGAATTATTCAGCATATTCTTATATTATCCATGTCTGGGGATTTTTTGTTCAGTCACAATTTCTTAACGTATTCATAGCCTTTTTCATTAAGAGAATGATCACTATCCTACCCTTTTAAACTTAACTACAATAACCCACAAATAGCTGAATCAGTATAATAAATATTGTTTTCTGATTTTCATGATGTGTAGGAATAACAATAGGGATTCGAGTCCATAACACCCTGTATAAAAATTGAAAGAAACAACATACTTATTGCATTTATATGGGAGTAATGATAGTTCGGTAAAATTCACCAAATCTTTCGATGCTGGAAGTGCCAGTTAATTGATTTGTTCCCGAGGAAAGAACAATGTTGAGATTATTGATCAGATCTTCATCAGACCCTTAACGGTCTATTCTTACTAGTACAATCACAATTATACTGGAAACGATATAGAGATGCTATCCGACGAAGAATCAAATTCTTATGGTCCCTTCATTAATTCGCTTATAAATATCTAATGTAACTTTTTCGTATACCCCTGTTGAGCCGTTTAAATAATATACATTGTCACTGAACTTTGATGGATCGAACCCTTCTTTTTGTAGTTCGGTCTTCTTCAGCTTGTATGTTCCTGAAAATGAAAAAATTATAATTCATCAACGAGACACATAACATGATTTAGCATGCTTTAGATAAGATCTGAGATAAACATTAAAAATGCAGTATTTTTCATATTATAAACGTGCACGTGTGCACGTCAAATCCATTCGACATTTGACAGTCTTCAATTGACTGATAGATGACGGAATGATGATGTTTACATGCTGTCAAACATATTCGAAAAATATATATTTAAAATGCCAGCGTTGTTCTGTTGTGGGGTGTTCTAAAAGGGCAGAAAGGGATCGAAATCGTTATTTTAAAATCCCCAAAGCCTTACAAAACCGCGGAGAAATGCTGGACGCATTAACAAAACACAGGATGGGCAAAGTGTAAAAAGGCAAGTTAGACATCAAACAAAACGTCTTAAAATGGTCAGTTACTGCTATTTAAAAAGTTGTAATCCCCAATCAATTCTTAATTTTCTTTAGGATGAAGTTGGAAATACTGCATTGGACATAAAACTAAACAAATCAAAACTGCAGATAACAATGAAAAGCTAATGGCAGACCGCCTTTGTATGTCACCACTCCATTTTCAATATGTCGCATGTAAGTACAAAATTACCAGAATAATTATTGATTGTTTCCATGAAACTCACCTGTCAAGTCTATTTTCCTGAGAATTCTAATAAAAATAGGCCTCGCGTATGTGGGTAAGCTTTTCTTAACTCCTATCACGAGTTGCTTCAAATCCAGCGATTCATCTGGATCAAAAACAGCCGCCATACCAGCCCTACCCTCTTGGCCCCTGATCTCCACCCCATAAACCACCACATCCTTGTAATTAGCCAAATTGCTCATGACGGCTTCCACTTCCGAAGTGGAGACATTCTCCCCTTTCCACCTAAAACCACCAACCAACCGATAAGACTCGAACTGGGGATCGAAGCATCGCGACCATACCTGAAAGTATCCCCTGTCCTGTCTTTGAAAAACAAATTCCCAAACTCATCGGCCACCAGTATGTCTCCGGACAAGAAAGCGCTGTCCCCATGGCTGAAAACGTCGTAGACCACCTTCTTCTTGGAGGCTTGTTCGTCCACGTAGCCCAAATAGGCTCTGGAGGGGTCGTTGGGGATGATTTTGCCGATGAAAACGCCCGGCTCGTGGGGGTCGCAAGTCATGCACAGCCCCCGGGAGTCTCTGATGGGTTCTCCGGTCTCTGCGTTCACTTTTATTATCGATATGGGGTAGACGGACGGGATTATTCTGGAGAGGAAGCCTATGGAGCCCACCACGTTGTCAACGTTGACTGGAAATGAGTAAATTCGCGGTTGAGGATGAGGCTTGAAGGAGCGAAATTGTTAATTACTTATGTTGGCGTTTCCTTCGGTAGCTCCGTAGAATTCCCGGACGTTTTTTATATTGAATCTCTCGACGAATTCTGTCCAGATTTGAGGGCGCAGCCCGTTTCCGTACATCACGCTGAGATTGTGATTTTTGTCGTTTTCTTTCGGAGGTACTGCTAAAATATACCTGCACATTTCCCCAATATACTGGGCGGCCTAAGAATACAAAACACGATCATAATTGTTGGCAGTAAAAATTAAATTTTTGTTACTCACAGTGCATTTATATTTTCGACAATCGTCAAAGTATGCGGAAGCTGAAAACTTCTTTCTAATAACCACGGTTGCCCCATAAATTATCGCCTGGCCTACTGTCATACAACCACCTGCAGTGTGATAGAGTGGCAACGGCGTATAAAATATGTCCGAAGAAGTGAATTTGCACATCCAGTACATTGCGCAGACGATAAAGTAAAATCTGTAGAAATTATATCACAGTTGTCTCAAAAAAGCTCGCGAAGAATACAGGGTGGCCCACCACATTCGGCTCGGTATTTCTACGAGAAATGAAGAGAGTTAAGGAAAAACTTTAAGCACAGTTAAATTTCTCAAAATTCCTCAGAAACGGTCAGTTTATCATATAATAGTAACTCACTCTATATATTTCAAAATAATATTGGAATATGCTCCCCATGGACCCACATATAACTGTGCTTAAAGTTTTTCCTTAATTCTCTTGACTTCTCGTAGAAATACCGAGGCAAATGTGGTGGGCCATCCTGTATACAGTACCACATGAAATATAACTTGGGTATGGCAGAAATCCATGAGAGTGACCCAGATATAATTTGTGACTAAAAAAGAACAAAAATTCGACCTTGATATCGTAATAACAGCAGCTTTTGGAAGTCCAGTTGTGCCCGAAGTGTAGATGTAAACGATTCGGTCGTTGTACCCAAGCTTGTCTGTGATTTGGGGTCGTGACGTGGGGGCGTCTTTCAAAAGGGCGTCCAAATTGTGGAATTTTTGATCGGCAGTGGTTTGCTCCTTATTACAGCTGAGTTGGTAGAGAGCTACTTTAGATTCGATGTTATCTAAGATATCGGTTACAGCTGAAAATAACGAAATTTACAATTGGTACTAAAAGTGAATTGTGTGTAATCGTTTTTAGATAATAAACAAGTTTTATGTGGTATTTTGATGTGGTTCTAGAGTATTTTCGGTGGAATTTCGAAAAGCAACAGCAAATCATAGATCGAATAAGAATACAAAGCCTTAACTTTACGTTGTGTTGACTTTTCCAAAAAATACTAGCTGAGACACCCAGGCACTGAAATAAAGTATGTTGTGCTTACCTTCTGATAATTCTGAGCCGAAAATAATGGCTTGACTTTTGGCCACAGTGATGGAATGAACTAGAGATGCTAGTTTCAAATTTGTGTTAATCAAAGCGGTTATCACACCAAGTTTAGATAATCCCAACCACATGCAAACGAATTCTGGTTTGTTCTCGAGGAATAACGCAACCACATCCCCTTTTTTGTAGCCATGGCTTTTGAAGACATGAGCCAGTTTGTTACTGTATTCTTCTACCTGTAAAAGGTTTCATTCATTTCATAAGTTTGAATTGAAATATTAATAGTACAATCAAAAATTGCTCCTTTTTTTTAAATTGTGAAATGAAACACTGTGTATAATTTTCACTTTATTATTTTTACGCCTACCTACTTTACATATAGAAGGAAGAATTCTATAAGCATTTGCAGCTATGATGTGTCAAAAGTTACATAACGTTTGTTTTCAACATTGTTTCGAATAAAAATCAAACACCAAATTTTTTTCTTAGAGTGCCGCATATCTTTGATTCATTAAACCTCGTATCAATTAAAAATACATTTATACAGGGTGGTGCATTGAAAATCCATAAGACGAAGTCAAGATATGTGACAAACTGCAAGTCAACTAATTAAACCCAGAATGGATTGTCGAACTTGAAGTTTATTATAAATTTATTTTATGAAATTGAGGATTCCTTAAATAATGATTCAATTATCATAATGTAAACGACCTTGATAGCTAACAAAGAAATCCGCTAAGGAGAAAGAAAGTTATTTGATTGATGCAGTGTGCTTTTATTAATCACTTTCTCTCAATAGTACTACTGGGTCATCAGTAGGTAAATTATGCGTAAAAATAAAACGAAACCGACCTGAGCAAACGTCCATTGCTGATCTTCGTACAAAAAACACGGTTTGTTTGGGTGTTTTTTGACATGTTGCAGGAAAATGTCGGCGAGCGTCGTGTCATTTTTTTGGAAGCCCCTTATTTGTAGCCGAAGTCTTATATATTTAAAAAGAGAGCTGAAAAAAAAGTTGAATCAAAAAATGGTGTTATAGTATTTCCAATAACAATTGCAGAACACAGTTATGCGAGGAGTAATCAATATTTAATATACGCCCTATATAAACGCATGGCACTCACGCCAAAATCAAGAAACAAAAATAATGATTAGTACTCGCACGAAGTCAAAGAAGCCGCCAGGGCCAACGTGGATTCGAGTTATATGTGTCAACATCCCTTTCGACCAATGAAAACAGTGAATCAGGCAAGCATTGGCACTTGATTGGTCGAAGGGTTAAGGACGCTCGGAAGCCATAAATCATCTTTTTTTACTTAACAGACAGCCCTCGCGAAGTTCAGTCTGGATATCAGTGGTGTAGTGTGATGTGTTGAATTAAGAAATTTTATTAAATAAATCGAAGTATGGCGTTTTGGAGACCGTGAGCGAATGAAAATAATTGAGTGCTAAACAACGGCGTAATAATGATTCGATTGCCTTTTGAGGAAAAATTTCTCGCATATGATTTTAAACGTATTTATGAAAATAATAAATTCGTAAAATAAGGTATCCCCGCCTATGGCAGATCAAACAAAATTGTCGGCAAGGGTTCGGAATGAGTTTTTATATTCTGCAATTGATATTGGAAAGACTATACCTTCTGAAATCATCCCCTATAAATCGATGTAAACAGAAACGTTATCAGGAAATGTTAATAAAAAACACTCAAAGAAAATGGAATTTATGTAAATTAAATAAATATAAAAGTACTCTGTATATAAAAAAAAGTTTCAAGTTTTGCACTGTTGATGTCCAATAATTTACCAACACAGGTTTAACCTTGAAAATGTGCTTGAATAACTTCGACCTGTCACTCTGGTTTTACAACCTACTGATACTCCTATTGTTTACAATGAATTAAAACGTAATATTCTTATGTTTTCGAAGTCCCAGTCACATCAGAGTTGGGTGATGATAGAAATGTTCGAAACGTGCTAAACGACTATTCCAGAATTTCCCAAGTGTTCATTAAGTCGAGTCCATTAAATCAAATTAAATATCACGAATATATATTGGAATTTAGATACATAGACTGTTTAGAATTATTACAAAGGTCGGTATAGCAATAGAGAAAATAGCAAATTCAAACATTTGAAATTATAATGTATGTACTGACAGCAAAATTATCATTGCAAATTCATTGGCGTCTTGAATTATTCCGATGAGCCCTGAATTTATTGTCTTTGCTCGACGAAACCAGCATATTTTCAATTGGTATGATTGATCATCTATTTCAGCCCAAGATTCAAGCAGAAGGAGTGAAAATGTCGCTAAATCTATTCAAATTCCATCAACTGTGTAAAGAGAATCATTAGAATCATCGAATATTGATGATTTTGTAAATGAAAACCACATTTCAAATCGATGTTTTGTTTTCATTCTCAGAAAGAGATGTCGATCAACTGAATTTAATCAAAGTTAAAGACTCGCCCTGTGTCAGAAATCGTGAAACATTCCATACAATACGAACACGTGACGTCACATCTAAGCACATGTGTGATGCTGACGTCACATATTTCATCTACAGAAAGTATGTCTCCCGGTTTGGCAGTTGTTTGGATACACAAAATTGCATTCTGGGCGCAATAACGATGAAAAAACTACGCGGTTACTCCAAGCGTCTACGTCGTATTAAACGTTGCAGTTTTTTCCGATGATAACCGTTGCCCCCTGGCACGGGTTTCGAGTCCTTGACCTCACAACACTCACTATAAAACTCAGTCAAATTGGTCAAAACTCACCGTAAATCTCTCGGAGCCGTCCTCAAAGCGACGTACACCCAACGCCACTTTCCGCCGGCCAAATAGGCGGCCGTGGCAACCACAACCAAAACAATCAAATAACTCCATCCCTGCAAGTATCCGACGGCCAATAAGGCGACTAGGATGGCCAACGCAATAGCCATGGCCGCCAGCGATCGCAGGATAACGCGCACTGATCGTCTCCGCGTCGTAGAGGCTTCGTCTTGGACACCTTTCTCGGTGTCTTCCACTACCACGGCGGCGACGTGCACCTGAAAAGGTGACGCGGGACAGTGAGGTTAGGTTTGTGTGCGGATGCGCGAGCGGCGAGTTGATGAGCATGAGCGTAGAGTTAGGGGGGGCGACAGGCGAACTGAGGTATGAACGGTTTCGTCAGCAAAATAGTGCCGCTTTTTTGTTAATTTCAAGTGAGATAATGGGGAGCGTTAGATACATGTTGAAATGTCTCATTTGAAGTAATAACAATTGTGATATTAAATATAAATCGCTTTCCAGAGAAAACACGACTCAACCCAATGAAGTTATTTTCAAGAATTAGAAAAAAATCTCATTTATTTTCAATTCCGTTTACTTGTGAAGGATTAAAAACAAACGAAGTAAACGATCTTTCTCGCAATTGAAAACTAAAATCTCCTAAACTAACAATTATAGGCAATCCAGCGATCTGTCAAATCGAAAAAAAGTTTTCTCAAAAATTCCTCTACGCCAATGGATCCAACGGAAAAAAATGAAGAAGTTGATCTCGTATTTCGTACGTGAAAAAAATGTTTTCTACTTGAAAAAAAAGCCACCCCATACAGGGTGGGCAAAATCAGCTATCGCCGTATGTTTTTGAGATATATGAAACTAAACTTCTACTACATTATTGTCGTGTGCATACAAAGGGCATTTTGATATTGCATGACGTGGTGCCAAACATCGTGAAGTGAATCAAAAACTCAACCTTAATATTTGTTTGATGTACTACGACAGTGCAAATTAGGCATCATAAAAAAATTCACGAGAACTCAAAGGATGAGCAATTTTTCTTTTTGAAATTAGCAACTGTGAACTCTACCCGAATTAAAAATTAATCTATTTGTTGAACTTTTGACCAGCACGTAAAAAACCGTGCATACATTAATTAATTTACCTTCGCTTCGTTTCCTCCGTTCTTGCTAGTCATATTCAACAATAGTCACTACTAAAATGCACGTACACTCAGTACGAGTACATCGCGAACACTATCACAATTGATTGTAGTGCATTGGAAGACCAATTGCGACTTTCACATAACCAAACGAATGCAACTCTGCGAGCGCATTTTTTTTTCTACCGTCCAAAGCCACCTATAACTAGATTGAGCGACCGTCGTTTTGATAACGGATGACAATTAATGTAATGTTTCGGGTCGTAATGGACTGTAGTCGATCGTGTATTGTTTCCTGTGAGCCTATCAAGGACAGTTTTCGATTCGGTATCGCGTCATAACAGTTCGAAGATTGTTTCTAACAATATTATAGTTATCAAATGTCGAGCGAGATTGGTAATTTGAGTTTATGCTTTCTTAACCACCTAAGTAGGTGAGGATGTATAGTGTACTTTCTACTATGCAAGTGGAGGAAATAATGTTAGTGTGTTAGTAATTCCATTGTTTTTATTTTTTACTTTTCGGATTGTTAAATTTCAAATGAACAATTTCCTGTCTCGATTTCAATAGCAAATTTTCCATTACTAATACAGCGAAGTACGTGGTTCGGATTCCACTATGAACTGTTGGTCCCGCACTCATGGAGAGTTGGTTGACAAATTTCAAAATATACTTCACTACACCTTGTATAATGGAATTTTAATTTACCAGTTTTTATATAGAGAGAATATATTTGATAGCACCATCATTAAAAATCGTTTACGAAAATATTTGAACGTCACGTTCCTATCTGAGTTGCCACATAATTATCATTCCTTCTGATAGCTTTCGATTTTAATGATCCGATTATATTGACATTGTAATGTGATGAGGTAATTAATGGAACCTTATCTAGCGGAAATGAAGGGTGATGGATAAATTGACAAACTCTGGAAATATTTCCTCAAATAAATTCGTTGATAAGATTTGACACCCATTACTAATTAGTCATTTTGGCGAGCTTCATAAATTATTTGTTTTGTATGACAACATTTCTGAGCACCCTGTATACAACAGCTAGTGTGGAATCCAAGATTTTGCTACAATTACTCAATCTTCATTAAATTACTGTTGAACAATTCAAATAAATAACTTACTCATCTGCTTTCAATTAAGAAATCATATAAAATGAAACAATGACTTGTCATTGTTGCCACAACAGTATATGTATCTAAATTGACCCTGCCAATTAGAATGGAATTACAATGGAAAGTTTTTTCACTTATGGGATCAACTATATACCTTCTTTCAAAACAGCATAATCGTGTTCTGTATGTCCAAAAACTAACATTCAATATTTTTTTATTTTTTAATCAGCTTCTCTATACCATGAATGAAATAATAAAATAAACGGAATTGATTTCGATCATACAATTTCATGCGCCATTATCGAAGGTTGCTCTCATTGGTCTAACGCAGTGTGACGTGCTAGCCCTACAAGCTCATCGACCTCGAGCTGACCAATCATAGATAATTGTTCCATGGTGAATCTTAATGTCTTGCCGCACCAAAACACCACAACTCATTCTCGGAATAAAAGATGTAAAAGAATACAATATAAATTTTATTTTTCCCACAAATTCTCATGAAATGATATAATTACCACTTATCGATACGTTTTTGAGAAAATATATCGAAGAAATTAGGAGTCATCCACAATTATACTTGACAACATTGCACAGGGTGTGAGCAAAAGATATACGGAAACAGACAAAGATAGACTTAGGGTCTAGCACGTCATACGCTCATAGCACCGCCCACTTATTTCTGGCGTTCTTAAATTTTGAATTAAAATGCTGATTTCAAAACGCTGTAGAATCAACTTGCTTTGAATTTGATTCTGATATTGAATGTACACTGAACCAATATCATTATTCATCGATTAAGAGAGGTTTTGAAAGATTTTATTTTATTGACCTCTTCCAATCTCATGTAAGATTTTCGGAATCAAATATTCTCCCAAATAAAAATTCTGCTTGATTTTGTTACCAATTTAATTGGATATTTATCCTAAACATAACATGAATAAGTTGAAGCGTACATTCAGA
Organism: Plagiodera versicolora; assembly: GCA_037013635.1. Lineage (NCBI taxonomy): Eukaryota > Metazoa > Arthropoda > Insecta > Coleoptera > Chrysomelidae > Plagiodera > Plagiodera versicolora. Next base: position 12,578,548 of record CM072981.1, on the reverse strand, counting down.
AATCCAAAAAAGCAGTGCAAAGTTTCAAGGAATTTATATTTTATTCAAAAAACTCTCTTCCAAAGACGGATACGTGGTCAAGTCCAAGTCCAACCTGCAATAAAAACATCAAACGTTACCACATCATAACACTAAATCGAAAATAATGTCTTTACTTCTTGAATCCAGCTGCGATTTCCTCCATTTTAGACGGATCTGTCACGACAGCTGTCTTGACTTGGTTAGAATCAAACAATGGGGCAATATATTTGTCTCCCACACGGTTCAGATCCTCTACTGTTACCTTATCAATAGATTCCAAAAGGGTCCTGAAAAATTGAGAATATTTCATAGTTCAATTTTCACTACAACAGGTTTACCAATAAAATTTCAGTGTTAACTTGGTTGCTAAGAAGATTGCATGCTTCCACAATAATTGTATAATTTTCGTGGACGAAACTGAATGAAATTTCTGCAGAAACACCAAAAGTAGTTCAACTGTCACCTCTGACAGCTGACGTAACAAAAAGCGTTGTTTTTGAGGTCATGCCAAATTGATAATTCAAAGCGAAGTTTTTTTGTACATCACATAATATTTTTCAGATGAATTTCATATAGGTACACAATTTTTTACCATTAAATTTGATCTTGAAGCAGGTTTGGAGCAAATTCATGATTTATTTCATCTCACCTATTCCGTAGTTAATTTTAGACCCTCACCTATTGAATGTATAATCAACACCATCGAAATACGTAGACAGCGACAAATACACCACATTCCCAATAGTCTTCTCTTCATCGATTATCTCGAAGATTATCGAACTTTTAGCAGACGCCAAAAGAGTCTCATCCCAAACTTTCCCGCTGAGCTGTTTGGAAATAATATCTTTCGTCTCCTTATAAGCCCCCACGACGTTGGTGGCCCTTGAGTACATCAAGTGAAGCAGCCCTTCGTTTACGTTAACGCTCATCGAATAACCGTAAGAGTACCCTTTGCCTCTGATTTGCTTCCACATGGGGCCCTGGACGGTGACAGAAACAATGCTACGTCAATATTGCGTTAGACATTTGACACATCGACAACTGGCAAACTGCGTATGCGCAGCTGTCATATATGTCATGTATACTGTCGATGTTCAGCAATGGGGATGTGAAATGATGATCGATTTTTATGTGAATCGATGTTTTTTTTGACTATTCGATCGATTTTGTTATCTCAATATTATGTAAGCTATTCTTTTCGCTCTCATTAAATTTCTAAATGGAAGATACATTTTTGCCGAAGCTGTATATACTCTCTATTTTTGTCAGAAATTTAACTTTGAAACAAAGCTGGTTTTGTTTTCACCTTTTTTGTAATGATTGTCAATTTTGATTTCAAAGATTTCGAATTTGATTTGAGTTCAGATGTTTTTATTTCAGTTATTATCGATTCAGTATTAGTAAATGAATTTTTTCATGTCTATCTTTTATCATACCTCGGCTTGAATTAGATATTGAAGATACAGCATCACAGCAGGCAAATCTGGATCAGTGTGCGACGAAATACTACGAGTAGTTTGCACGAAAAATGAAGATTCCAGGCAGCCCATGCCGATAATGCAACCTGTTTCGAGGTCGTTCGGTTCCATCAGATGCCTCAAATCCGGAGTGACGTTCAGTCTATAATTTTCGGTACAATAAACAGGCGAATTAGTGAATGAAGCTCAACATACTTTTGCAATTTAGGAAGAGGTTTCATGTCTGGTGACAGGAAGTCTTCCAGTGGCTTGGTTGGGTTTTTTAGGGTTTCTAGATTGCCAGCAACGTAGAGTACTAAGTTTGAGGGGTCGCACAAGATTTTCCTTAGTTTTTCGAAATTTGCCAAGATCTCTTTACCAGCATCGCCATCAATTCTCTCGATAACTTCAGACAAGAATTTGCTTTGTTGCAAAACTCCGTTCCTCATGAAATTACTCTCTGGAAAATCAATTCAGAGCATTTGCAGGTAAATTTTTGTTGAAACTTTAGTATTCTTGCTTAAAAAACACTGAATTCATAGTGGATACCTGCAGAATATCTCATCCCTCGCATTGCATAGAAAACAACGCTTCTGCCTCTTCTTTTGAACTGTGCCACTGAATTATTCATTTTTATAGCGATCACTTTCAGTCTTTCTGGCGTGAAAACAGTTTTGTATAACAGCTCCCGCAGCCATTTGAGCCCCACTTCGTATTTAGCTGCCTCTACTTGTAAAACTACGATACAAAATATCATTGTGAAAATAACTAATTTGTCATAAATAGTAGAGAACGATGAAGGAATAAATAATAAGATGATAACGTCAAGGCGGTATTGCGGACTAGAAATTAAAGAAAATCGATTATTTCAGCATAGTTTCAAATATTGGACTCTCAAAATAAAGCCTTTGAACGGATCGGAGCGGCTTTTGTAAATCTCTTTTAATTTTAACGCTCATATTTTGACGGAGAAATCACAAAGCGTGTAAGTTTTTATTAATATCCAAACTGATATTCACCTATATGAGCAGTTGAAGAATATTTTCCACAAGTAAAATAGCTGGCCTGCCGGATTCCAATGCTGCTGGAATTGCTGACTGTGTCATCGTTCAATTGCGTCACAACTTCCTCGTACGGAATGATTTTACCATCGCGTTCCAAAGGTAGTTCCAAAATGGAATCTAAGAGCAGAGGCAGATAAGTTCTCAGTTCTGTGGGCACCTTGGATGTATCTAGGAATGCGAAAAGCTGAAACAATTTTATTCTCAAGTGGGTGGGGACAGTGGAAGGGAAGCAATTTCGAAGGAAAGCAATGTCGGATTATAATACATTCGCTTTTCTTGTTGCTCTTATACATTTCTCTCTACATAGCCAATGATTTTTGTCAGATTCGGTATATCACAACACTTACATAAGCGAAATTTGTCTTCAAATGGTCAAAGTATGTGAACACCGGCGTTTTAGACAAGTCAATCTTATCTGTATTCTTAGACTCGCTTGAAAACCTTTCCAAACAATGGAATTTTATCGAACTGAAGCTCGGTATTGGTACAGAAGTCAACATATCAGCAGGTGGTTCTCTATCATTAAATTCGATAGCTTTCTGCAAGATTTCTCCCTTCTCTCTCAGACCACTTTCTTTGAGACTGTTTATTTGTGTCTCAATCCTTTCTTTCTCTTCCTTGGCCATCTTTTGTTGCTCTTCAATGCTCGGTATGCACTGAACGGCTACATAAGTGTTATCTACTAGATACTTTTGTAAAATATTCAACCAAAACGTTATTGGTTCATTGAGCATCTTCGATATGTCAGTGAGCGGATTTATCCTTTGTTCCAACTGAAAAACGCAACTTGAAATCAAGATAATGCCAGTGTTTGCAACCTCACATCTTCTTTGGTGTTCCCGTAGAGCATGTGACCGATTATCAGGTAAGCTATTGATTGGTGAGGGCTGCTCTCCAAGCTACTCAAACTCTGCGATTTATACTTGTTGATTATTTTTTTCAACTGCTCCATATCAATGTCTTTCTCGTCAAGAATTCTCCTTAGAATAGCTCTCAGCTTAGACCCAACCTCCTGTAGTTTGCCTACAGGTACATCATCCAGGACAAAGAACAAGCAGGATTCTGAGTTTTCACAGGTTTTCGATGACACCTGCAATGGAAAAGTTGAGAGTGGGGCCCACAGGAACATTTCGAGAAAATGTTGTCATTGATTTGCTCACACAACTAGCGTATGGGTCTTCGATTTCAACCAGCTCTTTTGGTAGGGGCGACACTGAGTATTCCGTTAGGTATTTCATTAGCAATGTTGCTGCTGTGTAACCATAGAAGTCTTTTACGCAAGATGGACCTCTCCATGCCATGCAGTACAGACCATTTGTTTCCTCGTCGACTGGGAATTTGATTTCCAATTCTTTGGAACTACCAGTTAGAGGGGGTACAGGGGTCTGCCAAGGTCGTTGAAATGGCTCACCTTTCCCCTAATGAATTGAGTTGATTTTCTTATAGTGAAATTAAATCATGAAGTAGTGGTATTACTTTTGAAAGTAGCTTTTCTTCCAGGTTTTTCAATGCTTCAAATACTTCTTCTGGTTTTACCTGCCCTGTGATTATAACTTTCAAGTTTTCTGGTCTATAGAAATCCTTGTGATAGTTTTTGACCTGAAATGGACATTTCCTGATGAAGTGAGTTGACTTCAGGAAATAATTTGTTGAATAACCTTAGTATTTGTTGTTGATTCTCTGAGATTTTTCATAATTCCCCCAGTCTCTGCTGAATACCCACATTTCCCAGGATAAATATTCCTCAATACATTCAAATGCATGCGAGATTCTGCCGAATTTTCACGACCCTGCATTTCACAGTAGACTACACCAGCATCCGAACCCTCAGAAGTAATGTGATGAACTTCAGTGACAAAACCTTCATCCTAAAAAGGCAATTACAATTCATCCTCGTTAATATAGAAATCTCAATTTAATCACAGTCAACACGGGATGGAGGATATGTTCCAGGAATATCGGCATGAGGGTAAGAAACCCTTCACTTCCTGCTGTCTCCATTGTATAACAAGTATGGTCAGTGTCAGTCCAGGCATTTGTTCCTGAAGCTAAGCATCTATTGGCTAGCAAATCCAAAACTCCTTTATAAGGATAGTCTTCACTTCCAAGAAATATCAAGTGTTCTAAGGTGTGAGGTAAACCATCATCATCAAAGGCTTCTGTAGCTGTGATAAGCAAGGAATAACACAATTATAGCATTGAGTGTGAGATATACTAGAATGGAAACGAACCCAAGCAGAAATATCCATTGACGACCGGTCCTTCTACCTCTGCGATAACTACTGTGAGTCCAGTTTTTCCGGATACGTATTCTGAAACTGGGATTTTGTTGTAAGCTTTTAGGGAATACAGCAATTCAAAGTTTCCCATATTTAGGCTTGGGGTACTGTCTACTGGTGGCATTGGAAAGTGCTGTATTCCGAAATATCAAGTTGTAAGACGAATAGGAGATATCCAAATCTGAAAAACCCAAAATATACAACAGTGACAATTCGATCATAGAACTCAACCTCAATTGATGACAGCTTCTGTTTTATTTATCACTAGATACGCTAGTACAATTATAAGTGCTATGGGAAATGATGCCACTGGACGCACGGTAATGTGCAACTATGGTAGCTTATTTCACTTTAGTAGGCATAGAATAAGGGTGACAACCTGACAACGTCAAAGATTGGATACCTTTGGAATTTGAAGCAAGTTCTGAATATAAATAAACAAATCCCGAAGATAGAGAATTACCGGTTATCGAAAGCTGAATAAGTAAATGTTTATTAACAATTTTTCTATACATATAGAGGTATTTACGGGAACGTATTCAAGGTAAAGTAAAAGTGATTTTCATTTATAAATGTGTACTAAGAAGAGCACCTTTTCAGATCTAATGAGTACTAAACCAACGAGCACTACAGAAGAATCTGATGATATTCAGATGACTGCCCAGGAGCTGCACATTTTATCTGAATTGGATAGCCGTCAGTTTGGATTTTTGTTATTGAGTCAACCAGAAAATGCATCAAAAAAGGCATTGGTACAGAAAGCTGTTAAATATTTGCAACTCATGGTAGTGCAAGCAAAAAGACAACAAAAATTGAAGGAGAGTAATGAAAATGGTCAATCAAAGAATATTAGTATTGATCCCAAAACATGGGCAAAGCTAGGACACTTCCACTTGTTATTGGAAGATTACAGAAAGGCTCTTTCTGCCTATCAAATGTTCTACAAGACACAAGCCGATAACCATTGGTTGGACACTAGTTTTCTGTATGGCATAGGCTTAGTTTATTTCCACTACAATGCATTTCAGTTTGCCATCAAAGCATTCCAGCAGTTACTGTACGTCTCTCCAGGATTCCAGAGGGCAAATGAGGTTAACCTCAGACTCGGACTGATGTTCAAAGTAATGCAAGAGCATGACCTATCTCTCAAACATTTACAATTGGCTTTACTAGACAATAACCCTTGTACTGCCTCGAAAAACATGATAAAGTTTCACATCGCCCACTTGTTTGAGGTCCAGGGCAAGGTAAAACTAGCCAAAGACAGGTACGATGAACTGATCAAGGACGAAACCATCACCCAGTCGTTGAGGGCTGATATTTTGAGGCAGCTGGGTTGGCTGTACCATTGCCAGGAGTCTCTGGGTGACAAAACTCATAGAATATCTTTGGCTATACACTGCTTACAAAAAGCGAATAGCGAAGCTGATCAAGTGTCAGGTCAAACCTTGTATCTCCTCGGGAGGTGCTACGCAAACATCGGGAAGGTGCATGATGCTTTCATTGCCTACAGAAATTCAGTCGAGAAGTCTGAGGGGAACGCAGACACCTGGTGCAGCATCGGAGTGCTTTACCAGCAACAAAACCAGCCTATGGACGCTTTACAAGCCTACATTTGCGCTGTGCAGCTGGACAAGACCCACTCAGCAGCCTGGGCCAATTTGGGTATACTCTACGAGAACTCCTTGCAAGCTCGAGACGCTTACGCTTGCTACTTGAACTCCAGCCGTGGGATGTTCGAAACAGCCGGGGAAGAAGCCCCAGCTAAGCTACCCCCGATCAGCTCGCTGAAAATGGGGATGAACCCCCAGCTGGCCCAACGCATTTCCTTCCTGCACACCCATCTCTCCAACGCCCCGATGCCGAGTGTTACATCGCAGAGAAGACAGCTGTTGTCTATTGAGGAAGCCTGGAACCTGCCCATCTCCGCGGAGATGTCTTCAAGACAGCAGAACTCCTCCCAGCCGTCGAGGCCCATACCAGCGCAGAGCTTCCAGAAGAACTACCCCGCTCCGACGCCGCAAGGGCCTCCGCCGCCGTACCCTAACGAGAGTGCGGCCAAGCGCTTCAAAATGGACCCCGATCAGAAACCGGTGGTCCAGCCGACGTACGGGCTGTCCCCCCAGCATTTGCAGCTGCTGAATCACTTCCAGCAAAACGCCAGCTCGCTGAACCCAGCCCAGCAGAGCCTGATGCATCACCTGCAGCAGCAGTACCGGCTGATGCAGCAGAATCAGGCCATCAAGAGGAACGCTGCGCCTAGGCCTGTCGTGCCTAACAATCCAGGTTACTCGCTGGCTGGGCTCAACACTCTTAAAACTGAGAAACTGGTGCAGCCGAACAGTTTGGTGGAGCCCAAGGAGTTTATGAATCCGGTCGAGAGTCAAAATGCTGATATGGACGAGAATCTCGAGGAAGACTTGAAGGATTTGTTGGCGCAGAAGGATTTGGCGACGACTTTGGCGGAGAATATTTTGAAGCATTTCGGGACGCAGGAAATGGATGTCAAGGATAGTAGTGGTGGCAACACCCTCTCGTCGGGGCCTTTTTCGCCGTCGAATATTGACCGGAAGCCCATTATTTCGAACGATAAGATGTGCAATACGTGATGAGGTGCAAATGTGATAATTTTTTATTGTAAATAAGATTTAGATTAGGAAGAAAATATATTGTACATGTATGAATGATAAATGATAATAATTATAATAACAACAAATAAACTTAATTGCCAAAGTATGTTAAAAGTAATCAAAACAACATACGAACGAAATAAAGTCAAAAAACATAAAAATAACTGAACCTAGTTTCATGAATTAATTGACATTACTTTTCATATGGATTTACCAATCTGGTCTTTGTGGATTCGGTAATTACAAAAACACAGTTATTTCACAAAGTATCACATAACACGGCTTACATTTACTCTGTGGTAATTTCTTCAACTATATTGTTTATTGAACTACCGTGATTGAACTTCTACAATTCATCAGCTATCAAGTCAGGCAGGGTAGGCTCTTCGTATTTTGACAACGTATTTAAATGACACAAAAGACTTGTAAGCTATGAAGTTATTTGAATGCATTCAAAGTATTCAACATATAATCTACGTAATTAGACATTGATTCATTTCAATTTTACTAAAAAAACTGTATTTTCCTCTCGTTTCCATGTCGGATATTGAGTAGGGCTTATCATATTTGGAAGCCTGACCTGGTTGTGGCATTAGATTCCGTGAAAATTTGATATTGGCGGGAGAGCTCATCATTGGTTGAAAAGGGCGGTGACTCGCAGGTCTGAGCAAGGTTGCCTACGCACCCGCCGTATGAAAAATCAAACTTATGGACACCAACGTCGAAGGAACCGACAGCAAGTGACAACACTGTATGTGTAGTTGTTTCGTTGTTTGTGATAAATAGGATTTGTGGCGTCGTCTGCATATGAGTTTTTGGTTATGAAACAGTATTTCATTGATTGTGTGAGATTAGTTCAGTGTTTTTCTGAGAATTTGGTAAGAATAGCTTCCTGTGAACGAATTGTAGTTGTTGGAATATCCAATGGGTAGATTAGGTGAAGAAATGTATCATTTTTTGTGTGATAAAAATTTATTTAAAAAACTTAGAATTTCATATAGATTATAATAAAATATAACATAAACAACACTAGACTCATACTTTAAAATAAAATACATGACTAGTTTTGGAACATTCTGCAATCACATCTAAAAGTCGAATCACTTCCTCTGTCAAACTCAAACATTATTTCCTACAAAACAATCGTCCAAGAAATTTTCTAAGGAATGATAAAGATGCGGACGGACAGAACTCAGGCTATGATCTTCATCGGTGTAAGACTGAAAAAAAATGGTTATCAATTAATTCCAACCGTAGTTTTCTCGACAATTGTGAAACTCACGAGTTGCCTGAATAGGATATCGTGATGTTCAAGTACTTTGGCCCACAACATCGACTGTTGATAGTGGACGTTGTCATCGTGAGAACCGTGAATCAAAAAGTACTCTTTGTCTCTTAGACCCTCGTATTTTTTCAAAAGCTGCGCTTCTTCGTAGCCTTCCAAGTTGTCGTTCACAGTCGGTAGACCCATGAATCTTTCAGTGTAAATGGAATCTGAGAGAAAATCAGGCGTAGGTTGGAATAAAAGTCCTCTGGTCATGATTCCAAAGTTATTATTATGTTCACGGTAAATGCGTCTTATTTAATAGCTGCTAATACTTGTTATTACAAAGCTACACTCACTTTTTATTTCAAAGTTTGTTGAAGATCTAATCTATGTAATTAATTTTCTTGGGTGGTAAAGTGAATTTCTGAAAAGCCGCATTTTTTTCTTCATAAAAAAATCCATAACATGTAATATTCAAGTTCCGGAAGAATAAATAACGTCATTCCATAAATTACACTTAGTGACCCATGCAGGTATGACCTTCTTCACGATATGCAATATTATTTGATTTTTTTTCGGGACTATTACAAGTATTATCTAGAGCTCAGAGTTATTAAGGTATTACGTCTGATTGATCTACGTTTGGGGAGAATCCCGGTGAGAGTGATGTTTTTTATCAGGCCATATCCATCGAGTTACTTGCATTTTGAGTTATCTACGTTTGATTGATCCATGTTTGATGCGCCTATAAAATCATGCAGCCCAATATGAAACCATAATAAGTTCTCTTTTTTACAGAGTTGATGGTTGGAAATGGGTTTGCCTCAACAAAATTTCAGTCAGGAAACAAAAACGTAATAGACACTTTTTTTTTTTTCGAGACTTTGATCAAAGAACAATTGCTGTCAGTGTCTGTCAGGAACATTTTTTAAACAGTCCTGAAAAATTAGGTGGACCAAATTGGCACAATTGGGAAATTGACGAAAAGAAAGTATAACATAGGGCATATGGTTGAGAGGCAATGGGTTTCTGGTGGATATGATCGGGGAATTCTCATGGTAGCTGTCAAAAAAAGGGACACTAACACCCTTTCCCCGATCATTGAAGAAACCATGGAACTGATGGAGTAGCTTTCTCATTTTTACAAAAAATGGCCCTTACCAGGGCCGCCAATTTTTCAAACAGAATTCGTTGAATAATTTTATCCCAAACTTCGAAATAAATTAAATTTACGATTCTTTTTATTCACTTGGCAACGTTGCTGGTTATGGTGACAGAAACTGGTCATTTGACATTTCATTTTCAATTATTGCCCGCCATATTGGGTTGAAAATATTAGGCAATCCAGCGATCTGTCAAAGCGAAAAACCAATGTGGCGGCTTGGGGCACACACTTGGTGTTTACATATGTGACTTGAGTTGAAAACTGTTACATTTAGTTATCTCTAGTGAGTTTTTTATGTGTTTCTTTAATTGTGGCTAATTATTTACTCTTTTACTGAAGAAAAGGCCTATCACATGCATTGTGGTTGGCTGTAGATCTCGTACTAACCGAAATAAAGTCGGCATGTAATCGGTCTCTACGGTTACTAATCACAGGTTCTTATAGAGCAGTTATAGAGTAAGAACGATTTAACTAGGAAGCGAAGGGCCCTATGGTTAGCTGCGATCAAGAGATATGATCTCACTGATTCCAAACTGATGTATCAGAGAGTCTGCAGTAGACATTTTTTTGACCAGAATATTACAAAAAGAACAACATCAATTGAATAATCTAAATCAGCATCAGTATACAATGTGAAAGGATCTAGATTATTAATTAATCCCAACTTCATTTAATATCGAAAACGAATGCTGTGACAAGAATCAGAGATAAGTTACAATAAGTTGTAGCTTATCTCTGCAAGAATGAACTGAATGAATAGTTCCAAGCATACTTTTCACCAACGTCTCTGCTATTCAACATCAATGTCTTCAAATATTCACTCTCCATCTGAATACAGTTTCGAAACACCAAAAAACTCCGAAAATAAATAAAATTCACTGTTTACTAGCCAAGGTATCGCATTGTGTGCCCCAAGCCGCCACATTGAATGTCACGTGGTTTGGATTGCCTAATACAATATTAAATTATGAAAATCATATGAATGAAGTTTTAATCTATTCAAAATCTGTCCTACTAATTACGTAAGTACAATATCAATCAAATTCTCAGGCCTAACCGTGATCGATTTTCGGAAACATTCCTAAAAAAAGTATGTGAGAGGTTTTTTATCACTTGGTGTTTATATTAGTATATTATATAAACAAAATTCATTTGATGAATTTTCTTACTCAAATTGTTTTCGAAACGTGCAATTCGTATTTGTCACTTGTCATTTGTCTTTACACATGTTACGAATTCTTTCATTAATGCGAACCTAACCTAACTTAAAGTTGATCTAGAAATATGCTACTCAAGAAAGTGTAGTGAATAAATCATCTACTCAGGTACGAAAATTCCAGTGTGTATATTATTCCATAAAAATATCGAAGTACCACGATCTTAGAATTAAATGACGGATTAAATGACGCAGTGTTTGTTTACTAACCGTATAATGCCCAATCAGTCACAGGCGCCACAGAAATCCCACACTTGAACACTCCATCCGTATCCGTTGCTAAAGCCATTCCAGACGCATAACCTCCGTAACTCCATCCCCAAATAGCAGTTCTCGAAGAATCCACATAAGGTAGAGCTTTTTGAATTAACCTAGTCACATTCACTTGGTCTATAATTTCCACAGTTCCTAATTTTCGATAACTGGAGAACAGTATTTTGTCTCCCTTCAAACCAGATCCTCTACCATCGATTGTGGCATAGATTATACTCTTGTTAGATGCCAAATAACTGCCCCAATCCAGCACGAATTTATCGATAACTTGGTAAGTGTCAGGACCTCCATATCTAGAACACGATCCATAGTTCTTGATTGAAGTAAAAACAGCACAATGATAAACCACTTCAACTTGTTTCAAGCCCTTCTGCGTCAAATGAGCATATTTTGATTTGACAAGCTGTCACAGTTCCCTACTTTACCTACCTCGAATACAGGGCGCCGCGGAACGAAAACAAACCGTGCAGTCAACAATAAAATATCATTTTATAAAGCTTACTCACACATTAATGAGCATGGGATACTTGGTTTGCCCACTAGTATCCATGTTCGGAGGCAATCGCAACATAACGTGAGCTTCAAAACCGTCTGCGATCTTGAAGGTCATTTTTTTCGTTGTCGGTACGTCTCTCTCCCTCAAATACTCGGCCAACTGCTCGTTTCGGTTCCAAGAAACGATCTCCGCGCCGTTCTTGGAATAAACGGACACCTGCGGTACATCGGGACCGGCGCAAGTGTGCACGAAATACGAAGTGTTTTTACTGAAATCTGCGGTGTTATACAAGCAGCTTATCGAGGGGTTGTGTTTGGAGGTTAAAGTGCACGTAAGGCAGCTCGAGTTTTTAGTATCAGGTGACACTGAGTACAAGTGTTGGACAGCCGAGTCGGACTCCGTGTTCGCTAAATAGTATCTGAAAGTACGCGGATGAGATTGGGAAGTGGTTATAGACGGTTCGGCTCACATTAGGTTAGTTTCGTGGTCCCATGCTAGGATGCTGGTGACTACGAATCTTCCTTTAGTGAGAGGTTGTTCTTGTGCGTTTTCTACCGTGTTGAACATAACTACGTGTCGGTAGCCCAAGTTGCCGCCTTGGTCTTGTGAAAGGATCATGACGAATTTGGAGCCGTCTTTGGAGAATATCGGAGGAGTGAATAGTTCGAGCCAGCCGTCGGACACAGCCAGGTTTTTAACCTAAAGTACGTAATTCATTATTATCTGCATTGCTTTTTTTCTGAGGAAGACAGTTATCCAATTATGGTATATATATTTTATGAAACTAAAATAATTAGGCAATCCAGCGATCTGTCAAAGCGAAAAACCAATGTGGCGGCTTGGGGCACACATTTGGTGTTTACATATGTGACTTGAGTTGAAAACTGTTACATTCAGTTATCTCTAGTGCGTTTTTTAAATTGTGGCTAATTATTAACTCTTTTACTGAAGAAAAGGCCTATCACATGCATTGTGGTTGGCTGTAGATCTCGTACTAACCGAAATAAAGTCGGCATGTAATCGGTTTCTACTGTTACTAATCACATGTTCTTATAGAGCAGTTATAGAGAAAGAACGATTTAACTAGGAAGCGAAGGGCCCTATGGTTAGCTGCGATCAAGGGATATGATCTCACTGATTCCAAACTGATGTATCAGAGAGTCTGCAGTAGATATTTTTTTGACCAGAATATTACAAGAAGAACAGCATCAATTGAATAATCTAAATCAGCATCAGTATCCAATGTGAAAGGATCTAGATTATTAATTAATCCCAACTTCATTTAATATCGAAAACGAATGCTGTAACAAGAATCAGAGATAAGTTACAATAAGTTATAGCTTATCTCTGCAAGAATGAACTGAATGAATAGTTCCAAGCATACTTTTCACCAACGTCTCTGCTATTCAACATCAATGTCTTCAAATATTCACTCTCCATCTGAATACCGTTTCGAAACACCAAAAAACTCCGAAAATAAATGAAATTCACTGTTTACTAGCCAAGGTATCGCATTGTGTGCCCCAAGCCGCCACATTGAATGTCACGTGGTTTGGATTGCCTAATTCGAATGTTACACCTAACCTAACTTTCTGATTAGGCAATCCAGCGATCTGTCAAATCGAAAAAAAACAATGTGGCGGCTTGGGGCACACATTTGTGACTTGAGTTGAAAACTGTTAGTTTGGAAAATGCCTGTCACGTGCATTGCAGAATACAACTAACACAAGGTATCGCATTGTGTGCCCTAATCCGCCACATTGAATGTCACGTGGTTTGGATTGCCTAATTAGAAGTAAAGTTGAAAAAAGACGAGCAGAAACACCGAATTTCTAGCGAGCTGTCAAAACAGTCATTAATAATTAAATTGATATTTTTTTGAGGTAGATAGTTATCCAATTATAGTGTATATATTTTATGAATCTAAAACAATTTGAATGATACACTTAACCTAACTTTCTAATTAGGAGTTTCGCTAAAAAAAGAAGAGCAGGAATACCGCATTTTCTGGGCAGCTGTCAAAACTATCTTGCTGAAATAAATGAACTATAGTTTCAATTCCTTGTTGCTACTTACCACTGTAGATTGAACAGGGTTAGTGGACGTTTCATAAGCCATTATCATAGCTTGATTTTGCACCCTATTCATCCAGATAGCTGTCAAAATGTCATCGGTGGCCCATCCGACGACAGACAAAATAACCTCTCTAGAAAGAAACCCAATTTCAGGTTATGCAAAATGAGACACCGTGTATATGAGCACGTTACTTTTCGAAATTCGTAGGCGCCAATTCGTATTCGACACTCGGATTCGACAGATCGACGTAATGTAGACTCACTGTCGGGTTGGTAGTGCCACACTGAAATGAATACAATATACAGGGTGTTCAATTGAAATGACCGCTCCCCACACCGTACCTTGGGGTATTTGATGAAGTTAGGTCGCGGGTACTGTGACGACAGTTTGCCTGGTTCTCCGTAAACCGGTATTATCATGACCGGCACATTTGTATCGTTGAATCTCCCGTAGGCTAGCTTTTTACCGTCGGGGGAGAACCAGAGGGCGCTGTTGGAGCTGAAGACCTCCTCTGGAAACATTTGCAACGTGGGATTTTAAAAGTTACCAAGTTTCTAAGATAATTCAAAACGACCAGACTTTCAACAGGTGTGACGTAGTACCAACCTAAAATAAATGAACTATATCAAGTAGTGTACCTTCATTTACCCAATCCGGTACCCCGTTGGAAACGTAACCAAGAGTGGAAGTAATGGCGGTAACGTTCGTATCGTTGACCGACCTTCGGTAGAAAATGTTGTTTTCTACCACGAAAACTAGAGCATTGCCCACAGGCGCCCAAACGACGAGCTGAGCGGGTCTGTTATCAGGAAGAAGATCTGATTTTGCTCCCGTTGTCAAATCTATGACGGCGTATTGGGCTAGATAACTGTGACGATATAACTAAAAAAAAAGGAAATCGATTTTTGACCGAGTAATTTATTTTATTTTCACCAGGAAGTATTTTGAGAATCTCCACTTTAATTTGGAATAATCAACATTTACAGAGAGATATTGAATAAACTTCAACCACTTTATTAATATTGATAACTTTCTGTTTCGGAGTATCCTTGAAAAAAATACAATAGGCAACATCGCATTTTCTGTCAAGCTGTCATAAATATCTTGCTCAAATTAATGGACCATATATCATTATTCAATACATTACGTCACGTCTGAATTCTATGAAGCTTTTATTTTATGATTCATCATAAATAGATGAAAGAAAATATCAATCAATAAGAACTAATCTTACCTTCTGATAATTGTAAGCCACAAATAAATACAATCCGTCTGCAGACAATTGGAATTCGAAAGCATACAATAAGATCTGTAATAAAATACTAGATTTCATCAATCCCATAAAACTTCAGAACAAATAAGTGCCAGATAAAAATAGTATATTACATAACAAGAGTTGTATAGGAAGCATATTACGCACGACTAGAAAAAGTTATATGGAGAATCAACAAAAATCGACAAAAACTAGTAACAAATCGCGACACAATCATTATGAAACGTCAAAATGTTATCGGCGACGCTTGTTATTCGTTTCCATGGCAACTACTGAAGGCTCTATCTTATTGGTTATATGTCGTGCGATTTACCGAATGTTATTTCGACGCGGCTTGTTATTCGTTTCCATGGCAACTACTGAAGGCTCTATCTCATTGGTTATACGTCGTGCGATTTACTTTACAGATGCTACCGTATTGGTTGTTGATCGTGCTCTCTTTTTACGGTAAAGTTATATCGTACACTTTTACGTCGCCTAGTGCTTAAATAGACAAATTTCGTCATTTTCTATAGGGGGAGTAGAAAAAATAACATAAAATAAGCGCTTACATCGTCTGATGAAGGTATCAACACTTTTGAAGAGTTGCTGTTGAGGTTAAGAAGGACAACGTTGCCTTCAAAGTCTTTGTATATAAGGTCATCGCCTGAAACAAAAAAACGATGATAATATCTCCCTAAATTTATTCAGATGGCAGCACTTCTACTGCCTTTCGACTGTGATTTGAAAATCAATCGTATTGCTAGTGGTTTCGGATCGGGTGAGATTGGAGGCCAACTCATTGATCGATAGGATGGATATTCAATTATTTCAAACGAGTTTAGTAAAGTAAAAGTAGCTGAAATAAAAATAATATCAAGGTGATGATTTATTTATGAGAATTTTGTCGCTAAATTAACAATTAATTATTGGAAAACACTTAAGTTGAAGCTACAGCTATAATTGGCAACTATCGATAATTTTTTTATTGTCGATGTTTTTGTTGCTGGTCTCATAAGCGTTCTGATTTTCGTCCAGGAATTACGTCACTCATCATGAATTATTCATAGAAATTACCCAACTCCAGGAAGGAAATGTTCTCATTAGACTTGGAAACGATCTTGTTCGAAATGAATTTTTAGCGAAACGGAAATTGCATTCATAATCGACTATTAAAAAAGCTGCTGGTGTGCAATTGATGCGAAAATAGATGCAACCAATAGTCGGTTCCTCTAATACTAAATAAATGATTACTTCAATACGTTTTCATGATGATTCACTCGACAGTTTTTGATATGCGTGATCTAACCTCACTTTTCAATTTGCCAAATTAGCACCTAGCGAGACTATTTTACGATTGGGTATAGGAATTACCACAACGCGGTGATGAGACTTCTGGAAAACTTCCAAATGTATTAATCAAAGTGTTTCACCGCTGAGTTATCGAGGTTAAATTCACTGCTCAATCGATATACATGTCTTGTATTTTATATAAACCATTCCAAAGTGTTACGACCTTTTGACTGATGAAAAGTAGCGTATTTTTCATAGCTTACTTAATTTCAAAACTTTCACACTGTGAGAAATATTTTTTTTCTCGTCAAAAACGTCAAAATGCTATCGGCGACGCTGCTTGTTATTCGTTTCCATGGCAACTGCTGAAGGCTCTATCTTATTGGTTGTGATGGTGCTTTCTTTTTACGGTAAAGTTTTGGTTAAATCGTACAGTTTTACGTCACCCAGTGCTAAAATTGACAGTTACATTGTTGGCGACTTGTACAAACTTCGTCATTTTCTGTAGGGGGAATAGAAAAACAATAAAACGTTGCTAATATGAGATTCACGCATACAATTTTTATTGACGCCCCGTATATGGTACTAAAATAAATGAATGTGCGTGTGGCCCATACGATTTCGGGAATCTGATTTATGCCAGATTATAGTGATATATTGTAATGGAGCGTGTCGAAAACCGCACAGGGGGGGGTGTTAATGTTAATAACACTGATATGCTTCCGAAACGAAAGTGTAACGAAATTGTATTAAAACGTTCTAATTTATTGTTTCAGCCCCCTGAAAATGTCTTCATCAAAAAGGTAAGTAGAAAACGTGAAATTGAATAAAAAATACAAGCCAATTCAATTTACACTTGAAATTCTTGATTCTTATATTTTTTTATTCTGTATTTCATTTTATTTAATTTCACTTCATGAATCCTCTTTCAGACCTTTTTTTCATGATCAAAAAAGTGATTTGACATCAACACACAGCCAATGGCGCCCCCTACTAAGAAATAAAGGCACCTCGAAACCATTCAAAGTTGTTCTTTATGAACATGTGGTGAATTACCATTCATGATAAGGCTAAGCCTTACATTGTTATTCGGATTTCATATCAAGTCTGTTTCGAATCACACAATATCGAAACTGTTATCTAAAATGACCATATAGTATACATCAGAGTGCGAATGAATCGCAGCCTTGAAACGAAATAGTTCGTACTGCAATTGTTTCGGACAAAGCAAAGCTTTTCGCGAAGATACGGGTACAAGCGTGAAAATATACCCGAATGCTCAGAAGTAATCATGGAGTGAAAAAAAAAATATTTTGATTCTCGTATAGATTATTTATATATCAGTTCTCCGTATTCGAATGTTTATGATTTCACTACACTTTATCTAAGTTAACGAATGCACGAAGAACTGGGAGTCATAAATTCTCTAACCCAGATAATACGTGAGGCAAATGAATAAATCTTTTGGAACAATTGAACCGTTTGCATAGTAATGAAAGCGAAGTAGAAAATTCTGTTAACGTAATTTATCCACTGAAATACAAAATTCGTATACACTTCTACCCTTTTATATAGGTTGTACCAGAGATTTTTTTAATACTTTTTTTCGTGAAACTAAAACTCCCATCATCAACAAAAGCTTCCAAAAATCCAGAATAACGAATAAATCACACGAAAACAACAAAATACCTGAGGTCCAGGAGGCGTTGAAACTCTTAGGCAAGAATTTCCCGTACAAAAAATCGTCCAAAGTTAGCGCTGCTGATGCAGTAGGCGTTCCGTGTTCTTCTTTTGTTCCTGTCCAAAGAAGCGTCACCATGGCAACGACAAAAGCGACAGCGATCACCACTACAACTGACGTGATGATCAGTTTCCTTTTTCTGCTTCTCTTCTTAGCTGTGATCAGATCCTGAGAAGATAAATCGAACATGTGATTTTGTCACAGCCAACTGGATTATCGAAGGTTTCAACCCCACGAAAGACAATTATTTGATGCATGTTGAAGTTGCTTGGTTTACACGAAACAAATGAGTGAGATAACGAAAAAAAATGAGGTTAGGGTTCTTATTGTACCTCAATTTAAATCAGCCATCTTGTGGGCTGAAAATTGAAGCATCAACAGAAAGTTTCGTTGGCTGCCTGTCCTGCCAGGTAATTGAACACAATTCCTCGAAAAATAAATGACAGGAAGTAGTGGTTATAGCCATTTGAACATCACATTCACACTTCGTATTGGATTGTCTGTGAATTAAAGCCGCGCCGAGAAGAAACCAGTAAGCGTTCAAGAAATCAATCCAGTGAATTATGGAATCAAAGTTTATTGTTGAATAATGCACGGTTTTATTTCAGCCATAATGCTATCAAAGGCGCCTACGTAGTTATGTAAATCAAGCGTTGTATCATATTTACTTTCACTTAACGACAATGTGCTGTTTGGAAACTGTCAATGCCCTATTATTTCGGAAGTTGAAAGTGAAAAAAAAAAAAAATATGGTGCAAGAAGGTTGAAGAAATCATTTAATATTCTCAACTTGTAGAATCGATAGCAAGCAGAATAATTATATTTTTATTCAATTCAACATCAACACAAAATGAAATAGTGAAACGTCAAAAAAATATCGCTAGTTTCGAATATTTTATTTTTAAATTATACATCATTTTGTTGAATCAGACAAATAGAAATTTACTTTACATTATTTTCACACATCTTTATTCAATCTTGAAAACAAAAAAGGGGGAAATTTCGCAAAAAAAATCAGCTCCTCTCATAACCTCGAATTGAAAGTCATAAACCTCTTAATGATAACGTTTTATCTCTTATTGAATTGTGCTTTCAGTAATCAAATTCTATTATATTCTATTTCGGTCTCTCGATCTTGAAATCTTTATGTCTAATAAAATTTTGTTTTCGACTCTGACTTTATGGTGGGATGTACAGGGTGTTCCATAAATAGCCTACCAGCTGTGTCCACAATCAAAAATAGGAAACAAATGAAAAAATGGCTCTTGAAGAGTCTGAATATTTTCGAAAAGTCGTATGATGGAATGATTTCTTTTATTATGAGAGCTGAAAATACTAACTCCATGAATATTCAACTTTTTTCACGAAAAACGGTGAGGTATTCGAGAAGTAATACAAAAATATTGTTACCTTCTATAAATTATGCAAAACATATGGCAATAAATTATAACGAAAATGATAAAGCGTTTCATTACAGGAATCTGTAATGAGATTTTTCAGGAGTTTATCAAACACCCTTATTGCATGACGACCTCAATATTATAATGATAAATATCACACATTTCATTCTGATTACCTTCATTTTATTCGAAAGTAATATATCCTATTCCTTCGATAATTTCTGACAAGAAGTTACAATGGGGGTAAGTCTATTTATTCTTAAGAAAGATAGTTTTGACAGCAGAAGTCGGAATATGCGCTGTTGCCTTTCGTTTTTTCAGTGAACCTCCGAAAAAACAAGTTATTGATGATCTAACTGTAATGGAAATTTCATAGTTTGATTCATTTAATATCGAATCTACAGGGGGTTTGAATTTCTTTTTTTTTTTGTTAGTTTTTCAGGTGTAGCACCTGAAAATGTCAGGTAATTCATAACTTGAATTTCAAGACTGTCAAAACTATGAAACAAATGAATCCAGAGCCTGTACTAGGCCATTTCAAAAATTTTACTTCTGTCTAGCGAAAAATTGACTTTTTAAAAAACTTTACATTTCAACATGAATTTGATAAAAAAAATTGAGAAATGAACTATGAAATTGAGTATTTTTGAAAACTGTATTATAAAATTACTAGAATCAAGATTCATATGTTGAAATACGAATATTTTTGATAATTTCTCCTTCTAGGAAATAATTATTAACAATTACGTCGATCATTAATCTAACCATCTGAGCTTAGCCAGTTTTGTAAAAGTTGAATTGTCGATTCGTATAGCGTACCTAACTGGATATCGCGATCAAGGTGAACATTCTCATCAAAAATATTCAGATCACGCTTGAATTCATCCTCCATTCAAACACCCCACAAGAAATACCCAAAGTGCTCACGGGAATTTCAAATTCCAAATTCTCACAGACTCAACGAGTTCAAGAGAAAGCATCCGACCACATTTCCACGAAACCTGTTGAAACAAACGAGAGAGCAGCGAAACCGAATCCAAAAAATCAAGTTACCTGCGTGCTCTGTGCTATTTCCAAATTGGAACTTCCATTGGCACGGACACTGTTATTTTCTTGAGTCATGTTTTCGCAGCTGCGAATTGGCGTGAAGTTCTCTGGAGTCTAAACCACTGACATGTCCGCGAGTACTGTGCGACTAAAAAACACTCGCCAGCATCGTGGTGACCCACACCGAACGAAGCTCACGGTAGGACTGAGAAACGGCTAGCGATCGGTGAGAGCGAGACAATGTTTTATATTTAATATCGGTTATAGACGCTCTTTGAGAGTGTTAGCGCCAGAAACAATCAGACACTCTGTATTTGAACAGCACAAAAATCTTCACAATATCGTTCCTGAGTAAATGGACATTTCAAATTGAGTTTGTCAGTCAAAAGTTTACTGGTTTGCATAGAAAATGCCAAGGTATAGTCAAGTGTCTACTATTCAGAACTTGCTTGACCTCAAAAAAGTTCCTGCCACCCCAAATAGCTCATTTTCATGATTTAATCGTCAATACAGACACATTCAATGATGGAAACACGCCTACATAGCACACGACAACAATTAGACGTCCATTCAAGGTCCAAACGTCTGATGGACGTTAAATGGACGTGCATAGCACGTACAAGATGGACGTTCAGTCGTTGTTTAACTCCGCACTAAGGTGCCTACAATAACTATGGTGAAACCAGTCCCTATCTCGACCCGTGACCAAAATCCCTCGATCAAAAAGCATAGTTTCGAACCAACATCAACGCTTTTTTAAATCACCACGGATGGCGACACCGTCGGCGCTATAATAATGCGAAATGCAACGTTGCTTATTGTTTTGAAATACACCAGTAGTTTGTCTACAAAGTCTTGATTCGACACTATTTCACGAATCTGTGGGGATAACAGGACGTAGAATTGTATTTTGAAGAAGAAATGTAACTTTGGCTTCGTTGGAAGCGACTATTTGTTTTGCGCAGAATACGTGAATTATTCATTTTAGAAGCGGCAACCCTGACTTCTAATGCTCGTCAGTTTAGTTGTCAATCAGATTAAAAATGACAAATTCTCGTGAAAATATTATCTTTTATTGATTCCTGAATATACATACAGTCGGAAAATTGAATAGAAGGTGTTTTCAAAATACTTGTAAATGTTTTCCCAATGCGAGAATCCATTGTTTCCGAACGGTTTCGTCCTATGTGAGTAATGAAAAAGTAAATTATTGATTTCAACTCCAAAAACTAACAAATTACCTTCGGAATTCCATAAAGATGACGAGAGACGGTTTCTGCTTGTCCACAAACTATACGAAACTTTATTTTAACTAAAAAACACCACACAGCAAAATTTAAACGACTACAAATTCAAAAGGAGGTTAATGAAATAGAGAAACTTGGATTTCCCGCCAGTTCTGACTGACGTGGAAGAAAACAATGTTACCGAACACGATTGTGTCGCCATCTCATAACGATTCGATAAGTAGTCGTATAGGATATGTTCCATGAAATTCTCATCGACACTTTTGACCCACAAACAATTGAAGAGTAGTTTCACCATCATGTAGACACCTTACTCCGCACATACATTCATAAGAGAAAATGTGAGGTTATGTATGTTTGTTTACATTTTTTTTCATGAAATTGTTGACTGATGCTTTCATAGGCATTGAACTTCCAAAAAAGTACGTTCTGTGGACGTGCGAGATTCACTTGTTTTCCGCCATATTTGCTTACGTTCCGAAGCGCCTTCATCGGTAGATGAGATCGCCAATGTAGTCGAGAATTCTTCGTACATCAACAACGGGATATCAAAATAGTGGATAAAATGACACACATGATTAACATAAATAATTGTATAACATTATTGGAGTGACCTTTGAAATGCCATTGTTTCATCGTGTTCTCTGCTCACAACGAATCAGAATATAGTTAATATCATGAGGAAATACTAGAGAGTGATTCTTTTGTCTCATTTATACGTTATTCATATGTCAACATTCATATAATTAACAAAATACTTAATCATAAGTGGAGGTACATTTTGAACGCACTGTATTATATTTGATAAATTCTCATTAGTAATTATCTACCTGGTTATATTACCGTTACTATGATTCTACTAATGTATTCGTTACATAAAAATTGTAAGTTTCTACCGACTACAGCATAGATAACAATAAAACGTTTATTTATTTTATAACGAATAATAAACATTGGTAGGCCCATCAAAATATAAATTTCTCAAAGTTCTGACGAGATATTATCTTCAAAATAACATGAAAAATTTATTGAATGTGTCACTGAAACTTTCTCGTATCGCTCTGTAAAAAAATTTTGAAATCAACGAATAGTTGCTTTCATTTCCACAGTGTATACTGATAAATGTCATGGACGTCGTCAATTGCACGAGATAAGTGAATATTTCTTCTCACCCGTATACGAATACACCCAATCTCGTTGTTCCATTCCAATTCCATATTGTTTTCTTCATTCGACATTTTCGCATACTTGTATTCACGGTAACTCTTATTCCTATTATCTATCATGGCGTTCGAGTTCGAATTCTAACTGAGTAAATAGGCATAGTAGGATAAGATAACACTTTTACTTTCTTGCATTTCAGCACATCACACCAGAACCAGATTCAGCATTAATATTCGACTTTCTCTGTGGTTTCAAGAAATGATAATGCTTTGAAGGAAGATGCGGTAACCGTAACATAAAATTATTTTTATAACGTGTTATTGCTATTGTTGCGGTATTTTAATCGAATCACGTGTGCGTGCCTAGTCAATACATATATTTTTGCAACCGCCTCATATTTTTTCTGTCAAGAGAAATTAAGGACAATTTATTATACCGTCTTATCACTGGCACAGATTGATAGTTTCAGATAGGCCAGTTTGGACTAAATTGTAGAAATTGAATGATGAAACATTTTCTGCACTGTTTGAATTCATAATTTTTTAGGCAATTTAGAAGATGATATTCGTAATCCTTGAGTGGGAAATAAAAAAGTGTATATCAGTCAAAAAGATATTATTCATGTTAATGCATAAAATTAACAACTACATAGACATATCAACATTATAAAAAATAATAACCATAATACTATGGTAATTCAACCTTATTTCAAACATTTTATATTGGAGAATAAAAATGTACTATCTAATATCTTGAATACATATTAAACCTAATCTTGTTTTCTTGATTTTGATTCCCTACCCTGACCGCCAAAGTTTCCTTTACGTTTCCTGTTATTTCTTCCATTAGTCTTCTGCCTCTTCCTCATTTCTATGATAGCATCTGAACTTTTTTTGTGATATTCCTGTTCTTCCTCTCCTTCGATCAACCTCAATTTCAGTGTTATTTTATCAATAACCAGTTCTGCTTCTGGCACTTTCTCAAGGAACTTAACTGCATCGTTTTCTTGGGGGAATCGAATGTATCCTGCCAAGTCACCCATGTTAAATTCCATATAAGCAGGTTCCATTTCAGATACTTCCTTAATCTTCTCTTTGATTTCTTCACGTGTAATGGTCTGGCCTTCTTCGAGACCTGTGAAGTGAATAATGGCTCCCTTAGGAAACTCCAGCTGTTTTTGTTGTGGTTTATCTCCGGAGCCGCCTTGTTTGGCATTCTTGGCTTTTTTGCGTTCCTCAATTTCTACCTTTTTGTCCTCGAAATATACTTTTTGGAACTTCCTGATCAGTTCTGTTCCTTTGTATTGGATGCTTTCTGCTTCCACAAACTTCTTGCAGGTATCAACATCTTTGAATATGATGAAACATGATCCTTTGAACTTGTGGTCTTTGGTAGCTCGACGGCTGCATGACTCAACGGGGCCGTAAGGTTCTAGGAAAGCGATTATGTCATTGAGATCTTCATTCAAAGGAAAACCCTTGGCATATCCTGAAAACAAGAGCATGTTAATACAAATATATTGCTACTGATTGTCTCTAATTTACCTGTCCTCTCCATAATCTCCTTCTTCCTTTCTTCATTGAATTCGGGAACTGGTTTATTGGGATTCCTCCTCAATTTTTTGCGATCCTCACTGACTTCCACTAATTGGTTTTTTGACTTCTCGATAGCAGCAGTAATGACTTCTGTATCAGTTGATAGAGCAGCAAGTCTTTTGAAAGTTAGCAAAACTTCTAATGTAACCCATCCTTCTTCGTCCTCCTTGATTTTCTCTTTCAAAAATTTATCACGATTCATATTGATGTCGCCGAAATAGTATTCGAGTTGACGAATAATATCCTGATCTAAATCACTCATCTTGCTAGAAGAATATATAATACTGCTCGAATATAATATACACACACTAACGACGCGTTCAACGACTTTACACTAACTTTCAAGTTTTAATGCCGACTTCGACTACTGTGCAAATTAAGAACCAACACGTGCGTAACCTCAAAATATGACCGACAAGTGACAAGCTTCTTCTTATATTTACTTTTGCGCTGTTAATGAAATTCCGTCATTTCGAACCAGAGATCATAGCACGGAGTATAGATATATATATATCTATACTCCGTGGATCATAGAATCATTTCTATAATAAATTTCTTTACCAGTCAAAACTTTGACCGAAGATTATTTGAAGTTCTATGCTTCTTGAAACAGTAAACACGTATAGTGTAATCAGGTAAATTTCATTTCTAGGGTTTGCTTGTGTTCTGTAAAAAAAATGTACATGCGCAGTTTCGATGCTTATGGTAAAGAAGAAGAATATAAACTGGCAACGTTGCTGCTGTTTCTGTCTTTTCGGTGGTGTCCTTCTACGAGTTCGGTTGTGTAGATTTTATTTTTAAAAATCTAAATAATCCTACAAGATGAGAATCTACAAAGATCTTTTTACTGGTAAGTTTGTTCAATTTCACATCGATTCACATCCCTATTATGATATTTTTGTGAATTTCGAACGCTAAGTTGGTAAAATTAAAACTTTTTTCAGAGCTGTCAAATTTGACTAAGACAGTTCAAGGTTTCCAAATTCCAGAATTGATGTATTTCTTTTTGTTTCAGGTGATGAGATGTTCTCTGATACCTACAAAATCAAGCTAGTTGATGAAGTAGTTTACGAAGTATATGGTAAACATATATCACGTAAAGAAGGAGAGATCCAGCTGGATGGGGCCAACCCATCAGCAGAAGAAGCCGACGAAGGCACCGAATCTGGTGTTGAATCAGGAGTAGATATTGTTTTGAACCACAGATTGTGTGAAACATTTGCCTTTGGTGACAAAAAATCCTACACCCTATACCTTAAAGACTACATGAAGAAGTGAGTACTTGTGTTATCAAATTTATCCGTTTGAGAATGAATGTTTACATATGTGCTATGACGAATTCTGATAGAGGCATCTACTAATACTGGCTAACATTTTTATGTGTTAATCAGAGCAATTTATGCCAGAGCATAGGAAATTCCAGTTCACTTCATTGTTTCAACTGGTGAAGCTTGAGAGAATTTGAATTTCAACATCACATTCCCATTTTATGGTGGTTCAAATAACTACTTTCTAGCAGTGTATGAATGAATTGCATATTTGTTTTTATTTTTTAGACTAGTAGCTAAATTGGAAGAATCTGCCCCAGACCAAGTTGATGTGTTCAAAACAAACATGAACAAGGTTATGAAAGACATTTTGGGAAGGTTTAAGGAACTCCAATTTTTCACCGGAGAATCAATGGAAATTGATGGTATGGTAGGACTGATGGAATACCGTGATATCAATGGTGAACAAGTGCCAGTCATGATGTTCTTCAAGCATGGATTGAAAGAAGAGAAGTTTTAGTGTTGTTTTAAATTATTAATCTTTTGTTATTTATATAATTTGCATTTTTATCTGAGATTACTTCAAAAAACTTACAACTGAATCTTTTTCAAACCCTTTATTGTCAACATGAAGCTTCGAATGATGGGATGTTTATACAATCTGTGAATAATAAATAATTTTGCTATATCTGATATTATTTTTGTATAATTGAAATGAGAGTTTATGATTTCCAATACCTTTTCTCAACAATAAACAAATGAGAAATAATTCTTTCTGACCCATTTCCTGAGATGTTTCTGCTGATCTACTGCCAACATAAGATATTTTCAATGAGTCATGATGCAATGAATCTGGAAAATATGGGATGAAAAACATGTTTGAACAGTCAACATAATCTTTATTTTCATATGTATACATTGAGAGGATAAATTCAGTTCACATAAACTTAACATTTACCAAAATAAATAACTATATTCAATCATCTATTTTCTATATCATTCATCTACTTTTTCATTTAGTTACCTGCTCAGAATTGGAATGTTTCTCTCGAGGTTGAGTAGACAATTTATATCCTATGCTATATCATATATTTCACAGCAAAGTAACTCCATCTCAATCGAGAACTTTCTCAAGGTAGATTCAGAAAGAAAGGGATAAAACGGAATATACTTGATTCAATATCATATTGTGCCACCATCTGTTTTTTTTTTTAACAAATTGGAAAAAATAAAATATCGGTCATAATCTTTCGATAATATCAGTAAAGGCATAAAGTTATAATGAGCAGAATGTTTCATCACATTTTTAAGAAATATTTGTGGTGATATCATGCATCGAATATAGTCAATAAATCTTTGAAATATTACACAACAATTTCACTTGAAATAGTTTGTTCCAGGGTTCTAAAGAAAAATCCAATTCAAAGTTAGGATGAATATTGAATTTGAGGAAATATCACTAGATGTGACACATTTATTTAAAACACCTAGACATTATTTTTCAGCACATTTTATGGGGTTTATTTACTAATAGATAATTTATTGTTGCATCATAGTACTCATTTCATTCAACATGAATCATAAAAACAAATAGGATTCACGCAGAGTGGTTGAAAGAAATACACAGGGTTGTCATTATTGAAAATACGATATCGACTATACACTCTTGAGATAA
The DNA here is from genome assembly GCA_037013635.1 of Plagiodera versicolora. Classification (NCBI taxonomy): domain Eukaryota; kingdom Metazoa; phylum Arthropoda; class Insecta; order Coleoptera; family Chrysomelidae; genus Plagiodera; species Plagiodera versicolora. Next base: position 12,550,922 of record CM072981.1, on the reverse strand, counting down.
TAACAATGAAACCTGTGTTAATTTGGAATTTGTTGAATATTTTTTGTATTAAATTGACATGTACGTAATACAGGGTGATCCTTAAAGACATGCTGATATTTGAAGGGGTTATTCTTTGACACAAAAAAGCTTTCTATAAACGTATGTCCTTACCACGCGTCGGACAAAGAAAATCCATGAGACTAATTTTGCTCAATAATGAATGAGGATTTTGAAAGTAATTTTTATTTTGGAAGTAAGCAGTGGACGCCACTGGTAGAGAAAATGAAAAATTTCGTACATCACAGAATGCACCTTGATGCATAGAAAACATGTACCAAATTTTTTAAAGATGTCTAGAATATTATCTGTTATTATTAAAAAACTGTTTTTTTTTCAAAATTTCATCACCCTATATCTCAAAAGTCAAGACTTCCAGGACATTTATAGGAGGTTTTTTTCTTAAAATGTGTCAAAGAATCACCCTTTCAAATATTAGCATGTCTTTAAGGAACACCCTGTATAAGAAACAATGTGTTTCATATTAAAAAATCAACAATAACCAACACTCAATTTGGATGACCCTGTATAAAAAAAATATATTTGAACTAATTCCACCATCTATGAGTCAAGATGCCCAAATAATGTAATTCTGTGTTTGCTGCAACCAATCTTGGAACTCCCAAATAAATAATAAACGTAACCACTCAATATAAACAATCAAAAAGGTACAAGAAATGAACAACACTGTTTTTATTTTTTTTTTCACGGAAACAGGAAACTGTATTTGATTGAGAATCAAACGATTCAACAGGGTGTGTCAACACTACGCTAATCTTTGGTGTGGATTTGATTTGATATACAAGTCGCACTTACTGCGTTTTCGATAAAATATCACGTTCAGAACACCGGAGACAGATTGAGAGTAAGATTCCGTATAGTTTTGTTGCGTATCGCAGATCTGTTCGCTCTAGCCGATTTGATAATTTGCAGCACCATCATTTTACAGTCGAGACAAACCACCATTTGTGAGCCCCGCATCCTCTCAGCCGCGCGAGCCCTTCCTACAACAAAACACCGTTCAATTCACCACCCAAACACTCCCTAACAACCCACCCACCTACTAGCACCGCATTCGAGCGAAACTTCCCCAATAGCCCCCCCGAATCGCTGGCGAGACTCGTCGTGCTGCCCGCCCGATCGGCGACTCGAGCTGTCGACGCAGCGTCTCTCGTTTCATCCTCGGGGGTGCCCATTATGCTCGGGCTCAGAAGCACCACCGGCACGCCGGAAAAGTGCTCCATAGGTATGTTCATGCGCGCGCAGCATTTGGCGCAGACGGTGCGTTTGCAGAGGGCGCAGCGCTGCCCCCACGGCCCGAAGATGCCGAAGCGCGTTTTCAGGCACAGGAAGCACACTTTTCGGGCTTCCACGTCATGGCGTACCTAACAGAGGAATTTAGATTTTTTGTCAAACTAAACAATTAAAATTACCTTTCCTTCTACCGGCAACGCTTCTAGCTCGGCCTTAGTGAGCACCGACCGTATATGGACAATTTCTGCCAAAGTAAGCGACAGTCTGTCGTCCAGCGATATATTTTCCTGCCAACTCCGAGGGCACGTTAGCTCCTGTTGTATTTGCTTGGCCACTTCCGGTTCCAGTTGCACCGATTCCGCCTCTGAGCTATTGCAAGATTGCCGCGAGCACGGCCTGGATTGGGGCACGGAGTAGCACCCTGTGTTGCTCTCCAACACCCCGAGGCTGCTTCTGAGATCGAACCATAAAACATTGTATCAAAGTGTCAATTAGGTTTCAAAACTAGTACCTTGTGTATGTCTGTGTTGCTAGGTCGTAAGCATCCAAAACACCCACACAATCCTCGGCGAACTCGCTGGCCCAGAGGCCAGGCTCTGAAGATTCGGGGGAGTAAGGAGGCTCCTCCTCGTCTTCGTCTTCAAACAAGGAGAAATCAACCTTGATGAGTTTGCGTGCTGCAGGTTTGGGAGGTGTTGGGAGATCTTTGGAGACGTTTTTGGGGCCGTCAGTTTTGGAGACTGATTTTCTAAAATCAGTTGCGAAACTAAGAACTGGGGACTTTTCTAGTACTCTCGATGCTTACCTGGGTATTGGCACAGGTCTCAGTTGACGTCCTTTCTTGATAGAGCTCATTAGCTGTTCTCTAGGAGTCAGGATTCTGTTTGGAGGAGGAATTTTTCTATCGCTAACTTTCTTTAAAGGTGGTCTGGATCTTATAAACTCCAAAATAATGGCATGAGCATCTTTGGTAACCCTGCTGGGCAGCACCCCGTTCACCATGATTTTTCTCAAATTATACTTGCCGTTTCTGATATCTTTCATCAACACTTCATGGGGAGTGAGCTCGTATTCTATGGGAGCTTTGGTGAAATTAACTTTCTTGAGCTTCACTCCTGTTCTGAGCTCGTTCATGACTTGCACCCAGAACCTAGCCCAATCAGAAAACTGCAGTTGCTCTAAACTAGCATTTGTACTACTTGAAGGTAAACTGATATTTCCTTGTGCAACTTTTTCTAGGAAGAATGACAGCTCCAGAGCCTCAGCCACTAGAGCTCTAACAACAGCTTTATAATGAGCTTCTGCTTGCACTTTTGTGAGACTTCCCAAATGTTGTTCACATTGATGTATGACTTGTTTTAATGTTATGTGAGATCTACCACTTGATGTGCTTGGACCTTCATTTTCTTCTGAATCCCTCTCAATGCCTTCATCATCAGTTTCTTGGTGGCTCATACCACTTGGCTCATCTGTTACCATATCACTGATCAACTGCTCCAGATCCTGATTAATCAATTTTTCTTCTCCACTGGGCATTTCACAATCCAGTGTTGAGTAAATGACAACTCCTATACCCACTATCAAATCTTTTTCATTTTGCAGTAAGCTTCTGGATGGTTCATTGGTCAATACTGTTCTTTCATGAACATTTCCATCAGTTTTCAAATAAACATGGTGTTGGTCACTTATTGTGTGGATATTCTGTTTTCTGGATTGGATGCAATCTTCGTAATACTTGGCAATTTGATAACATAAAGCCCAAGCGTGTTCTTCTTTTATCGAAGAATTGAAAGAACATAATATATCACTCAAACACACACTTCCATCCGAATCAACTTTGCATTTAGAGTTTGAACTCATCTTTTACTCAATCTTTATCACTTTTCGTCTTCAGTCACTTAACATCTTCCACTTTCGATTATTGAGGGCAAATGCTCTCAACCCTCAATCTCAACTCCTACACAAAAACAGATGATTATTCCCAGAAATACCCATCATGAAATCTCTCATCAAATATCAATATCAACAGAGTGTCATTACATTATGTCTCGGTTACCCACTAGTCGGAATACTAGACACTTGTATAATAAAGAGACGTGTTTATGTCTAGATTTTCACGGAATAGACCGATAACATACGGGTTTATCAATTCTTATATGATATTAAATCATTTCATGATCACGATGGAAATTTTAATGGGCTAGAGGCCTAAAAATTATGAATGCCCTAATCGTAGTTACCCGCATACGTCATACTATACATGTTGGTAATCAGGATTCATAATGACCATATGACCAGATTTTCAAACTTATTATCTTCAGCGCGGGGATATATTATCTTTAATTATAATTCTGCATAGATAAGTATAGTTTATCATAATTTTAAAATATTTTTGAATATGCCGTCATGGCTGGAATTGTTTTATCGCTGCTTACATGATTTGTTTAACTATTCTTTGAATATCTATTGTAAACAATAATCGTTTCCAATAAATGTTGAATTTTATAAACATTACGGAACAATTCTTGTTCCATTTCGAAAAACTTTTTTCGATAATCTTTCAAATGATTCATACATGCACTTGGGTGTTCATCAATCAATCAATCGCAAATTGAAAATCGACGCTTCATCGTGACCAAAGACGCAGGCGTGTTTGGCGTTGCCACGGAGTATAGATATATATCTATACTCCGTGGGCGTTGCCTAGCAACAAGCGCCATATGTACATTGTTATTGAATTGTCCTGTATCACGAGTTTTCGGTTTTCGCATTGCTAATATTCTCAAATGCATGTCGAATTAATCAATTCACGAGATTCATCAAAATATCCGATAAATCAAGTTATCTCTGTCGAGTGAACCTACAATGACATTTAATAAGGTAGGTGGTAATATTTTAAATATGAATTTTCATAACAATGCCATGATGTTTCAATATTTGGTCAAAGTTGTTTTTCTGTTATTATTCAAAGTACGTATTTCTGTAATTGAAAATGGATATGAATTTGTTATCTTTTTGTGTTTATCGAACCATGCTTTGACCTGCCCCAAACATAAACTCACAAACCTACTGCCAGGTCGACTCTACAGGGTGATTCCCTCAGGTTACACTTCATTTCTTAGGTATTACATTCGAAATCATAGTCGAATACCAATCAGGTATTAATGTAGATAGAAAGACGAACATAATGGGTCATAGATAAAAATTTGTTTGCAATACATACCCATGGAAAAGACGACATACTATCCATGATGGACAGTCATTAAAAAATCATTCAATAATCATTTTGATAGCATAACACATATTTGCTGAGTCTATATCTTCGATAGAAGGACAACTCCTGAAACTATGTCTAGTCTATTATATACAGGGTATGCAATAATTAATCATGGAGTAACATGAGACTGACTCATTTCCTGCTGTGTTCGAAAGGGATCGTTTTATTCAATGCATCCCTTAGGGGGAAATAAGGAAAAGCTAATGGGGGTCTTTTAACAATGGCGGTGACCTTTAATCGTGGTTCATTCCAACTTATTGTGCGTTTAATTCATTCCAAAAACGGAGGGAAAGTAGTTCAACTTGAGTCTGAAGTTTGTCGACTCTTTTGGAGCTTTAGGAATAGTTCAGCAGTTGCGTGTAGATGGCGCCACAATCGACATTTGACTGACAGCGACAGTTGACAAATATGTCACTGTTATTTTTAGAAGTACAAGAAAATCAATCTTTATTACGTCGTTTTGGATTTCTACTCTTGAAATATGCTTCACGGTGTTCTTTAGTCGATAATTTCCATATAATAGAGGCCATGTTTGTTGGAGAAGCTGAAAGGAAAAAGCCCTTTAACTCGAGGACTGACTCCACAAAACAAACAGGGATGCACTGAAGCCCTTTGGCCCTTTCATCTCTGTGTGTAATCTATACTGCTATACTCTTTAGTTTTTGAGCACAGGGATGGTGGAAAGTGGATTTGTTTCGAAAGTTTATCAATCTAGTGGAGGTTTTCCGTTGCCAGGGCGTATTTAGGAAGTTTATTTTTGTTTCAGTTCGCAGATTTCATTTATAGACACAGTATATTTCCTTATTTGTATTCAATGGTTTAAACAGTGCATAACGCTCTTTTATCTTGACGTGTAGTTCCTGAATGGCCCAAAGCTATAAAGGCCAAAAGGGCCAACAATTTATAGAGGGTAGGAGGCGACACTTGCTTCCGTTTCCCGCTTTTGTTGAATAATATAACTAAGCTATGAGATTTACGTCATTTTCTATTAGGTATCTCACCATGTCCTTTTAAATTATATCACATGAAAACTTACAGATAGGTTCATGATAGTGAAAGTATTATTTTTGTACAGATTGCTACGTTATATAGGGTGTTTCTGATATAATAAATTCATGAAGCTTTTGATGAATCACTCCATATACAGTGACGTTCATAAAGTGAACAACGAATGGAAAAAATTCTTCATTTGTATTCAAAAACACCTTTTCAGATATAGTGAGTGGTTTTCAGTTTCTTCAAATACCGCCTTTTTCAAAATTAAAAAAATCTTGAAACTTATATTTTTCGACAAGTCAATAGACCGCATTAGTGATGACGTCACAAATATGCAACCAACATTACACTGAGTCCTGAATCGTTTGGTGCGAAATGATATGCTTTATACTCGACCTTAAATACAGATGACATAAGAACGATAATAGAAGTATCGTAACAGGCCCTTTTGTTTTACGCTCTCACATGAAATAAGTTGATATTTAAGGAATTGCATCTAAGGGACTTTGGATATGAAGGATGGAAGTTACGATATTTTCGTAAAACGATTTTCGGAATTTATTCAAAAGTATTTGAGAAAACTTTCTTTACGATACCCATTCCATACGACGTATTCATTCTTTTTATATCGAATTCAAACAGATACATTCCTTAAATATTGCTTATAACAGCGAAATAATTCAATAAATAACATCATAATTCTAACCACAGATTCTGAACCTTAGATAATGGTTACTTAAGGTTCACATTAGCGCATCTTCGTTCAGAAATATTTCGTTGGGACTCAATGCACTGTTGGTTGCATATATTTTGACGTCACACTAATGTGGTCTATTCATGATATTTGTAATTTCATTTGGAATTAAAGTAAAATTTTACCTTCTGAATCGAATAGAAATGTTGATTAGAATGCATGACCTTCTCAAGGAATTTTGCAGATCTTATTCAATCAATAATCAATTTTATTACAATAATTTTATACGATCATAAATCAATGCCTTTAAAACCCCAACAGTATCGTCATTTATATTTTAATATTTGGAGAGTTTCGAAAAGCCCAGAATTTTTTCACATCGAATGCCCTGTATATCATCAAATACCTTTCACACGATTGAATTCTGCTACAGCAATGAGTTTCTTATGAAAACATCGGCATTCGAATTAACCAGATCTAACCCCACTTGATTTCTTAACAACAGTTTGCTTGACCAACCCTGTATATTTTCGATATTGTTGTTTTTTGGCGTACCCTTTTTTCGGCTAAATAATTTTTAACTCGAACCAGTGCGTTGTGTTGTGTCTAAACAATTGAAATTGAGTGTGCTAAAAGTGTGGTTAAAGTGAACAAAATGGATGTTAGGACTTTGTGCGTCGTGTTCACGCTTGCATCTTTCCACATGTACCTACACAAATGGTTGATATACACGATGTCCAAATTTGTTGGTTGGATTATCGGTAAGTTGCTACGTTTTTAGAAAAATATTCTGACACACGAAAATAATATTGGCAATTTAACAGTTATTACGCTCACCCTGTATGTCATTTGAAATCACTGAAATCATTGACAAAAAATAAATAATAAGCCACTGGTACCGATGAAATGTTCACAAATGCTTCTGAACATGAAATAAAATGGCGAATACGCAAATTTACAATTTTGGTGAATGCGCCAGTATAGAAAACTTCAATACGACTTTTTATTTTCCAGATTGATTTACTCTCGAAGAATTATTTTTATGTGAAAGAAAATTTTCCACAAAATGCCCACGTGTACGTTTATTAATACGGGGTAGAAGAATTGTCGTTTTTTTGATACCAAATTGATAATTTCCAACCAATCAAAAAGATGCAGGGTGGCTAATTAGTGTGGCAAAGTTCGATATCTCCCTTATCTCAATGACTCGAGCAATATCCATCCATGAGGTCGTTATGGAACTTGAGGCGCACATTTTCAAATCATTCTGAAGTATACAGGGTGATTCGTTTCAACAGTGGGGATCTAACATGCTTTTTTTCAAATGGAATACCCTGTATATTATTGCATTTTAGGATCCTACAAGCTATCCCCGATCAACTTGTATCAGGTTTCCCTATCTCTAAAATCGACAGTTTTCAAGTTATTTCGATTTTCTTCCAATTTTTGTGGATTACACTGATGCTTTCGAAAATGTATAAATATTACATTTTTGATAAAATAGACCTGAGATTCACATCACCATGAGAGCATACATGAAATTTCATGTTTCCAGTTAGACGTTTTTGAAACGAACAAAATCACATTTTGTCAAATGAATCACCCTGTATATGAATTTTCACCCTGAATGAATCAATCACGGATTCCGAGCTTTGCCAACCCACACAAGACACTGAAGACTTTGACAGCTCCCCACGCCCAGCAGATTTCTTTTTCTGGGGGGCGTCACGACGCCTACTCGTCCGCGCCACTATATTCGTCTGTGACCGTGACAGTCGCGTCGCGCCGACAGTCGCTTGTTTGTCGTCGGCCGAGGTGTTGCGTCATTTGTTTCGTCAAGGAGGACGCGATTGGTATTCGGTTTTTCGGTGTGGAAATTAGCGATATGGTACCTGGTGATATGGCATTGTTTGCCGTCGTAGATGGTGTCGTGAATGTTTTTGTGGTTGTTTGTAGTTGGTTTTGTTGATTAAGCTTTGTGAGCATGGTGAAAAGTGAGGCGCGAGTCGTTTCTCACGTGAATAGCGATAAATTTCAAGGTAATAAATAGTTATTGCAAATTACAACTGAATGTGGTAAAGTCTGTGAATGAGAGATTATATAACGAAAGAAATAAAAGTAGGAATACAGTGGGAATAATAAGCAACCGTTCATTAAAAATAAATAAAAAATATGAATTCAAGGAGAGTTTATACAGCGAATAAAATTAAATCAAAAATAAAATGACGACTGGTGCATTTTATTTTATTATTAATTCAATTTCATTCGTTGTACTCGTATAACCTCCACATACCACATGAGGTTTTCATTGTCTTCTCTTATTAATTCAATATAACATGATATATCAAGATCTACAGGGTGTTTAGCCTAGATGATTCAACATTAAGTTCACTTTTTCAATAGGACACCCTGTGTATTAGTTGAGCATCGAATTGAGCATAAAATTCTGCCCCGAGTCCAGTTCTTATCTTATTTGATTATTTTTTATTTCGTCTGGTATCGCTTCGAAGATACAGGGTGTCATCGTTTCTGAAATATTGAAATATTTTTTTCGTAAATATGTTGTTTATCTTTGAGCTGATTTTTTTGGAATTCAACAGTGTTTTTGGGGCAGTGAGGGGTTAATTCAGTCCTCATTAGAACGGAATAATCATACAGAGTGATTTTTTTATCAATAATTTTATTTGTATTAGTTATATATTTATATTAATACAGTGAGTGACCCAGAATGTTTGATTTTTTAGTGCACCAAAAGTGATTCTTACGTGTTGTTTATTCATCGCTATTGTTGTCATTCGGATAGAATGGTGAAATTTAAACAAATTGGCCTACTTACCACTTTTCACGTGTAAATAAAGTGTAGCGATTCGATTATTGTGATTGGCTTTTACATTTCACGAATTCTCTAGTACCCAATTTCAAAAGTTTAAAATATGCTTCAAATAATCAATTCATCAATATCAGAACTCGATAATAGGCAATAGTATTGTTTCAAATAACATGAATCAGTTATATTTATACGCATGACAACGTATAAATCATCGATAAATCATGAGCTATAGAATACGTGAACGTATAAATATGAAATAAAATGATATATTCAGATTGCTCGTCGTGTAATTGGAAAATAGCAATTGCTTTATTATTTTATTGAGACATGACAGACGACAAATGACATTCGATAAACGAATCAATAAACAGAATGTAAATTTTCAGACAAACTCTCGCATTTTTTAAATATTTTATAGAAATCCCCCTGTATAGTACTTGGTTTATCCCTTTTTGCTTCCAGCAGCAATCAAGTAGGCGATGGGAATTGTCACAGGGATGGGGATTAGCAGAGGGATAGAGAATCTTATGAGAGACGACATCTCTCTTTCAAGACTTGTTTCCTTTAAAATGTCCCTCTAGCAAGAATTTTAAATTTATAAAAGTAGGTCAAGGACTTTCATTTTGGCGCTCACTTATGTGACAGAGTTGTAGCGTGTGTCAAATATGACATAGAACGACAAGAAACGTCACGCGTCAAACGTCAAACACGTCAAAAATCAAGTTGATCGAATGCAATGCGTAGTTTCGAAATTTATTCATTAGTAATCGTACTGATTATAAATCTCTTGAACTTGATGTTAACGAAGGAATTTCCTTGAAAAATGTAAATTGCTATACCCTGTACAAACCATTAAATACCGATCATTTTATCACATGTTTCTCCTACTTTTCAGATGATTCATGCACGCCTTGGGCATTTTAATGCGATTCTAATGATCTCTCAGAGTGCTGTTGATACTTCTTTACAATAAAAACGACGACAAAAACGTGTAAAATCTGTATATAAGCTGCAGGTTCTTCTTCTTTTTTTCGAAGTGTTTTTACTGTTATATGATAAATAGCTTTTGATAGCTAAGATGTCTTCAGCTATTTTTTATTACTTGAATTCGATATCTAGTTTCGTGTTTTTTCATTTTTTTGCTTGATTGAGTCTCTATTGATGACTGATATTTCAATAATTTTATCGAAAGGAAATGAAGTGAGTAGTTTTCGATTGATTTCAATGCAAAACTTAACCCAACTTTTTGTTTCGGAGTATCACTGAAAAAGAGGCAAGCGGCAACATCGCACTTTCTGCCGAGGTGTCACAACTATATAGCTCGAATAAATAGACTGTATCATTGTTGTTCTTAATTTTCAAAATATTTCTCGTAGACTTTTCACTGCGAGACTCTGGCGTTTCTAATAAAGCGTTTCGAAACCAAAATAGATAAAATCAGACAAAATGAAATATGTCGTCTCTTCACTTCCATGCCTATTCTATTTCTGTACGTTAAACAACAAAAAGGAACGCATTTATAGAGTTTCTCTCGATTCTGGTTATTTTCTGGAATCTGTCGAGTTCATAGAGAGTTTTATCATGAACACAACTCACGAGGTTATAAAATATTATTACGGGATGCGATGACAACGTGCCTGTGGAAATGACAGTTGACATTTCAGCATATTTTACAATATTCAGAGAACGTTTTAGTTTATAATTCAGTTTCTATATCAATTAAATGCCGTCATATCCGAAATTCAACTCGAAAATAAGCTAATTTCTGCGTGTACCCATACGGGTACACGCCATACAGCCTCCCAATCAACACAGAGTCACAATTACTAGATGTATGATGTAGTTACACGCCCTGACAGTGATAACCACGCGTGACTCCACTGTGGCGTCACGCGTGACACCACGTCGGGTACACGCTGTGCTGCAGCGACACTTTGGATCCCGTACAATATTCTCGGTCGATTTCTGACCTTTCAAAGACATTTGATAATGGAATTGGTGAACTACTCATGAGTGTCAACGAGATAGGAATGTAAGTTATTCGACCAAGTTCGACTTTGTTGTTCGTGGTTTGTTATTCAACCTAGTGTAGAGTGGGATAACGTAGAAATGCTAAGGCCAGTCATTCGGAAGGCGATGGGGTTTTTCATTTGTCCTTGCATGGAACGTATGGAATAAGTTTAATTAGGAAGTTTATACTCGCGCCGTCAAAGTAATCATTACTTCACGACCATATTAATAAGCTGTGTCACGATCAGAATATACTGAACGCAAATTGAAATAAAATTGAATAGAAACTGAAAGATTTAAATCGTGTTAGGTAGTAGGCAGCACTGTCAGAATAATTTTTTCCACGAAATCATGACGTCATGAAAAATTAAGAAATTTCCAAGCAATTTTCTCTTCTTCATAGAACACGATATCCACTGGATATCCATTTCACGTCCATTTGACGTGAAGTAACGGGCATACAATAATCGATGTCCATTGGACGTCCATTTGAAGTCCAAACGCCCCATAAACGTTGGATGGATGTCAATTGGACCCAAAGAGACGAACATACAATTATACACGTTCATTAGACGTCCATTTTACGTCCATTTGAGGTCCAAAATTCCATAGAGATTTATTGAATGTCAATTGGACCTAAAGTGACGACCATTACAATAATTCACGTTCATTGGACGTCCAATTCACGTCCACTTGAAGTCCAAGTGACGAACATACAAAAATCGACGTCCATTGGACGTCCATTTGAAGTCCAAACGCCCCATAAACGTTAGATGGATGTCAATTGGACCCAAAGAGACGAACATACAATTATACACGTTCATTAGACGTCCATTTTACGTCCATTTGAGGTCCAAAATTCCATAGAGATTTATTGAATGTCAATTGGACCTAAAGTGACGACCATTACAATAATTAACGTTCATTGGACGTCCAATTCACGTCCACTTGAAGTCCAAGTGACGAACATACAAAAATCGACGTCCGTTGGACGTCCATTCGAAGTCCAAACGCCCCATAAACGTTGGATGGATATCAATTGGACCCAAAGAGACGAACATATAATTATACACGTTCATTAGACGTCCGTTTTACGTCCATTTGAGGTCCAAAATTCCATAGAGATTTAATGAATGTCAATTGGACCTAAATATCACGTAGATCTAACCTCCAACAAACTATAGCTCGCCTATAGTACTTCAGTGTTTTGAAATTCCAGAAAGTTTCATCGTTATGCTCAGCACGTTTCGCTACACACGACCCAAAAAGTTACTCCAACACTTTCGTATTCATCGATATCGATTGCACCTACATCCACAAACATTACCGAAAACAAGTCGGCTCGTGTGACTTGCATTCCTTTGTTTTCCAACGGGTTACTTGATGCTTATGTTTCAATTTTCTCTCATCCAGGATTTTACGGTGTGTATTTTCGTTTCGTCGGTTCCAATCTCCAATTATGTTCGGCTTTTCTTACGACACCATGAAATGTATTCTTTTTCAAGGTTGCGGTTTGAAAACCAGCAAATTAATGAGCTTTAAAGCAACCCAACGTGATTTATGCTGATTTATTTCGCAAAGTCTCCAGAGGGCACTAATGATACTAAGTTTACGCAATACAGGAAACGCAGTACGTCTCCAATGTTGCCAGATTGTTCTCTATTGACGGGGCATCGCTTTTTCATAAATTGCTTCCCTTCCACTGTCCCCACCCGACTGACTCGTCAGTCGTCCCTGTGCCAAACAAAATACGAGGGAAGGATCATAGAGACACATTGGGGAATTTAATTAACGCAGAGAAAATAGAAATTGTCAAAACATTTGGATGAGCTTAGACTGTGTTCCAGTTCCGTTTCAGGAGTCAAATTCCAACATGTTGTTGAACTTTTCATAAATTTTTGTTGGTCTATAGCAGCAACAAAAAATCAGGAGTGATGGTGAAAAATTATTGTATATTTTACACTGGTGTGGTGTTCGTACAAAGAACATTTTTCATTATGAAATACTACTACGTTGCAGCTGTAGCGGATTTCCTAGCAAAATCTAGGAAAATTGCACGCCATTTTTCTATTTACTCTGGCGAGAATAAATTTCGAAGAAATCGTGGAAAGTTACAGTGTTCTAACTTGGATAAACTCATTGCATAAAAATATTGCCTTGTCACAATGAGCGGATAAATCATAGTCGTTATATTTAACTCAAACATGCAATGGCTTCAAATTTATGTCTATTTTAGAGAAGAAAGAAATATCGATAAAGTCGTGCAACGTTTATGCAGAGCTCTGAATTGTCCAAGATTATCTGCAATTTTTCGAAAAAACGTTCGCTTGGTTCCATTTTTCATCTAGACCCTGTATACAGTGTGTATTCATGGTGGAAACACACTCATAGCATCGAAATGCAGAAATTTGGCGCAGTCGTACTGGATGCTTCGTTAAACTTCTCAAAAACGACTCAACAAATGAATCAGTATGAAAAATTACTATGCAGGGATATATTCATTTGTTTCCTTGGTGCGTTCTACTTTAAATGAAATTCAATACGATATGGAGGGTAGTGTCACACGTTTAAATAGATTATATATCATTAGATTAGAAGAGGATTCATTGACAAGTCGCTTTGAATTTATTGATTATTGTCTGGCTGCATTTTGAGGGGTTATGCTGGTCTAGAGACATGGATTCTAGGTGATTTTTGAAGTGCTGTAAAAAAAGCAATCAATATTTTGAGTATTCATTCTTTTATAGATCATCAATCAACATTTGAAGAATACAATATAAAATTAAAACTGAAAAAAATCAAAATTCCGTTAATTATCAGCTGATAAAGTAGGTCTCAAATATTTGGTACGTGACCATACCCACGATTTTAATCCTTCTAGCAATATGAAACCAAAAAAATAAAAAGATTATCAATCTGTAATAATGTCGTAATGTCTGGAACTACGGAAATTTTTTTTCTACGAAATGGTGACTGCCTAAAAAAATTGTACCACTTTTTTGGCTTTCTTGAATTTTTTCAAAATAGTACAAATGAAAATTATGGAAATGAGCGTAATTCCAGACAGACAAATCTATCAAAAAGACTGTCTTAAAATTTCAAGTAAATCGTGGGTATTGTGTTAAAAAATACAGTTCTGAAAAACACGCGAGTAAATTTTTTGTTATATTAGTTGTGGCCCAGCCGATTTGGATGCCAGCTCAAAAAAATACCTATGTTCGATTTAAACACGCTCAGGCGTGCTTTAAATGGGTGAAATGGAGCACCAATGAAAAAATAATATTTACTTTGAAAAACGCGCGTTTTTTAAAGTTACCATGACAATATCAAGGAAGGAACGAGAAACGTGAAGTCTAAATGACAAATTTTTGATTATTGATCTGACAGGAGTACCTTGTAAACGTCAAATAAAATATAACTGACAAATGCAAAACTTTATTCAAACGTAAAATTGGGCGCAAATGGGCTGCGCCGTCGTGCTGGAAAACTCGCGCGTGTTTTAAAGACCTTTTTATCTACTTATACTTCAATATATAGTCTTTCCAATAACAATTGCAGAACACAGTTATGCGAGGAGTAATCAATATTTAATATACGCCCTATATAAACGCATAGCACTCACGCCAAATTAAGAAACAAAAATAATGAATAGTACTCGTACGAAGTCAGAGAAGCCGCCAGGGTCAACGTGGATTCGAGTTATATGTGTTAACATCCCTTTCGACCAATGAAAACAGTGAATCAGGCAAGCATTGGCACTTGATTGGTCGAAGGGTTATGGACACTCGGAAGCTATAAATCATCTTTTTTACTTGACAGATTGGATTGTCTGGATATCAGTGGTGTAGTGTGGTGTGTTGAATTCAGAAATTTTATTAAATAAATCGAAGTATGGCGTTCTGGAGACTGTGGGCGAATGAAAATAATTGAGTGCTAAACAACGGCGTAATAATGATTCGATTGTCTATAAAGGAAAACTTTCTCGCATATGATTCTAAACGTATTTATAAAAATAATAAATTCATAAAATAAGGTATCCCCGCCTATGGCAGAACAAACGAAATTGTCGGCAAGGGTTCGGAATGAGTTTTTATATTCTGCAATTGATATTGGAAAGACTATACTAACTTTAGGAAACAAAAATACATTAAAAATGTTTTTTTTTTTAATCACACGACACTCCGACTACGGAAACGTCTCCGCATTGCCCTGAATGAGGAAGTTTCCTTATGACGAATTCTCATCAAATAAGTACTCAACTATTTAGTTTGATATCTCTACTTTCTAGAATGACAATACGAATCATTCAACTCCATTCTATTTTCAAAATAAACCAATTTATAAATTTTGAGTCGGGAAACTGTGACGTACTTGGTGAGTTAAGAGTGAATATAGCTATCGTAAGTTATGTTATGGTGTAATCCGGATGATCGCGGACGAAATCTACGAATGCATTTGCGCAATTGCCAGATCTACCTTTCTATTTTCATGAAAATAAATTGAAAGCTGTTCCGAAAATTCAAACACAAAATTATATTGAAATAATTCACTTCAAGAACAAATTCGATGCATTCATTTATTTTCTATTCAGCCATAGCCCTCGATTATATCATCGCATTCATATATTTTCGCATGTTATGTGCTAGTTATATTTCATAAGACATACAATATGATATTATATCACGAAAGGAAAACAATCCATGATTAAGTATTGCAAAATCCACGACATATTTTACTACCAAGATATTCTGGTTAGTTTTTCCGAATATTTAGAATAAATTAGAAGCAGGGCAACACTGTACTTCCGCACGCGAAATCTCAATTTGTTCCTGTGTGAACCCGGTTTTTCACTTGGTACGTCATCAGAACGGTGGAGGAGCCAAAACTAGTTTTTCAAAACGAAATTCCGGAGTCAAATTCGATCGCACGAAAAAAAGAAAAAATACGGGTGTAATAATTTTTCGTATATTTTATGGAAAAAATAAAATCCCAATACTGGAAACTTGCTCATTCCGAAATTTCCGCAGACCTCTTCGACGGCGATGCCGGCTCCGCCGTCCCCCAGTGGGAAGCCGGCGACGGCGTGGTGCTGCAAGAGCAGTGGGTGACGCTAACGGCGGGCATGTGGCCGCCGGAACCGACGACGTCGATGACCACCCCGACGCGCGGTTGGAAGCTCGCCGACGAACGCGTCCCGTTGCTGGTCGCCGTCTTCAGCGGGGCCGCCCTGGTCGCGTGTCTGCTGTGCGGCCTCGTCCTCTACAAGTGTTGCGTCATGCCGCGCAGGGTCAAGCACAAGCACGACTGTGAGTTGGCCGACAGCGTCGCGGCGATGGCCGCCACACCAGGTTCATTTTCATTGATTTTTTTTTTCGATTTTTTGTCGGGTGTTTGTCGTCTTGGGATGGGGTTTCGTCACCTGGGGGTGTTTCCTCCATGGGGTTATGTTTCTTCCACGCAAAAAATATTGGAAAATGATATGTTTGACAAGACTGTGACCTGAAAACGCTGAAATTCAAGATGGCGTTTATAAAAACATGTTTATTTTGATTGATTTTAATTTTTTGTCGAGTTTTTGTCGTCTTGGGATGTGGTTTCGTCACCTGGGGGTGTTTCCTTCATGGGGTTATGTTTTTTCCACGCAAAAAAATTGGAAAATGACATGTTTGACAAGACTGTGACCTGAAAATACTGAAATTCACGATGGCGTTCATAAAAACATGTTTATTTTGATTGATTTTAATTTTTTGTCGAGTTTTTGTCGTCTTGGGATGGGGTTTCGTCACCTGGGGGTGTTTCCTCCATGGGGTTATGTTTCTTCCACGCAAAAAATATTGGAAAATGATATGTTTGACAAGACTGTGACCTGAAAACGCTGAAATTCAAGATGGCGTTTATAAAAACATGTTTATTTTGATTGATTTTAATTTTTTGTCGAGTTTTTGTCGTCTTGGGATGTGGTTTCGTCACCTGGGGGTGTTTCCTTCATGGGGTTATGTTTTTTCCACGCAAAAAAATTGGAAAATGACATGTTTGACAAGACTGTGACCTGAAAATACTGAAATTCACGATGGCGTTCATAAAAACATGTTTATTTTGATTGATTTTAATTTTTTGTCGAGTTTTTGTCGTCTTGGTATGGGGTTTCGTCACCTGGGGGTGTTTCCTTCATGGGGTTATGTTTTTTCCACGCAAAAAATATTGGAAAATGACATGTTTGACAAGACTGTGACCTGAAAACGCTGAAATTCAAGATGGCGTTTATAAAAACATGTTTATTTTGATTGATTTAAATTTTTTGACGAGTTTTTGTCGTCTTGGGATGTGGTTTCGTCACCTGGGGGTGTTTCCTCCATGGGGTTATGTTTTTTCCAGAGTATCCACGTAAAAAAATGAAAATAACATGTTTGACGAAACCGTGACCTGAAAATGCTGAAATTCACGATGGCGTTCATAAAAACATGTTTATTTTGATTGATTTTAATTTTTTGTCGAGTTTTTGTCGTCTTGGTATGGGGTTTCGTCACCTGGGGGTTGTTTCCTCCATGGGTTCATGTTTTTTCCAGAGTATCCACGTAAAAAAATGAAAATAACATGTTTGACGAAACCGTGACCTGAAAATGCTGAAATTCACGATGGCGTTCATAAAAACATGTTTATTTTGATTGATTTTAATTTTTTGTCGAGTTTTTGTCGTCTTGGTATGGGGTTTCGTCACCTGGGGGTGTTTCCTTCATGGGGTTATGTTTTTTCCACGCAAAAAAATTGGAAAATGACATGTTTGACAAGACTTGTGACCTGAAAATGCTGAAATTCACGATGGCGTTCATAAAAACATGTTTATTTTGATTGATTTTAATTTTTTGTCGAGTTTTTGTCGTCTTGGGATGGGGTTTCGTCACCTGGGGGTGTTTCCTTCATGGGGTTATGTTTTTTCCACGCAAAAAATTGGAAAATGACATGTTTGACAAGACTTGTGACCTGAAAATGCTGAAATTCACGATGGCGTTCATAAAAACATGTTTATTTTGATTGATTTTAATTTTTTGTCGAGTTTTTGTCGTCTTGGGATGGGGTTTCGTCACCTGGGGGTGTTTCCTTCATGGGGTTATGTTTTTTCCACGCAAAAAATTGGAAAATGACATGTTTGACAAGACTGTGACATGAAAACGCTGAAATTCAAGATGGAGTTCATAAAAACATGTTTATTTTGATTGATTTTAATTTTTTGTCGAGTTTTTGTCGTCTTGGGATGGGGTTTCGTCACCTGGGGCTGTTTCCTCCATGGGCTTATGTTTTTTTCAGAGTACTCCAAGCAAAAAAAAAAATGAAAATAACATGTTTGACGAAACCGTGACCTGAAAATGCTGAAATTCACGATGGTGTTCATAAAAACATGATTATTTTGATTGATTTTAATGTTTTTCGTTGGGTTTTTGTCGTCATGGGATGGGGTTCCGTCACCTGGGGGTGTTTCCTCCATGGGGTTATGTTTTTTCCAGAGTACTCCAAGCAAAAATAATGAAAATAACATGTTTGACAAAACCGTGACCTGAAAATGCTGAAATTCACGATGGCGTTCATAAAAACATGATTATTTTGATTGATTTTAATGTTTTTCGTTGGGTTTTCGTCGTATTTGTGATGTGGTTTCGTCACCTGGGGCTGTTTCCTCCATGGGGTTATGTTTTTTCCAGAGTACTCCACACAAAAAATTGGAAAATGACATGTTTGATAAGATTGTGACATGAAAATACTGAAATCCGAGATGGCGTTCATAAAAACATGTTTTTTTCGCCATTTTCAAAAATATCTGTAAAAGCAAATCACACGAATTTTGAAATTCTTGACTCCTCCCCTGTCTTTGTCACAGTTGGTTACATTCGTGAGACTCCCCCCCCCCACTCTGGTGTGACGTCACAAATTTTGCAATTTTACTTCCAGGAAATAATTTTTCAATAAACATAAACATCGCGTCTAACTTCAAGAAATTAAAAGAACAAAAAAACCGACAACTTTATTGAATAAAGATTTTTTTTGTAAGTCAAAATACTAGAACAATAAAAACTACGTCGTTTGATTCGCGAAAGTCAATCGTTTAATCAAATAGAATTGAAAAAATTTGTCGTTTCGTCATAAAAAGTCGTAGTAGAAAATTCTAAAAGGTTTCGATTTCTTGCCATTTAAATCAGAGCGTAGACTATATACGTGCCCCTGCTTCACTTTTCCAACATACTAACTAGGCATCAACAATTATGGCAACACGTCACAGTGACTTCACATTGATGCCAAATTCATTTGATCCGCCATTAAAGTTTCATAATTCTAGTCGAAATTTTCAAAATTATTGAAAAAACTAATCACAGTCCTTAGTTCTCAATTTTGGTGTATATATTTCATAAAACGAAAATAATTTTAATGATAAACTCGGAGTTTCATTGAAAAAATGGAGAAGCGGCAACACCGCACTTTCTCGCGAGCTGTCACGACTACCTTCCTCAAATAACTAGACCATCTCAGAACAGTTAAATCAGGAAATAGTTGTCATTTGACGTACGTGTCATTTGATAGATCATCAAAAAAGTTTACTGTCACTGTCAAAAGTGATTTGAGGGGTATGAAAATGTCATTTCAGCAATAAAAATTGCGTGGGTTCTGCTTGAAATACGTGTAAATTTTCTCTGTATATTTACGGTTGCTAACGTTTCAATTTCCGGAAATATCCGAAATTAACGTGCACGGAAATCGACTATCTGATGAACTTCGAATTTTGACTCGTTCATCTAACGAGCCATTAGCTGTCCATTTCACAGTTGTTCAGCGTAGACGTCCGGAATTTGCACAAATAACCAATTAAAATTCGATCGAGTTGGGCTCACGTAAAGAGTAGGTGGTTTTATTTCTCGCTGTTTTTTTTTTTCGAGCACCGCTGAATAATTATACTCATGGTTCTGAAGTGGTTATTTTATATCACAATATAAATCTACTGAAACTTTGGATGCTACACGTTAACTGTGAAGCAGGTGTATTGTTTCTGAAATCGATTATGAAATGTCATTTGTTGCTTGTAAACAGATGCTTTGGATTGGATGCACCATGACTGCAATTTTCTACGAAAACGAGGTGCCCTCATTACACATTAATCATTTGAAATTGAGAACGAAACTATGATATACTGAAGGTGTTTCAATTATAAAAATCGTAAATGGACTTGAGGTATATTAAAAAGTATCAATAGTGTTATGTCAAACTTTGTTTTTCAAACATATGTTCATTCTGCGAAGTCAGGGTGAAATGAACATGACGAACCAAGGAACGTTAGGTCAAGCACAGTCAAGTATAAATAGCCGTGTTCCATGTCATCGGTATAACTTCTTCTTCTTCTTGTTTGTTTATGTCGTTGCTTCTAGGCAATTGCCAGAGGTATGACTTTTATTGTGTTCTGTGTCAATTTTAGGTAAGCGGCATTGACAAAATGGTTTTCGTCGATTTCTGGGTATCTTCTAAATGTTTTAGTATTTTTTTCCAAAAATTAGCTCCTGTGTGGCGTGCCATTTCCGACTGATTATTCAGTATCAAACATCAAACCATCCGAATCAATAAACACATCACCACCCCCTCTTGAATTCAACCCAGGTCTGCAGAAAATCGAGCCGACGTCGAGCAGCGCCGCGGCGCCTTCTCGCGTCGTCTCGCCCGCCTACTCGAACCACTCGATGGTATTGGCCGAGCCGAAAGGCTGCGGCAGCTGGGGCTACACCAACCGGCTGGTGCAGCAACAGCAGCCCGTCGGCTGGCCCAGTCCTTGGTACACTTCGGCCACTCTGGGTGGGCCGCAGTGCACGCAATGTCCTGGACTTTGTCCCGTGCCGAGGAGTTCCAGTAATCCAGGCAGTTCTTCGAGGCAGGTAGGGAAGGAAACGATAGACGAGTTTATAGACGTTTTGGGCTGCACATTGACAACATACGTGAAGTATTTCACGGTAGCTGAGGAACAGAGAGTACCCCCTCTCGAAACGCGCATTATTTTTCCGATAGGAGCCGACCACAGCCGAACTAGGGAATTTGGCAGCGAATAATGAAAACCTAACTTCATTGAGAGCAATTTTTGATTTGATGTCGCTATTTTGCTGTTATTATTGTAATGAGACTGTGAATACTGATTTTATACAAGATTCAAAAAAGTGGTAAGACATGTGCAGTTCATCAGTGGCGTATAATTTGACACATTTTAATTATTTGTGAAACAATATCTTCCACTATGGTTAAACCAAAGTAATTCGTTAAGGAAGACGACTCGATAGCAACTGAGGAAGTGAGAAAATGGATTGGACATGTGGAATATGTGTATTGAACATCAGATAAATTATAACTTTTAATCCGGTTACTTCCAATACGGTCAAAATATACACTCGATCATAACATTTATACGTCGTGTATAATAATAATAAATCAAAATCATAACCATGTCATGTATTATCATCATTACTAAATAATTACTGCCAAAATTAATTATGAAATAACATAAAATGATATGACTTTATTATTGAACCGTCGAATTCAGACTAATAATTGGTTTCAACGTTTGAACCTAACCTAACTTTAAATATAAGGCATTCCAATGACCTGTCAAAACAAATTCAATATGGCGGCTGTAGGCAAACATTGCTTTGTTTACATATTGTTATGTTACAAATTGATCTAAAAATTGTCAGATTTTTATTTTCGTGACTGCATCAAATGATTTTTTATATTGTTTAGAGCTTATTAGTGCTATTCTCACGAAAAAATGCCTGTTACATGCCTTGCAGTTGACTGAGAAAGTCGTTCCAACAGGGATGATGTAAAATTCTTTTCAGTGTTTGCGGTTTTAAGCCACAGGTTTCTCATGGATAAAAACGAATTGTTTGAAAGGCGTAGGGGCGTAGGGCACTATGGATAGCAGCAATTAAGAGGGACGATCTTAATGAATTGAAACTAAAGAATCAGATTGTCTGCAGTAAACATTTTATAAGTTTATTGTATTTACATTGTACATTTCATTCAGCTGCAAATAAAAGTGCACCCACATGACTGCGAACTTCACTGTGTTGTAAATAAAGAACAAATTGGATTTTTCAGCTTACCTTTTACCAATATCTGGATTTTCCAACAATAATGCCTTTGAATACACACTCTGCATTAAATAGTCTATCATCAATAACAAACTCACACAGCTTTGGAGATAATGCCGTTTAAATGATTTATTCACAACGAACCAAATGCTTTCTTATGACATTTCAAAAAGCTATTTGCCTACAGACGCCATATTGGTCACGTGTTCTGGATATCTCTATTCTTTCTTCCATTGTTTTTGTGTTTTAGTTATCTGTTTGTTGCGTATACAAAATCTGTGTCATTTAGTTACTAACATTCAACTACTAATACATAACCAGATAAATCTATTTGTAGAAATATGGGTTTGATATTATTATCTTTTTTTTACCTTCAGCAATTTATGATTCAATATTACAGGTTCAGTTGAACCAGCCTTCTACAAGAAAGCAGAGACCACTTAGTCAACCTGTCACTTCAGATTTAAATGGAGAAATTGTACCAAAGTCTCCACTACCAGAAATATCTGAATTCTCACCAAACAGTACACAATACGCATCTAGTAGCAGTAAGCATTTCACAATGGTTTTATTTTCATCACCACCCATAGATTTCAAGAACTGGATTATCCAAACAAACAAACAAACAAAAATCATAACAAGATCTCTCCTCAACTTTAATTTCAATTAGGCAACCCTGTATATCTTGAAAATATTTGAAGATACCTTCACTAGACCCAAATCAATTATTTGCCAATCGTTATTTTTTTCAAAAAAAAAATAGTTATGACAGATTTAATTATCTTTCAATGCCAAAAGTGCATATTGGGTACAAGAAGAGTCACAAATACTTTTACCTCTTCCAGTATTAGATGAAGGGGGGTCTCGGGATGGAATAAGTTCCGAAGAATCCACACTGAAAACGAGGAGTCTACCATCCTGGGTCAGGTCTAAACCTAGACCACTATCGACAGAAGATGACATCAATGACTTATACGCTAAAGTGAGTGGTACCAAAAATTTGAGGTTATGAAACAACGAAACTACTCACCGTCTTATTCATATTTTTCTTGGTGTCCGAGTTATATAAATCGTCTTGTATAGGAAACGAAATATTATTAGCGAGTCATGCCTTGTGAAACTTAAAATTGGAAGAATATTTTAACTCACTTTGCTGTCAGTTTACACAAGGTTAGCATTAATTTACATTGAGGACGGAAAATGGAGCTGGGAAATGTTTTTATTTGAAGAAAAAAGTTCGCAGCTTCGCAGTTTATGAATAACTTCCAGTTTATTATTATTATTAAAAAATTCTACCAACTTAAAAATGTGAAAATGTTGAACCTGAATAATTGACGCTTGAATCTTTTTTCTCTGAAAGTTGTTGAAATGACTTTGGATTAAAAATCGAGGCTCTATGAATGTGTAACTGCTCTAAAATATTATTCTGGCGCTGGTGGCAGGTCACAATAGACCACATTAGTGTGACGTCAAAATGTATGCAACCAACAGTGCATTGAGTCACAACGGAATATTTCTGAACGAAGATGCGCTAATATGAACCTTAAGTAACCATTATCTGAGGTTCAGAATCTGTGGTTAGAATTATGATGTTATTTATTGAATTATTTCGCTGTTATAAGCAATATTTAAGAAATGTATCTGTTTGAATTCGATAGAAAAAGAATGAATACGTCGTATGGATTGGGTATCGTAAAGAAAGTTTTCTCAAATACTTTTGAATAAATTTCGAAAATCGTTTTACGAAAATATCGTTACTTCCATCCTTCATATCCAAGGTCCCTTAGATGCAATTCCTCAAAATATCAACTTATTTCATGTGAGAGCGTAAAACAAAAGGGCCTGTTACGATACTTCTATTATCGTTCTTATGTCATCCGTATTTAAGGTCGAGTATAAAGCATATCATTTCGCGCCAAACGATTCAGGACTCAGTGTAATGTTGGTTGCATATTTGTGACGTCTTCACTAATGCGGTCTATTCAAACGTTCAGTGTCAAATAAACAAACTTTAGTCTGCGTATCGTGATATTTGTACCAGAAAAATGTTCTAGGTGAATTTCAGCAAAAAGAGGAAAAACCGCATGCGAAACGACGAAGCAGCAATCATCGCTATGAGCAAGTCCAGGAGTCAGTTCTTGCACAAAGATACCGACTCATTGGTCGACAATGAAGCGGTGATAGTATACGACGAGCGTACAGCTTTGTAGTCATTTTCTTGTACCTACCCGAAAATAAAAGTAGTGGCTCCCCCACCCATCACGAGGTCTTTGATGTATCATGGAAAAAATGACATATCGTGGAACGAAGACTTTTCTTTCGACAAATAAATCGTTACTAGTTTTTGACTTTGATATATCTGAATTGTCGAATGAGTATATTTTCTGTGATAAACCCTAATTTAAGCTTACTTATACCTTTCATGGTTAGTTTAGGTGAGAATTAGATTCGCAACTTTAAGACTGGCCATACAATATTTGATGTAAATTGTTTGTATGAAATTGTGTACCTTTTAGAGACCCCCCAAAATTGTTTTTGTTTTTGGACAAAGTTGCAGAATGAAGTATTTGCAAATGATTATTTATAATAACCAATCAACACGCCCTAGCGATAGTTGGCTAAATTTTGAGGTTTCTATACAGGTAGAGTATTTGTCTTTTGTTAAATTGACACGTGATAGTGTATTCTACATTTTGAAGTGAACGTCATTATTTTGTGAATTTCCTAGAGTGATACCCAAATAAAGTATGCATTCAGATGATTTTGTTTTATTTTTACTATTGACTTTGACACAAGACAGTTAATATCAATATCAGAAGCACCCCAGTGGTCCCCCAGCCTCCTAATAGTCCCGATTTAGCTCCATGTGACTTTTTGTTTGTAATATACCATCAAAATAAGCAGTGAAATACATGAAATTCAATAAATATCTTTACTAGGCATTCTCTTAAAAATTTATAAACATGACATCAGAATGGCAATATATACAATATTTACAAGTTTCTAATAAGGACAAGTACAGACGATCTACTATACAAGCAAGTACATAATGATTATGAAATACGCAAATTGGAAATAGCTCACCAATATCACGTGAACTTTTTCTGGTCGAATAAAAAACATCAAAAACAAACAAAAACGAGGAGAATGCTATTTATTGATGAAAACATATTAGACTTTTTTGGTTTATACTTTGGGAATGCATCATAAACGTGGTTTTTATTACTTATCAACATGGCAGTTGTCATTTTGGAATGATTCAATATACCGGGGATAATTATTATTATTATTGTCGACCTAGTGTCGGGGATAATACGAGGAAGTAATTTTTCTGTTTCAGTTGTCAAATGAACAAAATATTCCATACTTAGTTACCTGGTATTGAGTGGTCGAAAGTAAAATTCTAAAAAAAAAGTGTTTGGGGGAAACTACGAGTTTTTATATTTAAACAGTTTCGCAATGTTAACAAGGCAGTAACTTTATTATTTTAAACAATGACAGTTTTTTTGGCATATTTCCAATTTCAATGAATTAACATAACAAACCTAACGAACGAATAAAAATGATTTAAACTAATCTGCAAACATTTTTTGTTATCTAACCTGCAAGACTGGGATAAAGCATGATGCATATTGATGAGGATCAAATCGTTGAATAATAAATAATTGAAGCTGAATCCCATTTTTTTTAGTAAAAGCTTACCTAAATATACTTTTAAACACGTTCACTGCTAAAAGCCAAGTTATACATCAAAATCGTAGTCTTTACTTAACAACCATTAGTTTTACCGGTATTTTTCAAGTCTACAAGTCACTTGTCATTACAATCTATGCACGCATAACCTCGAAAATATTATACGACTTTTATTGGCCAATTGCCTTATAGAGCACAGGCCATCAGACAGAAGAAGAAGAATAATACGACTTACACTTTGAAAAGTCGTTTTTTGGGCGTTTCCATAATTTATACTTCCAAAAATATCCTGTGAAAACGGCTGGAATCAAGACTATGATTACGAATCACACATTGGCCCTAACAAGAAGTGTTAACCGTTTCAAAAAGTTCAACGATTTGAAAAATCCGTGAAAAATATCCATCAACTGAACGACCCGTTCTTCGCTTTGGAAACAGAAAATTTAGGTTTACTCCCAAACCACGACCTCTTCCACTCCAACGTATCCTGTATAAGCTTCTCTTCCTCCGTAGTGAACTTCAGCAAGGTAGAAATCGCTTTGATCAAATGCTGCGCTTCGTATTCCCTACTAGTCAGAAACTTGAGAACGACGTGTTTCAAATACTCGAAATTGACGTCCTGGTCGTACCTTTTCGGCACAGTCGAATAGCTCCTCGTGGAGACTTGAGTTGGGGTGAGTATAGCTGGGGCGTTGTTGTCTGCCAGATCGCTGTGGTAGTTTGGATTACCAGGGGTTCTGAGCTCCTGTTGCAAGGTTTTCTTCATGTCTGCTAGTCTCAGCTGCAGTATTTTGATGTTCTGTGGAAGAAAATATTGTTATTGATGTCCTACCGATTGCGCCAATTTTTGCATTCGAAAATCGTTATCTCGGAGAAAAACTATCGTTTTATTTCGAAAATATCACCTTATTTTTCTCAGTTAACTGTTCTTCCATTTCGCTAATGGTACTCTTCAACTTTTTTTCCACCACGACACTCTGGTTCAACTTTTGATTCTCCTTTTCAATCACAGCTAGTTTTTCTGAGAGCTCATGCATTTCTTTCTCCTGTTGCCTCATTTCTTGCTTCACCAATTCCATTTGCTGTGAAATTTCTGCGTTTCGTAATAAAGCAGTGTTTTTCTCAGAGGTAACTCTGAAAAAGTGACGAAATGAAAAGCTGAAATCGAGAGGGGTTGAATTGACTTGCCTTGTGAGTGTTTTTTGTACATTCAAGCTGTTGGATTTTTCTTCTCCGAGTTCTTTTTCTAATTTGGTGATCATCGTTCTCAAAGACCTGTTGGTTAAATTCTCAGAATCTGCGGATATTTTCAGTTTGTTGTTCAAATCTTCGGTTTTTTCTAGTTCGGTTTCAACATTTTCTAGGGCTTTTTTACTGGTGTCTAATTCGTTTCTGGAATGGTCCTTCAAAATAATAAATGGTTAAACACTGAATCAACACCAACTGATACACAAAAAATGTTAACACAACCGGAAGTGGGTTAAATAAATTAATGGCTGTAAAATCCACAAGTTTTGGCAATATGAGGAATTCAATTCTACGGCTCAACCAGTCAGTATAATATAATTTTGCGTCGTCAAGAAATAAAGGAAAAAATAAAATACTTGCAATAAACTTTTATTCAACAAAAATTACATGTACACATAAAAATCAACAAAAATTATTCAAAATCCATAACATACTCAACTAATGGCAAAACAGAATTCAATACGTTCCATATTGAAAAAATAAAGCTCATACTAGGAAAACCCCTGTGCTAAAATAAACAAAGCATGTAGTGTGAAAATTCAGGAAATAATAGCGGAGAAGAAGCCCCCAATCACAAATTATCTCGACTCACAAGTTCACTTCTTAAGAAGGATATTTCTTCTTCGTCGCGATTTTTAATTACTTTTAGTTCGGCCGACAGTTCGTTAACGTCTTCCGATAATCTTTTTATTTTCGTTTCCTTATTCGACAGCTCGAATTTGCAACAATCTAGCTCGGCTTCTAGCTGTTTTATATTTTCTACGAGCTTTTCTTTTTCCTCGACAGCTCTACGTCTTTCAGCACCTTCTTCAGCTGTTTGCCTACTCAACCTACCAACCTAGAAACAATTTCGCACTGACCATTACCACTACAAAGCAATAACAATGAAAAAAAAAACTAGCAAAAACCCTCAACATCAACTGTCAGGAATTCTGACAGATGAACTGTCAAATGCTCACCTGCGTCTCTAAGGAGGCTATTTTATCACTCCACGACGTCTTGATATCCGCTAGATGCAGATGGGCTTCCTCCAGCCTACGTTCCAACAACCTGCGCTCGGCCGCCATCTTTTCGTCACCTGAGGAACCTTCCGACTCGCCTTGCCGGTAGATGGCGAGCCGATCGGCCAGATGACGTCGTTCCTGCTCGCTTTTCGTAACTTCGGCGGCGAGTCTGGCGATTTCCTTGGAAGTCGAGCGACGCAAGGCGTCGAAGTCGTCCTGGAATAGACGCATGGCAGATAGGGTTCGTTCGAACCATTGGCTATAGAAGGTTTATTGTATATACAGGCACTGTCAGTTATAAAATCGTGACAGTTTGTTTATATATTGCGGAATAGGAATAATATAACATCATTATTAAATAATGTTATGCAATTTGTGTTTGTCACTTTAAAATACCTACCTCCTAACAAATATTTTAAAAATCACATTCATTCAAGTGCCTGTATATACAATGTATCTATGCCCGGGGCAATTTTGCATAAAGCACATACCTGTGACTGCACCAGAAGCTCATTTATTGACAAATGACATGGTAACAGGAGGTGCTCCAACTTACAATAAAAGATTCAAGTGCGAGGATCACCATTTTCACATTCACAATATAAATTGAAACATAACCTCACTTTTCAACATTTTCCGTTTGATGATATTTGCCAATGAAATAATTGTAATTGGAGTTTCCAACAACACAAATGTTTATCTAATCCAAACTTTTTTATGATTCAATGTTCTACACCTATGAATTCAACAAAATTGAATTGAAAACATACAAAAAATTTGATTCTTAAATGCATATCTGAGTGTGAGTCACTGTTAAGTAACTATGATAATATGATTTCTGATGACAAACAATATGAGAATAGAATACATTTGATTTAAATATAAATGAAATGTCTCCAATTATTGACACATTGAATTGATAGCTGTATTTTTGCACTTACCTGTACATCACTGAGGATTTCCTCCTGTTTCCTAAGCCTAGACACTTCATTTCTCAATTTATCTAATTGTGTATTGGCATCTTTCAGGGCAGTTGTTTTTGTAGCTATTTCTTGGTCTCTTAATAAAACTAATTGCTTGACTTTTGACAACTCCTGAGTTTGCAAATTTCCTATTTGTTGGTTATTTTCCTTATGTTCTAATATTCTTGAATTGAATTCTTCAACAAATTGAATACAATTAAAGAGATATAATACATACTTTTGTCTGATAAATGTCATGAACCAAATATTTTATAATACCTTCTGCATTTTTCAATGACTCCTTCAATGCTACAATCTCCTTCAGAGCTTCATTTTTCTGTAATTCCAAATCATGAATAAGCATATCCTTTTCCTTGATAATTTGACGCCACTCATTTTCTTTATGTTCTATTTTTCTTGCAAAGTCTGATTCAATCTTCAAGAACCTCTTCCTGAACTCCTCTGGTTCAACAGGTGCTTCATCCCTGAAACCTTCTGAGGACTGTATGGAATTGAGGCTAGATGTGGAGCCTTGTGTAGAACGTCCTCTAAGTGATTCGATTTTTTGTACGGTGGAAGAAGTGATTTTTGCTGTTAACTTTGATAGGTCACTCCCTGTTTCTTCACGAATTTTATTTTTTAAAGATGCAAACATTTTATACCTGACTAAGCAACTCTCATTTTTTTATAGTAGAAATCACAATAGTAATGTTACGGTTACTTTTTTAACAATTTTGTATTTGTTGTCGAGACATATGCATTGAAATATTGGATTGTGAGCTGTAAATTATTGTTTTAATACATTCATTTTATCTTTAAACACAACAATTCGACGATAGGCTAACGTCAACACATTTAGGTTGACAGAAGATTTACACGACAACAGTAGGTAGACAGCTGTGGCTGGCTGTGGTAAAGGCCATGTGCTCTGTGTCAAAATAAGAAAAAAAAAAGAATTCGATTACACACGACCACGCACACGACCATTAGGGAAAGACCACGTACCGCGAGATGGCGCTGCGAATGACAAAATGTCGGATTGAGGTGTGAACAACAATAACACAGGTTCGTTTTGGGAATTTGGAATTCGTGGTTTTGTACTGAAATACGTAAATACCAATAAAAATTTTCATTAAAGTTGGTCGCATGATGAATGTAATTTTATCGATTTAGCGAAGCCCTAGAGGCATCTTTGAATCAGTCAGAGGAGTCCGAGTTCTGTTCTGACAATCTCGTAATATAGCCAGCAGAATATAATTTGAAAATATTTCAATCATCCTGTACACACATTTCGGTACGGCAGAGATGACTATGTTTCGATTATACAACCCTCTTAGTCATGCGTAAAGGAATTGGCAGACTGATAAGACGGCACATATTACTCAGTCGATTTTAAACCTCTGTTGGGTTCGGACGTGCGTGACGAAAAGACTTTCTAGTGCGGTGGAAAGTTTTCGCGAGTGTTTCCAGTGATTTCGTGTGTGTGTGTGTAACTGTGTGTGTGTGTTTCAAGGACAGTTTGAGAGTGGGCATGTTGAAAAAATTAATGGGTGAGTTTTTTTGCACGTCCTTTCACACAACTGAACGATTTCGAAATTTTCCATCATGATACATCGGGTTTTTTCATTAAAATTTACTGATTTATTGGTGAAATTGTACTTTTAGAGCGGCGTTTTCAATGTTTTCTCATGATGAATACATGATAAATAAACCCTTCCTTGACATTCAAGAAAAGAAGGTGAAATTTCAACTTTGTATTAATACCGAAGTACCAGCAAAAGTGTTAGAAAATTGTTGAAAATTTTATAGATTCATTTTTAATTTTGTTATAGATGGCATGTGACGTCTGGAAAACAAAGAACTAGGATAGAAGGTGTAAACTACTACTACCAATCGGTGAGTGATTTTTTCTGATTCCTGTAACTTTTACAACTCCACATTGAGCTTTTGTCTCCTCACTCAAAAATTGTTCAGGAAACCCGTCAGCAGACAATTCTGGAAAACATCTATATAACTTGAATAATTGAATTCACTTTCAAATATTTCACATTCCACTTCTTAGCTCCACATAAAACATATTTCTAAATTACTGATATATTTTTATTTTCTATCAATTTGTCATGTTTTATTTCATTTTATTTTTTTTCAATTTGTGTACATATTTGAGTATCTCAATGGGCAGAAGGACTCAGGTCGATAGCCTATTGGATCAGTGTAAATTGGTTCAATAAAGGACATTTATTATTATCATTATTGAAATTGTTCATTATGATTTTTCGAATTCCGATATTTATTCTTGAGTTTTAATGATTTTTTTCATTCTTACAGGTAGTAAGTAGTTTCTTCTAGAAAAAGGTAAGTGATTTTTGGGTTATGCATGACTTTTTGCACGAATTACAGCGGGTGCACCCACAATATTCCGACGAACTATGGAATTCGTAGGATTATAGAGAATCCTTACAATCGAGATATACGTTCAGTATGTCCAAATTGTAATTTCTCGATTTCAACCTCACTTTTACAAATTACACAGGCCTACCTTTTTTTCTGTGAAATAGTGTTTTCAAGTGACAGGTCGTTTAACACACAGTACATCAGAATACTGAATAGAACGTTTATTTTCGAATTGAAATCCTCGACATCGCAGTAGCAAAAGTAACAGTCGTCTACAGTGCGTTGGTACAAATCAAATCTACAATCGAAAATGCGCTTGAAGAAATCAAGCATGCCGTCAAGTGATTCACAGCTAGAAGTTCCATCGAAATTCAAATGCGGTGGGTCGAAAAGCGAATTTTCTACCCGATCATAAACGACAGTTGACAACCTCACCCGATAGCACGCCCGGTACCCTTTCGAGGGGAGAGTATTGACTTTTGGTGTTTGTAAGTTTTCCTCTTTGCAAAGGAGGCTGCCACCTTAAGAAGTCGGTATGAACAGTGTTTTTCGTGGTCGTGGGAGTCTTCCTAGTTCTTGATGTAGGTAGAAATTCGCTTTTCGACCCACCGCATTCGAATTTCGATGGAACTTCTAGTTGTGAATCACTTTTGACGGCATGCTTGATTCCTTCAAGCGCATTTTCGATTGTAGATTTGATTTGTACCAACGCACTGTAGACGACTGTTACTTTTGCTACTGCGATGTTGAGGATTTCAACTCGAAAATGAACATTCTATTCACTATCCTGATGTACTGTCTGTTAAACGACTTGTTACTTGAAACACTTTTCCATGAAAAGGAAGGTATAAGCCTGACGATTAAGATGACAAGTTTCCAAATAAAGTGCATTTTTCAATTTTGTAAAAATGCCAATGAACGAATTTCAGGAATCAATTCATTTCAGGTATCAATTCATTTCAGCAAAAAATCTATCTCAGGAATCAATTATTTTATTTCAGGAGTTATTTATTTTCAGGAATCATTTTATTTTAGGAATTATTTTTTTTCAGGAATTATTCTTTTTCAGGAAATATTTATTTACAGGAATTATTCTTTTTCAGGAATCATCCATTTCAGAAATTATTTTATTCCAGGAATTATTCATCAACTTACAAGAATTTTTTTTTTCTGGAATTAAAGATTTAAAAAATGAAACTTCGTGGATTTTTAGACACACACATAATCTGAAATAATATAAAGTGCATTTTGCAATTTTGTGAAAATGCCAATCAAAACGAATTTCAGGAATTGATTTCAATTTCTGGAAGGGGTAAATGCGGTTCGAGTAGGTATCATCTGGCGATTTCGTTCAGATGAACCATTCTCAGAAATAAGCGCGGTTTTTACTTTTCAGGTACATAATCTGAAACAATATATGAAGTGCATTTTGCAATTTTGTGAAAATGCCAATCAACGAATTTCAGGAATTGATTTCAATTTCTGGAAGGGGTAAATGCGGTTCATCTGGCGATTTCGTTCAGATGAACCATTCTCAGTGAAATAAGTGAAAACAAATGAAATAAGCGCGGTTTTTACTTTTCAGGTACATAATCTGAAACAATATATGAAGTGCATTTTGCAATTTTGTAAAAATGCCAATAAACGAATTTCAGAAATTATTTCATTTCTGGAAGGGGTAAATGCAGTGAAATAATTGAAAAAGGTGAAAAAAGTGCCGCGTAGACTTTTCAGAGACGTAATCTGAAACAATATACGAAGTGCATTTTGCTATTTTGTACAAATGCCAATCAACGAATTTCAGGAATTGATTTCAATTTCTGGAAGGGGTAAATAGCAAAATATTTCTGAAAAACATGGTTTGTAGGCCTACTGGGGATGCTTCCATTAAAAAAAGCAACGCATTGAGAACTCTACCTCTTGGGTAATGACGGAAACGAGTTCAAATGTTTTCTATTTTGCAGACGCCTATAAATACCATTTTTAGATAGTAAGTACATAATCAGCTGAATTTTCTGAAAATGTGTTCGAGGAGAATGAGTACCTGCAAGATATGATTTGTCCTCGCAACAATACCTGCACATTTTTTATCAACAAATAATATGAATTCAGTGAAATAACCTCACTACCCAGTACGATTCTTCAAATTACTGAAATAAATCAGGTTAATAAATAGGTTTCCCTATAACCGAGATCGTCTGCCATTTCTTAATTCAATTTCTTAAATTTGTGTAAAAAGATATCTGAAGAACCATATGATCAGAATTGAGGAGCAGAGTACATTTTTCGTGATCCAATCCGCTGCATTTTCAGATGGTATAAAGTTTATTTCAACCAATTGTTCATTAAATATCATCCAAATATATAACTTTCAACACAAAAATGGCCTAAAATAACATAAAAAGATAACACTCCACCCATACAAACACACACACACAGGTTAGTTTGTTGGTCACACCTCGACTATTTCAAACGATTAAAAGTAGATGTCGCCCACTCTCAGATTCTTCCCTTTTGGTTTTATAGGTTATGTCTCGTCTTTCACCGTTGCGAAGTTGTTTATGTAAATAATAATCAATTCCTTTTATACTGAGGCTATTCTTGTAACTGAGAAAAATGTTTTACCATGTAAGTAATAACATAATTGATTGCATTGCATTCATTTGAAATAATCATCTTCTGCTGTTTAAGATTTCTTTAGAACATGAGATCCTCCTTCATCCCCAATATTTCGGACCACAATTATTAGAGAAAGTGAAAACAAAGTTATACACTGAAGTTGAAGGTACCTGCACAGGAAAGTAAGTAATGATGCCTTAATTCTATTCACAAATCCTACAAAAACAATGTTTTAGATATGGCTTTGTGATAGCTGTAACAACAATCGATAGCATAGGAGCAGGCTTGATTCTGCCTGGCCAAGGGTTTGTAGTATATCCAGTGAAGTATAAAGCTATTGTTTTCCGTCCCTTCAAAGGTGAAGTACTTGATGCAGTAGTGAGGCAAGTTAATAAAGTTGGAATGTTTGCTGAAATTGGACCATTGTCCTGTTTCATTTCTCATCATTCCATACCGGCAGAAATGGAGTTCTGTCCGAATGTGAATCCTCAATGTTACAAAACCAAAGATGAGGATGTTGTTATCCATGCAGAGGGAGAAATTAGGCTGAAGATTGTTGGTACAAGAGTGGATGCATCCGGAATTGTAAGTTTTGTGAACTGAATGTTTGAAAATACTCATGATTTTTTCCATTTCAGTTTGCTATAGGAACTTTGATGGATGATTATCTTGGACTCATTGGAAATTAAAGATGGTGGTTTTGTATTTTTTCTCAATTTGTAAATAAAAGTATTTTTTAAATTGACTCTTTTATTGAAAACGGTAGGTGATAATAAGAAAAGTCAGTTATCAGAACATTTTTTTATTAAGCAATAATTAGTAAAAAGTAAGATGAATAATGCTTACAATTAAAGTGAAACTCTTGACTGTAAATCACTTTTTCTGTTTTCACACGAAACTCAATAGTGAAACAATATGGATAAAGTTAATAGCAAACAAAAATCAATTCAACTGTACTAATTCCAAATTAGTAACACTTTGTTAACGAAGCTCAGAAAATATCAAGATTTTGTTAAAAACTACACGTTATTTAATACTCATAATGCCATTGACTATATCATTTGACAATACAATAAATTCGTTTCGAAATCAAATAAATCATCACAGAAGCTAGTAGAATGGTAAATTTGGAATAATTTTGTTCAACTTATGAATTTGTACAAAACGTACTTGAGCACACCAATAACGATGAATACATACAGTTTGAAGTGTAATTCTTGAACATTATTTTTCCAAAAATATTCCACAGCATAAGCACATATCCGTTCCCAATCATCCATAGTTTATACAAAAGGCAGCACCAGGCGGTTTTCTCTTTTACATGTGAAAAACATTCTTTCATGATAAATCCACATTGATTTTCCAGAACGTTAATGAATCAACCATTCATCTAAATTATTCGAATCGGTAAGAATAAAAATAATGCCTCTTGAGTTTGATTATGCTGTTGAAATGCTGCTAATTTCCGGGGAAACCACGTATTTAGTTCCCCTCTGGTTATTTTGTACAGTGCTTGAACATCCTATGTGCATGTTTATTTGAATTCTTGATTTTTTTGAAGCATCTGAGTAGAGTTATATTTTTACCGATTCTTGTAGAGAGTAAAATGAATATCGAAAGCTAATTTATCCACACTTTGCTAAAGCTAGCTGGTCGTTTCTCAACATTTTAATATATTTCACCTATCTAGAACACAAAAATTTATTCCATTCAAAAATATAGGACAAACGATAATAAATTTAAAATACATAAAAAGGGTAAAATACAATATAAAAATACACTAAACGAAACTAAAACATAACTTAATACAACATAATTCAGTCTAAAAGCAATAGTTATGATATTTAAGCTACCAGGTGACTGGGGAGGAAATCTTGAAACTTCCTGTATAGAAAACCTGGTAACCGAACATAAGCAATGATATTACGTGTGAGGATCGATTTAGTATTGTTACGCCTAGCCAGAAGATGGCGTGCTCTTTGCTGTCATTGCAGCTTTGTTCTGACGTACAGCCTCCACCCGTTTTTCCTACAAAATAAACCAGAATCAAAATATTCGAGCATGTCGTGAAGGTATTCTAAAAATTTCCAGGAACACAATTTTTTATCTGTGTTTGGTTTACGAATTCTGAAATATTGTACAATTGGAATGATTTATACACCTCTCAAAACCAGTTTGGTTTGAGCCCATCACGTCAAAATTGAAAAAACCTCAATAAAACAAGGTGAGTTTGGTGAATAGATGATAATTCGATGGTGGAAAAGTACTCACGTGATTCTTGAGTTTTTCTTTCTGTTCTTGTTCCAATTGCTCCTTCCTAGATTGGGCCAAGACCAACTTTTCTTGGATGGCATTGTCCAATTGTTGTAATTTCACGGTTTTTAGTTCTCGTACCTTGTTAACTTGCTCCTCCTGTATGACAAGCACACATACATGCAAGCATTCGATGAGAAAATCGTGGAAAGTATGATGAAATTTGTGTATGATAACAATTCAGATATCAGTAGAATTAATTCAAGTAAAAGTAAAAGAGGGTTCATGCAGCAAATAAACGTGGAATTGCATAAACCATCACATACTTTTTTTTCTAACACCTATAACCTGTTTGATGAATTTCACATCATAATTTTTTCATCACTGATATCTGATGAGATTTCAATATTCGCAAAGCTATAAATTCGAACAAGAACCGGATACTTACATGAATCTTCAACTTCTCTTTTTGTTCTTGCTCTCTTTGCTCTTTTCTAGTTTGAGCTTGCAGAAGTTTTTCAGCGATAGTGGTGTCTAATTGTTGAAGCTTAGTACTATTTTGTACTCTTACTTTTTGGATTTGGTCTTCCTGTATAATAAGAGCACAAAACATGCAAGCGATGAATAACCAATGCAAAATTATAGAAATAAAAAATATGATTCATGAGTGATAACCAATAATTTCAATAGTACGATTATGGAAGAAATATTAATTGAATATCAATGGTTTCAATGAGAAACTAAAAAAAAAAAAATGAATACGACAAAAAATCGATACAGTTACATGCCATAATGAGATGAGTCAACCAAGTGTACCAATAAAACTAATCTATTCGTTTGACAGTGAAAACTTGCACTCACATGTTCCTTGAGACGGTCCAGCATCTTCTTGATGTTATCATCTCTTTGCTGAGAAGCACATTTCAGTTTTTCCTCAATTTGAGTCCGAACTTCTTCGGTTTGCTGTTCCAGAGATAGGCGAGTTTTTTCTACGTTCTCAATGTGATCCTTAAATTGAAATGAAATGTCAACAGATTAAAACATACATCAAGCAGTTTTTTTTCAACAACGCTATGACTATCATCAACTTTCTTTAGGAACAAGAACAAGTGATGTTATAAATCGAAAAACAATTACAGTTCAGGTGAAAATAATATAAACGATGACTGGACGTATAAGTTTTATCCGATTATTATAATTATATTTAATTTTGTTTTACCTTGAGTTTGGATTTCAAATCGGTAATGTATGCCTCTCTCTTTTCCACATGCAGTCCCATCTTTTGTTCCAGGGCATCTCGAGTGGCCGATATAAACTGAGTAGTCTGTTCGTCTTTCTTACGGCTAGCCTCTTCGATCTTCAAGATTTTCGCTGACAGGGCAGCCATCTTGCTAGTTTCCAGTTGCTGAAATATCAAGAAAATAACATGGATATCACGCATAAATTTCGTAGGCATTGAAGAATTCTACCATGATTGATTATAGTGATTTCTGTAGATTTTTGAGATTTTAATATCAATTGATTCATCGATTTTTCAGACTTGAAAAATTGTATTACTTGTCTTCGTTCTTCGGCAGCTTTAAGTTTTTCTTCGATGTCCTGTACGGACATGCTATTTTTCGGTGATAATTGCTTTTTCGGTGGGTTAGCCTTCACGTCAGGTTCCCCCAAAATAACTTCGTATCTGAGTCCGCCCCTGGTCTTTTCCTGGCATCGTACCTCGGTGGCTAAAGGAAAGTCACAAATTAACGAAAAAACAAAAAAAATACATGGTCAACTAAGGAATTAACTGTGGTGGGTCCAAATTATACAAAGGGAAAAATAAAACACAAATAAATAAATAAAAAGTGTTTATATATAACTTATATAATATTTATACTACATCAATAATAATTTAACACAAATGAAAAATAACACAAAATATATAATACTAAATAAATGATACCTAATGGGCAATTCCAATTGTATTATCGATAAGGAACCAATATGTGCATTTTTTTAGTTATTTTATCGCGTTCACAATAATTGAAAACGACAAAATGATCTGTCAAAAAAAAAGAAATGACCACCTCTTGGGTGCCAATTTTCTCAACCTATATTTGTACAAGGACTGTTATGACACCTCATGAGTATATACACTGTTGCCGCTCCATTTTTTTTCAGTAGTACTCTGAAATACTTGACGAATCACTTTAGGTTACAAAAAATATGTTTTTGGGAACTTTTGGAAATGCCCATGTCAAAATTCATACTCACTGACGAATTGTACTCTTTTTGGTTGATGTGCAATTGTTGCTGCCCTTGGTTTCGTTTTTACTTTTGTTATTGGAATTTGGGATCTGTGTACTGTAAATAGGAAATGTCATTAGTCGTTCAATTACGTCAATATCTTTAGAGTCACGATAATGAGTAATAAGAACAGTCTGGATCGGACGGAATAAATATATTTGTAATGATAAATCGTCATTTTTTGTCACAGAGAAGTGTAACAGGGTACAGCTAGTTACATATGCAGGGTAAATCATGCGCAAGTGTGAGAAAATATTGAGACTACAACGTTTCTCGATTTATCCAGATTTTCCAAGAATCCATGAATTAAATTTATCAAAGATGTTGTAGAATCTGAATAACTTGAGAAATACTGTGTTTTCATGGTTTTATCAGGATGAATACATGATGAATCCTTTCTTTACATGTATTGTAGGAATTGGCCAAAAAATTCTTCAATATGCAAGGAAAAGAAAATCGCAAGTCTCGGGTACAAAATCTACTACATATCACCGACGTTGTAAGTGATCCAAACCCTCTCACCCCCCAACCGACTGTAAGCTCCCCTCAGGTGTAATTCGAGCGGTTGATATTGCAGGAATTACAGGGATTTCACCTCGAATTCCCCTCCTTACCTCGCAGCTTATTGATGACGTAAATGGGGGGATTACCGCTATGCGGAATAACATTCCGGCGAAGTTTCTAATCGACTTTCTGCACGTCAACATCAGAAATCGGACACCTACGTAGGGGGTAGCCATTAGGGATGGCCCAGGCGTCAACAAATTTTACGAGACATGGTTGGATAGTCAGTATGATTGAACAATATTTGATCAAGAACTAGTATTTGGAAGAGGTGTTCGGGATTTTGCAACCAGAATGAATTCAATACAATCTGCAGTTGAATGAAAGTGTCATTTCACCTACAAACGTCAAAAAATTCACAGTGTAATTGGATTACAAAAATTCTGCTAATTTTTCAGGTTCCTAGTCTGTCATTCGATATATCCTCATCTGTTTTTATTACTCATATCAATTACACAAAAAATCTTGATCTAGATAATTCAATGCGCCAATTCAAGTTGCATAACTGTCATCTGTCAACAGCAGGACTGTGGAATGCTTACGGGTGTCTTGAATACCCCATTACACAACCTTTTACAAATTGATTAAATTGATTATTTTTTTAATCACCGAGGAGCATTTTTACGTAATACGAATGTACAGTTCAGTGCAATAGACTCGGACACTGGTTCAAAATCCTTATTTCAGAGGGAAGCCCATGTAGCAATTCTGAAAAAGCGTTTTTCTTTTGGCATATTCGGAAAATGTAGTGTGTTAACATGCCCTGATGGAAGGAAAACAATTGGATACAATTCATGAGGTTTCGCTTCGATAAAACACTTTTTGGAGATCGTACATCAAAATTATTGTTTTGTTTTTCAAGGCATTTTTGACACTGAATTTGATTCTCGCCTTTGAATTTATAAAAAGATGTTGTCAATGTGCGACAAACTCCAAAGACGTCAGGCAAGAAGTTAGCCGCCATTTTCAGGTTAAAATTAATTATACAAAGATTTGTACATCCCCCCCTCATTAGAGAGTTTCTCAACTTCCAAAAACTGAGAAACCAAAAAGATCTGCACTTTTCATAATGAGGAAGTTTCCTTATGACGAATTCTCATCAAATAAGTACTCAACTATCTAATTTGATATCTCTACTTTAGAGAATGACAATACAAATCATTCTACTCCATTCTATTTTCAAAATAAACCAATTTATAAATTTTGAGGCGGAAAACTGTGACGTACTTAGTGAGTTTAGAGTGAATATAGCTATCGTAAGTTCCATGGTGTAATCCGGATGATCGCGGACGAAATCTACGAATGCATTTGCGCAATTGCCATATCTACCTTCCTATTTTCATGAAAATATCTTGAAAGCTGTTCCGAAAATTCAAACACAAAATTATATTGAAATGATTCACTTCAAGAACAAATTCGATTCATTCATTTATTTTCTATTCAGCCATAGCCCTCGATTATATCATCGCATTCATATATTTTCGCATGTTATGTGTTAGTTATATTTCATAAGACATATATGATATTTTACCAAGATATTCTGGTCAGTTTTTCCGAATATTTAGAATAAATTAGAAGCAGGGCAACACTGTACTTCCGCACGCAAAATCTCAATTTGTTCCTGTGTGAACCCGATTTTCCGGACTTGGTACGTCATCA
Source organism: Plagiodera versicolora (assembly GCA_037013635.1). NCBI lineage: Eukaryota > Metazoa > Arthropoda > Insecta > Coleoptera > Chrysomelidae > Plagiodera > Plagiodera versicolora. Next base: position 12,510,023 of record CM072981.1, on the reverse strand, counting down.
GAATGGTGGAGGAGCCAAAACTAGTTTTCCAAAACGAAATTCTGGAGTCAAATTCGATCGCACAAAAAAAAAGAAAAAATACGGGTGTAATAATTTTTCATATATTTTATGGAAAGAATAAAATCTCAATATTGGAAACTTCCTCATTTACGGAAACGCCACTAGACAGCTTTTCGAAAACCGATTTCCTAGACATCCAACACGCCATATCAATCTCGCACAGGGCCAGACTCGATCGGCCCCTACCCTACCGCCCCAAAGTGGCGCCGCGACGTCGAAACGAAACCCGTCGATGAGTCATCGTATTTCGTCGACGTCGGTAGACATGCGGACGGGATTACCGTGTGCTCGTACGGTCGCCATTGCCGGCGACATTTTTTTTTATTGGAAAAATTGAGGAAGTTGTATTTTGTGACAGATGAGCATGCGCAGTTCCGACATGTTGACGAGGAATCAGCTGGGTGTATTCGCGGTTCGTTCGCCTGTCAAATTCAACGATACTTCGGAACAAAAAGTTGGGTTAGGTTTATCATTCAAATTGTTTCGAAATATGTATTTCAATTTTTGCCTAAATTTAGACTAAAATATCATTAGCAATCAATGTTTTTTATCCAAAATAAATTTGGATTCGTTGTGTAAATGTGACGTGTTTCCCTACCAATTGTCTCAACCAATTAGAAGCTTGGTGGTTTTATTTTGCACTGTTGGTATTGAAAAATAACCAAATCTGTCAGAACTATCTTCCTTAAATAAATATACTAAAGCAAAATTCATGTTTTGCTCATTATTTAGCGCACCTCAGCCTCTTTAACCAACTTTTTGCCCCATGAAATTAGCAAAAACTCCATGGTAAACAATTTCTAGACAAATCGAAACCAAAATATTACAAAATTGATGACGAAATGTAACAGTTTTACAAAAACAACGTAAGGATGCTTCTCGTATATTTCCCAATTTATTTTTCTCATAAAACTTTCATTCACTAGCCGATTGATTCACGACCTTTCGGAAGTTTACACCTCCGAATTATTTTTTCATTCAACCCTCTATCGATCCAACAGAAAAGCAGAGGTCAATATAAAAGTTCCATTACAACCTAGTGCATTTTTCGTTGGTTATTGTCACGGGGTTGCTGGTATGTTACTGGTGCGAAAAGTAGATGAAAACAATCCTTGGAGAGGATTGTTTATCGAGTCAAAACTAAAAAAAAATATTTGCAGAAGTTTCCGATGAATGAATCTTCACTTTGCACTTTTTATCTTACATAACCTCAATTCAAAACAAATGAATAGGGCATTCCAACGACCTGTCAAAACAAATTCAATATGGTGGGAGTAGGCACACAATGCTTTGTTTACATATTGTTATGTTATAAATTGATCTAAAAGTTGTGAGATTTTTGTTTTCGTGACTGCATCAAATGATTTTTTATATTGTTTAGAGCTTATTAGTGGTATTCTCACTAAAAAATGCCTGTTACATGCCTTTTAGTCAACTGTGGAAGTCGTTCCAAGGATAATGTAAAATTATTTTTAGTGCCTGCGGTTTTAAGCCACAGGTTTCTAACGGATAAAAACGAATTGTCTGAAAGGCTATGGATAGCAGCAATTAAGAGGAACGATCTTACTGAATCGATACTAAAAAATCAGAGAGTCTGCAGTAAACATTTTATAACTTTTATTGTATTTACATTGTACATTTTATTCAGCTGCAAATTAAAGTGCACCCACATAACTGCAAACTTCACTGTGTCCAGCCATTCATGGGCAATGTGCTGTTAATACACTTTCATCTTTGGCCACAATGCACCAAACGTCTGACGGTTTCTCATTTCCTCTCAGAATATTTGACCTAAAAAAAATGCTGAATAAACAAAAGTCAATAGAAATGAACAAACCTTACCTTTCCCACTACAATGTAGAAACCATTCACCACTTTTGTCCCCACATTCACAACAAAGCCTGACTCAAAATACTTGAATGAATGCAAGCTTTTGTAGGCCTTCATTTGTTCTTTGGTGTAATAGCTATTTGTTAGCACTAAATAAGAAACAATATCTATATTTGTAATAGGTGGAATTCCATGAATTGAACTATCCAATTCCTGGATGTTCAATGTAAAAGGGTCTACATCATTTATTATCTTCAGTTTCATTGGGTATCTGTAAATAAACATTCCACTTCACATATGGGAAACAAAATGTTGTGTAAACAAAAAACAAATTGGGTTTTCAGCTTACCTTTCACCAATATCTGGATTTTCCAACAATAATGTCCTTAAATATACACTCTGCATCTTAAAACTTCTATCATCAACAACAAACTCACACAACTTCGGAAATAATGCCGTAATGACGTCACTTCAAACAGCTGTGTGCCTACTCTCGCCATATTGAATGTCACGTGATTTGGAATGCCTAATTACGACTTTTCAACCCAACGTAACGCGCCTATGAATTGGCCCTCCCTTTCATCTATCGACATCACTACCTTTATCTCTTCTCGTTTCTACTGTTGCTATAGCCTGCGAAGTCATTTTTTTTTCTTGCGGACTCTTGAAGGTCAAATACGTTCGGAAGGCTTTTTCAGTTTTATAACGACGAAGAAGTAGCGGATATGTGCGATTATTCAGATTTGAAACACTGTCAATAATTGAAGCTTGAACTGAAAGTTTTTTTCTTTTATACATCATAATTTATTTCTTCATATATCAATACAAATCGGTATTAATATTATAAAGAAATTAAGTTTCAGTGACATATTTGAATTAGTAAACTTTTTGGAAATGCTAATAATCTAGAAATATAATTGGTTATGTTATATATCAAAGTTTCAAAATAATTTTTAGTACACACAAGTGAAGAAAGTATGGGTTTTTGTGTTACTCACCGTTTCCTGGAAATAAATTTATTTATCTTCTACATTTTGGATTATAACTGGAAGTTTTCCAAAATATCAATTGAAACTCGAAATAGTATGAAACTTCTAGAACAATTGTGATATTTGATATGGTTTTTGTATTCGAATAGTAGGCTGTGTATGTCAAACTTTGAAGTAATTAGAAGAAAAGTGAATTCCAGAAAACAATATTTGATAAGAAACAAGCATTTGGAAGAGATGCTCAGAATTCTGAACCCAGAATAAATTCAATACAATCTGCAGTTGAATGAAAGTGTCATTTCACCTACAAACGTCAAAAAAATTCACAGTATAATTGGATGACGAAAATTCTGCAAATTTTTCAAGTTCCTAGTCTGTCATTCGATATATCCTCATCTGTTTTTATTACTCATATCAATTACACAAAAAATCTTGATCTAGATAATTCAATGCGCCAATTCAAGTTGCATAACTGTCATCTGTCAACAGCAGGACTGTGGAATGCTTAGGCTGTCTTGAAAACCCCATTACACAACCTTTCACAAATTGATTATTTTTTTAATCACCGAGTAGCATTTTTACGTAATACGAATGTACAGTTCAGTGCAATAGACTCGGACACTGGTTCAAAATCCTTATTTCAGAGGGAAGCCCATGTAGCAATTCTGAAAAAGCGTTTTTCTTTTGGCATAATCGGAAAATGTAGTGTTTTGAACATGCACTGATGGAAGGAAAACAATTGAATACAATTCATGACATTTCGCACCGATAAAACACTTTTTGGAGATCGTACATCAAAATTATTGTTTTGTTTTTCAAGGCATTTTTCGACACTGAATTTGATTCTCGCCTTTGAATTTATAAAAAGATGTTGTCAATGTGCGACAAACTCCAAAGACGTCAGGCAAGAAGTCAGCCGCCATTTACAAGTTAAAATTAATTATACAAAGATTCAAAACACATTTTCTCACCCCCTTCTGAAAAAATCTCGAACCACAATCAAATCCTAGACGTCCACACGGACTTCCCACTTCAAAACCCACACAAAAAAATCAAAAAAAAAAACAAAAACCGCCATACTTACCGGCTAACGGCAGCGGAGCCCTGCACGTATGACAGAAACACTGCATAACGGATTCCCTCACTAGACCGATAATCATTTCGATGCTTGCCTCGACTGGCCCGTTCGTTTGTCCGTCGAAATCGTCCCTGGAACTGAGTCCCGGAGCGGAAAAACAGGTTGGCGACGGGGTCGATTCGAACGGAGGAAATGGCGGAGGCGGCGGGTGTGCGGCCGGCGCATCGTCGCGGTCGATAAGGCGGGCGTAGTCGGGACGGGGGCGGCGCGAGGGGGGGGGGGGCAGGAATTACCCCTCTCGATGTTCGAGTGGACGGGCGGAGGGGAGGCGGCCGCGGTGCGAGTTTGAAAACGACACCGACACTCGATTTGTACGATGTTTGGAAAAAGCTAGCAGGAGTTGGTCCTTTGACGAATTCAAGGTATTTCGTAACTCGTCGATAAGGTGTCTAAGAGGCGCTGAAATCGGTGGTGAAATCCGTTTTCCGATATCTAGTATAGTTTTCGAGTTATTTCATATTCAAAAAACCTCAAAAAAAGTCGCAAAAACTCACGAAAATCCCCAAAAAAACCCATATTCTAAAATAAAAAACCTCGAAATAGTCCATGTCGATGCTCTGGGAGCCTCCATACGAACATTGAAGACTCTACGACGACTTTGATTTTTGGAAAAATCCAAAGGGGGTATATTTTCAGGCAAAATTTCAAAAAATAAATTCGTCGATAAGGTGTCTAAGAGGCGCTGAAAACGGTGGTGAAATCCGTTTTTCGATATCTAGTATAGTTTTCGAGTTATTTCATGTTAAAAGTTCCAAAAAAACCTCAAAAAAAGTCGCAAAAACTCACGAAAATCCCCAAAAAACCCATATTCTCAAAGAAAAAACCTCGAAATAGTCCATGTCGATGCTCTGGGAGCCTCCATATGAACATTGAAGACTCTACGACGACTTTGATTTTTGGAAAAATCCAAAGGGGGTATATTTTCAGGCAAAATTTCAAAAAATAAATTCGTCGATAAGGTGTCTAAGAGGCGCTGAAAACGGTGGTGAAATCCGTTTTTCGATATCTAGTATAGTTTTCGAGTTATTTCATGTTAAAAGTTCCAAAAAAACCTCAAAAAAAGTCGCAAAAACTCACGAAAATCCCCAAAAAACCCATATTCTCAAAGAAAAAACCTCGAAATAGTCCATGTCGATGCTCTGGGAGCCTCCATATGAACATTGAAGACTCTACGACGACTTTGATTTTTGGAAAAATCCAAAGGGGGTATATTTTCAGGCAAAATTTCAAAAAATAAATTCGTCGATAAGGTGTCTAAGAGGCGCTGAAATCGGTGGTGAAATCCGTTTTCCGATATCTAGTATAGTTTTCGAGTTATTTCATATTCAAAAAACCTCAAAAAAAGTCGCAAAAACTCACGAAAATCCCCAAAAAAACCCATATTCTAAAATAAAAAACCTCGAAATAGTCCATGTCGATGCTCTGGGAGCCTCCATACGAACATTGAAGACTCTACGACGACTTTGATTTTTGGAAAAATCCAAAGGGGGTATATTTTCAGGCAAAATTTCAAAAAATAAATTCGTCGATAAGGTGTCTAAGAGGCGCTGAAAACGGTGATGAAATCCGTTTTTCGATATCTAGTATAGTTTTCGAGATATTTCATGTTTAAAGTTCCAAAAAAAACTCAAAAAAAGTAGCAAAAACTCACGAAAATCCCCAAAAAAACCATATTCTAAAAGAAAAAACCTCGAAATAGTCCTTGTCGATGCTCTGGGAGCCTCCATACGAACATTGAAGACTCTACGACGACTTTAATTTTTGGAAAAATCCAAAGGGGGTATATTTTCAGGCAAAATTTCAAAAAATAAATTCGTCGATAAGGTGTCTAAGAGGCGCTGAAAACGGTGATGAAATCCGTTTTTCGATATCTAGTATAGTTTTCGAGATATTTCATGTTTAAAGTTCCAAAAAAAACTCAAAAAAAGTAGCAAAAACTCACGAAAATCCCCAAAAAAACCATATTCTAAAAGAAAAAACCTCGAAATAGTCCTTGTCGATGCTCTGGGAGCCTCCATATGAACATTGAAGACTCTACGACGACTTTGATTTTTGGAAAAATCCAAAGGGGATACCCTTTGGTATATTTTCGAGCAAAATTTCAAAAAATAAATTCGTCGATAAGGTATCTAAGAGGCGCTGAAAACGGTGGTGAAATCCGTTTTTCGATATCTAGTATAGTTTTCGAGTTATTTCATGTTAAAAGTTCCAAAAAAACCTCAAAAAAAGTCGCAAAAACTCACGAAAATCCCCAAAAAACCCATATTCTCAAAGAAAAAACCTCGAAATAGTCCATGTCGATGCTCTGGGAGCCTCCATATGAACATTGAAGACTCTACGACGACTTTGATTTTTGGAAAAATCCAAAGGGGATACCCTTTGGTATATTTTCGAGCAAAATTTCAAAAAATAATTTCGTCGATAAGGTGTCTAAGAGGCGCTGAAAACGGTGATGAAATCCGTTTTTCGATATCTAGTATAGTTTTCGAGATATTTCATGTTTAAAGTTCCAAAAAAAACTCAAAAAAAGTAGCAAAAACTCACGAAAATCCCCAAAAAACCCATATTCTAAAAGAAAAAACCTCGAAATAGTCCTTGTCGATGCTCTGGGAGCCTCCATATGAACATTGAAGACTCTACGACGACTTTGATTTTTGGAAAAATTCAAAGGGGATACCCTTTGGTATATTTTCGAGCAAAATTTCAAAAAATAAATTCGTCGATAAGGTGTCTAAGAGGCGCTGAAAACGGTGGTGAAATCCGTTTTTCGATATCTAGTATAGTTTTCGAGATATTTCATATTGAGAATTCCAAAAAACCCCAAAAAGTCGCAAAAACCACCAAAAACTCCCAAAATTTTCCCAATTTTCAACGAAAAAACCCATGAATAGTTCATGTCGATGCTCTGGGAGTCTCCATACGAACATTAAAGGCTCTACGTATATTTTCAGGCAAAATTTCAAAAAATAAATTCGTCGATGAGGTGTCTAAGAGGCGCTGAAAACGGTGGTGAAATCCGTTCTTTGATATCTACCATAGTTTTTGAGATATTTCAGGTTGAAAATTTCGAAAAATCGCGAAAACCCGCGAAAAACCGGGAAAACCCCCAAAAACCCCATATTTTCAACGGAAGGTGTGCTGAATATACTACAGAAATTCGTTAATTCTATTTGGGACTGTCAAAAAATCTTGAAGAGTCCCAAAAACCTCCCAAACCCCCAAAAACTACCCATAACCGAAAAAAAACATGGAAAAGTCGATGTTCTGGAAGCATTTGTACGGACATTGAAGTCGAAGTTATTCTTCGCATAACCCGGAAAATTCCGGTGTCTCAGCCAATGCTATTTCCTCACCCCTCGACAATACGACGCCGACGGCTACGATTAAGGGTATGCGTGTACGTGCCCCAAGTCTCTAGGGTATATCGTTCCACAAACCAGTGGCGGAACAACGAAAAATTATTGTGAATAACAAGTGGTATATCTTGACCACCCTGTATCGTAATATCTAGGACATACCTAAACTGCGGGAAGCTGTCAAGAACCAACTAACTGAAAACTAAATCACGATAGGAAAGTATTTCTTGATTCAAATTTAATTTTGACGTTTTTAAAAATTTATGGATTTCAGAGATAATGATCAATTTCTTTTTTTTTTTTTTCGAAAAGTGTTATAGGTAGGTATTATAGTAAAGTATGGGGAACATTGGAAAACATGGATGAGAATTCATAAGTTTATATAGGGTGGTGCATTTGAAATATCAGAGTTGCTACTGCTTTCTGGTAGAAGCGGCAACACTGCAGTAAAAAAATATTACTCACCTTCAGTAGTGGTTGATGGAACTTCAGGTGCTACTTCAGACATGTTGGTAATGAAGTTTCCTGCAATTTAAAGGAAACTATTTTATTCGAAGCACGCCCATGCCTCTCGCATTTGAACGGGGTAATCTGGACGAGGAAAAATACAGTGCAATGGCTGTTTGAATATTCTTTTCTCTTCCTGTCATCGACCAGTGACGCATTAATTCGTTCGAAACAAACAACGATAAGAGGTTATTTTGCCAGACAGAGGAAATTATCAAATTAGGTGGCAATTATCTCATCAACAGATGGCGCAGTGAATATTATTTTCTTCAGTCGAGGGAATTTTACTTTCCTCCGATTTTCTCATTTTTGGAGACCAGGAGAAAGGCTATTGAATGACCTCCTAGGTCTCCAGATTTAGCACCTATGGATTATTTCTTATGAAGGTACTTTAATGATGAACTAAATACTTTTTTTCATTTTTCACTTGTATTGAAATATAACCAAATCAGCAAAGATCATACATACTACCAAAGAGAAGATTTCAACATTCAACTATGCATTAATATTTGCACAAAGATATCTTCCATTCATTTGCCTAAAATAGAATTCAAAATAAACATATACCACATATATAATTTTGCTATTTGAAGCTCTGTTCAAATCCAGTTTTATATCCCTATACCATATACGTGACAAAGACATTGTTATTCATCTGCCTTATATGAACAAAGACAAGAGATAGCAACGTAGGTAAACAACTTCACTTGTTTCAGGTTTGCGATTACAAAACATATCAAGTAGTCTAGACAATTCTGTGGGTGTCTCATGAAAAAATGTAATGCAAGGTCTTATTATTATTATACAGGAATGGATAGGGAAGTAAAAACTTCTGAAAGTTTTAATACAACGAATTCCAAATATCTCATGAAAAATACAAAAAAGTTATTTGACTCATCTGCCTCCTGTGAGGATTGAACTCACGACCCCTGGTTTACAAGACCAGTGCTCTGCCACTGAGCTAAAGAGGCTACGTATTTATGTGTCTTCGAAATGGTTTATCGTTTCTATCTAACATTTATAGATTGGTAATTAATAGATGAGATCATAAACAAATGCCTCCTATGAGAATTGAGCAATGAGATAAAAAGGCTACGACGCCGAGAGAAGTGGATCATTTCATAACCAAAAGTATGATGTTCGAACGGTCACGTAGACACTACCGCAAACTGTCAACTAATACACGAAATAAAGTCGATATCATTCAAGAATCATTGATTTTTTATCAATATAGAATTATCTGGAATGAGAACAAAAGAGCTGAGATTGATGATAAATTTGATAAACAATCTCAATGTATACCGTAACAATGATTCATGTTCAAAACATTTTCAAACTCCAGAGAAAAACCCTAACCTTCTTAATCTCTTCCCAGCTGGAATGACAAAAAATGCGTATATTATTCGAGGGGTGTAAGGTGTAAACGACGGTTATTGTTCTACACAGATGAGTCATCTTGTACAAGTTGTACTTATTCAAAAGTATTATTATGGGATCAGCCCACTTCATCTTGTTCCGGATATCTAAATAAAGAAGGGAGTTTTCAAACCGGTTAACCGAATATGGAAGAAACATTTCTCGAGACAATGCAACATGAATCTTAATAATTTCTTTAAGGTCAAGAGTTGAAAGAACAGATCATATACCAACGGTCTCCATCAACCTAAAAATAGCAATTCAGAGTTTTTTCTCATGTTTATTTTTGATTTTGGTAATTAACGACACAAAGTGATTGACAGTATCGATGGCATACCGAGAAACTTTCAACTTTCCCTCTCCAGATATATCAACAGCAGTTTTCTAGAAAAAACACAAAAAACTTACCCCAAACTGCAGGAACAAATAATCAGTCAGTGAACGCCTTTGAGACTGTCACACAAAGATACAGATGTAATGTACTATTTTGAAACGTAAATGTTAAGTAGATCTTATTTGGTAGCTATTTCTGGAAGACAAGACTTGTTTTAATATCAGAATAAGACTGAAATGCAACGGTCTCAATGACGATCGACGGTAGACAGAACAACTTGTCAAAGACGCATCACGTGGATGGGGTACACAGCGATCTAATTGGTTGAATGATTCGAACAAAGAGTTGTGATTGGTTAACATGTAAATTTGAAATTGTTTTTTGCAGTTTTTATGAACGGCTTGACTTGTGTTGTTAGTTGCCTATTGGCGGTTTTAATAATTTCGACGGCTCTTGGTGGTAAAATTTTGAAATAGTTTGCGCAAACATCTCACTTCCCTAAACACTTTTTTCACTGAAACGGCTTAACAAATCCTAGTTATAACAAAAGTTCGAAACATTCACACTGACTTTTTATCAGTGTCGGTTGACATGCATCATTTCATCATATTAGTATCACTATTTCACACAAATTATTTTGTAACTTTTACGAAACACTAGGATGAATAACATACACACAAAACGCTTTTCATTAATTTTATTTGATCTTATACAATTAAACTTCATGTCTCTTCGAGCTTCTGGGTAAGTTGTTCTTCGAATCTGCCAGTGTCAATCTGCTCTTTTCCTGGGTGCACTCTTTCAGCATGCTCCGCCAAAGCTTGTGTTGTCGTGAAATAAGCGGAGCAGTGCTGACAAAAGAATTTTTTGAGTTTGTTGTGACACTTCATGTGCACTGCCAGGCAACTAGATTGAGTGAATCCTTTTGAACAAATCATGCATTTGTAAGGACGTTCTCCGGTGTGAGAGCGACGGTGAACTATCAAGGTGCTGGATCCATTGAAACCTATATATAAATAATTATATAACAATGTGACGAAGAAATAATGCATGGGTTATTGTCCAATACTGAATTAGGATACGTTTTAAAAAAAGCGAGGTAAATAAAGTGCATTGGCATTTGACAGTTTTGACACATTGTATATCAATGTTCTATAAACAAAGAAGAAGTAGTTACTTAACCCTCGAAGCTAAGCTCAAACAAAAATACAAATCGAATCAACAAAATATCCTCTTTATTTTGTTTGTGAACAAACAACAATCACGAAAAACGAAGAATAACTAAGAAACCAACTCCAGAGAAAAAAGTAATATCCTAACCTTTATTACAAATATCACAGATGTGCGATTTTTCGCCAGTATGTGTCCTCATATGCTTAGTCAGTTCACTAGACTGACAAAATCCCTTTTGACAGACACAACACACATAAGGTCTTTCACCTGTATGAGTTCTGATGTGGGCAATGAGGTTCGAACGAGTTGAAAAAGCCCTAGGACAAATGGTGCACTTGTGAGGTCTTTCACCTAGAAAATGTTTACACTCAACAAACATGTAATTTTTCACTAAACTTCACAGCACTCACCGGTATGTGTCCTAATATGCTTTTCCAAGTCTTGAGCCTGCCTACACCCTTTCCCACAAACCATACATTTGAAAGGCCTCTCCCCAGTATGCATTCGCATGTGGATTTTGAAATTTCCACTGTGAGAAAATGCTTTGGCACAAAATTTGCACTTGTAGGGCAAATCTGGAGAATGAGTTTTTCTATGTCTGAAATAAGGCAAAGTTGAGAACATTAAATGAAAGCCTACACAGCAAGAAAGTTACCTGGACAGCTTGTTAGCATTTGAAAATGTTTTTTTACAAGTAGGACACTGCTTTGCAGGATCTTCAGTTGTTGATTGTTTAATGGATGTATCATTATTTTCATTTTTGTTCTCTGTTGAGTTTTGTAGAGGTTGTAAAGAGGTAACTTGCTGTGACTGAATCATAAGATAACATTTAATAGCTCAAAACTGTTCACTCTAAACTTACCTGAAGTTGAGGTGCCATTTGATGTAAAATTCCTGGGATAGGTTGTAAAGGTAAATCAAATGTCCCATTAACACTAGTATATACTTGTGGTTGATTAACATCATTCAAACTATACGTAGCCAATTGCACATTATTATCCTGTTGATAGCCCATCTGCCCCAAGGACTGAGTTGTAGAGATAAAAGTGCTTTGCAAGGATTCAGTGCCAGGAGGGCACCCCATGTAAATGCAATTATTTTGGGGCACTGTTTGAGGTAGTCCTTGCACTAGCATTTGCTGTGGTTCTATTTGACTCACTGGTTGGATTTCCTCCTGAGAATGCACTTCTTGTGATGGTTTACTCAATTTCAATTGACGTAGCTTTGAGTCCGACTTTTCACATTGCTTTTTGAATTGAAAAGCAATGTGGAGTTTAGCTGAACACTTGTTGCAGATTTGGGCAGGTAGACCATCATTTGGCCACACTTGGACTGCTGCGCAGGCCATCATTTTCTTCGATACGTTAACTTTGAAAATTGACATCATCGTACCCGCGTTCATACATATCCTACAAATTTTTTCAAAATCAACTTCTACAGACAAGGGTTCCATAGCTGAAAATGTATAAAACTTGAGTTAAATCATCCACAAAGAGCAAGTCTCATCGTATATCAGTAAGTACTGATATTCCATAACAGGGTCAGTTACTTGTAATGATGAGTACTTGTTTCATTATTGCTTATTTATTTATTTTATGATATTTGGTAAATATCAACAAAACCATGGACGAAACAAGTGAAATGTCAAAAATGTCGGAAGTCAAATTGCAGATGTCATCGGCATGCCAGACCCTCTGATTCGGTAATCTCAAATGTTCGGTAACGTGTTGGCTAATGCCCATGCTATGTTATAATACAAACAGAGACAGACGACACAACTATTCTTGTTTTACTCATGTACTGGAACGACACTATCGATAAGGGCAACAGATTGAAGTCGTTTGACAGATAGTATTCCCTTTCATGACAAAATTCAAAATGAATTATACTTTGTGTCTTGTGTTTCTCTTTGTTTTGGAAACAAGAGAGAAAAAAAATCCGACTCTTTAAATCATTTTATGCAACACTGACCTGTTTGTTTATGGCGGCTTGTTTTGTGTGTGTTGATGATTTGAGTTACATGTTTGGGACTCTCTCTTGAGTCTGAAAATATTGGTAACGTTGAATAATGATAATATATTAATTTTGTTATCTTCATTGATTATTTTCAGCAACTGAAATGTTTTTGTGAAGGATATTCTTCACCATGACTGACGAAAATTCTTGGAGAACGCCTGCCTTCAGGCAGAGTGTTGTAGCCAAAGTGTAAATATCAATAGGATATTGTTAAATATTGTAATTGAGCATTTTTTCCTTTTAGAGATGAGGCAATTCGTCAATCTGGTATGAATACTTCAAGAAATAGTCTGGAGATGGAAAACCATGTATTCCAGAAAGCAAAAACTAAAGAAGAATATTTAGGATTTGTGGCTAGACTGATTCTACATGTACGAGAAATGAGTAAGAACATATTCATCTGAATTAGATCTCATAATCTGTAGTTTTCATTTTATATAATGTCCACTATTGCTGATATACCATTTCTTAAAACTTGGACTGTGGAAACCTGAATTAAATTCAATGAACTGAATGAACAAGTATTTCTTTCATATTCAATACACCATGAAACTTCTATGCTGGATTATAACATCACATTTATTTGGGGATTTTCCATAGACAATTAAGTGAAACAACCTGATGATTAGAGCATAATTTTAAGTAAATTAACTATCCACTGGTATCTCATTCAAAACAAATAAATTATGAGAGACTGTTAACCAAATGCAGAAACATTAATGAATTCCTGTTTTTTTTTTGGACAGAAATACCAACTAAAATTTTGATAATAATAAGTGCAATTTCACCATATTCTGTTTCAACTTGAAATGAAATTTCATAAGCAGGATAACAAAAAACTATAAAAAAATTCTATATACTTCATCTCATTTGCCATTACACATACTTTGAACTGTATTATAGGTAAAATAACAGTCAACATACTTGTATGTAAAATAAATTTGTGTCACACTGTATTTCCACTATCAAGAAATTTTCATGAAAAACTCGTATGATGAGCTGGTATTTTGGATACAAAAAAACTAGCCGATTACTTTTTATCATAGATAAGAAATTGTGAAGTTGTTTTGATCATTTCATTGTAGTACATTTTTAATTAGTCATATTGTGAGATTTCTGGTATAGATATTATGACTAAAACTTTATTTTTATTGTTTGTTTGATTTTATGTAATGTTATATATATACCTTTATATTTGTTTTGTTATGTGACAATCCATTTTTTGGGTACCAATTTATATTATTGTAAGACAAAATTTTCAGTACATTATGAATTATCAAGGTAAGTTCCTCCTTGTCATAAATCCTATTTAAATTTTCTCATTCTCATCAATAAAATAATGATGACATTGACATTTCAAATTCCATTTCTGGTGTTATTATTGTATCACCCCGTATTTTCCTAAAAATCAGTCGTATATGTTTATTTCCAGACTCCCACAAATATTAGGCCTGCTCTAATTCAAATTTAATTTTTTCCCGTCATATTCCAGAACCGAAACAAGGAACGGGCATGTCAGGACCGGCTCAGAATCCCGGCGGCCAGGGCATGCAAGACCCGATAAACGCCCTACAAAACCTGGCCAGTCAGGGCAGTCGCAATCCCATGATGAACATGGGCCCGCAGCCCGGCCAAATGGGCGGCCCACAGCAAGCCCCCGCCTCGAATTTACTGCAGACGCTCAACAGAGGGCCTTCGCAACAAATGATGATGGGCAACATGGGCGGCAACATGTCCGGACCTTTGATGCAGGTATGTGAAATCACAAACTCAACAAGAAATTATTTTTAAAATGATTATTGGAACAAATTCTATGACATCCAGAACGTTGAGAAACATAGCCATTTTTTTTACAATAATTTGACAACATTAACAATAATTATAGGTAATAAATCCTCCTCACCAGCGCCAGATTATTGTTTCACAGTGTTGCCGATTGAAATTTTATTTCTTCACATCGTTAGCAGATCTAAAAAATAAGGATAATATATACATTTTTCACCAATAATTAAATCTAAAACAATCAAAAATATGCGGATTCGATATCAGTACATACTGACACATAATGTTCTTTTTTTCGTGGACGAAACTGAATGAATCAAATATCCTGAGAAACTTTGAAAAATTGTCCAACTGGCAACTCTGACATGTCCAGTATTAGCACTTCTTACGTCACAAAAACCGCCCTCTTCAAAGTCCTGTCAAATTTAAAGGTTTCAAAGAGTATTTTCGGGTTTCACTGCATTTTTTCAGAAAAATTACCAATTTTGTGCGTGACATAACGTCGTATCGATGGTACTTTTTCCAGGACAGATCGAATATGGGTAACATGGGGAATATGGGCAACGCAGGCGCGATGAACGCTAGCCAGATGAGCTCTCAGATGGCCAATCAGATGCGCGTGCAGCAAATGCAAAGCGGGGTGATGAATCAGATGCCCAGCCACATGGGCAGCCCGTTACAGGCTCCGATTCAGAGCCAAATGGGCGGCCAGATGGGTAACCAGATGCAGGGACCGATGCAAATGGGTGGTGGGATGCCCAATCAGATGCAGAATCAGATGATGGGTGAGGAAATGTTCAGTTTTTCGTCCTTGAATTCTGTGAGAAAACTACCAAAATATTTTAGAAGCATAATCATGACAAAACAATTCATCTCGAAGATAATAATTTACAGGATGATTCACGACGAATTGCACCACGACGAGTGAGACCATTCCATATCTGGTATTGAATAAAAAATGCCTTGTTTTTGACGGATATACAGGGTGATATTTGAAAATTCGTGAATTATTCTACGTTGAATATCTCTGAAAGTGAGGAACTCAGACATATGAAAAAACGTTTGATAAATAAATCGATATTTCGTTCGCAGGATTTTTTCCCCATTTTTAGCTCATTTCAAATTGCCCTAAAAAATTCCGAGTTGAAAACATTTTGAACGAAAAACTGTCAGAACTGCCTTTCTTAAATAAACACACTTTTGTCGAAATCCGATATTTTTTCAAGTTGTACCTGTGAGTGACCATGATCAGCCATCAAAATAAGAATTGTGTTGTTGTTCAGAGCCCCAGACGTTTGGAGGCTTTGTAAAAACTCAATTCGTCGTGAATCACCCTGTATACAACCATTTTTTTTCGCTCAATCGATGAAATAATGAGAAAACCTCAACGAGTTTTGTGTGGTTGTTTATATCAGGCGCCATGTCCCAGATGCAACAACAAAAACCGATGATGATGAACCAGATGAACCAAAACTTCCCTCGACAAGTGACGCCCTCGCAAATGTACCAGCCGGCGACGTCGCAGTCGGTGCAATCGCCGGCCGGCATGGGCGGCCAGCAGCAGCAACAGCAGCAGCCGATCGCGTCGCCCGTTCTCGCCCCCTCTCCGGGCGTGCTCCAGGGCGGCCCGCCTAGATCGGTGGGCATGGCGCCGAGTCCGGGCGGCTCTCTGAACACTCCCGGGCAGCCGGGTCAGAGCCCCGGCGGCGCGAACATCACCGACGAGCAGGCGTACATGGAGAAGGTGCGGCATTTGAGGAAGTACATCGATCCGCTGAGGAAGATGATCACCAAGATGGGCAACGAAGGTTAGTGACGAATTTTCTCCAAATGAGGTTTGATTGAATGGGTAGAGTGAATGTTTTTCAAAAAATACAACTTTTACAGGGCATTGAAAAAGTTACCATAGAAATATTATACAGGGTGGCCCATTAGTGCGTGGAAGTAGAATTACTCGCTTAGTAATGAGAATACAAAAAAAAACTAAGAATAAAGGTTGTTATATTTGCGCAGATACACAATGCTAAAATATTTTGAGATATACAGGATGATCAGCCTGAGCGGGGCAACATAAAGTTTGTTTTTTTCAAATAGAACACCCTATATATTTGTTCACCATCAAACTCAGCGTGGAATTCTGCATCCAATACCATCTTTGTTTTTTGTTGTCAAACTGGGGCGAAAATTATGAAAATTCGACGATAATTTGTGCACTATAAATGGTGTAGAAGTCAAGTTTTTGATACAGGGTGTTTTCAGGAGAAACGTCAATTCAGGGGATTTCAATTAACGATAACTTCATTTTTTCAAATGGAACACCCAGTATATCATTTCACCATCTTGAAGGACTATTTTATGCCTTCAAATTTTGTCGATATGATATACCCTCTGAAATTTATTGTTTTTGAGAAAATTGGATTTTTATTCAAGCAATCTGAATATCACGTTCAAAATAGTTGTATTTTCGATAATTTTTTGTAGATACATCGAATTATTCGTATTCCATAATTGAAAACTGTTATGAATTGAAAAGGGGGTTGAAAAAAATAAAAAATAGCCAGCGAAAAGTCCTTGGGATTTTTTTAAACATTTGAAATTCTTTTCAACTTCAATGAATTGTGGTAGTTTATTATACAGGACGTAACAAAATGAGTGTGAAACATTTCAGGAGGTGATTTTTCATCGAAAAAGAAATCGTTGGAGCATTCTTTGTTAAAATACAGCCCGTTAAAGGGGGAACACAAAATTTATTTTACGATAAATTACTAAGTGTCTTTTTGATTTTTTGATAGCAGAAAATGTCATTTCTGTTGTGTGGATTTCAATAATGTAACTTTTTTTAAAATTTTAAACAAGTTTTATAATAACAACAAAAAAATAATCCAGTAAAAATGTGTTTTAGACGTGGAAAAACTGAGCAAAATGAAGAAACTCCTGGAAATCCTTTCGAATCCTCAACAGAGAATGCCTCTCGACACCCTGATCAAGTGCGAGATCGTCCTGGAGAAGATCGATTTCAGGAGGGGTGACGGTAGTGTGGCGCCACCTACCGCTACTTTCAAGGAGCCGCACGCTTTTAATGTCCTCTTGGAGGCCATCACTAGCAACTTATCGAGTCCGGTCTTCAACCATACTTTACATCGCACTTTCGGGCCTACAATGGACACTCTATTTGGACCGGAAATTGAGTAAGTTCAATCAAAGATTGAATTTAATATCTTTATCTGCGACAGTTTACCAATTTTGACGTCACAAACGCTACAAGTGATTTGGAATAAGAAAATACGCCATGGTTTTTCCTTATGCATGTTGTAATAATAATGAATACTCTTTCCCAATTTTAGGGTAAAAACGTGAAAAAATTTAATGCGGAAAAGAAAAAATAGCAACTGAAACGAATGAGCGTATTTCCACATTTTTGTTGATATTTCTGTAAATATCCATTTCAGCAGTATGTTATGCTCATACAAATCGGTAGGAAATGAAATTTTGCGTCGGATAGTGTGAAAATTTCATGATCATTTCATTTGAAATAAGGAAGTTAATTCCTTTTGAAATTTCCGAAAAGTAAACTGAAATATCGAACACCTGTTGAATATTTTGTAAAACTGTCAGGGGTACTTCATAGGGTACTCTTTTATAAATGTGTATACGAAGATTGAGCTCTCTGTCGTGAAAATTGTCGATAATACAGACATTTTAGTTGGTCAGTTGTCAAGAATATCCCAAAAACAAATCACGATAAAGAAGCGATTGAAAATGCAACCGATCCAGAATTTTACGTAGAATTCGAAAATCCATTTCAAACAATTGTTCATTAAATATCATCCAAATATGTAACTTACAATGCAAAAATGGCCTAAAATAACATAAAAAGATCACACTTCACCCATACAAACACACACAGGTTAGTTTGTTGGTCACACCTCGACTATTTCAAACGATTGAAAGTAGATGTCGCCCACTCCGAGATTCTTCCCTATCACTTTGAGCTGGAGCTGTTACAAAAATTTCAAGTTGATATCTCTATTAGTTTTCCATAAAAACCTAATGAATCAGTTGGATGAATCACCCTGTATTCACCAAAGGTGATCTAAAGGGAAAACAAAAAATATACAATCATAATGTATCATACACAAAACCACAAGTAGAAAAAACTGAAGCAAATTAAATAAATGAATTCATAGAGGAAATCAATCAAAATTAGATAAAGGCAAGCAAAAAATATAAGATAAAAACTCACTGAAACCACGTTAATTAATCCTAGAAATAATGTTTTTTAGTTTGCTGTAAAATATATTTCGATAAACAAAATTAAAATTCGCCCACTAATGACATTAATGGGCGAGTTGAAGTGTGTATGTGGGTTTGAAGTGCTGCCCAGAAAAATCAATCCTGCTCTGGATGTTTGGGGCAGCATTCTAACAATTCCTGAAGTAAAAAATACTACCACTGCCCCTCTGCTTCTCACCATTCCAGCCTGGTACCTCCATTAAAAAAGGTAAAAGTCGAAGAACCCCCTGGCGAGATACCGGACGTCCTTCAAGGCGAAATCGCGCGTCTGGACCAACGCTTCAAGGTCTCTCTAGACTCCAACCAGCAGCCCGGCTCCAAGACCATCCAGCTGATCTGCTGTCTCGACGACAAACACCTGCCCTGCGTGCCGCCCATTTCGGTGTCGGTGCCCGAGGGCTACCCCAAGGTGTCGCCCACCGTCCACACGGGCGCCCACGAGTACACCGCCACGAAGTTTCTGTCGAACGTGCAGAAAGCGTTGGACGACAGAGTGAAGATGCTGCCCAAGTTTTTCACGGTGTCTCAGCTGTTGGATACTTGGGAGATGAGCGTTCGGCAGGCTTGCAGTGGGAACACCAAGGCGTCGGATCCGTTTTCTATGCTGCGATTGTAGTTTTCGAATGACATTTTTTATATGAATTATAAAAATATGCTGACCTGCATTGTGGTTTTATTTCTTTCAGCTGCACGGATTTTGATACCTGCGACAAAGTGTTGGGTTATTTATTCAAAAAAGAGTTGCCATTCGTCTTTTTCTTCCAGTGATTCAACCATGGATTTAATATCTTGAGTATCAATTCATCTGAGGATTCAACAGACGTAATGGACTACCTAAGTGTGACGTCAAAATGGGCGAAGCATTGTTTTATCCATAAGAGTTTTTATAAGAATGACTTTTAGAACTTAATATCACCATATACAAACAATTTTATTCTTAGTTTCAACTGACAGAAGCAAAAACGTGAAATAAACGCTTTGTTTGGAAAGTTTTTTAAGATTTATTGAAGAAAAAATTACCATAACTATCCGCTAGGAGGATTCGGGGTATTATCACGTGATTAATCTTTGACAGTTTGTATTGTAAACAAAAAAAATGGTTAGAACTTGAATGGTAAATAAAATCAATGAGACAAATATTATATCATGCAAAATTCTCTGGAATGAATAAAAAACATTCCTACTTTCAAATATCTGATTTGATTTGTGATTGGCTGAAAAAGTGACAATAAAGGACAGCGCTACTGGTGGCGAAACATGAGAACCACAAATATTTCCTCAATGTTTGGGCCACAAACACTTTCAGAAGTGTGAATACTGGACATGTAATATTATGAAGAAAATTGAATTCTTCCAATGCTGACAAGATAATGGTTCATGTTATGCAATGAATTATGAGCTTATAGTATTTGTTTTTTCTGCTGTTTTTTAAGGAAGTACCAAATAAAATAGATGATGTGAAATTTCGCTCGACTGTGACGTTCGATGTAAACAGAATCTAATCTATCTATTCACGATATTTATACCACCAGCTTGGGGAAAAGCATGGAAATTAATATTGGAAGTTTGATTTTACCGATTCATAGTTTCACAATCTTTCAAATAATCAAATTCAGTATAAAATCAACGAAACATAATACGAGTACCCAACACAAGAATTATCTCAATATTTCTAGTTATTTTTAGTGCCACCAGGTGGCGTATCGCTTACATTCATTCGAATTTAAAACTGAACGATTATTGATAATTTTACAACGAAGATCAAAGTGTCAAATTATAAACATTCAGTGAAGTGAAATTTCGTGTATTGGAGATTCTTTGAATATTGCACGTTATGGATAGAGAGTTGATTGTAAAGGTATTTATCGAAATTTTTTTCATGTTATATAGACCCAGATTAACATTTTCATTGAAATTGGAGGTTAGGTTCTTTTTTCAAATTCATCTAAACTTGTCGATAAAAGGCAACAGATTCAATGGTGGCAAAAAATATATTTCTGCTTATCTATAAAACTTTGCATTGCTCTCAATCTTAACAGTATAATAAATATTAATAATCACAGATAACAACAATGAACTGAAAGTAAATAATCTCTAACTTAGTGAAATGGAATGTCCTATGTACAATGCCATCGAATGGTCAGTAAAAAAACAATAAAAAAAACCGATTACACTGCTACACTCAAACCCTCTGAACACACAGAGGACCCACAGCGGGCTGAATAGACCTGAGGGCAGGCACAACCCCACTCTGCTTGGGCAAACTCAGCTTATCCTTGGCATGCCTCTTCACGTGCTTGGCCAAATGATCGGACCTCATGAACCTCCTCTGGCACGTGTCACACTCGAACTTCTTCTCCCCCGTATGCGTCCTCTTATGCCTGGACAACTCGTCGGACCTGGAGAAGCACCTCCCGCAGTCCTCCCACTGACACACGAACGGCTTCTCCCCGGTGTGAGTGCGATTGTGGGCCTTCAGATGGCTCGACTTGAAGTAGTTCTTCCCACAGCCTTCGTAGGTGCATTCGTACACCCTCTTCCTAGCTGGTAGCTGCGTGCCAGCAGGCTGATGGGCTATGAGGAAAATCTGGGTGGGCAACACGCGACCCTCCGCCGATATGAAGATGGTCGGCTGAGCGGGGGCTGCGATTTTGGGTGCCAGCACAGGCAGCACGGGTGGTTTGGCTTCTGCAGGCCGTTCTTCTGTCCTGGCCACCAGCTTCTCGGATTCAACCAGCTGCTGCTTGTTCCTGTTGCCCATTTTGAACTTGAGGGTTCTGAGGATGTTGGGCTCCGCCCCTGCCGGGGGTTTTCGCAGCAAGGGCAGTCTCGAGCAGCTGCCGTCTGGGTTGGCTTTCATGATTACGGAGAAGTCTCTTGTAGGAGGTGGCGCAGGACGAAGTCTTTTCGAAGGGCTTTCGGTTGTGTCTTCGCTTTCCGAGTCTGAGGGTTGGGGGGTGAGGAGGCCGGGGATGGGGGGCGGTAGGGGTCTTTTTTGCCCCAGGAATTGACGTAGTTGGAGGATGGCCGAGGTTTGTGTAGACTCGTCGTCTGATACCTGTAACAATTAGAGATGTGGGTTTCATAGAGTGTATGATTTTCAATAATAATCTCTACATAATGTTATTCTTTCAAACGTTCGACTTTTTAAAGCTGCGATTGGTTGTGACGTCAGGTGCAGATGCTCCATTAATTCATTATTAAACGCACGTTATATAAATGTATAATTATAAATAGTTGAATATATATGGGAGGTTATTTATATTACAAATCATCTCTATCGTAAATCATCTATCTATATTTATAAATGTGTGTAAAGCCATATTTTTATCTTGTAGGATTTTGTTTAGTTTGCGCATAACCCTCAATAGACCACATTAATGTGACGTCACAATGTATGCAACCAACAGTGCATTGAGTCCCAACGAAATATTTCTGAACGAAGATGCGCTAATATGAACCTTAAGTAACCATTATCTAAGGTTCAGGATCTGTGGTTAGAATTATGATGTTATTTATTGAATTATTTATAAGGAATATTTAAGAAATGATTCTGTTTGAATTCGATAGAAAAATAATGATTACGTCGTATGGAATGGGTAACGTATTGAAAGTTTTCTCAAATACTTTTGAATAAATTCCGAAAATCGTTTTACGAAAATATCGTTACTTCCATCCTTCATATTCAAGGTCCCCTAAATGCAATTCCTTAAATATCAACTTATTTCATGTGAGAGTATAAAACAAAAGGGCCTGTTACGATACTTCTATGATCGTTCTTATGTCATCCGTACTTAAGGTCGAGTATAAAACATACCATTTCGAGCCGAACGATTCAGGACTCAGTGTGATGTTGGTTGCATATTTGTGACGTCATCACTAATGCGGTCTATTGTGAAAATTTCATA